>OY992503.1:5136217-6336217 GCA_963921215.1 Scoparia ambigualis
TTTGTGCCATAAGTAATTATATTTAACCCATAAAATAGTAATTTGGTTTATATGATGGGGAAAAATTAAGTATAAGTTAATTTAGTTCTAAGTTTATTGTGCTTTATTTAAAAAGATTTACTTAGGTACAAAAAAACAGTACCTTCGTTGACAACATTTTTATTCTACAAAAAGGAAGTGTGCCATAAATATATTTAACCCTTAAAATAGTAATTTGGTTTATAAGATTGGGAAAAATTAAGTATAAAGTTAATTTAGTTCTAAGTTTTTTGTAATTACTTTATTAAAAAGATTTACTTAGGTAGGTACTAAAAAACACACAATTGGCATTTATTTTTCTGGTTACATATAGTTTTAATGTCAATAAGAGAAAGTGAAGCCTTATATTTAATAAACTTTGACTTTAAGAGAGTAAGGCAAATAATTAAGAATATTATTAAGAAATAAAACAATAATGTTATTTTTTACTTGATATTTAATTTTACTTGCAGTAGGTACCTATAGAAAATGTTTAAGTAAGTAAGTATGTCAATTTCTACTAGTGATAACATTAAGCTATTGAAGTTGTACTTGATTAATTATCAACATACTAAGGTAATTAAATAAGTATATAAAATTAATTGTTTTATAATTATTTTTGGTAAATATATAAATAATCCTATGTTTTATTTCTAAACATTACTTATCAACCAACTCATAATTAGTGGCCGTGAAATAAATAATGTAAAATAAATAAATATTTTAACTTGTCGCGTAGATTTGACTTTTATTTTCAATTATTTTCGGTACCTACCGCTATAAATGAGTAACAATGAAGCAATCCTATATTAAGGCGATGTTGTCATCATCGTCATCCTATGAACGTCCTGCCATTGGGCACAGGTACTGTGGAGAAAACGGGATTCCCGGTACTGCGCTAACTCTGGTACCGGGAAAACCGGGAAATTTCGGTACTTTTCGGTACTGAGATTTTTTTAACCCAGGTGTAACTAACTTTTAATATATGGATCATTGAGCAAAATAAAACATTACACAAAAAGTTTATAATAAAAAAATTGTTTTGTCAATTGTTGTACTAGCTGTGGAATCACTTTGTCGAATGGAATCGGATAGAAATCATCCGAATTGAATGTTTTAAATTTAAAATGGTCTATATGCAATGGATTTTTATCATAAGTGTTTTAAGGTGAGTAAATAATTTATATTCGTCCAAACCAAGACCGTTCAAACAGCGACAGGCTCACTTCTCCAACGGATCCCCTCGGCCGAGACTGTGGTATTGGGAGACTTCAATGCCCACCACGTCGAATGGCTTGGTTCACGCACAACTGACCACGCGGGTAGAGCCGTTCATGACCTCGCTTTGTCAGTCTGTCCCAATTGGTAACCGACCCTACGCGGGTTCCAGAGGTGGAGGGCGATGCACCTTCCTTATTGGAACTTCTGCTGACCCCGCACCCAGACGGCTATGAAGTTTCTGTTGATGCACCTCATCAGACCACTGTCTGATTCGTAGCATGTGCCTCTCACAAAAACGTCGAGTCTGGCATTATAGGTCAGCGGACTGGGATGTGATGCGAAGTTTCTTTGCGTCATGGTGGCGAGTTTGTTTCTCGCTGGATGATCTTGTCGCCGCCGACTTTGTCGTTTATGTGATACTGCAGGGAATGGAACTTCTCAATCCAAACTCTGTGGTGCCCAATGGTGGCGGGTCCCTACCATGGCTTGGACGTTGCTGCAGAATGGCGTCTCGCCAAAAGCAACAACATTACCAAGCCTGGGGTAATGCGGTGTCATCAAAGGATCCAAACACCATTGCGCTCAGAAAGAGGTACAACTTTACCGCCAGGTCCTTTAAGGACATTGCCAAGGCGAAGTCATCATTCATAAGTAGAATTGGCGAGAGGCTAATGCGTCTTCCTTCGGGTACGCGTGCGTTCTGGTCTCTCGCGAAAGCTACCTTAGAGAATTTTTGTCAGCCGTCCCTACCACAATTGCACAATACCAATGACTGCCTGGTCCATACTACAAAGGAGAAAGCCGACCTCTTGGCACTCTTTTCGAATCAAACTCTACCTTGGACGATGGGGAAAACTCTCCACCAACCATACCGCATTGCGCTTGTTCAATGCCAAACGTCCGGTTCCTACAAAGGTCAGTTCGTAAGGTTCTTTTTTCCTTAATAAGTCGAGTGGGCCTGAGCAGTTGCTCCCAATGTGCTTCGGACGTGTGCTCCTGAGTTGGCGCCGTTTCTCACGTGCCTTTTCCGGCTCTCTTACACTACTGGCGTTGTCCCGAGCTCTTGGAAGACAGCCCTTGTCCACCTGATTCTCAAAAAAGGAAATCGCTCAGATCCGTTCAACTACAGGACGATAGCCATCACCTCTTTGCGCTTCGAGAGCCGGAATAAACTTGTGACTGACACCGAGCACATAAGTCATGTCTCAAATTGGGGCCGACATAACCTAGTCCAAGTTAACCCCTCCAAAACACAAGTTTGCGCATCTACCGCGAAAAAACATCCCTTCATCGTACCTCTGAACTTTGAGCGAGCTCTCCTTGATACCAATCCGACTATTGCAATCCTTGGCGTCGATATTTCGAGTGACGTTCAGTTTCGAGGTCATTTGGAAAGTAAAGCTAGGCTAATATTGGTGTAATTTTAAGTTATAATAAAAGTACCGAAAGTACCGAATTTCCCAGGAAACGAATTCTCAGTACCGGGACTGCGTAAAAAGTCAATTTCCCGGGAAATACCGGGAAAAATCGGTACCGGGAATTCCCGGGAGCATGCCCTACTTCCCACATGAACGAGTGAACGACAGCACTAAGGGAGACTGGGCTATAACAGGCTACGCCCTGAAACAGTACAACCGCAGTGTGCTTTACGTGCCTTCCGAAGCACGGAGGTGCTCGAGACGCTTTTTATTTGGTTACCCATCCTTTAACTCGGTAATGTGAAAGTTGCGTAAATGGCAAGATCACAAACCGGGGCGGCGCGGGCGGGGACTTTTTGCATAAGTTGAACCTATAGCGTTACCTTTCAAGTAACAGTCGTTGCTTCGCTAGTTTGCATATTTTAAAATTAGTTTTAAGCTAACTAGCAAAACAATGTAGGTACCTACTTTTTTGAAATGTTTTTAATTTTATTTTATTTAGGACAATAATCAATTACACAAGTAATGTGATAGGTGTTGTAGTTAGACAACTAAACCCGAACGCCTTAGCCGCTACGCCATAGAGTTACTTTAGGCGATGTACTCTTACAAGATGCAAACGTTTTAATCACTGTACCTAGTGGGTACTCGCATCTTATATCAAACTGTTTAAATGTTCGCGCGGTTTGTAACATTTAGTGTTATTACTTATTTCATTACAGACGCCAAGTTGATAATATTTATGAGAAATTCTTGGCAGTAAGCGTTTGCTTGTTGTCTTCAGTCTTAATTTATTTATATTATAAGCTGAAAAATGGGTTTGGTCTTATATCAATATCATATTATGGTAGGTCAGTCACTCGTCATCAAATAAGTACTTATTTACAAACGTGCTTGCCTGGCGAACTTCCGGCGAAATAAGCAATTCACTTTTCAAATTGTCTCAAGGAGTCTACAAGGATTTTAGCTACGACGCACCGTTTTCGAGATATTCGCGTTTTTATAAAAAGTTACCTTAATTTTTTTCCAAGTTTTTAAATTTTAAGGCTCCATGTAAAAATCAACAGAAAATTTTGTCCTGCACCCCCTTTGCGACACCCTAACCCTTTTGTATATAGAGGCGAGCCGCTTTCAATTCCGAGCCGACATATTCCGATGAAACACTGAGCTAATTGAGCTAAAAAGAACTCTGAGCTAAATTGAACGGGAGTGAGCTAGAGATACGTTGAGCTAGAATAGGTGAGCCGGCTCTTTTAAACAACTCGCTCGCGAGCTACTCATCGCTAATAGTCCTCTGTCACCCAACTCACACTCGGGCCGGCAGCATGGTAGCCTGCGCCCTCCATGGGCCCGCGCGCCAGTGCATGGCTCACCTTCCGGTGTGGGGGCGCGCCTCGCGCACCCGTCCCGCAGCTGAGAACCCGTCCAGCTGAGAATCCGTCCAGCTGAGAATCTGTGTACTGTAGTGTTTATGCAGGTTTTATTAAATCTAAAATCGACGCCATGGTTCCTGTCTCTTAAGGTGGATTTAGACCAAACGAACATAGAAGAGCTAGAACCATTGAGCTTTATAACTATAGAGAGAGCATCATAAGTTAGCTATCTCTTTCTGCCTTAATCCATTACTATTTTGGTTCCGTTTCGGCACATCATGTTTACCCTAAGCAAAATAAAGACAAAACATAGGATGAAAGGACCGTGTCGGTGAAACTGTGCAACGTTTTTCATGGAGCCAGCGACACTTGGCCCCAAATAAATCGCTGTCATTTTTTTACCTACCAAATAATTATTTGTTTTTTAGTTGATTATCTGTATATTTTAGGTGTACATATTATTTCGGTGGGCTTAATTGAACATTGAGTTGTTCAGTCAAACATTGTAGTAATAGAAGTGAGTGGCAAGTGCCTGGAATATCGTTTCTAACGTAAGTTTTGTTAATCTGGTTTCGTAATGATTATTAGCAATTTACCATGCAATATTTGGATTTGTTTCTATTCAAAATGCTTATAAAAGTTTGCAAATCTCTAATTCTAGTCTTAAATATATGTGCTTTTGGTTTAATACGGAAATTTTATAAAAATATTTCAACATGACCTGTAATCAGTATCGTCAGGTACTTCCCCAAAAATACTTAGGTATTAATATGGAACGAATAGCATAAAATAAATTATCTATATGAATTTTATCCACCTGTACTTTTTACCTTTCTTATCTATTCGAGCGTTATACTGAGCGTGGTAGAAAATACTAAAGGGCCATGGGGGATTTTGTATGAACCCTGTCCCCACCCTACAACAGTCATGGGATACGTGTCAATTTCCTTCCGGGCTGTTTGGAACTAATCTCGAAATACCTATTACTTAATACGGCCTAAGATCTAAAAGACCTTTTCTCATAAGGAATGAAACCCGAATGGACTTATTGCCAAAAAGAGCGGTTCTCAATATATACTATTGTCAATAAGACTCAATTTCAAATGAACCGAGTTCCACTGAAACTTATTCCCAAAACGTCTCATTCCCAAAATACACTAAATTCTAGTATCAATGTACTCGATTATCATAAAAACTAATTCTCAGAACGTCCTAGTCCCTAAACACACTAAATTCCGTCATTTATTATACTCTCTAGACAAAATCATCAAACAAATTTCAACACTATTGCAAAGAAAATAAAGGTTAAGTTTTAGGTAGCAAAAAAAAACTTATAAAATAAGGTTTGCCTCTCAATAGACCTGGTGACGTGCGTTTTGGCGAAAAAGGCAGTTTTTTTTTTCAAAACTTGGAAGTTCTGGGTTACACACGGAATGAAGAAATCTACTAATTTTAGGTAAATTCCTAACTTGATCCGATTCGCCCTGCGATCCGGTTTACCTCGGTCTTCTATAATTAAACCAATTTGCCTTTCTTAACCCCTTGAGGATCGTAAAACCAGACACAATTGAAAATCGATTGTTTCGCGACCGCCGGCGGTCTTATGATCCTTGAACTATTAATCCATAATCCGACACTTTTAGGCGCGAATTATACAGAGAAGGCGTAAGGCGAAGGCGCGGCGCAGGCACAGAACAACAAAGCGGGTGTGCCTGCGCCGCCGCTTCAGTGTAATTCACAACACGACGCCTTCAAACATTTTATATGAAAACGTTTTGAAGCGGCATCGCCTCTGTATAATTCGCGCCTTAGAGAACTAATCTGGTGCAAACAGCAATTTTTACATTCAAACCTGCTGAATCAAACATTTAGTATATTTTGGGACTAGGACGTTTTGAAAATTAGTCATTATGGGAATCGTGTGTTTTGATATTTCCATGTGTATATATTTTAGTGTATTTTGGGAATGAGACGTTTTGGGAATAAGTTTCAATGAGACTCATTTCATTTGAAATTGAGTCTTATTGGCAATAGTATATATTGAGAACCGCTCTTTTTGGTAGTAAGTCCATTCGGGTTTCATTCCATAAGAGAAAAGGTCTTTTAGATCTTAGGTCGTATTGAGTAATGGGGTATTTCGAGATTAGTTCCAAACAGCCCGGAAGGGTCAATTTGTTCATTGGGACCCAAAGAAACCTACAGTACCTGTGTTAGTTGCAAAAATATTGGGTTTATTTATTTATAATAAAAAAAAATTGTTCGGCGAAAATGTATTTATTTTTAATGTAAACGTTGCGTATAAAGTTGTCTAGTTGTTTTCTTGGAGTTGCTGGAGTGTGTCATGCTCTCTCAAAGTGTCTCTGCGGTAGTGGCATGTGCGTCGGGTCATTACGTTACCTAAAATATGGTTGAGCGAAGCGATGGCTGATTCACATGTCATACTCGTGAACGGTTGCCGCCTGTGGAGGCTGGTCTGCTCTTGCAATCTTATTTTGTGGGAAAAAAAAAATATAAACACAATATATTTTTTAAAACTACTGCCATATAATGTCAATTCTGTGGTCAATACGGATATATATAACGCAATACCTGTCAATATTCTTATATGCCTTGCCTTCTTAGGCACCCTACTACATTATTTATGAGAATGGTAAAAATATGGCTTATTGACAATGGATTTTATAATTTGAAGGAGTTTTTTGACATGCAACAATCATAATTACCATTATCTGTTTTAAATTTATATTATTGTATTATCTATGCGCTAATTGAATTCTATTTTTCTATTTTAAATTAAATAAGTATAATCCCCAATTAATATAATGATCATGTCCTGTTTTAATTTAATTTTTAAGTTTTTGCATGCTGAGGAATCGGCAGAGCACGCCTGCACTATTAAAAAATGTCTGAATACCAATGATATATTGCTGAATACCAATATTGTAAACCGTGTCTCTATAGCAAATAAATATTTCATTTCCTTTATTTCATTTCAAAACCTAAATCCCTCGTATTTGAGGAACGTCGCCATAGTAAAAAAATATCTATCCTACTAGACCCTTCAAATGACACTAATTTTAAATCTGTTGGTGGTGGGGACGTTTCTACCCATGGTCCTTTAGTTTCTCCCCTCTTTACTCGTCTCTAATACGCAAGCGAGTTTTCGGAGTCCCCACTGTCTCAGTCCAAACTACTTTTGCGCAACGACTGCCTGCACACATGCTGCCACACGTTTATAACAAATTGAGTAAACTATGTGATATTAAATCAGCGACAGTTAAAAAAGCTAAACATATAATCAATCACCAATAGGTTACAGGCCATGTCATGTCATACCTTCAGACCTCAGAAAAAGGAATCCTATGGAAATGTTACAACAACATGTAGATACTTAGTTATGTTATAGTTTAAAAGACGAAATAATAAACATGATGGCGTCTTTGTCTAACGTATGCAATAAAAACAAGCCAACTCTATAATCAACAATTTCGCTCTAATGGCAACAAACATTAGGGATGTCGGAAATGAAAAAAAATATCGATATATCGATATTTTTAAAAATATCAATATCGACCTCAATATATCGCGAAAAAAATATCGATATATCGGTCAAATTTTTAACTGACTTTAAAAAAGAAGAACCTCTTGGTTTTTTTGAAGTCGATTAAAAAAATAATCTAGATCAGCCTAGCCTGGTAATAAAAATAGATTTTTTATTTTAATTTATTATTTTAAAAATTGCACTTACAACAAAGAAATCAGTTAAGCCAGTATGTGTCCCGCAGTGAGAGTAAAAAAACTCTATTTTTGACGTGTTTCACCGTCAGCCGGCTCCTGTTGTTAGGAACCGCCAGATTTATGGCAGAAGCCACTCTCTCTGACGACACGAAGGAAGACGTAAACACACATGACATGACTTGATTGAAGCAATGCACTGACAGTGACAGTTACGCACTCACTACCACAGATTAGATTAATGAAATTCAGCACAACTTCATCCCAACAACACCATCCCTTTGTCGTACCTCTGAACTTTGAGGGAGCTCCCCTTGATACCAATCCGATTATTAGAATCCTTGGCGTCGATATTTCGAGTGACGTTCAGTTTCGTGGTCATTTGGAAGGTAAAGCTAAATTAGCTTCGAAAAAGCTAGGTGTGCTTAATAGAGCGGGTCAGTATTTCACAGGTCAGGCCGCATATGGAATACTGCTCCCATGTCTGGGCTGGAGCACCCCAATACCAACTCCTTCCATTTGACCGCATTCAACACAGAGCTGCTCGAATTGTCGGCGACGTGGTTATTTCAGGTCGGCTCGATCCACTGGCTCTTCGGAGAGACGTTGCGTCTCTCTGTATATTGTACCGTATGTATCATGGGGAATGTTCTGAGGAATTTTTCGGCTTGATCCCTGCCGCTAATTTCCTTCACCGCACGCAATCGGCTGTCATTCCATCCACATCACCTTGATGGATGGCGGTCTACTACTGTGCGTTTTTCAAGAAATTTCTTGCCTCGAACTACAGTGTTGTGGAACCAGCTCTCGGCGGCGGTATTTCCGGACCGTTACGACTTAGGGATCTTCAAGAAACGAGCCTATTCCTTCCTTAAAGGCCGGCAACGCGCCTGCGATTCCTCTGGTTTTGCGGGTGTCCATGGGCGGCGGTGATTACTTTCCATCAGGTGACCCGCTTGCTCGTTTGCCTCCTTCTGCTATAAAAAAAAAACTAGATTTTTTTTTATAATCTTTTACGGCTTTGAATTCTAGCGAATTTAATTAGATCGTGAGGAGACGATAAATAAAAAAATATCGATTGTGATACGAATTTCGATATTGGGTATTTTGTATCGATATATCAATATATCGGGAAAAAAAATATCGTCCAAAAATATCGAAATATCGAACAAAAAATATCGATATATCGGTGTATCGATATTTTTTCAACATGCCTAGGCAACATTTGTCATGACGTCAGGCCTGTGCCGGGTCCGCCATATTGTGACGCGCTGGTACTTACGACTTCGCTGTGTTTACAAAATTAAGTTTTATAAATTTCTAGGATTGTGCTGTGATTGTGGTAATATAAAGTTAAAAAACAATACTGCATAATGCCTAATAAGTGTAGCATATTGTAGTTCAACATTAAGCCGAAATCGGCCAAATTTAACATTTCACCGGTAAGCTATTTATCTGTGCTTTACTGTTGCTAGTAGCCTTGTAATTCTTTAGATAGGTGGTAAAAAAACACTTAATATTATTTCGAGTAAAGTATTCTGTCTAACTTTATTAAAAATGTTAGCATTTCAGTATTGTGCAGATTCTATTTGTTTTGACTAGTGATGTTCTTGTTGTATCGCACGCTTTATCGATTTGTTGCAGACTTTAGTTTTTTAGACCATTTTTTTGTGAAACTTCTTGCTTTATATTACCAATGGGTAAAGCCCCTTCTAAACAGGAAATTTTAGAAAATTGATTTAATTGATGATATAATATAAAATTATTTTTTTTCCAGACTGCCACAAAATAAACATTAAAAAAAGAATTTGGTTGGAAATCATTGGCAAGGAAAATATAAAATAGGGTGATAGGGTGGTCATTATTCATACGGGCCGGGAAAAGTGACTAGTTATGCAGTTTGAATTACATTGCCCAGTTGCTATGGGGCTTATGTACACCGGCCGGCCTTTTTTCATATTGACTAGATTTAAAAGATGCCTTTAACAATATTGAAAAGCGAATTAATATAAATAAACAAATACTGGATGTATGAATTTTTTTTTGCAGTACCTATCCCAAACCATATCCTTCTCAATATCCCCATTGCACGGGTACCTATGTGCCATAATATGTTAATTATATATACAGTATGGCAGAAAATTATGGGCCCTGTAGGGAAACTGCCTTAAAATCCTTTAGCTAGATCATTTTACTCATCGGAAACATTCTTTTATTTTAAAAAGATACAGAACTGCAATCAAAGATTTCCTAAATTTTTTTTTCATTTTTACATGTATACTTCGTATGCAATTGAAGATAAAATAAATGTTAGCGTTCACCTTTCTTTTATTTCAAAGACAATGTTTATTAGAGAAATATTATCCTGAAAAATAATGCTATCGATTAGTGCAATAAATGGCGAGTTACTTTTTTAGGTTTAGCCGGTTTGAAATAAAAAAAAAAAAATGAAAGCAGTTTTATTTCTAGTTAAAAATAAAGAAATGTTTCCTGTGAATTGAGCTTACTAAAAGATTTAATGTAGTGAGGGCCCATCATTTCTTTCCACCATGTTATTTCGACTAATACTTAGATAAAATATTAAAACCTTAAAATCTTTTGTTTTAATCTAAGATTTAAACATTTAAAACCCACTATGACTAAGGTAATGTCAAAGTAGACTTTAGTACGAAATCAATAAGCTTCATCGATGGTTTTATCGACAGATAATTGACGAAGTCGATAAGTATACAACACTAAGCCGCCATGTTTAGACGCGGTTATACCTAATAGGTATACACGTTTTTTTCGTAGGTATGGCAAATCCATTTGATTATCTAATCTAAGCTTCAGACCGAGGTAATTGTCAAACATTTAAAGTAGCCCAATATTAAACACTCACACGCACACCCTCCCACACACGTCAACACACACTCACACACTCCCATACACAAACATACACACACACGCCTTTAATCATCATTACTTGCTTTGTTTTCTATATATTTTTTCTTTTATTTTATTGAATTTTCCATAAGTTTAGTTTATTAATTTTATTATTATTATTATAACACTACATAATTAGTTTATGTTTTCCCGGCATTTACTTGTTTCCTGACATTCACTGGTTTGTTTCTACGACATTCACTTGTTTTTCCGGCATCGACTTCTTTTTCAGACATAATTTTTTACTGACTTCTCAATATGACTGTACGACACGCCTAAAACTTGACAGTTAAAATATGCGATTTTTTTATTTCACATTTCCTAAAGTTGGAATTTGCTCAGACTTGTATGGATATCACAGAAGTTGGAATCATGAGAAAGTTGGATTCTTGCGAACAAAGGGTAAAGCGGGACCTGCGGGTAATTAAAATAAATTGCTTACTAGATGCCTAATCATGTTCAAAAAGTGTAGGTACCTATCTACCGAGAAAGTGTAGCTTAGGGTACCATTTACAAAATGCCTAAAAACCCTGAAAATTGCGTAATTGTTTGCTATGCGTATACTACAAAATAATTATCGGTTTTAAGGAAATGTTTTTATTAGGGACATTCACAAGGACAACACAATGTAAAAACCGAACTTATTACTATTCCTCCATTCCTTCGCCTTCTGCTTCTTCGTCGAACTCCCCCTCGTCGTCGGCGGTGGCGTCCTGGTACTGCTGGTACTCAGACACCAAGTCGTTCATGTTGCTCTCCGCCTCAGTGAACTCCATCTCGTCCATGCCCTCGCCGGTGTACCAGTGCAGGAACGCTTTCCGCCTGAACATGGCCACGAACTGTTCAGCCATCCTCTTGAATATGCTCTGGATCGCTGTCGTGTTCCCAATAAATGTCGAAGCCATCTTCAGCCCTCGAGGTGGAATGTCGCAAACTGCGATCTTCACATTATTCGGTATCCACTCCACAAAGTACGTGCTGTTTTTGTTTTGAATGTTAACAAGCTGTTCGTCAACCTCCTTCATCGACATTCTGCCTCTGAATATCGTGGCCACGGTCAGGTATCTACCATGTCTCGGATCACATGCAACCATCATGTTCTTGGCATCAAACATCTGTAATGTCAACTCTGGTACTGTCAGAGCTCTGTACTGCTGCGCCCCTCTCGACGTCAGGGGAGCGAATCCAGGCGTGTAGAAATGGAGTCTTGGGAATGGCACCATGTTGACGGCCAGCTTCCTCAAATCCGCATTGAGCTGGCCGGGGAACCTCAAGCATGTAGTGATGCCAGACATCGTCGCGCAAACCAAGTGATTCAAATCTCCATATGTGGGAGTGGTGAGCTTCAGCGTCCGGAAACAGATGTCATACAACGCTTCGTTGTCCAAACAGAACGTATGATCTGTATTTTCCACTAGCTGATTAACCGCCAGGGTAGTGTTGTAGGGCTCCACGACGCAATCTGACACTCTCGGGCTCGGAAATACAGAGAATGTTAAAATGATACGGTCGGGGTATTCCTCTCGAATGCGGTTGACGATCAGGGTGCCCAGCCCTGAGCCGGTCCCGCCTCCGAGCGAATGCGACATTTGGAAACCTTGGAGGCAGTCGCAGCCCTCTGCTTCTCTGCGGACGACATCTAGGGTGGACTCTAGGATTTCCACGCCTTCAGTGTAGTGTCCGCGCGCCCAGTTGTTGGCGGCGCTGTTCTGGCCGTAGACGAAGTTGTCGGGGCGGTAGAGGCAGCCGAAAGGGCCGGAGCGCACGGCGTCCATGGTGGCCAGCTTCAGGTCGACCAGCACGGTGCGCGGCACGTACTTGCCGCCAGACGCTTCGTTGTAGTACACGTTGATGCGCTCCAGCTGGAGGTCGGAGTCGCCGTGGTAGCAGCCGCACGGGTCGATGCCATGCTCGTCCGAAATCACCTCCCAGAACTGAAACAAAAGAAAATGTTACAATCGTTTATTTTTTTAACATGTCATGAGACATGTGGCGATCTTTTGGTCAGAGAGAGTAACTTGTACCATACATACTAATTAGATGCTAAAATATTAAACTGCCGGGGTCGTAGGAAAAGGCTTTCACCTAAAAACGTAAGGACGGACAAACCTTTCCTCCAATCTGGTTTCCACAAGCTCCAACCTGCAGATTAATGATTTCCCTCATCTTGACAATTTATCGAATTCTTGGCTTTAAATATACTTGTTAATTTCTCACAATATTACCAAAAGATGAACACAGAATTGTAGCTTATCATTAACTTAAAAACTATAAAAAAAAAGTAAAAAAAAAATCAGTCGTAACTTCACACTATGCGCATCTTAGGTCGGGCTTCAATGAAATGAGCAAAACCACTACATTCCTGTCATCAATAACTTTTGAGTGAAATTCTAGAATAGTTTTTATTATTTTAGAAGAAAAACCTAGAGAATATTATGTTGCCAGTAACATCATATTTTATGCCAGTATGTTTTTTTTCTGAATGACGCAATAATATGTAAGTAACTTACTCATGATACCACAACAATAAGATCTAAATAATAATTTATCTCTAATTGTACTTTAATTTCAATAAAAGGCCATTTTAATTATTTATTTACAACGCTTATAACACCATCTACCTTTCTTTAAACATACTTCACACAATCCAGCTTTTCCGTGCTTCTGAAAATTTTCCACAAAGTTTTCCACGCAACGAAAGTTCCTATAACTAACGGTAGATGTCAGACCAAGAAGTTTGCTCGTTATTTTTTCGCTTTTATGCGAGAGGCCACCACCGTCGCTTGCAGCGTAAGAACAATTTGTTTACAGTTACGAAAAGATGCCGCTGGCGTCGTTTTCAGGGCAAGCTTGTTTTGTTTTCAGCGGCGGCGTTCTTGTCACAATTGTCATGGCGCTCGCTTGAAATGTCAGTGAGGTAGCGACCCGCGAACACAATGGAAAATTATTAGTTTATCCTGTATGATGTAGTTGCATTTGATGTGCGCCAAGTGTTTAGTGTGCGAGCGCCCGCGGAGTGATGTCAGTGGCCGACAGAAATGCGGTTGTCGATGAGAAAAAATCGGCCTTCTGCGAGGACAGCACGGACAGTGACAATGATACCGAGCGGCGGAGGCTGCTGCGGAGGATATCCACCAGCAAGTGCGTCGGTAGACTGGTGAGTTTGCTGCAATGTTTGGGCGAGCTTGGGCGTGCCAGACAGCTGTCAAACGGCGGGGCGCGGGGGGCGCGCTCGCGGCCCGGGGCGGCCGGAGCAGCAGCGGAGTTCGTTTGTTTTATTAATCTTTTGAGTGGTTCTTTGAATGGAATAGCTAATGATGCAGCGAGCAAGTGACCTATATAGGCATTGCACTGGAGGCCGGGCGGGCTCCGGTGACAGCGCGAGCGAGACGGCGCGCGGGGCGAGACAGCACGCTGTTTGGCGCCGGGCCTGTGATCACTCACTGAGGCCCACTCCAGCCCGGCATGCGGACAGGTGCGCTACCTGCCCCGTTTAAACACAAAGGTGGCGATTCCTTTAGTTATTTAAGGTCTCAACATTTTCATTATATTTCCTCCCGTTTAATGTCT
Organism: Scoparia ambigualis; assembly: GCA_963921215.1. Taxonomy (NCBI): domain Eukaryota; kingdom Metazoa; phylum Arthropoda; class Insecta; order Lepidoptera; family Crambidae; genus Scoparia; species Scoparia ambigualis. Next base: position 5,150,478 of record OY992503.1, read on the forward strand.
CTTTTACATATTAATCGACTTTTATAACTGATCAGTTATTTTTGAAAATAAACATGAACGAATAAAAGTAAATACACCTCCGTAACTAAAATATTTCGGCTGAAAGCTTGAAAATATACAAAGACAATAGATAGATGACTGCAAATAAAGCTATATATTATAATTATAATAAATTCAATCAAATATCATTCATTTTTATGCACCAATAGTTTAACCCACGCGCGATGCTGTTAAATTAACAAATAGCTAAAATGGTTTTTCATACAACCACATCCATTTGGACTTTAATTTCACAAATTATTAAATAACTGTTCATTTGCCACATTTAGCATTAAAACATAAAGTGAATGGCACGTGAATGCGTTTCCCATTAAAGCATTTAATAATTTATACACTCACAGGTTAATTTGCAATCCATTAGGTTGGAATTCCCCGAAGCCCGGAGGCTTTCGTGGAAAACTAACCGGTCGCGACTTCGCCCGCGTTAAATTCTGTCTTACATTACTTACAACCGTCTTTTGCCTGGTGGTTGCAAAGCTCGATCGTAAGCTCGCTTCTCATTTAAACCCTCACATTCCGATTCCGAAGTATTGCAATAAATATTTCTTCTCACACTTTGAAACAATTACGTTTAGTGGAGGGGCGTTAATTTTTAGATTAGACGATCTCTAACAAAGTATTAGTATTCGATGGAACAGAAGTGTATCAGGAGTGAGAGAGCCACGCTTCGTTGCAGCACGCATTGGGCCGGCTCGGCCGGCGGGCGTTATACCACCCGCTCACGAATATTCAGCGTGAAATTATGGCACAACTTGGTGCTGTTGTGTTTCGTCCGTGAGGGTTCCGGAGCCCCCCCCCCCCTCCCCCTAACAATTCCTAACCTATTCCTTCCTTAAAGGCCGGCAACGCGTCTGCGATTCCTCTGGTTTTGTGGGTGTCCATGGGCGGTGGTGATTGCTCTCCATCAGGTAACCCGCCTGGTCGTTTGCCTCCTTCGTTTATAAAAAAAAAGAATCGTACCAAAGGGAAAGTTGTGGTCCCCCCCCCACTCAACAGCTTAGTAAGTCAAGTAAGTTTTATTTTAGATTCTCATCATGAAAAACTTTAGGGTGATACAAACATACCTACATGTTTTATTAGAGTAATAAAATATTTAAAAAAAATATGTAATTATGTGTAATTACTTAACACGTTAAGCGCCAAGTGTATGATACCCATGGACAGAAGCACAGCGGTGTATACCAGATGATACACTTGGCGCTTAACGTGTTAAGTATATACCTACCTATATCAGACCGATAAAAATAGGAAAATAAAAGGTAAGCACCCCTCGTCAAATGATGTTTATTTAACGTAAAATATGTATGTTTGTATCATCTTATCCCTTCGATCAACAATACAACTAGATGTCGGGTCAGCGCTAAAAATGTGTCTCAGTAAATAAGAGCGCACTTGAGAAGTGAGCTTTTATTTTCTCGCAAGGCAATAACAGGTAAAAGTACTTTATTTGTTGCCCATTAAGGTTGATTTCACCACTAAATGTTATTGACGTCTTTTAATTTTTAAGTGACAGGAGTAATTTATTGCTTAGAAAAAGTATTTATTCACGTGGACAGAATTTACCTTTGATTTTGTACGTGACGCGTTATTTAGTTGATATTGTTGATCGAAGGTATCACCCTAAAGTTGTTCATGGCAAAACAGCGCGCAAAAAATTGTTTCGCGGTGTCGTTCGTGGCTCTAGTTAGATGTGTCAACCCGTGATGGTCCCGACCCAGTTTGACCACTCGCGTGTGTACATGTTTTGAAGACTACTATAGGTAACTAGGTGAGAACATTGACTGGATTGTTAGCCGAAGTTTACGCAAACCCTACAAATTGAAAAATATGGTAACACTTTACTACCAGTTATTATTTGTCTAATGTTTAGGCGAACAATACACATTGAATTAAAACACTTTTTTGCAAATCTGTTTCTGTTGCTTCTAAAATTTCTGTGCTTCCTTTGAAAAGTGAAAGCTATATGTACCTACATCTCAAAATCACAACTTTTTAGTACAGCGACAATAATTGTGTTTAAAACAATTTAAAAAAGAGGAAGACTATCATGCAAATTGGATGAGTGTTGTTTTATGAAAATTTTAATAAAATTCTCCTTTTTTATAATTAAGGACGAAATTGTCGCTGTACTTAGGTAAGTACTGAAAAGTTGTCGATTCGAGCCGTCTCACAGGAGGCACAGATTATATCCTGTGCCATGGTTACATACAATACAAGATAACTAACTGCAACCAAAGAACGGATCACTTCTAGTTATTAAATTTAATCTTACCACTTTTTTTTGACATAAATTGTTATTTTCTGTTTTTACATTTTTTTAAATTTTTTTTTTTATGTGGCAGTCAATAAATGTTTTTTTGGAATTCTAGTTCCTACCTTGGCCTTTAGTTTAGGGCAAATGCAAGCATTAGCCGCCTAACTACAGTTATTTATTATGGCTTAGAAAATGAAATGAAAGCCAACAAGAAATGCTATTAAGAGGTGATTCCTTGAAAAACGCCTCAACAGGCCTTTAAGGATTGCAAAATATCTAAACATACAATGCATTAAATAACATAAACATACAGACATCTCAAAACAGTAAATCATCAAAATCGACTTTTACTGTTTACACTTTTACTTTATTTTTAAAGGGAGTATCAAGATATTTTTGGTTAAATCATAGCATGAAAGTATGAACTTGAAATTAATTGTTTTATATATTTAATAAATCAAGCCAAACCACAGGAATTTATTCTCTAAACATTATTCGTTATTGGACGCAAAACGTTCGCCATTTTCACTTTTATATTTGAAAACGCGCCCGTCAAAATTTCAGTACCCCCCCAGATTCCAAGGTAATCATTATTTTATTTCTAGTTCATATCGCATCATTTTGCTAAAAAGATAATATTGCCAAAGAGACATTTTACGACCATTAGAATTTTGCGATGTGGATATTTTGCGCCTGAGCCAGAGTTTGATTATGTTATATATAATATGTTATGTTAGTCCAGAAGGATTATTGGAGAATAATAAAAGGGTAGACAGCAGCAGTCGAGTGTCCATATTCATGTTTGAAAGTAAGATGGAATTAAAATGAACAAAATAAGTTTTTGTAAATTGTATCATTCAGAGGGTCTAATAGTAAATAAAAATCATGACAGGTTTTATCAGGTTCAAGGTCAGCTTCAGATTACCAAAACAATTAATGTGTTTTTATGGTCTGGACTAGCGTGGTTGGAAGCAGCCAAAAACTTCGATAACTCCAAGATGAGTGTTGATCTGGATAGTACCGGCAAAGTTTACCTACGCGAATCCCTAACATCGGCCACCGCATTCCTACTATGGAAAACTAAGGATGAACTAAAGGAAATATATAAATTCATATGGTGCAAGCACGGAAACATCCTAATGCGTAAAGCAGATAAGGCAAAAATTATGACTATTCGATCTTTACAGGACATCGAAACTGCAAAGTCCTTTCATCACAATGAGTGAGTTACATTATTTTGTTTGCTTTTTTTTATTTTATTTGAAAGACAACTTGAGTGCATACATTTTTTAATATTAAAATACGCGAAGTTAATTAAAAATATTAATTTTATTGAAAGTAACTGTCAAACATGGAATGACTTTGTATGTAATGTACCAAGGACAACTAATTCACTATTCTTTTTTCATGTTAATATACGTTCCACTAAAAAAAACTTTGCACAACTCGAAAATATTATACGTAACTCTAAACATATTATTCATTTTATCATTTTAACTGAAGTAAACCTAAACGAAGACCAGGTACAATTGTTTTACCTACAAGCATTGAGGTATTTACATCAATGCCTACAAGACTATATTGTTCACTCGAAAGTTAGATCAAACAGAAAGGGTGGTGGAATATTATTGTATGTGCATAAAACTGTATCATTTTATAGATTTAATAATCCTAGTCTGAAGGAGTTTGAATGTATTACTGGTGAGATATGTATAAATAAATATAACATTAAATTGTGTGCCCTATACCGGCCTCCAAACACTTCAAAATATGGATTTATTACCGAACTATGTACATTGTTAAATACCTGTTCGCAAAGAGATAATTACTTGGTGATAGGCGATATGAATATTGACTTGAGAGAATCCAATCCCCTAAATAAACTTTATCTAGATTCGCTGTGCAACCAGGGTCTAAACAGCGGCGTGAGCTCTTATACACGCATAGAAAAATACGGTAATATTATAACCAAGTCATGCATTGATCATGTGTTTGTGCGTAACTATGACTCGCGCGATATTTACACCTCAGTAGTAAACACCGCGCTCGCCGATCACCACATTACCGGCTGTGCCATCTCGGCCGTTATCAGCACGAATGACTCACCGCGGAAACTATTTGTAAACAAGCTAGACAATGGCAGGTTGCACAGTGAATTGAATAGTATAGACTGGAACATACCTTTGAAATACAGTAACCCTAACGAAATTGTTAAATATATACATGATAACTTTAATAGTGCTTATGATAAATGTAAATACACTGTCGAAAAAAATGTAAACGGTAAGCGAAAGGCATGTACCTGGGTTGATAAAAAATTAAGTATGATGTGTAAGAAACGCGATGAGCTATATGTGATCTGGTTAAAAAATAAACAAAACTTTAATAATAGGCTTCTGTATAATAAATATAGGAATAAAACAAATAAATACGCTAATTACATCAAAAACAAACAAATTCAGACAAATATAAAGAAAAATTTTAAAAATACTAAGAAGGTATGGGAAATAATTAATAACGTCACAGGTAAAATAATAAATAGCATCGACGACATACTATTGAAAAACTTTAAAACTAATTCTTCTTTAATAGCAAATAATTTTGCCGCGGAATTTGAAAATAACACAATAAATATTTGCAACTTCTGCGATATACCCTTATTGGAAAGAAATTCCTATGAGATAGTTCCTGATAGATCGATCCGAGTACAACGCGCACACAACGAAACTATTGAATCAATTATAAAAAAAATTAATGACAATAAAAGTCCGGGATTTGACGGTATTCGGGCAAAAGACATTAAGAGTATTTCAGAACATTTAATCCCAGTAATAACACATCTTATCAATCGCTGTTTGGAAACTTCGATCTATCCCGATCTGCTCAAAATCGGCGTAATTAGACCCATATATAAGAAAGGCAAGCGTGATGATTATAATAACTATCGCCCAATTACAATCCTGTCCAGCTTAGATAAGGTTATAGAAAGATTCCTAGGTGATCAATTAAATAAATATTTACAATCAAATAACATCATCAGTAAAAACCAATATGGGTTTCAAAGACACAAAAGTACTACACAGCTCTTGAGCCAATTTTCCGACGAAGTTAATAAAAATCTTAATAAAAAAATGCACGTCCTAGCCCTATTTATTGACTTTAGTAAAGCATTTGATATGCTTAGATACAACACTCTCTATGATAAACTGTCACAGAATGGAGTCCATGGCCCTCTTTTAAAATTGCTAATTAACTACCACAGCAATAGGTATACGACCGTGAAAGTACGTGATCAATTAAGTACTAAGACTTTGACCACCAAAGGTACGGCACAAGGTTCCATAATCGGTCCGACTGAGTATCTCATGTATGTTAATGATATGAGCAAGGTTATAGGGTCGGGATCTGTATACCAATTCGCAGATGACACGTGCATTTTAGTATCCAGTAAAAGTGTCTCGGAAGCGCAACACCTGCTTCAACAAAACTTCAATAGCATGTGTAAATGGGCACATGACCTAGGCTTGGTAATGAATGCTCAAAAAACCAAAATAGTACATATACGCTCATCACAAAACAAAACACTAATTACACCATCCGTGGTGGCCCATGAACATGCTTGCTTGCACACCAATAACGTAAACGATACGTGTCGATGTTCCATCCTTGAAGTAGTCGATACTCACAAGTAGGTCTCATAATCGATAGCCGGTTCCGCTGGGGACCTCACATTGATTACGTATGTAATAAATTAAGATCACTTATTAGTAAGCTTTATGTACTAAAATATAAATTACCTTTTAAAACATTAAGGTTATTATACCTAGCCCTGGCTGACTCGGTCATAACTTATGGTTTAAGCACCTATGGTAGAACGTACATAACATATATTGAAACTATATATAGATTGCAATTAAAAATGTTAAAAATTATTACTCCTAAGTTCATTCTAAAGAAACTTAAAAACGATGATCAAGAATTCTTTAAATATTGTAATGTAATGAATGTATACGAGAAAATTGAATTTCAAATTCTCACTGAATCTAATAACCCTGATTGTGTAATAGAAAAAGAAAGGTCTGTATATTTAAGAACAGTACCATACCTAAATAAATATATTTTACCTAATTTTAACAACCTGTATGGGACAAGAATATCTACTTACTTAATACCTTTTTATTTAAATAAGCTGCCTACTGAATTACAGAGGATGTATAAAGATAATGTGAAAAGATTTCGGTGTAATTTGAAAAGACATTACTCGTACTTACTTACTCAAATGTAAATAGCGACTCGCCGGAACCCAGATAAACCCTGTGAGGTTTTCGTGGTACGGCTCATATGTAACAATAATTGTACTTATGTGTATTGAATAAATGATTTAAAAAAAAAAAAGAAGAATTAATCATAAAAATAATAAAAAAGATGATGTCTTTTAGCGAAATACTATTACATAAAAAAATGTTTTATCTATTGTATGCGCTCTGAAAAAATATATTCAATATTAAAGAAGGAATATGAAAACAGGAGAGCCCAATTATGTGATGGAGGAAATTAATAAACGAGAATAAAAAAATTGGACAACATATCTATGGTATCTGATCTGATAACAAAATAAAGCGTCAAACAAAAAAAAATAAATTAGAAAATATGTAATATAAGCAGGCTTTCATTATGTTTAGTGCTTTATTAATGCTTTACACTATATACGTTACACAAAACCAGTTTACTTTAATGTGTAAGTTTATGTAAAATATTTTCTACGAATGCTTCCGTAATCTAGTGATCAAGACCCGGATGTCGTGGTTTCGATTCCCACAGGGGTCTCTAAAAGTCACTTTGTGCGTTTTTTTCCAGTTGGTTAGGACTTAGGACATTGCAGGCCCAAATACCTACCCATAGTACAACTTACTAACCATCTAAAAATAACAGAAAGTACTTATTAGTTAGGTCATGCCCACTCTTCAGTGTGGTGGAAATGCGATTCAAAATTAAATGTTAATTTCGTTTGTTTACTGCAAATTCTGTTTCTAAATCTCTTGTAGGCTGACTAAACTAAATGTTACTCGATTGGTTGATCGTGTGACGATTTGTATTTTAACCTAGTGAAACATTCGTAGTTATATTATTTAAGAGTACTAGTACTCAGTCGCAGTCTTTTTCAGATGTCAGATGTATAAAAACAATTGTAAAATTTTCTGTGTGTATTTTGATAATTTGTGTAAGTTAAATCGTCTTTACTTCGATTAATATGATTGTCAATATTGCAATATTAAAAAAATGCAAGTAAAATCAAGCCAGCTTTGATAATTGACAAAGAATGTGACATTTATTTTGTCGAAGTCAGTTCATCGATATAAGTAGTAGAATAGAATAGAGTAGAAATAACTTTATTTAGCATCAAAAAGACTACATGAAATTACAAGTAACAATATTGAGTGACACTGAAAGACCCTTATTCTGTAACGATTCCTTGTTTTAAAACCATGGTTACGATATCTTCCCAAAAACGTATGCGTTTGACGTTTGTGCGCGGTAAGGTTTAGGTGTGAAATCTATAGATTGCGATACAGAATCAGGGCCCAGTATTGTGTCGTAGCATCTCAGTAATGCCAATAGGGGTGGCGTGGGTCCTTAGTGCCATCTGCCATGTTTATGACTTAGGAATAAGTTTGATTTTGTAATAGCGTTTATATTAGTTGTAGGGATTAAAGATGGAACTAAGCAAAGTACTATCTTCAGTCGACGTTTTGTAATAAGACGGATTAACGTCATAACTACTAAAATAATAAAAGAAACCGGCCAAGTGCGAGTCGGACTCGCGCACGATGGGTTCCATACTATCTATACAACATTTGCCATTAACATTACAACATTATCTATGCAACGTTATTATTACCGAGCAGAAAACGGCAAAAAATCACGTTTGTTGTATGGGAGCCACACTTAAATATTTATTTTATTCGGTTTTTAGTATTTGTTGATATAGCGGCAACTGAAATACATCACGAAATTTCAACTGTCTAGCTGTCACAGTTCATAAGATACAGCCTGTTGACAGACAGACGTACGGACGGACTGTGATTGTGTTTTAGTAATAGGGTAAACAGTTTTAGTATAACTCTGTACGCATTGAACTATGCAGGCCAATGAGCACCAATATAGAGCTGACCCTGTTGACTGAAGACAATGTTGCTGGCCACTTGTCCGCAACATAGTCTTTGACTTTATAATAAGCTATCCTAATTAATAGTACGTTTAATGTGTAACGCAGTAATATGTTCGGATAATTACTTATCAAAACGAATTGAATTGACCATAAAGGATTTACTACTCGCATATTCGTATCTTAAATTCCGTCCGGTTAAACGTCATTGAAGAACAAACAAACATTTATTAACATATTTCTCATTGATAATTATTTTGTATTAGTAAAATAATTGGTCAGTGACGAAAGAACAAATAGTAAATTGTTTGTAGGTACTAGTTAGTAGTTCCGTGGAAGCACTTTGTTTTGTTGCCGTGTACAGTCGCGCACAACAAACGCCGCTTAATAAACGTGTCATGTCGCCGTGCGTCGACAGCCGCTTTGTGCGGCCCGCGCGGCTGCCGCGCGGCGGACGTCCGGCGCCGTCAATCTTTTGACTGTTCGCGTTTCGACTAATATCAACGACGTTTGTTGACTTTGAGGAGGGTGCTGTCTGTGACACGGTCGCAACTTGGGCGGTGCGTCCCAGTAATAAGTTATTGAACTCGCGTCTTGTGTTGTCTTAACATCAAAGGATTCGTTAGATATTGTGATTGTGATTTGGACTTTTATCATGGATGTTGTTTGTTTATCTTGCATATTGTTTGTGGTTTCCGATGTTTCGATGCTTAATTAACATGCTATTTTGGAAGATTAGAAAGGTTGTTAGAGTTTTGTTATAGACTAGTAATAGTCTTTCGTTATGTCTGTCTGTATATGTCAGCAGTCATTTTACTTGAAGACTGGTTATGCCCTGGCCTTGAAATACCTAGTCTAAAAATATTCATGTATGTCATCTTAACTCATTGCAGTAAGAGTGAAATAACATCTTGAGCTGTTTAAAACGAAATATGTAATCAATATTGTGCACACAATTAATTGTTACTATTTAAAAAACTAATAAGAGAAGGAATCCTCAGGCAACTATAATTATAAAATCGAAAATTGCTTTTACCCCAAAACGTTGGCCGCAGCCCTATCTTTTCAATTTCAATGACGTGCTTGACTGTACCAAATATAAATGGACAAAGCCTCAAAATAAATGAATCCAATGGGCTTCTAAATGCGAGTCCTGGTTTTCCGCTCGGCCGAGAGCCCTTGTGCCTACAAAGTGCGCTACAAAAAGGCTCGACCGTCTTAATTCTGTGATCCCATACGAGTGTTGGAACCCAAAAAGCGTTTTTCCAATTGTAATGTGTTTTATTCATTACCCAACGTTGGAGTAGATGTGGAATTTCAATCTGTTCGTACGAAGGTTTTTCTATGAAGTCTACAAAAAAATTGGTTTGATCGTTGTTCTTCAGTTTTGTCTGCCTGTGTCCCATATTTCTGTAGTTTAAAAGCTGTTGTAGGTACGATATGAGCGACTTTTATCAGTCATTATAATTCAAGTAAGTACTTATAATTCGCCTCGTCTCAGTGGCCGAGTGGTCGACTCCGGGTACTTATTGTCAGCATGTCATAATGTATTAGTAGTCTAAAAGCACGAGTGTCAAAATGTACAAATGATAAAACATTTAAAACATCAAGGTGTGTGAACGAACAAATGAAAGAATGTACTTATGTGAGAATTCACCAATGTAATATGCACGAGTGTCAAAATGTACGACGAATGATAAAACGTTTTAAAACGTCAAAACGCAACACGCAAAACAAAATAGAAGACGGCGAGTGGATCTGGTTTTCGACAGGAAGTAGGTACATAAGCTTGCTAAGTAAATTTATCAGTAAAGAAATACCAATTATTCATTTCATAAAAGGGTGAATTTCAACAGGTCCATTAAAATCTTCATTTGCGTGGACTTTTTTTTCTATAAGTTTTTTTTTAAATTTCGCGGTTATTAAAATTTATGATAATGTATGTATTCTTGCTTAATATCTGGCAGATAACTTAAAAAACTAAGAAGATATACTAAAAATTTCGTGCCATGGCGATGAAACATGCGTGCACGGCAATGAAACAAGCGTTCAAGGCAATATGAAAACATAAGTCACGGAATTGAAACCCCTGGCCACGGCAATGAAACTAAACTGTTTTACAAGGCATGGTAATGAAATTTTTTTCAGTGCCATAGCAAATTTTGGTCACGGAAACCACGGCAATAAAAGCACGGTGATGAAAGTCAAGGCAAAAATAAAAAATAACAACAAACCTATTAATTATTCGAAGTAATAAATACTTCACAAACAAACACAAAGAGAAATGGCGTTCTATCGAATTCTTAAGCAAGAGGACAAACTTTTTCAAATAGAAGTTATACCTATCTACGGCGATGAAAGAAAAAATGTGAAATAACATAATAATCATCCTTCCACTTCGAGTGCTTAGGTGGTACCGATGTGCAACGTTTAGAGCACAGGGGGGAGGACGCAAGTCGTTAGATAAAACAATATTCTTAAACATGTTTAGGACACGGCGATGAAATGATTTTTTATTAACCATTCGTTGTATTGTTTAAATATTTGAATAAATGTATTCCGTACTAATACTTTAACTATTCACGTATCAAATAATCAGTACATTTTATCAATGAGGTATAATACACATCAAGGTGACGTGTGGACAAACACGGCAATGAAAGATATCGAGGCTTGATTTTTTTTGGAGTACTTATTTATTCCATTATAAAATATTTAGTGCCACATAAACATTACTATTTCACCTAACCAGAATAAAATGTTAGAACATTACAACTATGTTTTTTAGTACCGATTTCATCGATGCCATGCAATTTTTGGTCCCGGGAAATTCACCCAAAAAGCTTTGTAGGTACTACTTAAGCAGACAAAGTAAAATTTACAACTTGGTATCTATTTAGATGAAAATAAAAAGTGGTGACTCTTTATTTTATGTTTAAAGTTATTTTTTACGTTTAAAGTTATAATTACTTTACTTAAAAGTCCTACAATAAAAACATTACCTAACGGATCTACTTACCTATTGTTTTATTGCTATTATCAATGGTTTGACATACTTATCTATTCATTACAATCTAGAATATCTTGGACAAATGGACATTTTAGCGATTGGTCATTCTGACACTCGTTCATTTGGTCATGAATACATTCGGAAAAATGGACATTTTAGCGATTGGTCATTCTGACACTCGTTCATTTGGTCATGAGTACATTCTGACGAATGGATATTTTGTCAAGTATAATTTGTACATTTTGGACACTAATACATTTTTTTATTTTTTATTCTTCAACGGGTAAGCGCTTAGCTTTCATCTCACCTGATGGTAAGTGACGATAAAGCCGAAGGTGGAAGCGCGCTTCACCCGGAATCCTCAACCACTGAGGAACTGGCTATCTTATCTTCAACTGTCGGAACACAATAATGCTATAAAAATCGTTGTTATGGCGACAGACTTAGATAAGACGGTGGTAGCTAACCAGGCGGACTTAACAGCCCTACCACCAACCAAACCGAGCACACAAAGATGTACCCCTGCTGGGAATCGAACCCGGGACCTCTGGGCCTGAAACCGGTGGCTTAGCCACTAGACCACAGAGGCGGTAAAATTATGACATTTTGACAATAAATACCCGGAGTCGAGTGGTCTAGCGCTCGGCTCGATATAAAGGGTGTTTTCGGATTGTTCGATTCTGCACCCGGGTTTGTGATCGCCAACCTGAGTTAGGCAAGCGCGGTGATTAAGACAATAAATCGATTGTAGCGATGCCTTGATTTCAATTGATGGAGGCCTTTGCCCAGCAGTGGGAGTGGAACAGTATACAGGCTATACTTTACTTTTACTTATAACCCCTTTTTTATACATATCTACTCCAATATGATTGGAGTCGTAATTCTTCGCATTCATTCCAATTCTCGCAGTCGCAGCTATTCTTCTCGCACTTCCATACTTCATACGTCACATTCATAGTTCTCGCTTTTATTGCTTTTTCGGGTGGGGTGCCCGACTACTCCTACAGCCAACCATTATGGCTAGTAGTAGGTAATTGGGGGTTCTGCATCACGTCGCCTCGCTTCGCTCGCGCCGTGATGCAGAACTCCCCAATTACCTACTACTCATGTATGTAAACTCATTTTATCTCGCTAGTCAATATTTGAATGTTAAGCGTTTTATCGACTGGGTCGTGTTACCGACATACTATGCAGCAGTGTCGCCCGTGATTCATCGGCGCATACTTATAAGAGCCTTTGTTTTTTAATGTCTAACTAACTAATAATAATTAACGATGACAAATCTTATCATTTGAACAATCCCTGTAAATCGGCCTCCTGGTTTCTAAGATCGAGGGTCCTACTAGCTAGACGGTGACATGACTACGAAAAATTTTTTTCGGCTGTTTTCAATGTTTAAACTATGACGTCCTCAGATCATAGAAACGATCTGAGATGGCGTCCGTAGAATGCGGGAAGAATGCGTCGGGATTATAGAGCACTAGCCTTTTATAATACAGACAACGCTCTGTAATCCCGACGGATGGACGATCCCGTCGATGGCCCACCCACTCAGCGATGTGGATAGCTCGATGCTATTACATAGCTGAGTGTATTGACTAAGAGGTATGTAATTAGAAGCCAAGCATTATTAATTTAACCACCACAACTCTTACACAGAATGCGAACCCTATAACACGAAAGTAGTCTCACCACTGAGCCAACAAGAAGTTACAGGTAGTAATATTAATGGCTCGGGTCAAAAATATAATAAATAAATAAATTTCCTTACATTCACTTTCAATTACAAATTTGACGACCTCTTTGGTCGAGTGGTTTGAACGCCGGTTCTCATGTTGTCGCCATCTCTGAGGTCCCGGGTTCGATCCTCAGTCGGTCCAATTTAGAAATTATTGTTTTTCTAAATTGTCTCGGGGTCTGGGGTGTTTTCTATGTATAATAAGTATGTATTTAAGTATTTTAAGTATGTTTATCCGTTGTCTAGTAACCATTTAATAAGTTTCATACGAAGCTTCTCTTGGGGGGGGGGGGGGGGGGGCTAGATAATTAGTAAGTGTAGGAAAATTTATTTATTTATTTTATACATCCGCGAGGAGCTCAATGGCGCAGTGGTTAACGCGCCCGGTCTGCGATTGCTAAGGTTAAGCAACTTTCGCAAAGGTCGGTCATCGGATGGGTGGTGGAAAAAATGCCAAATATTTATATATTATGATTTGAGGGGATAGGAGCGGGTCGGGGGAGTAGACCATTGCCTTATAAAATTTTCTTCTCAGTTTACAGCGACAGAGCGTCGCCGTTATAGTATACCATCCAAAAAAGGTAAGTAAAGGCGAATCACCACTTAAGCTCCCATAATAAAAACAAAACAAGTAAATGTATACCTTATGCTGTCTCACGATAGAGTTTATTATCTAAAGTTATTTTTTTATTCTGCTTCTCATTTAATATGTAAAGCAATAAAAAAACTATTGTGAGCGCGGCTCTAGATTTTAGGGATATAAAACAGCGAACTCCAGAGATTGTCTATCAGATTAATTGCAGCTCGCAATACAACTTATAACTTTTTACTTCACACCGCGAGTGCATCTACTACGTCACTTGAAAAAATCATGTAAGTGTATGTGTATTTCTTCTATAAATATAGAACTAAGTAAATAAATTTAAATATTTCATTTAATAAGGATTTTACTAATTTTAATTAAATAATTATTACAGGTCTGGCTTGTCGCTAAATCCGTTCTGGGAAGACGAGGTTGTGGACTCACTAGTAGAGGAGCCGCAGCCATCAACCTCGAAAAAGACAGTGAAAAAACCAGCGAGCAAACGGTCTGCAGCGAAAGAAAAAGCCAAAAAGCCAGCTCCACCGGTGGCAGAAGCACCGGCTGCGGCTGCAACACCATCGATCAAGGATTTGTTTGGCAGCTGCTCAGAGTCCGACGAGGACGACATCCAGCCATCGCAACTGCCTCCGCCAACGCCGCCATCGCCGGCAGTTAAAAGGAAACGGCCCGTTCCCGAAGCTCTTCATGTGGTAAGTCTTTCAATCATTACTTAATTTCTAGTCTTAATTTTACGATGATGCGGGGGGATCAGTATAAAAAATATAATGATATCTTAACAACTTTCAAGCTTTTTGTGTTTGCCTCGTTCTATTCGCTCGAGTGTGGTCGCCGTAAAGTGTGCGATGCTAACACTCAGCTCCTTGCACCACGTGACAAGCGATGAGCCCGAGCAAGACTGTTTTTATTAGGGTGTATTTTATTTAAGGTTTTGTAAATATTTTTTGATCAAAATATAACATGGTATAAAAAATATTGCATTCGATTCTATTACCGATTTTGAACAACAGTTTTCAGGTTTCGTATACTTATACTAAAAATAATGTTGTAAGTATATGTATCAATGCAATATGCGGCTAGATTAGTATTATATTTTTTATCATAGGCAGGATTCAAACATTTTGAGCACAGCTGTATGTGTAATTAAAAATATTTTTATTGGAAAATTATAAAACATAAATGAAATAATAACACTTTCATTTATACTATTTACATAACTCGCCAAGTACCTATATTCTTACTTCGCCTACTCAACATTAACTGCCTATTTAACGTTTATGCTTTATTGATTACAGAATGAATATAAGGCGCTTAAAGCCGTGCAAGCTGTGCGCCTTCGCAGCTTCCTAACCCAGCGCGGTGCTTCTGGATTCACGACCCAGCGCGATCCGGTGAAAACTGGAGAGTACTTCATCGAGTTACGCGTGTACAACACGCGTGAAGTGGAACGGCTGCCTGCGGACGAGCGTTGGAAGCGCTCCCTGGTCACGGTGAAGGTGGCTAGCGACACTAACACCCCGGTTTGGCGCGCAACATCGCGGCTAGTAGAAGCCGCCAAACAAGAGTTTTGTACAATACAACCAGTAATGTACCCTAATGTTGAACAGTTGTTTAACTAATTACTAAAATCATATTAAATAGGCTCTACTTGATTAAAACAGGGGGGCACAGATTTATTATACCTATCTAACTACAATACATTATAAATACTATACCTACCTACTAATGTGTTTATTTTTGTTGGACTACTCATTTTAAAATATAGAGCACCTATCTACACTAATTGCTGACTACTTTTATTATTATTATTATTGTGTATTATTTACAGCTAAGTATATCTTAATGGCATAAATGGCATAAATGGCATAAATGGTATAAACAACAAATTAATAATACAAATATACTGAGCAAATATACAAAGCATATCTACATTTTTCACAAAGAAAAAAACATATCAAACTAGAATTACAATTCGAATAACATACTGAGCAAAAATGCTTTTTTGTACAGATTGCAATATTTATATTTCTAATTACACTTCCCATAAAAAAAGTAACAAGCATAAATTAAACTGTCTCATCAGTTCAGAATATGAAAATGTTCAGATAGTAGCCAGTGCTTTTAAAAATAGAATTATGAGCTATAGAGTAAAATCAGCGAATGCTTACTTTACCCCAGAAAAGTTTTTAGGTAGTATATCCTCCACCGTATTAAATCTTATTAAGAAATCTCTTACTGAACACACCGCTGTTAAAATTAATCTAGAACTATTTATTACGTATATTTTTCCGAAAAATGAAGAAAAATCATTAAAATCGTTTAACACTCAGTATTGCAAAGTTTTTCAGAATACTGATATAATATCACTCTATAATGATTTTACAGAAAAACTTACGACAAAGTGTAGCGAATTCGAACAATCAGATTCTGGGTGGACAATTGATTCAGTTAATTATCTGGAAGTAAATATTAATAAGTACAGTCCATTTCCAGTCCAGTACAGTTAAAATTCGCAATAATAAGTCATGTTTAAATATACAAAACAAAGATGAACATTGTTTCTTGTGGTGTATTGTAGCACATATGTATCCTGCAAAATATAATCCAAACCGAGTATCATCTTACCCGTCATATAAAAATATATTTAATATTTCAGGGATGGCTTTTCCGCCGTCTCTTGAAGATATAAAATTATTTGAGAGAAATAATCCAAATATATCAGTAAATGTATATGGAATAGATCGAAATATTGATATTGTAGGACCTTTGTATAAAACTATCAAACGCAAGTGCGTTCATGTAAATTTATTACTTATTCAAGGAAGTACAAAAAATCACTTTTGTTTAATAAAAAACTTTGGAAAACTTGTGCATACACAAAACACAAATCCAAATTTTTTTTGTGTGATGAATGTTTTATATATTTTGAATCTGAACATAAACTCTGTTATCATGATTGCGCAAGAGTAAAAACTGTTTTACCTGAGCCAAATAGTAAATTGTATTTTTCTCATTTTGAGAGGACTCAAAGAATACCTATAGTAATATATGGGGATTTCGAAAGTTTACTAAGAGAATATTCAGATAAAAGTAAATCGGCTAATGTGGAAGATATACAGATACATGAGGCATCATGCTTTGCTTACTATATATGTTGTAAGTCTAAGCCAGAACTCAATGAATTAGTATCATATCGCGGTCCTGATTGCGCAAAAAAATTTGTGGAAACTATTTCAAAAGATGTGAAAAGATTATATAAATTAATCAAAATTAATAACAAAATGTTACCTCTAACGGATGAAGAAAAATCATCATTGGGTAATGCTACCATGTGTCATGTTTGCAAGATTACTTTTCATAAAGATGATAAAATTGTTGCAGACCATGATCATTTTACAGGCAGATACAGAGGCCCCTGTCATAATTCTTGTAATTTAAATGCAAAATCATGTCAGTTCATTCCTATAGTGTTCCATAACTTTTCTGGTTATGACTGTCATTTATTTATAACAGAATTAGCTAGTGTTTGTGGTCGGATAAATTTGATTCCAAAAACTAAAGAAAAGTATATTTCTGTTACAAAGTTCATACCCACTGAAGACTACAAAGATTCAATTCAGTTAAAATTTATTGACTCGTATAATTTTTTGAGTTCCGGTTTAGACAGCTTGACCAAAACATTACAGCCTGCAGATTTTGTAAATCTTAAAAAATATTACAGTGACTCTCGTTCTTTAGAGCTTATTCGTAAAAAAGGAGTATATTGCTATGACTATATAGACTCATGGAAACGCTATGAAGAGACTCTTATCCCGGATAAAAATAAATTCTATAACAAACTTACTTCTCAAGACATTTCAGACCAAGATTATGAACACGTGAAATCGGTTTGGAATGAGTTTAGCATTCAAAATTTGGGCGAATATACAGATTTATACATTAAGTGTGATGTGTTACTATTGTGTGACGTGTTTGAAAAATTCAGGAGTATGAGTTTATTTCATTACAATTTAGACCCTTGTTATTACGTTTCATCTCCATCTTTAAGCTGGGATGCTATGTTATTGTATACTAAAATTGAATTAGATTTAGTGTCAGATGTTGAAATGTACCAAATGTTAGAAAAAGGTATTAGAGGAGGCCTTGCTCAATGTTCGCTTAGACATGCAAAAGCAAATAATAAATATTTAACAGATTTCAATAAAACGTTACCAATATCATATTTGATCTATTTGGATTGTGTAAATCTGTATGGATTTGCTATGATGAAACATCTTCCAACAAGTAACTTCACATTTCTGAATGAAAAAGATATACTAAACTTTGATGTACTATCTATATCCGACAACAGCAGTCAAGGTTACATTCTTGAAGTGGATCTTATATATCCTCCTGAAATTCATAACGACCATTCAGATTTGCCATTTGCTCCAGAAAAGTATACACCGCCAGGTAAAAATAGTACTAAGCTCGTGGCCAATCTTCACAATAAATATAAATATGTCATTCATTACATTCACTTGAAACAGTGTTTAAAACATGGTTTAAAGATTATAAAGATTCATCGGATTTTATCATTTAAGCAAACAAAATTTCTCGAACCTTACATAAAATTAAACACAACTCTAAGACAAAATGCAAACTCAGATTTTGAGAAAGATTTCTTTAAAAAACAAAACAATTGCATTTTTGGAAAAACAATAGAAAATAAAAGAAAACAAGTTGATGTAAAGTTAGTACATATCTGGAAAGATATTTATAATAAAACCAATAAATTAAATGGTGCAGAAAAATACATTAGCGCCCCAAATTTTAAAAGTTTATCCGTCTTTACAGAAAACTTAGTTGCTATTCAATTACAAAAATCCAAAATTATTTTAGATAGACCAATATATATTGGCTTCACAGTTTTAGAACTCGCAAAAAGTCACTTATATCAATTTCACTACTCGATTATGAAAAAAAAATATGGTGATAATATTCACCTTTGCTATACGGACACTGACAGTCTCTTGTATTTTATTAACACATACGATTTTTATGGAGACATGAAAAATAATCTTCAATATTTTGACACCAGCAATTTTGAAGACAATAATTCTTATAATATACCTAGAGTAAATATAAAAGTACCAGGATATTTCAAAGATGAAATGGGTGGTAAAGTTATATCTGAATTTGTAGGTTTACGAGCAAAATTATATTGCATAAAAACAGAAGAGTTATGTATAAAAAAAGCTAAGGGGGTGAAAAAGTCTTCTACAAAAAAACTTGATATGAAACAATTTAAACGGTGTTTGTATAAAAATGAGGAGCTGAGAGATGATATGTGTATAATAAAAGCAAAAAAACATAAACTCTATACCCAAAAACTAAATAAATTAGTTCTGAGTAAAACTGATGACAAAAGACAACTAATAGATAATAAAGTCTCAACGTTACCTTGGGGCCATATTAAAAATATTGTTTAAAAATGTTGAAGTGAATGTGGTACCTCTAAGTTTTGTTATTTTATATACTACTAGTTTCTTAGTTAAGGTAAATATTATGGGTTGTAATTTGTAACTATGTATAAATGATGAAGTTTATGATAAATAAATAGTAATGATGTTCTAAATGATTGTTTTTATTTAATTGCGAGCGTCAATCCTACTTGAAATACAACTACAGCTCTGATTTTTAATATTTAATTATAAGAAAAATAAAACAAAGAATTGTTATATAAAAATATATATTTTCTTTCTGATTCTTTACATAAAGTAAGTTATAATATCGGACTATCAATTATCTACTCACACTCGTACAGCGTTTTGCCAATTTTTTTTATGAGACTGTTTGTAGCATCTCTAATGTCATTAAAATGATTACCGTCTTCCACTATATATTGCACACTTACAGAAGGATTATCACTGTCACTAAAGTCATTGTCAGCTTCTTGGTCTTTTATTTCATATATATTAATTTTAACAAGATGACGAGTCGTTTGATTATATTTTCGACGAAAAATATAAGTCGATAATGATTCAGTTGAAGATTTCCTCTTTTTAGACTTCTTCGGCTTCGAAAGTTGATCGTCTTTAGATTTGGAAGCTGTTTGCTGCTGCTCTCTAACTCGCTGCTCTTCAAGCCTATCTAAATAACCATCTACGTCTTGAGCGTAATAAAAAGGATTTGTGATAGGATTAGTATCATCGATCTCCACAAAGTTAGACATGATCTGAAACAAAACAAACATATTATGAGAGAAACAAATAATGTTATAGTAGAATATTAAAAAAAGTATTTATAAAAATAGGACTTACCAACGAGCTGATTTAAGAAGACTGTATATGCTTCAGCGGCTGCTCTTAGCGAAATGATTATTTTAACCTGACAATGTCTCAGGTAAGTTCATGTAAACAATTCATTTAAGGTCAAAACCTTAATTCCGATTAATCTTTTTAAAATACTGCTGATGCAGTTGAACTTAAATTACAGTAATTTGATACAGTTGGTACTGTTATAAAGAATATATATATATATACATATACATATATACGTTGAATTCTAGAGGCTACTAGTTAAAATATATAAAATTAGTAAGTATGTATATAAAGGTAGACGAAATTCAGTTATTGAACAGTCTTGAAATGAAATTCGTCAAGCAAACTCAAACATTGGAAAATAATAATATACAAGTAGAATGTAAGACGCAAAAAATAAAACATAGTACTCTTTTACCAAATTCAATTCGCTGCATAATATGCGGTCCTTCTACTGCGGTAAAACTAATCTCATTCTCAATTTGTTAATACATAAAAATGGTCTTAAGTTTAAACATGTTTATGTATACTCAAAGACCACTTTTCAACCAAAATATCGTTTTCTGCATCAAATTATGCAGAGAATACCTGGTGTTAAATTCTTTGTATATAATGATAATAAAGAAGTTATCCATCCCAATAATGCTTTGACTAACTCAGTTATTATTTTTGATGATGTTGCATGCGAAAATCAAATAAACATTCGAAATTACTTTGCTATGGGAAGACATAACCATATAGACTGTTTCTATTTATCCCAAACTTATTCGAAAATACCAAAGCAACTTTTAAGAGACAATGTTAATCTTCTGATTATATTTAAACAAGATAGTGTAAATTTAAAACATATTTACAATGAGCATGTAAATATGGACATGGCCTGGTTAGAATTTAAAAGGCTTTGCTCAATAATTTGGAAAGATGAATATAGTTTTATATTAATAAACAAAGATTGTGGTTTAAATAAAGGAAGGTACAGAAAAGATTTTGATACATTTATTTACTTTTAAATTTTACGATTTTCTAGTTTTATAAAAAAAGATGTAACATATAAATAGTTTCAATTGAAGTTAATTATCAGCTTTAGACGGTTGAGTTATAAAAGCTCAATTAAGTTAAAAATGAATTCAAGAATTAAAGAAAAACTTATAGAAGCAGTTGATAATATAAAATATAAAATAAAAGTAATGCAGAATGAAGAAGATAATGCTAATTTAAAATTTAAAAAAGTATTCAAACCTATCACAGAAAATTTGAAGACACTTATTAAAGTTAATGATAAAGATAAACCAACTCTAAATTTTTCTATAGATATGTCAAAAAATGACACGATCGAAGATCCAAATGCATCTTTGAATTATACAGACTTCATGAAATCTATTAAATCTAATTCGGATCAAGATTCTAAATATTATGATTATGATGATGTTAGTGACAAAAGTCCTTTTAAAAATAGTGAGACACTAATGTCACTTAACAAGGAAGATGTAATTGATATATATGATAGTAACATAAATGTGCCATTTGGGATTCGCAGCGAAAATAAAAATCTGATGATGGGGAACTCAAAAGTTTCATTTTCTTTTAAGAACTCTGCTTCAAACTCTGATAAAAATTATATAGTAACTATAAATAACAAACACTATGATTTAACTCCAGGCTTAAAAGAACTTATCATGCGTGCTAAACCTGACTTAAATACAGTTACAGAAAAAGATAAAGAAGTTTATAAAGATATACTTTACCTAACAAACGCTCATAAAAGAGATTATAATCCAAATGGTCAAGTTAAAGGTGATAAAGGCATGAAGTACCTTAAGATCATTAAACCCTTATTTTTAGAGCATAATAATGTTACTGCGCAAAATCCAAACCATCTAACAAAACATGGCGGATATTTACCAAAATGCAAAAAGTATAAAAGTAATACAGATTACATTTATTGGGATGATCCTAATGAATTGATTGAACGGTTGAAACTATTAGTTGCTTCTCAAAGTGCTGGCAATACTAATCATGATAATGAAATTTTATCAATTGTTGAAGAACTGAAGGAAGCTGGCATCATAGAATAAAAAGCTAAGAAACATATATTTACAGTTAGTTTTAAGAAGTACGCAAACATGAATGGTGTCAATCAATCAGATGATCAAAATTCTGAAATTTTATCAAAATTAAGTGAATATGATTCTTGTATTATTAGTTATTACCCTTGATGATTGTAAAGACGAGATTTTGAGAAAAATAGCAAATATTAATAATTTGATTATTAAATTGACCGAAAAAATAAACAACCTTGAAAGAAATATTTATGTAAAAGACCTTGCAGGAAAATTAAACAGACATTATGAGCAAAGCAGATGTTGTAAACGAAATTCATAAGAATGCTAGAGTTAACTTTCCTAGAAGACATGTTATTCTTAAAGATATAGATGATCTTTGGCAAGCAGATTTGATAGACATGCAAACAATGTCAAAAGTAAATAGTGGTTATAAATATATCTTGACTATTATTGACTGTTTTTCAAAATTTGCATGGGCAATTCCGTTGAAACAAAAAAATAAAGCAGAGGTATCTAATGCATTTAAAATTTTATTACAAAAAGGACGCCAGCCAAAAAACCTACAGACCGATATGGGTAAAGAGTTTTATAACGATAAATTCAAAGCGATTTCTATCAAGTATGGTATTAACCATTATTCTACATATTCGGCTAAAAAAGCTTCCATAGTCGAAAGATTCATTAGGACTTTAAAGAATAAACTGTATAAAGAGTTTAGTTTAAATGGGAATTATAAATGGAATGGAACGGTGTTAGACAAAAATATATATGAGTACAACAATACAAATCATAGAACTGTGGGCCAGACGCCAGCTTCAATTAATCATTTAAATAAAACAAATGTGCTACAAAAATATTATGTAAATAAAAAAATCCGCTCTAGAAAAACTGCAAACCACAAAAAATTTGTAGTTGGAGATTATGTAAGAATAAGTAAATACAAAGCATGTTTCGATAAAGGCTATACTCCTAACTGGTCAACTGAAATATTTAAGATTATTAAAGTACAGGAAACTGATCCTACTACTTATTTATTAGTAGATAATAAATGTCGTCCTATATTAGGAGCATTTTATGCACAAGAACTTCAAAAAACTAAACATTCGGATATTTATTTAGTTGAAAAGGTTATAAAAAGAAGGGGTAATCAGGTATATGTTAAATGGCTCGGCCTTCCAGCAAGTCACAACAGCTGGATAGATAAGACAAATGTATTGTAGAATATACGATATTTTATTATTATTATTAGTATGCCTATATAAATCATTGTTCATTGTTCTTTATTCATTTCTAATTTGCTCATAAAGCTACACAGACTGGTGCAAAAACAATTTGGATAATAATAAAAAATGAAAACCAAACGTAAGAGAACAATTTCAACAACTTTACCCGCAGATCACCAAGTAATATCAGGCAAGGGTATAAAGAAAACCTTTAAAAATATAGTTTCACATACTAAGAAACATATAAAGAAACTAAAACCTAAATGTAAAAAAGCTTTGATGAAATTAGCATGTGCCACAGCTCAAGAATTAACATCAGACTTGTCAATAAAGTTACCAAGAATTATACCGGTGCCTAAAAAAGGGGGATTTCTTCCATTAATACCGATATTTGCTGGCTTATCTGCTGCCGGTAGTTTGGCTGGAGGCGCTGCCGGAATTGCGAAAGCTGTTAATGATTATAAGAACGCAAAAAAACGACTAATGGAGCTGGAAAGACATAATAGTAAAATGGAAGCCATATGTATTGGAAAGGGATTACATCTAAAACCTTACAAAGACGGTTTGGGAATATTTGTAACAAAGAAAAAAAACTGATTTCTCGGCTACCTAATAGAGCTTTAACTAATATAGATATTTTAAAGCATTCAAACAACATTCCATTTTTTAGAGGCGTATTTATGCGAGATGAATTACCGTGTAAGCCATATCAAATAGAATGCGGAGTAATAAATCTTGATACTTCGCAGAGTGTTGGTACTCATTGGGTAGCCTATGGAAAAATAAACGATTACATAGAATATTTTGACAGTTATGGCAACTTAAAACCGCCTAAAGAATTCATTAAATATGTGGGGAAAAGCATTCATTATAACTATGATAATTTGCAAAAGAATAATCAATATAACTGCGGGCATTTATGTCTAAAATTTCTTTATTCATTCTGGAATACAAAAAAAAAAATTAATAATTAAATTAAACTTTTATTTTAAACTAATAGAAAGAAATAAAATATAAATAAAAGTACCAATAGGTAGTTTTATGGATAATATTATTATAATATTTTGATCCTAAGTAAATATATATATATAAAGAAAAAAAAGGCATTTATTAAACATTATTTAGCAGCTGGTGATAAGAAGTACATGTGATATTTAGAACTTATTAGTTATTAATACCTTATTATTTATTTCTATTCTACCATTCACTATTCAATTTTATATACCACATAATGCTAGTATTCAATAAAAACCCAACTGTGAGAAACAAACCTTGTATTTCTTTTCCTTTAGTGAAAGACATCAGACGTATCAGTACAGTTAAAATAAAAAAAATAACAAAAGAAAACAAAAGATTTTTGAAAAGTCTGGGATTAAAGTTGCATAATGCTTCAAATCACAGATTTGCCCCAACACGATAGTTCTATTGAGAGCTATGAAATCCATAGTTACAATCCGTATAATAATAGCTTTAAAGATAATGATGAAATTAGAATTCCGATTCATCAGCAAGATATATATGTACTACCTTCAGACAGCTCTATTTACGTAGAAGGTTATGTTAAAGTGACTTCAAAAGATGCGTTGGGGAAATTGGAGAAAAAGGATGTACATTTTATTAATAATCCCATCTCTCATTTGTTTCATGATATAAGATATGAATTAAATGGCGTTGAAATAGATCGTATAAAAAATGCGGGAATTACGACAACAATGAAATCATATCATATGAATGAGGGTGAAAATAAAGCTGCAGCAGTTTGGGGATGGAACTTGAATGGATTGACGCTAAAAAACGAGCATTTCAGTGTTATTATTCCTTTGAATA
Source organism: Scoparia ambigualis (assembly GCA_963921215.1). Classification (NCBI taxonomy): domain Eukaryota; kingdom Metazoa; phylum Arthropoda; class Insecta; order Lepidoptera; family Crambidae; genus Scoparia; species Scoparia ambigualis. Next base: position 5,175,722 of record OY992503.1, read on the forward strand.
AAATATTAGGTTTTGCTGAAGATTACAATAAGTTAATTATTAATTGTAGACATGAACTTATATTGCATAGAAGCAGTTCTGTTGAAAGCTGTGTGACCATGGAGAAAAATGATAGTGTAGTAGTCGATATTCAAAAAGTACAGTGGCGTGTGCCACACATAAAAGTATCTGATCGTAATAAATTATGTTTACTTAAATATTTAGAAAAAGATCGTCCTATACAACTAGCGTTTAGAAATTGGGATTTATATGAATATCCGTTATTGCCAAATACCACTAAACATTCATGGTCAGTCAAAACAGCCTCTCAATTAGAAAAGCCAAGATTTGTAATTTTTGGATTACAAACCAATAGAAAATCTAATAAGGCTAAAAGTTCTTCTATTTTCGATCACTGTAATGTAACTAATATTAAGTTATTTTTAAATTCTCAGTATTTCCCTTATGACTCTCTTAATCTGAAATTTGATGAAGGTAAATATAGTATATTATATGAAATGTATGTTAACTTTCGTCAGTCTTATTACAACACTGGTATTGATCCCTTGTTAGACTTACATCAATTTAAGGAAAAGGCTCCTTTGTTCGTAATCGACTGTTCAAGACAAAATGATTCTATAAAAACCGGACCAGTTGACGTACGATTAGAAATTGAATGTTCTGAAGATATTCCAAATAATACAAGTGCTTATTGTTTGATCATAAACGATCGCCTTTTTGAATATAAACCTTTAAGTAACATAGTCAGAAAGTTATCATGAATGTTATTGTTGATGTTCAAGGGTTTAAGAGAGAGGATAATGAGTTCATTCCAAAAGAAATAGCGATCATGTGGAATGGGCGTATATTTGTACTCTTGATAAAATCGCCGACCGCATTTTATAATTTATCAAAAAAAGAACGTCTGCAAGTATCTTGGATAGAAAGAAATCGAGGAATTAATTGGAATCAAGGATTAATCCCTTACAATTTATACAAAAGCGTTATAAGTGATTTTTTTAAAAACAAGAGTATTTTTGTAAAGGGATTTGAAAAAGTATTGTGGTTAAAAGATATCTTAAATAACAAAAATGTATATAATTTAGAAGATAAAAACTGTCCTAGTTTAGTAACATTGTACAATAGTTATTCAACTTCTTCTGATATTATTAGTTGTATATATCATAGTAACATGTGTGCTTTAAAAAATGTATCCTGTTTAAATAAGTGGTGTATAGAAAACAATATTCTTAAGTAAATAAATTGAAACTAGGTATATAATAATATATATTGTCTTATTATCTCATTTGATTCACACGTTGTTGAAGTAATAAACTAAATTATGATATAAAAACTTTTGTTTTATTTATTTCACATGATTAATTGTTAATTCAATCTAAGAACATTTTATTTGTGTTTAGACATTCCACCCGCCTGTCCACCTGGTCGATTATACCATCTACTCATACACACCAACGAACTTCACATTGGACATAATTTGTATGTAATCTATCAGTAGAGACTGGAATGCGGTGAACTTCCATATAAGAATACTTCATCATTCGATCTTCTTCTTCTTCTTCATCATCCAAACCAACATTTTTCGACACTTACATACATGAGTAGTAGGTAATTGGGGAGTTCTGCATCACGGCGCGAGCGAAGCGAGGCGACGTGATGCAGAACCCCCAATTACCTACTACTATGGCTTTTTTATTTACTTATTAACTAATCTACTATGGGGGTTTAACCCAATAAGGTTGGATACTTTCCTTGCTTTTTTCGGGTGGGATGCTCGACTACTCCTATAGCCAATATCATGGCTTTCTTAGTTGTTTTCTTATTTAAGTACTAATAGGGGTTGTACACAATAAATTTTGACAATTCCCGAAGGTTTTACATGTTTCTCTTTCTTATAACCCCCTTCTGCACTAAAGATTTTTTATTCTTGTCTGTCACAAAGACTCCAGCCAGCATGCGCAACACGAGAACTAAATGTTACTCGCCTCCGTAGGTTCACCCTTGAGATCCTACACGTGACCCCTGGGTGGTGCTAAATGAGTGACACTGACTGAGTGGTAGAGCCACGCTGCGTAGCAGCACGCATTAGTCCGGCTCGCCCAACCCTATTCCTTACTTAAAAGACGGCAACGCGTCTGCGATTCCTCTGGTTTTGCGGGTGTCCATGGGCGGCGGTGATTGCTCTCCATCAGGTGACCCACCTGCTCGTTAGCCTCCTTCTTATAACGGGTGATTCATTCGGAGTTACTTTTTCCAAAACTAAAAAAAAATATGAATAAAACAAATTTATCGGGTAATCTTTATTATAATACAAAAGAACCATTCCTTACATTTACTTTTTAAAGATTATTTCTTTCAAATGTTGTCCGTAACTGCGATTAAGGTGATCCATTCTGGAGTTCCAGTTTTCGATGACCCGAACGAGCATTTCCAGTGGTATTTGGCGAATAACGCGAGTAATGTTGGCTTCCAGTTGATCAATCGTACGTGGCTTATCCATATAAACTTTGGACTTTACATAACCCCACAGAAAAAAGTCTAAGGGTGTGATATCACAGGATCTAGGCGGCCAACTGACTGGTCCGAAACGCGAAATTAACTGTTCACCAAATTTTTCTCGCAACAAAGCCATGGTTTCACGTGCTGTGTGGCAAGTGGCGCCGTCTTGTTGGTACCAAAAGTTTTGAAGATGACGGGCTTCAATTTCAGGAAACAAATAGTCCGTTATCATGGTACGATAACGGTCACCATTGACAGTGACGTTCTGGCCGGCTTCGTTTTTGAAGAAATATGGACCGATGATTCCACCACCCCATAAACCACACCAAACTGTTGTTTTATCTGGATGTAATGGTAGCTCTTGAATCTCTTCAGCTTGCTCTTCAGACCAAATATGGCAATTTTGTTTGTTAACATATCCGTTGAGCCAAAAATGTGCCTCATCGCTAAACAAAATTTTCGTTGAAAACAGTGGATTTTCTGCAAGCTTTTCAAGAGCCCAAAGACTAAATCGGTGGCGATTAGGTAGGTCAGTCTGCTTCAATTGTTGCACCAGTTGAATTTTGTATGCCTTGAAACCAAGATCTTTGCGTAAAATACGCCAAGTTGTGGTATACGACAAGCCAAGCTGTTGCGAGCGGCGCCGAATCGATTCTTCGCGATCATTGCGTACACTCTCAGCTACCGCCGTAATGTTTTCTTCAGTGCGAGCTGGATGTGGCCTATTTGGTCGTGTATTGTCTAATAATGAAAATTCCCTTTCAAACTTTTCGATGGTATAGCGAATAGTGCGTTCGGTAGGGCGATTATGTGGACCATATGTTGCTCTAAGTGCACGAAACACATTCCTCGTAGAACGCTGATTTTCGTAATAAAGTTGAATAATTTGTAGGCGTTGTGCCGTGCTTAGTCTTTCCATGATGAAATGTCAAACTATAGTGAATGAAAATATTAGGTTAGGTTGTCATGACTGACGCTTTATCTGTCAAAAAATGCATAGACAAAAAAGTAACTCCAAATGAATCACCCGTTATAAAAAAAAACTCTTCTCGACCCTCTCGTGTTTTATTCATTTATCCCTAATGTCTATCGACACTAAAGACACATGGATGCGCTTAGAATTCTACATAATATGTCAAAAATAGACTTAATAGTAGTTTTTACATAAACTGTGGTATTTTTGTCTACAAACCTTAACATGACAACTCAAAATGATAAGACTTTAAACTATCGCGTTGCATTGCATTAAAACTGTTTTAACGGGACTACTTACTTACTGCTTGACTTTAACTGACTGACACAACAGTTCGCTTGTGACACGGCCGCAGCATCGCGGCCGAAACGTCAAGCAGTAAGTAGATATGTACTTACTTACAAAATTAATCGTGTTTATTTCCAACTTAAAATGATTTGTCGTCTCTCGTCCGCGACATATCTCATGTTGGGAGTTTCTCCCGTGTTCTTTTAGCAACAACACGTGTTGTGAGACTCCATTTTATTTCAATCTACCGTACAATACTAAATGTAGGTACTTACTTTAAAAATATATTCCACTTGACATTGGCTTAAAGCTAAACGCGAAGCCATTAATTATGTTATTATAATAATAATATCTCGTGTTGCGCATGCTAGGCCTACTAGATGTTGCTAACAATTGATTCTCTATTGTGTCTGGTATTACGACAGCTGAGCTCAAAATCTTTAAACACTTTGCGGGATGTGTGTCTTTGTGAGTTTGCAGCAGCGCGTCTGCGGTGAATGACAAGGGTCAGGGGGGTTAGGATAACTAACTCCATGTTTTCATTGTTACACTGTTTCGCTAAGTTGTTTCGTGGTTTCTCGTGGCGCCGCAGTAGTAAGTATGTTACGAAGATGGAGGTTAGACAACTTTCCTGTTTAAGCAATTGTATAAAAAATATTGCGGAGCCTTGGTGGCCGAGCGACGACGCACTTGGCTTCACATCCAGAGGTTCCGTCTGCAATTACCAGGTTGGGCAGTGACTTTCGTATTTTTTTGATTTTTAAAACTATAGATCAGGTTCATGATCACCAGCCACCACTAAGAGGAAACAACGTCGACGTAGCATATAAAATTCTCATACAAAACACAGAAAAACGACGTTACGTAGTCCCCTGTTTCCTCCTTCAGAACTGGACAAATTTTTATTACTTTTTCAGCATCGGTTAAAGAAAGAGATTTTCTATGTCTGTATGTTTGATTGATGCATTGAGTTATTTATATAATAACCAGGAGCCTTTTTTATTGAAATCACTCCATTTTAAAGCGTCTTCAGAAACATTAAGTGGCTGGTTTAAAAAAAAATCAAACATACAAACAGAGAAAATCTCTTTCTTCAACCGATGCTGAAAAAGTAATAAAATTTGGTCCAGTTCTGAAGAAGGATACATGGGACTACGAAACGTCGTTTTTCTGTGTTTTGTATGAGAATTTTGCATGCCACTTCGACGTAGTTTTCCTCTTAAGCAAGCATGGTAATTAAGTAAATCCATCCCATAAATTGTAGAGTAGACATGATTTCAATGATCAAGACCTTTGACCAGCCGTGTGACAGTAAATCCTATTATATGATTTACTTCACTTTTTTATTGCTAATTTTAACTAATTTTAAGCAAAAAGTAGAGTTGAGGACATCCTCTGTCTTATACTCGTTATATATCCGGTGTAATTCTTTTGATAACTGAAATTACCAACAAAGAAGCCAATTACAGGTGTATTGTTATAACAGAATGAATCTCTCAACAAGTAGGTAGTCGGGTACTTTTGAGAAGTTGCGTGTTTCCAACTCCATCTAACTTGATAACAGTGTTAATATTAATTACCTGCGCTAACCTGCCCGACCTCAGTATTTATGCGATACAATCTAGCATAGACAAATTAGCCTTGATTCTAGCAAGGTATGCTGCTGATGCTAGATTTAAACCTAATGACCACTATGATTACTATGGATGAAACCCAAATTTGTAAAGTAATTAAAGGCATTGTTTAGCTTTTACCGCCTCCTTGGTTCATCGGTTAGACCATTTTTTTTTTTAAATTTATTTGTTCCGTGAAGGAACAGGCTAAGGTCTGAGCCATACTGCCTAGTCATTAGTTTTTTATTTGTTTTTTTTCCCTTGATGATAATGAGTGGTGAATAAGATGAATGATAAATGATGTTCCCCAAACCCCTTGAGTCCTGAGTAAAGATGTGGGACTTTACTGAGGTCTCACGCGGACTACTTGTGAGAATTTGAAAAATAATGTTGCACTGTTTTGTTTCATTTGCCAACACTCATGCACGTTCACAAACACATAACGGTTAATAATCCACTATTATTTCACATTAATATTAGAAAAACACAAATTTTAGAAAATAAAACAAAACTGCAGACATGACGCTTCACTTTCCCGCCAAGAAGTCCTCGGTTAGACCATCTCGGTCAGAAATAAAAACAGAGGTAGAGTCTGGCTAACGAAAGCGGAACCAGGAAAAACGCGGCAAATTAAAAAAAAATCATGAGTGGGTAACATAGGGTCACTCACACAGCTGCAATGTTCTCAGAAAAATTTCAATTTGACATACGACATGACACCTCAGATAGACACACATAGAGACAGAGGTTGCCAATCAAATAACTACGAATTAATGTTTTATATTTTAGCGTTTTATTAACGCTTAAATATACTTAAGTAAAATTTTAAACACTGAAAAAAGACGACAACCTCAGCCGGGAATCGAACCACGCACCTTCCGCATTCCGGGCGGCTGCCTTAACCACTTGGCTACCGAGGTCTGGCTTTCAAACGTCGAAATTTGTCAGTGCTTGATGCTTATGTTTTAGTCAACATTGCTTCATCAAATTTTAGAAGTTTTCACCTCTGAGATCCGAAAGAAATATTTTTACAAATATTTAACATTCGGTTAAGATGAAGCTGCGTTTATAGATTAATGTTTTATATTTTAGCGTTTTATTAACGCTTAAATATACTTAAGTAAAATTTTAAACACTGAAATTTTTTTTAAATAATACGAAGTTGAGCTTTCATTGGCCAGACTATATCAGGTAACCGTGTCGCGGTGAAAGAGTACTACCACCCCCTCTCTTCTTCCCTTGGGCGTCGTAAAAGGGGACTAACGGACTAAATACTGCACATACACAATTTTTTTTCTGTCTCACAGCGTCAGAAATCAGAATATTGTAAAATGAGCTCGATGGCGCAGCGGCTAGCGCGTTCGACTTGCGATCTTGCTCGCTAAGCCACTTTCGCAATGCCGGGTCGCTGGATGGTGACCAAATTAAAAAAACATCTCGAGCTCCTCCGTGCTTCGGAAGGCACGTTAAGCCGTTGGTCCCGGTTGTTGTTGTAAGATGACAGTCGTTAAAACCCACCAACCCGCATTGGGCCAGCGTGGTGGGTTATGGCCCAATATCCCCACGTGCTATTGTCCACGTGAGAGGCCTGTGCCCAGTAGTGGGACGTTAATAGGCTGATGATGAGCTCCTTATCACAGATAAGAACACTTTCTATCACAATAAATTATGAAACGCGAGTGTAGGTATATAACTGTCCTCTAATATAAATGTTTCATGGAATGACACTTTTAGAGCCACCGCACACAGGATGCTTTTAGCATCGGCGATCGTCGATTTTGCGACTGGCATCGCGTTTTGGCGACTCTCTGCGTTCGATTGCAGTATCGGAATCGCGCGTTTTAGCGATGCGTCTAAATCGCCGATCGCCGCTGCTAAAAGTATCATGTATGCTCTGGCCTTTACACATTTATTAATATGCAAAATAAGAACTACAATGATTTAAAATTTTTTATTGTAATCTCGTGGCCGGCCAGCAACTACGTCAGCGTAATAGAACCTTATTTTATCAGAATAAAATATACCATAGACATTAAATACTAACCGTGATTTTTACCACCCCCTCTCTTCCCTTGGGTGTCATAAATGGCGACTAACGGACTAAAGACTCATATACATCCAACAGCATAGAGTGTTTTTTTTATTGGAACTTGATAGGTAGGTACTGTACTTTGTTAAATATTTTTTTTAACTTTAATATTATAATGATGTGGATTCCTTTGCCCAGCAGTGCGACATTATAATTATATACTATTTAGTTTACTTTTAAACCGCTTAGACCACTGAACCGATTTTGATGAATTTTGATATAGACATAAATGTAATCCCGAAGACGGATATAGGCTATTTTTTACTGCGAACGAAGACGCGGGCAAATGCTATTAAGATTTTTCTTAAAAAAAGGCTTAAAGTAAATGTCGCGTTACTTAAATAGTGTTGTCGTTATTTGAAAGAATACGTCGTCGTTAATATTTTTGAATATGAAGTATATGAATTACTTATCATAAATTTTACAGTTACGTTCACTCACAAAATTATCATATACTACTTTGTCAAGAAAGTACCGGGAAAAGATCAATAATACACAAAATGTTAGTTATTCTTCCAAATTTATTTCATCGCCTTCAAAGTATGCTCTTCAGAAACGATGCACTTACGCCAAAGAGTAATCCAATCATCAAAACATTTTTTAAACGCTTTTTCCGGAATTGTGTTCAGTTCTCGCCGCGAATTCTCCTTTATGTCTTCTACCGAATGAAAACGGGTGTCACGAAGCGGTAATTTGAGTTTAGGAAAAAGAAAGAAGTCAGCTGGAGCTATATCTGGTGTAAAAGGTGGTTTTGTGGCATTGGTTGAGTTTTTGGTCAAACATTCGTTCACAATGATGGCCTTGTGCGAAGGCGCATTATCGTGGTGCAAAATTCAAGAATTTTCTTTCCACAAATTTGGCCTTTTTCGTCGAATTGGCTCTCTTAAACGCCGCAAAACGCTCAAATAATATTCTTTATTTACCGTTTGACCTACCGTTACCGTTTGGCAAGAATTCCGAGTGTACAACACCGCGATAGTTAAAGAAAACAGTCAACATTACTTTGACTTTAAATCAACTTAGCGTGGTTTTTTCGGTTTCGGTTCAGTCGGAAGGCGCCACTCCGAAGCTTGTTGACTAGTTTGCATGACAAACTCGTAAACCCAAGTCTCGTCACCAGTAACAATGCGTTGCATGAATGTTGGGTCGGAATTGACTCGTTCTCGCATGTCCTCAGCGACTCTTATGCGATTGAGTTTTTGGAGAAAATTCAGGTCTATTGGGACTAGCCAAGCGGCAACATGTTTTATACCCACGTGATTATTTAAAATGGTACGGATCGACTCGTGAGACACGGAAAGTTCAGCGTCTATCTCTCTCAAACTTGAATGAGGATTTTCAGTCACCATTTCCTTCACTTTTGCGATGTTAACTTCAGTTTAAGACGTTGATGGTCTACCAGGGCCTTGATTCTGAATCACAATCTATAGATTCCACACCTAAACCTTACCGCGCATAAACGTCAAACGCATACGTTTTTGGGAAGATATCGTAACTCTTTATGGAATTAACATGGTTTTGAAACAAGGAATCGTTACAGAATAAGGGCCCAGAGCGAGCAAATCTTCCATCACATCTCGATCGCTTTTGAACGCTTTGTACCACTCCTAAGCACTATGATAAAGTCGATTCACCGTAAGCCTTCTGTAACATTTTCAGTGACTCCGAACACGAAATTCTATTAGCGACGCAAAATTTAAGACAAACTCTTTGTTCGATGTTTTTATCCTTTATGAAATTCGCAATACACACTAGATATAAACTAACTAAAAACAGCACTGTATTTAATATAAATAACAGATGCAACTCAAACTCCGCTCCGGATAACAGTAATTGTGCCAATCTAACAACAAAAAAAAACAAAAATTTTATTTGGAATCATAAACAAATCATTCGTTTCCGAAACTTTTTTGACAGAATGTATAATAGAAATTAAATTATTGATTCCATAATTAAATGATTAATTCCATAATATCTGCTGTAGGTACATTTTATTGCTGATTTGGCCATATATACGAGTATATTATTATATTTCCATAAATGTCGTGGCCATATTATTATCGTAATATTGGCCATACCATAAAATGCTTGGCCATTTCATGATTAGGTTAGGTTAGAACATGAACATTTCATGAAACATGTTAAGCATTTCATGATATGGCCAATTTTATGATATACTATTTATATATTTTGATCCGTTGGTTGTCCTAAAATGGCAGTTGGTAAAACCCACCTACCCGCATTGGACCGCGGCGCCCCGCCGATGTAGTCACTTATGCCTAATATCCTCAAGTACTGTTAGTACCCTATATAATATGCCGATGGTAAAAGTAATTAATTAATTAATTAATTTATTTATTTATTTATTCAGCATACAATGTGAACTTACAGCTAAACCAAAACATTCACATTGGGCAATTTACCTATACAAAAAAAACAATTTCCAAAATATATTAATGATAATGATAGTCTCATTACTAATGACTTGTGTACTGTTACTATTATTTCCTTTTAATTTCCTTGTGATAAAATAAACTGTAAAATGAGATTAATTCGTCGTTCGGATAACCTTGTGTTACTTTGTCGCTAATACTTTCAAGTTACAAATTAAATATACAACCCTCCCCGCTTTTTTTCCAAAGGAAAAATTACTTACATACTTTTTCTTATTGTTCATCGGTTTCAAGTTTTTTCGCCATTAAATTCTTCGCTGAGACAATTAAGTCTGCTAAAAATATTTTGGTGGCATTTTTATTTTGAAAGAAAAGTAGGTAAGTATCGTTTACACTGAAATGATACTTCTCGACTTGTCAAAGAATGAGACTGAAGTAATTAACATCATTCACTCAAAAAGTTATTGAATAAAAATAAAATGTTTTTCGTTGGGAGGTGTATCAGTTGAGAATCGATGAACGATTTGGATGAAATTTTGCACAAAAGACAGATCAAGACCGGGACTAGGATTGTACTTACATAGTATATATTGGTCGGTTTGTTTTCATCCCGGTAACATGGATAGTGTAGGCAGGCCGTGAGAGAAAGTATTCTCTCACCGGACGAAACACAACAGCAACAGTGCCATTGTTTCACGCTGATATTCCGTGAGAGGATGGTATCCCGGGCGAGCCAGCCCAATGCGTGCTGCAACGCAGCGTGACTCTACCACTCGGACAGTGTTACTCATTCAGCACCACCCAGTTTAATGCCACATATTCCCGTTTTCGTTATAACGCAATAGTGAGTAAAACTCAGCACCTGTAGCCTATGCTTCAATGTCATTGGATTTCAGGTGATCGAATGGTTGTACATTAATAAGAGCCTATTACAATTAGATCAAGTTAATTATAGAAAAGCAAAATTGCAAAGCACCCCGTTTGTCAAAAAAGGCAGCTACATTGCCACACCAAATCTCGTTTTCGTTAAATTGACCGAAAGGTTAATAAAACTGTGACTTGACTCTCAATAGTGTAATATATATACCACATTATAGCTTTTCTCACTTGAATTCTCTGCCGAAATGGTAGGTAGGTAGATTCAGTAGTTTAGATTTAACAACATTTTAGGTAGTTTTTATTTTATTAATTTTTACGGCAAAAATGTGCCCGTAAAGGCTTATATTGAAAATGAAAATGAAAATGAAATGTGTTCGTGTTCGTTTATCGTGATCGAATGTTTTCATACGACTATTCGTATTCGTAACAGCGTAATAACCTCGCTGGCGTCGCGTCGTCGATCGGTTGAACGGCCGGGTCGCGCCGTAGTGCCTAGGTGTGTCACTATCACGGGCGCGTACGCGCTGGCCGCCCGCCAAGCCACGCCGCCCGGGCCGATGACGTTAATTGATTTAGGGGGATGCCGCGCCGCCCGACTTTCGTGGCCGCGTTACGCGATGAGGTTCCAACAGCGAGTACGCACACAGTTTGGGAACGCACGCCAGCACGTCAACATACATAACATAGGTATGTGGGAGATTAAGAAAAGAGAGTAATGATTTTGATCAATTTATATTCATAAAAACCAGATTAATTGGCAGACAGTAACAATATACACACATTTAGTGTTAATTATAATAACAGTAATATCAATTTATTAAAATAATTAGCCATTTCGCATTTTACTTAATGAAAATTGGTACTTACTACTATTTCTTGTAAGATACACAGATATGTACTACAATACATAATTTAGTTACACCATCATAGCATACCTCAATACTATGTCGACGATCAGAGCTCCGTCATGCTCCGCAGTTGAGTACAGAATGCCCGGAAGGCGCTAGCGCATGACCTTTTTATACTGAAGCACAAACAAGTCCCTAATGACGCATGGCATGGGGAGCGTGGCAATGGGCAAGCACGTGTTTTCTTATTCGTATTAATTACTGCGGTGAATTTGCTTTCTTCAAACATTTGTTTTTAATGCTAACATTATTAGTAATCTACATTTAAATGCCAATCTCCCACACGGCCATTCTGACGAGCAGCAGGTCACCGGCTCGCGAATAATGTAAATAATAAACATCAGATTTTGTTTAGACAGCAACAAAAACAAAATAAAAACTATCTTATAGGCCCTCAGTCTTAAATATGAGACAAAACATTTATATTCCATACAATATTATACTTATAACGTAAGTCGTAAACATACATTTTTTAAATGTTTACATTATTTTTCTCTTTATTATCTATACTTATTTTAAGAAAAAATGTCTTGCTTGAAAAAAATTTGAAAAAAGCGAAAAGCATAATCGCAACCTACCAAAGGAAATGCGCAACTAAACAATTCGCATTCTTAGTAAAATATAAACCAAACTCAAAATCTTGATATCAGAAATATCGACTTTAAAATGCAAAGTTTACAGCTTACTTTAAAAACGTGAATAAAAAAAACTTTGTGTCTTATCAAACCTCTTACAATTTACATCCTTACAGATCTGAATGAAAATATTTTACAATATTTAAAGATTTAGGTAAGATAAGGCTCGAGGTAAGCACATTTTTAAGACCTGAGGTAAACACATTTTTTTTTCAACGCCTCGATTAACGCAAATAATAAAATATGCAAGCTATCGGTAGCTATAATAATTATTTAAACATGTGTGTTTGTGTCTGCGCGCGAGCATGTGTGTTTGTCGTATTATTAAAATAAATATTAGTTTTATTAACAATTTATATCAATGATCACATAAATAGCCTCGGCAGAAAGCCATCGAGTGGCGCAGCCAAAAATAAATGATCACATAGTAGCCTCTGTAAAAAACCATAATGTGGCGCGGCAAAATAAAAGTGATCGCATAAGAAGCCTCGGTAAAAAGCCATAATATTGCCGCGGCAAAATAAAAATGATCACATAGTAACCTCAGTAAATAGCCATCATGTGGCGCGGTCAAATTAAAGTGATCTCTAGCCTCGGTAAAAGCCACAATTTGGCGCGGCAAACTAAAAGTCTTTATTACTCAATGTACAGCAAAACATCTGGCCAGGAGTTCACAGTGCATAAAGAAATAAAAACTCAAAAATATCAAATATTTATTCTTGCTTTTCTAATGAAAACAAAGAATATGACTTTATAAGATATCTTAAGATATCAGACAGCTCAGTACCTCTTTCAGAGGAAAATGCCATAAATGATAATGCGAACCTCGGAACAAATATTAGTCCGAGATGCGGACATTATGTTTCAGCATTTTACTGTATTGTCACAGTATACCTGTCACAACAGTCACAACAATGTGACTATAACAGACCCATAATCTATAGTATAGTCAACGTAAAGGTATGCATAATGTATGTGTTGTTTGGGTTTCACGGCATTATAATATCCAAATTAAAGTACCCCTAAATCGACCGAGACGCAAAACCAATTCCTTTAGCAAAATAATTAGGTATTTATTTAAAGAAATTATAGTTAATTTAAGCGTCTCACAACAATCGACTGCAACTAAATTATTTAGAGGGTCATTATAAGCTTCGGTCATCTAAACACCAGACACACAACCAGCGCTCTCAAAGTGTCGTCGCCTCGAACTAACTCTCCGACCAAGAGGGAGCATTGGATTGCTATCAGTAATTATTTTAAAAAATTTAAAATATCTTTGTCTAAAACCTATTGTTGTGATGATAGGTCTGAGTATCAAAACTAGTTGTGGTTAATCGAAAACGAAATTGTGTAGAATAATTGGAAACACCTTTTCGAACGCATTTTATATGCGATTGTGCATCTAGTACGCAGATGACCGAAGTCAATAAGGTAACGAATAATAATTGTATTTGCCGCTCACATTTATGCCAAGTCTTACAGTAGTAAGACTTGGCATAAATTTGAGCGGTTAACAGCAAATTAGAAGAAGTTGATTTCAGTTCGCTATTTAGCACAAACGACAACAAAGGATTACTATCCTGTTAGTTGTCGTAAACCAGACAACATTCAATCGTTAGTAACTGATTTAAGGTCCTTTCACAGTCTATGCGAATATTAACTTATTGAACCCATCAACACATGAATAAAGAAATTATTCATGTCATCATGTGCCATTAATGCGCGAACCAGGGGTGCCAGGTGCAGCTGTGCAACAACTAGGCGCGCTGGTATAAACAGATTGGTCAGTCTTTGCTACATGCGAGTTCGTATTGAAGCGGGTAGTTTGGAATCAATTTTCTATACACACAATAATAAGTATAAAGTCTGTTAAACCTTTAACAGTTATTTATTGTCATAATACAGCCATGAAATAAGCATATCTTTCAATAAAGGCGTAGTATTTTAAGAACATTTACTTCCCCCTGCCAAAGTATTCCAAATCATATCATCGGAACCTCTTTAGCTTTATACGGGAGACGATAAAATTTCACACTATTATCTAGTCTAGCTCAAGTAAAGTTTCTTTTCTGAAACCTGTTTTTGATAGTTAAACTAGATAACAGATAAACATATGTGTACACAGAAACACCCAGATCAAAAATCAATATAGAAAGACTGTTATTCCTTAATGGACCAACCAGTTGTTGGACCAGGGACCTCAAAGGTGGCGACGCCAGAACTAGCGTGTTTACCACTCGACCACGGATGTCGTAATACTTAACTTCTGACTACTTAATGATTTAAATTTTAAAATCAATATTTTAACCAATCATTGTATTTATATGATATAATGTTTACTAGAAAAAAAACAACCAGTCTCAGGAAAGCTCAAACGGGACTCGAACCTTTGGATTGCCGGTCCACTGCTCTAAACATTTTATCATATTGATCTATATAGCATTGTAAATGCAAAAATTTCAATAATAAAGACATTGTATTTATATTTGAAAGTGAAAAGAAAGGAAAATTTGTCAAAATAAAATCATTCAAATATCACTGATTTATTATTCGAATATAAATCCTCAAGTAATATTCGATTAATTCGAATGTTATGCCAATTTTCTGTCTTGCCGTTAAGGCTAGACAATTCAAAAGGAGGCAACTTTTAACGTTGCATGTCATTGGGCTGATATGTGAAGTCTAAAGATAGCTGGTGGTATTACAAATAATAATTATCCATTATTATATGAAACTGAACGCATCATATCTATACGTTCAGACTGTGACATAAAAGATTTACTTTTAATGCAAAATTCAAAATAACTAATGAAAGATTGAATAACTTACTCATACTAGAAAGTGTCTTGAAATAATGTGGAATTTACATATGGCACTTTAGTCAATACTACGGAGGTAACTAGGGAATTTTAAATTCGTTTAATATTGCAGGCTGTACCTACAGCACAGGTACGAGTTGCATAATAACTTGAAGTAACAAATTATAACTTTCATTAGTACTATGTTACTGTGAATGTCCTAACTTAATACAATGTAGACGGCGTTTCAATCTTAGTCATGTTGGTGAGATTTTTAAATGTTATTAGGAACACAGTGATAAGCACACAGCACTGGAATTTAACGTTTATAAAAGTTAAGCTTTGTTTAACTGAGGTAAGTAATGTTTTAGGTATCAGCCGTAACAAATCGGATTTAATAGAAAATCTGACATACCTTTTACTTAATGAGACTCGGTCACCCTGATACCAACCGTTTCCTTTTGGCAAGTTCCCATTTGCAGGTTGTATACTCTGCTAGGCTAGACACTTTATCGTTTGTATATTCCACAAAAAGAACCAAATCGTCGTAATGCCTGGTCTCATTTGCAAATGTGAATAAGATTAGTTTTAAGCTCGTCACAGTTACAAGTTATATTTTTCCATTAAGTTGATCATCATATATCTAGTGTTCAAAATGGGGACAAAAGATCTGAAGGCACGTATGGGATTTGACTCGTGTCATCGATACTTTATCTAGCGAATATGAAATTGTTAATTTAAAGACTTAGTAATTTAAGAGTACTTCGTTATTAGCTTCATTCAATCATATATCTGTGAAAGCGATCGACTAAACTTGTTTAATAGTTTTGCTATCGGCAAAAGCTAATGAATGAATAGACATGGAGCGTTTGCCACTTATTTAGCGCGGCTGTAGGTATCAGTGCGACCATCGGTGTCAAATGGAGGTAAAAAAAATGATAAAGGAAAACATTTACAGCTGTTTGAAAAAACGTCATCATATCTTGCATCATTGTCTTCATGAACTTGTGGAACACAGGCATCAGTATTATGACACAATCCATTAGAACCTGCCCGTTCCTCACTTGCCAACGTTTCTGGTTTGCGTTGGGTAGCTTTAGCAATAACACGACCCTACACGTGACCCCTGGGTGGTGCTAAATGAGTGACACTGACTGAGTGGTAGAGCCACGCTGCGTTGCAGCACGCATTGGGCCGGCTCGCCCGGCGTAATACCACCCTCTCACGAATATTCGGCGTGAAATAATGGCACTTGGTGCTGTTGTGTTTCGTCCGACCAGTGAGGGTTCCGGAGGCCCCCCCCCCTCCTCCCATTCCTATTCCTTCCTTAAACCTATTCCTCCCTTAAAGGCCGGCAACGCGCCTGTGATTCCTCTGGTTTTGCGGGTGTCCATGGGCGGCGGTGATTACTCTCCATCAGGTAACCCGCCTGCTCGTTTGCCTCCGTCTTATATAAAAAAAAATAAAATAATATAACAGCTGAAGTAGGTAGACCCTCCGCCTAAAGTACCAGGATCCAGCCGACCAGACACGTTCTGAATCTCCAGGCTGATGCTCATGACGCAATATCGTGTTTCTAGAACTCAGGGAAAACAAAAAATAATGTTAGTGGCAAATCAATAGCATGGATTATCATGCAAGATGTAACGTTGCTTACACAAGATATAAAGTACACAGAACAGTCAGCTAGCAACTTTCTAGCAACATATTTATTTGCTCAGTGCTAGCAACAATGATCCTTTTTTCACTTATTGTCAAATGTGTAATGTCAGAGTATACTTGTCAGATTTGCATAATAATAAGTGCGCACGATCGAAGAGTAGCCTCGACCACGTGCAATGCGTGTAAATGATTTGTATGTGCACCATCGAAGGGTAGCCTCGACCACGTGCTATGCGTGTAAATGATTTGTATGTGCACCATCGAAGGGTAGCCTCGACCACGTGCTATGCGTGTAAATGATTATGTTTGTGCATCGTCAATCTATTAAAATGATTATGTCACGCTACCGAATTAACCTTGCAATTTATTAAGTAGTGAATTTGTGATCGTAATTACTTGATTCATCCCACTTCTGATGTGGGAGATTAAGAAAAAAGCGTAATGATTTTGATCAATTTATATTCATAAAAACCAGATTAATTGGCAGACAGTAACAATATACACACATTTAGTGTTAATTATAATAACAGTAATATCAATTTATTAAAATAATTAGCCATTTCGCATTTTACATAATGAAAATTGGTACTTACTACTATTTCTTGTAAGAGACATAGTTATATACTACAATACATAATTTAGTTACACCATCATAGCATACTTCAATACTATGGCGACGATCAGAGCTCCGTCATGCTCCGCAGTTGAGTACAGAATGCCCGGAAGGCTTTTTTTTTTTTTTGAGTGTGAGTGCTGTCGGTCGCAGATGACCTTTTACAGCGTTACCGGGCTTGTTTGGGGGCGGCGAGAAACTTGATGCGTTCCTCAAGCCGTGAGTGGTCGAAATTCCCCAGAGGGATTCCGGTGGGGGATGGCATCTCGCAAGCGAGTCTCCGATCCCCCCCCCCCCCCCCAGAGCCTCTGGGGGTTCGAACCGGTAGGGAGCGGCTAAACCCGAGGGCGCCTCTAGGAGGCACGGTACCTCGGCTCGGGTTTACCGTGTCGTGGGGGGTACGCGAGTAACAGGTACATTATTACGAATGTACCTGCCACCGAGCAGGTGTGAACCGGGTCTACGCACACTTATTCTACGAGTGCGGTGTCTCGGTCCTAAACTAGTGTGCAAGTTTAGCGTGGCTGGGTGTGTAGTGTCGGGCTTTGGCGCGTTTGCAATCGTTATTGCATCATCGGGGTCGTCTAAAACGTGTCGCGGAAACCGGCGCCGCGGTCCTCTCTGGGGGCGAAAGCTGCCAACACCAGAGGATTCGGATGCGAAAGCGCTTTGTCGAAGTACGCCTGAGAGGCGTCCTTCATAAAGGAACGGACGGTCGGAAGATCGAGATCGCGATGTAAATCTACATTGCGTAGGTACCACGAGGCGGCCGTGGCGCCTCGCATGAAACGGTTTTGAACGTTCTGCAACCGGTGCAGGTGAGAGTTCGCGGCGTGAGCGAAATACTACACTAGCATACGTCATGACGGGACGGATGCAGGCTTTGTAAATTGTCGTCTTATTTCTAAGAGACATTTTACTCCGCCTGCCTACGAGATGGTAGAGCCTACCTAGAATGAACGCTGCCCTATTTCGGATAGCTTGGATGTGTGGTGCAAACGTCAATCGACTGTCGAAGATGACACCGAGATATTTGACCTGTGACTTCCACGGTATAACGCGGTCGAAAAGTCGGATAGGGGTCGGACGGAGACCGGATGAGCCCCGATGGAAGTGGATCGCGGCACTTTTCTCGGGGTTTACCTCGTTTCTCCAAAGTCGGAACCAATCGCCTAAGGTGGTCGCGGCGGATTGAAGTCTCTGAGAGAGCTTGGTCATATCTCTACCAGTGGTATATAGCGCGGTGTCATCAGCGAAGAGCGCCAACTCAACGCGAAGCGTCCTGGGTATATCGTTAACGTAAAGCGAAAACAACAAAGGTGAAAGCACGGAGCCTTGCGGGACTCCGGCACGAATGGATCGGGGGGAGGAGCGCGTTCCCTCGACGCGGAAGCGAAAGGTGCGATCTGACAAGTAGTCTCGAATGATGTGAACGAGTCTGTCTGGCACGCCGAGTTTGTAAAGCTTGTAAAGTAAGCCATTGTGCCAGACTTTGTCAAACGCCTTCGCAACGTCGAAGAAAAGGGCTCCCGTACCCTGCGGCCGTAATGAGCCATTAAGGCCGCGTAATATGTGCTCCGTGAGGCGGTGCAACTGATGCGTACACGAGTGTTTGGGCCGGAAACCAAACTGCTCGTCAATTAAAGTATTATTAGTGAACACAAAGTCCTTTAACCGGGCTACGAGGACGCGTTCGTAAAATTTTCCCAACGATTTGAGAAGACTAATCGGGCGATAGCTAGACGCAACAGACTTATCTTTACCGGGCTTATGAATGCCGATGACGTCGGCCTCCTTCCACGCGCTGCGGAAGATGGCGTTGGTCATGGCGCTATTGAAAAATGCTGCCAGGAGGCAGATCAACTGAGCGGGTAAGATCTTAAGGATCTTGTTAGAGATACCATCTGAACCGGGGGCGCTACGCGGTTTGAGTTGCCGGATTAGCGTTTGCACCTCATCCTCCGTGACCGGGGAGAGAATTGCGGTGGGAGCGAGCGAAGAGAGCCTATCGACCATGACGACATGATCTTGGTTAACCGGAAGTGTGCTAGGCGAGCACTGCCACTCTAAGCTGTCGGCCAGGCATTCGGCTTTCTCATCATCGTCGAAAGCGATGGAGTTGTCGGGTGCCCGGAAGGCGCTAGCGCATGACCTTTTTATACTGAAGCACAAACAAGTCCCTAATGACGCATGGCGTGGGGAGCGTGGCAATGGGCAGGCACGTGTTTTCTTATTCGTATTAATTACTGCGGTGAATTTGCTTTCTTCAAACATTTGTTTATAATGCTAACATTAATAGTAATCTACATTTAAATGACAATCTCCCACAGGTACATACATTATAATCACGCACGACTATCATTCTCAAAGCAACAGCGAGTACGCACACAGTTTGGGAACGGACGCCAGCACGTCAACATACATAACATACATTATAATCACGCACGAGCATCATTCTCAAAGGGTTAATCAGACACTAATAGGCAATAAAGACCGCAAAGGCAGTGCACTATGTTACGACATAAGATTTTATCCGCGAGTTCTCACTGATTTGTGTATAGTCCCCACCAGTAAGTCAATATGTCATACATCTACTTATATATATACAATCACGACTTATTAACCCCAAAGGGTTAGTTAGACACCATAGGCAATGAAGACCACTTTATTCTCACCACGTTTCACCAAATAAACTGCGCATGTGCTCAGCGTGATAAGCGGTGAGATCAAAAATGATATCCATACATTTACCTACTATATAGGTATATATTAAAACAAAATTAGCATGTTTTTTTCAAATAGTAATTTAAATAAATAAATAATAAATAAACTTTCCTACACTTACACCAATTATCTAGCCCAAGAGAAGCTTCGTTATGAAACTCGTTAAATGGTTACTAGACAACGGATAAACATACTTAAAATACTTAAATACATACATATTATACATAGAAAAAACCTGAATATATCCTGAAGTTATTCACATGGAGGCTGAAATGTGGTTATGTTGTTCGGATAAACGTAAGCTGCTACAGTCAATTATTTTAACTAATTAGGCGCGGTAACAGCAAAACTTGTGTATTTTTTTCCAACTGGGTATAAGATGCCTTACGGATACACCAAGGTTGGTAGCGACTCCCGGGTCATGTGGGATTAACTGGAGGACTCTTCCCCGCCCTGCCACAAAAAGTTCAACGGGGCGAGAGAAGGCTTATCAACAAAAAACCGAGTACCATACCAACCTTTTTTAGTCGCGTGGATAGCTTTACATAGTTTCCGGTTGTTGGTGAAAAGCAGGAACCAAACTCTTTAGTAAAATTTAATATTATTATTGGTTGGTGTGTGGTGATAGAAAGAAGACGAGTGACGTAGTTTAAAGTCGGATAGCGTATATTGGAATACATAACGTCGCTTATACTTCAACACCGCGAATATGACTTTTACCTTCATAAACTTTTTGAACCTATTGGATAGAGAATCTTTTTGCGCGTGTTTTCCGCCGAGTAAAATGAGCTTTGACATTAACATATTATCGTCGCTTATACTTCAACACCGCGAATATGCATTTTTTCCGGCCACAAACTTCAAAAAGTTTATGACGGTAAAAATCACATTTGCGGTGTTGAAGTATAAGCGACGATAAGTAAAAAGGGTTTGGGCGTGAAAGCGCACGAACAAACAAACTCACTTTCGCATTTAAAATGTTACTTGAATCACCGGATAACTGTGTCGCGTAGGTGTTAAAGAATCTACCACCCCCTCTCTTCTCTTGGGTGTCGTAAAAGGCGACTAACTGACTAAAGGCTGCACATACATCCAACAGCTTAAAGCGGCGATGGGCTCACCACCTTTCACGCTGAGCTCGCTATTTGGTGAAAAGTGGATTATGGCAGACTACTGCTTTTGCGTTCCTCATTGCCTAGTCTCTGACTAACCCTTCGGGGATAATAGTCGTGATTGTATATGTATGTATGTATGTATTAGGATTCCCAGTTGCGCATGTAGAAGGAGACTGCCTAAGCGAATCACACACTACGCAGATACGGTAAGATACACTCGGCGTCAAAAAAATCGCACCTCTTAGAAAATCACTTTCAAATGTCATTTACTCTTGATATGCACATGCAGTCGCATTAATTATGATTTTATTTACAAGGTTACTTAATTAACTTAATAAAAAACATTACTTTTCATTATCAAATAAAACCTAATGCAACAAATAAAGTGTCACAAAAATTCGATGCAAATTTTGCTACCCGTGAGAGTTGCTAGTTGCGCTTCCTTTGTGGGTATAAAACGGTCAACACGGGTTCAATGTGGGTCATTCGCTATTCAACCGTTGAAGAGGACACACGCACAGATTTTGATGGATACCACAGCTGATAAAGCCGCTCAAGTGGTTGCACTACTGCAATCAGGGGTGCGGCAGTGTGATGTCGCCCGGCAACTGAACCTGAGCCGTTATTCCGTTCGAAGAGTGTACCAGCGCTTCATAGAGACCGGTGGCTATATCCGCAGACACGGTTCGGGTAGACGTCGCTGCACTTCGGAAAGAGACGACCGGTTCGTTGTGTCGAACTCTTTGAGAAATCGTTTCTCCAACGCTGTTGAGTTGCAACAGCAGCTCCAGGCAGTTCGCAGACGCACCGTAAGCGTATCTACGGTTAGAAGAAGATTGAAGGAGAAGAAGATAGCGGCCCACAGAGCTGCTACGGGTCCAAAATTGACTGCAGCGCATCGGCGAGCCCGCTTGCAGTTTGCTCGTGACCACGTCGATTGGACCCTTGAGCAGTGGAGAGCTGTTCTCTTCTCAGACGAGACGCGAGTGTGTCTTTTCTGCAACGACCGACGGAGAAGAGTATACCGGAGGCAGGGTGAACGTTTCGCCCAAGCCTGCATCCAGGAGACGGTGGAATATGGTGGCGGATCCTGCATGTTCTGGGGCGGTATGTCTGCTGCCGGCAAAACCGACCTTGTCTGCGTCTCCCGGACTGGAGGTGCTCGCGGACAAGGGTCGCTGACTGCTCGCCGCTATGTCACTGAGGTCCTGGAAGTGCATGTGGTCCCCTTTGCCGAATCTTTTGGCGAGGGGTTCACATTAATGCACGACAACGCTCGCGCTCACACTGCAGGCATCGTGAGCGACTTCTTGCAGAGGTCCCAAATCTCTGTGATGCAGTGGCCAGCGCGAAGTCCGGATCTGAATCCTATAGAGCACCTCTGGGACCATCTTAAACGTAAGGTTCGATCTCGGGATCCAGCTCCTTCGACTCTACAGGAGCTCCAAGACGCGGTGATTGAAGAATGGGGGCTTATCCCTCAAGAAGAGCTCCTGAAGTTGGTGAGGTCCATGAGGGACCGTATGGAAGCCGTGATCAGGGCAAGGGGGGGTAACACTAGATTTTAAGTTAATTTTAAGACACTTTTTGTACATTTTTCTTTGTAAATTATCTGTTGTTAATTAGGACTTAATTAAGGATTTTTATTATTTTATTAATTTTAATGTTGTTTGTATAATTATAATTAAACAGAAAGTTAAATTTAATTGTTTTTTGATACTCCTTTTTGTTACCTTTCTAATGATACCCAACACTATCCTCTACATAAGGTTTAAGAATTTTTAAAGATGATTTTTAAAAGGTGCGATTTTTTTGACGCTGTATCTGACTGTATATCTATCAATATCGCTCTCTATATCCTACTCCTACTATATATATTATATATTTATATATATTATATTTTGTATATATATAAATATATAATATATATAGGAGGAGTAGGATAGTAGATATCACATCACACTAATATTATAAATCCGAAAGTTTGTGAGTGTGTGTTTGTTACTCTTTCACGTAAAAACAACTGAATGGATTTGGATAAAACTCGGCATACAGATAGTATATAACCTGAATTAACACATAGGATACTTTTTATCTGGATATTCCCGGGAACCACGCGGGTGAAACCGCAAGCGGCCGCTAGTAATTCATATGAATCAACACACACAGCGCAGATAATTTATATATGATGCTTTCAGATAATTAAGTTTTTAAACGCAGATAAAATATTACCGTATCTGCGTAGTGTGTAATTCGCTAAATATAATAAGCTTCGAAGGGCTGTTGCCTGCGTCCCGGCTTATCCTGCGCGCGGAGGGCCATGAGTGACGTCACTCGCCTCCGCGTAATGGGAACACTTAACATCCATTAGAGGCTCTTGCGGGCTAGGCTCTCCGGGGATGATAGTAAATTGTAGAACATGTGTAGCGTAAAAATTACACTTTCATTAAATTTTCATACTTATACATATAATCACGAATATTATCCCCTAGGGGTTAGTCAGAGTCTAGGCAATGAGGACAGCAAAAGTAGTCCTCTACCATAACCCACTTTTCACCAAACAGCAATTGCACATGTGCTCAGCGTGACAAGTGGTGAGCCCATCGCCAATCTATGCTGTTGCATGTATGTGCAGCCTTTAGTCCGTTAGTCGCCTTTTACGACACCCAAGGGAAGAGAGAGAGGGGGTGATAGTATTCTTTCACCGCTACACGGTTATTATATATTTGTGTTAAATATACACGGCTCATATAAAGGGTGGAAAAAAAAGAACGTGGTTGGAGGAATAGTAGATACTATTAATATTGATGATGGCAAATTTTACTGATAGAAAACATTCCTTTATTTTCATAACTTATTAAAAATGCATTTACAGATTTTTTTAAAATCACCTGCTTGAGCCGGGAATTAAACTGGTGAAATGTGAAAAAAAAACACATTCTGTATTTTATGATACCAACTGATCAATTTCTTTTAAACAATATAGTATCTTAAGTTAAAGAGAGACCAATAAAAAGAAGAAGAATGCGTCTGTGCATACGTGAAAATGGGTCTCATATTGAGCAATTCTGATAAGTAAGCTTTACAATAAAAAAAATATTTTTCTTGGTCTTTCTTTAATTTAAGATACTTTGTTGTTTAAACGAAATTGATCTTTATGAATGACTCTTTCGGTTGGTATCATAAAATACAAGATGGTTTTTTCCCATTTCGCCGGCTCAAGCAGGTGAATTTTCGAAAATCTTTAAATGCAGTTATAATTATTTTTGAAAATAAAGGAATGTTATCTTTTAATAAAATTTGCCATCGTCAATATTAAGAGTACTTTTCCTCCAACCACGGTTTTTTTTTCCACCCTGTACCTATATATACACGACTTTATGTATTTGTAGATAAAACTGAAAACAGCTGGCTTTTGTCGTATTTTAGAATTCTGAGGGCCGACACTCATTCACGGAATCGAAATTTCGGCCGATTTTCGTTTATTATTTACAGCGGTTTCAGTTCCTTCCGAAATTTCGTTCGTACAAAAAAGGTTTAGCGTTTAGATTATTTATTTTTTGAAAATTGAAATTTTGAAAATAATGAAAAGCGAAATGATAAAGAAAATTAAACGTTCAAGATATCAAAAGAAATCTGTCGACATTTCGTTTCGGAGAAGGAGAGTAGGCCCTCTGTTCCGGTGAGATTTTAAAAGAGTGTATTCGCGGAATCACTCCGGCGTCGGCGGCGGGCGCGCGGCGGCGTAGAAATAGACGGTCGGTCCGCTTTGGGCATTGCACTATAGTGGGTCTTAAAAGGCAACGTTGAGATTGAATTCCTGGTACCTTATATAAAATTAGATTTTCTGGAAAACAATGACTCACATATAATATTGCTTTCGAGTGACGTTATAAGACAAGTATGATCCCGTTATTTTATACTTGTTTTGCGAGCGATTTAATGTGTGACACGTAATGATAGTCACACACTGTAGTACCAACTGAAGGAAAAACAGGGGCCAATCTTATGCCGCTCGGAACTCATTACGGCGCCGGCGGGCGGCATGTTTCGGTCTCTTTATTTGACTTTCATTTGTGTTCCGTTTTATTATTTGTGGACGACTATGTTGTACGTACTGTTAGAACGAGTCTCGCGATTAGGGTTTTAAAAAAAAGGAAATAGAAATAAAACTAATATTAAAATGATTTGAATGAAATCGGCAGCCGTCGCGGAGGTTGGAATAAGACTGGCGCGCTCGAGAAGCGGGCGCGTCTGGCTGGATAGCAATATGCTGATGCAGCAGTAAGTTAGGGCTGTAAGCATATATACTAACATCATAGGGATGTAACACCTCCCCCTTTAAAAGGAAACTTCTAGGAGAAAAAAAGAAGTTTCTGTACTAAATTCTAGATCTAATGATTGGTAATTGAATAGTCTCAGAGTTTGAACTTTGTATGTCTGATTGTAAGTTATCTGAGTCTTTAATTCTAGATTTAATGGTTGGTAGTGGGATAGATTCCGAATTTGAACTTTGTATATCTGTTTGTAAACTATCTGAATTAGGTAATAAATGTTTAGTTCTAAATATGTTAAAGCGCGAGCGACTGCCGGTTATATATTTATAAAATTTATTAAAAAATACAAGAATTACAATAAAAGTTATAACAAGTACTAAAATGGAATAATGTGTCCCATATTGAATTATATGTGGTTTATCCTTGATTTTATCAATCTCGGAAGTAGCGTCTATTAAAATTCTCTTTTGTAAATCTAAATTATCCAAATCTATATTGGTTAGTTCAACAGGAGCCACATTATTTATTTTCATATTAAATTTACTTATATTACAGCAAGCATCATTAATAAGATTGAAATCTGTGATTTGAATGGGTGAAGTAATATTAATAACATTATTTTTAGGTAAAAGTGTCGTACTTCTACAATATGCAATACAACCTCTGGGAATGGTAATTATGCCAGTCCCCATAATACTATTTTCATACAATTTATTACTTATACAATCAATAGATATTTTTTTTGGTTCTGTTTGTATATAAATCCATCTGTTATTACTTATCGGTTTCCAAATATCTACTTTTCCATATATAAAATTAGTTTTACATTGTATTGGGATCTTATTTACTATTCTTGACATTAATTCACTAGCGCAAGTGGGTTTAGCATCGGTTGCATAGACATTGGTTACATCACATATATAATTGCTGGAAGTAATGGTTTTACAATGTTCAATACTATCTAAATTACAAAAATGAAGTTTGTCTTTGGTCATTGCAATAAACTTGGAATCTGGTAAGATTAAAGAAAAGGTGTTAGGCTTATTAAAATCATGCGGTGTAGGTAATGCAATGTTATGATATAACATGAATTCATCAGGGGAAACTAAAGGAATTTGTAATACGAATACAATTTTCTTATTTACATAATAACAAATTAGCTTAGATATATTTAAAACAAAATGAATAGTACTAAAATCTAATATTACTGGTAATTTCGAATTATCAGGTAAGTGTCTATAACTATTGGTAAGTTCAAGGTTAAGTTGTTGCGGGCTTAATATAAATGGATGTAATACATTTTGGTTACAAAACAGTATGGCATCTACTATGTCTTCCACTTGTAGAGATACTGCTAATATTGCAGTTTCTAGACTATTTAAAATCTGATTTTGATATGATTGTATCAATAGCTCATCAGTTTGTATCAACACATTCTTCAAACCAATTGAGAGTCTGTCGATAGCATCATTCAATTTAGCTTCATTACTTTTTATTTTGGTTAAGGTATTATTAAATGCTGATATTACGGAAGTAGTTACTAGAATATTTTGTTTCAATAAAGTAGCTAATTTTTCCTGATCGTTTTCTACGGCTTCTATAGCTTCATTATATCTAATGCCATCTGCTTCATCTAATGTACCAAATATATATTTAAACGCGGAGCCAATTCCTCCTATTATTGCATTACGTCTGTTTCTATTATCAAGCAGGTGCGAGATGGAGGTGTATTTTTGAATAGTACTATTAAACATTATTATCAGAGGTTCCAGTACGTTATGACATTCCGAGGATTCAACTGTTTGGGTTTGTAAACACAATTTTACGGTATTGCTTAAGGCAGATTTTATGTTTTCCACGTGAGGTTTTAGGTGTGCGATGTCTATTGGTATTAAAACGTCTAACTGACCATTTTTAATTTTAAGTTTTCCAAGATAATCAAAGTATAATCCAGGGCTTGATTTGATCTGTTTCACGTATTCCTGTTGACAGTGGATCCCGGGTAAGATGCTGAAAGTAATTAAGGTAAGTTCATTTATAATATCTACTTTGCTTTATGATACTTGCTTATCTACATGCTATTTTTAATATTACTAACGCTTAACAATTACAGTTATATTATATACCTATATATTTAATCTTAATAAATGAATATAATGTGATCATATATATCTCTATATCTATATCCCTATATAATTTCTAAACTACTATTGTTGTTGATTTATTTACAATTGAGTTTTTATATATCCTCTAAAAGTTTTCTTATGTTATATATATTAGATTATAATATTTTATGGACTACTAGGGAAGACGCCCGCTAACTTGATTTCATCAAAGTGGTGTCTTACGTGGCGTCTATTTATTAATAATGTTACGGTATTGTTACCGTGAACAGAGAGGATTTTGTAGGGACCTTTCCAAATAGGGGAAAGCGCTTTCCGGAGCCTTAGGTGATTTTTCAGGTAAACGTAATCACCGACTTTGTATCGAATGGGTTGAGTTCTTGTATCGTAGTAGGTTTTTGACCTTTGCTTTGAATGCTGTATATTTTGGAATGCTTTTTCCCAGGATAGTTTAAGGCGATGTTGGAGCATTCTGACGTAGTCAGGATATGTAGTAAGGTCTTGGCTGTATAAGGAATCGGGAATAAAAGATTTATGTCCGAACAATAGTTCGTATGGTGAAAAGTTTGTAGTGCTATGTATAGCTGTGTTATAGGCTAGGATCGCAGTGTATACATATCGGGGCCAGTCGTCTTGATTCTCATTCACGTAGGACTTAAGATATTCCTTGAGAGTGGAGTGGCTCCTTTCGAGGGCTCCTTGGGTTTGCGGATGATAAGGAGTGGACCACAGCTGTTTAATTTTCAGGAAGCTGCAGGTTTTTTTAAATAGATCAGCTGTGAAGTTGGTACCTTGGTCGGTGAGAATAGTCTGAGGGATACCGAACAGGGAAATAAAGTGCACGAGGCAATCTGTGGTCTCTTCTGACGAGACACTGCGTAGAGGATAGGCTGCAGAGAACTTAGTAAGGTCGTCCTGAAGGGTCATGATATATTTTAATTTGGCAGGGCCGGATTCAGGTAAAGGTCCAACAATATCTAATGCTACTCTTTGAAAAGGACTGGTAGAGGTAGTAGTTATTTGCATTGGTGCGCGATTGAGTCGTCTGAGGGCTTTGTTCTCTTGGCATGAAGGACATGCTTTAATGTAATTTTCTACGTCACCTTTCATGCCCTTCCAGTAGAATTTTTCTTTGATACGGTTAAGCATTCTGTTACAACCTAAATGCCCTGCAATTGGGAGATCGTGATTATCTTTTAGGATTTTCTTTATTTCACTAAGAGTTGGAAATGTGGTATTATCATGATATATATTTACTTGTATATTTGTGTTATGAAAGACGTATACTAGTATGTTATATAATTTGGCAAAGGATAGCTTTTCGAATGGATTTCTAAAATCTGAAATGGCAATTTCTGAGATATTTTCTCCAGTTGTCATCAGATGCGTTTTAATGTTTTTAAGGGTTTGATAGATTTCTGGATAAGTGCATTCATCAAAATAATGCACCTTTGTAAATATAAGATAGATATTTTTGTTAGCAGCTGTTTGTGCTTTTTCGAAGGAATACAATTGTTTATCTTTGTAACGAAATTCATCTGTTATTTTTTCTAGAAATCCTGACAAGAACGGATTTGATTCATCTAGATCTAAAGAAATGGGAATGATAATATTTTTACATTGAGTTTTAGTTAGGGATTGGTTATGTTCAATGATGGTAGTATTAAATTGGTTCTTTTTGTCATTGATTTCTTTTAGGAATTTAGAGTATTCGTCATTGGTGTAAGTATCATCAGGGGCTGGAAGAGAGTCGCGTGCTTGCGTTGGTGAGTAAGGATCTTGAGTTGGATTTTGTAAAGGTAAGTTTTCAGGACTCAGTGGAGCTTGCAACTTTTCGTGATGCAGTGAAGGTTGTTCAGGTAAGTGGTCTTGGGTTTCAGAGTTTGAAGTAGTAGGTATAGCAGGGTCTCTGGTTGAAGTTGAAGGAGTTGGCTCAGGTGAGTTTTCTGGATTTGTAGATGCTAAAGGCTCATTAGACTTAGGAGATTTTATTTTATCGACTCTAGTAGGATCAGTGGGGCTATAGTTGAATGGGAATTCATCGGTATCATCTAACAGATCTATGCAAGGCAGGCTACTGCTGTCATAGTCAGGTGTTGTAGGAATAGTGACACCTAAATCATCAAGTGTCATAGGACTAAATGGACGGGGTCTACCATCGTTATTAGCATCTGTAGAATCGGAATTAGAAGTTTCTTTTTCAGGTTGGTTTGGAATGACAGGGTTTACGGGATGACGGGAAAGAGCGTCCGCGGCGGAGTTAAGTCTTCCTTTTCTATAAAGGATTTCGTATTCATATTCTTCGAGTTTTAATCGCCATCGTTGCATTTTACTACTCGGGTCTTTGTGATTGAAGAGCCACTTTAGTGGTCGATGATCTGTGATAATTTGGAATTTTCGACCATACAGGTATGGTCGAAATGTTTTGCAACCGAATATGATTGCAAGAAGTTCTTTTTCTGTAGTGCTGTAGTTCATTTCACTTTTGTTTAGAGTACGAGATGCGTATGCGATAGGACGATCTTTGCCGACAGGACCTTGGGATAGGACAGCGCCAACGGCGTAATTAGAGGCATCACACGTGAGTATGAATGGTTTAGTGAAGTCAGGATAGCAAAGAACAGGAGCAGTAGTTAATTTTTGTTTTAGAATATCGAAGGCAACCTGTTGTTGGTTTTCCCAGTTAAAATTAGTGTCCTTTTTCAGAAGTAAGGTTAGAGGTTTGGCAACTTTAGAGAAATCAGGAATGAATCGGCGATAGTATGAGACAAGGCCAAGGAAGGATTTTATATCCTTTGCTGACTTAGGAGTCGGGAAGCTTTGAACAGCTTTAATCTTGTCGGGATTAGGTTTGACTCCGTCAGAAGATATGGTGTGACCAAGATAAGCGACCTCACGCCTTAGGAATTCGCATTTGTCAGGTTGCAGTTTAAGGTTGAATTGACGAAGTCTCCGGAATATAGAAGTTAGATTTAGGATCATAGTTTTTAGATCAAATGAATAGGAAACGATATCATCTAGATACACGAAGCAGCGGATGCCTTGTAAGCCAGATAGGGCGGTATTCATTAACCTTTGAAATGTAGAAGGCGCATTCTTTAAGCCGAATGGCATACGCTTGAACTGGAAATGCCCTTGAGGTACACTAAAGGCAGTTTTTTCGGCATTATTGACAGGAATTTGATGAAAGCCGGAAGCTAGGTCAAGCGTAGAGAAGTATTTACTGTTGCCTAGTTGATCTAGAATTTCGGTAATCTGTGGAATAGGATAAGTATCACCAATTGTGACATCATTTAGTTTTCGGTAGTCGATAACTACACGCCATTTTTGTTCGTTTGAGGCGTCCAGTTTTTTAGGTACAATCCATATAGGGGAAGACCAGGGAGATATAGATGGTTCTATTATTTGTTACTCAAGCATCTTCTTTATTTGTTTATCGACTTCTTTTTTATGAACTTCGGGAAATCGATAGGATTTAGTATTAATAGGTTGTTCTGTGGTTGTCTTAATGTCATGTTTTATGGCATTAGTGTGAGTCAGCTTTTCATCAGGAAGATGGAAGATGTCAGAGTAATCGGCGCAGAGTTGAAGGAGAGCATCGGCTTCCTCATTGTTAAGATGGTCTATACGAAGAAGATCTAGGACTTGACGGGTTCTTTCAGCAGAGTTTTTACTTTCAGGACAAGGATCCGAGTGGTTTACGGAAGTTGTTTCATTAAGATTGATGGGTATCATTTTAGAAAGTTTAAGGTTGAGATTAGTTTTGACTATCATTGGAGATTCAGAGAGATTAGCAACTGTTAAATTAATTTTATTATTTTCTTTTACCTTAACTAGGCAGTTGGCAATAAGAAGGTTCTCATGTGGTATTTGGTCGAGAACAAGTCCTTCCTTAAGTTGGGGATTTGAGACAGTGGTTTCTATTACTTTCTCAGTGCGTGCAGGAATTACGTAATAAGGTTCTGAGAAATGAATATGAGCGTAGCAGTTTTTAAGTTTTAATATGCTAAATGTGAAATCGATATTTCCTTGAGATTCCATGAGGAAGTCATTACCAATGATACCATCGTATGGGAATTCTAAATTGCTTACCACGTGAAACTTATGAGTAACGTGGTATTTGGGATTTTTGTCGCTAAGGAATAATTGTAAATTGAAGGACCCTGAAGTGGGGATAGTGTCGCTTTGTGATATGGTAGATGTGAGACCTTTTAGATTGAGGATTTCTTTTTGAAGTGGAATATTGGGTTTGAGAACTGTGTCTTTGACAAGACTAATAGAAGAGCCGGTGTCTATGAGAAGCGTCAGCGGAAGTTCTGTCGCTGTACTGTTAACTATTATGTACGGTAATGACTTTTCTGGGTGGAAGGAGATTTCATAAACCTCCTTGGGTTTAATAGGTTCGGCAATGAGTTTGATAGGATTAGTATTGGATTCAGAGGATCTTGTAAAAAGTTTGGTATCGGATTTAGTGGATTTAGTAACGGATTTGGTAGGTTTAGTATTGGATTCAGTGGGTTTGGTAACGAATTTGGTAGGTTTAGTATTAAATTCAGTGGGTTTAGTAATCGGGTTTGTAGGTTTGGTATTGGATTCAGTAGATTTAGCAAAGGAAATGGTAGGTTTGGTATTGGATTCAGCGGATTTAGCAAAGGAAATGGCAGGTTTCGTATTGGATTCAGCGGATTTAGCAATAGATTTGGTATTGAATTCAGTGGATTTAGAAATAGGTTTGGTATTGGATTCAGTGGATTTAGTAATCGAGTTTGTAGGTTTGGTATTGAATTCAGTGGATTTAGTAATCGAGTTTGTAGGTTTGGTATTGGATTCAGTGGATTTAGCAACGGATTTGGTATTGGATTCAGTGAATTTAGCAACGGATTTGGTATTGAATTCAGTGGATTTAGCAACGGATTTGGTATTGAATTCAGTGGATTTAGCAACGGATTTGGTATTGAATTCAGTGGATTTAGCAACGGATTTGGTATTGGATTCAGTGGATTTAGGAACGGATTTGGTAAAAGATTTAGTAGGTTTTTTATTAGATACAGTGGATTTGGTAAAGGATTTAGTAGATTTGGTGTCTATGTTATGGAGGCGCCTCGCGTAACACCCAAGCGAGACGGTTTCTAGTTTAAATTATTATCGTCAGGGTTAACGACGTTATAATCAGTTTCGTCAAGACCTTCCTCTTGATCCTGAGTATAAGTGATTGGCCGCAATCTGCTAGGATTGGAAGTTGACGGTTGAGGCCCGAACTGGGTCTTAAACCGGTTGTTATATTCTCTCTTACGGCACTGTTCGATACTGTGCCCTGGGAATTTGCAATATCTGCAGATTATAGGCGAGTTGGCATAACCGCGGGATACAGGAGTTTGAACGTTAGGATTATTCTTTTGCGGAAACGTGTTACGATTTTGTGTAGTAGGATTAGAAGCTCTTTGATTTCTACTGAAAGATTTATTATCGATAGGAATATTTGTTTTGTACAGAGTTTTTTGAATTCTTTCCTCTGAAATGGAAAAGCTAATAGCTTCGTTTAAAGTTTTCGGTGTTTTACATCTTATAATGTTTGATACGCGTGGATGGACACCAATGAGAAAATGATGTAAAGCTAATTCTTCCATCGCGGCACAGCGACCTGGTAACTCTTTTATTTTGCTGTTGCTAAGTGAGATTTCAGTGAGCAGTTGTGACAATAATGTTTCAATTCTAAGAGCGAACTGGCTTACGTTTTCAGTCGAGAGTTGCTTGCTTTCTTGTAACTCCATTAGGAGGTGCGAGGAATGTTTGCGGTCACTGAATTGAGTTTTGAGGAACTCTTTAAGTTGTTCCCAGTTTGAGAATTCTTTAATTGAGCAAGCAACTTCCGCCTTTCCTTGAAGTTGGCATAATATGTATTTAAAAAGAGTAGTCTTTTGTTGATTAGATGCTAATTCATAAGCATTATTACAATTTATAATAAAAGAGTTAAGTGTTTCTCTACTGCCATCATAGGGCTTAATAAATTTTAAGAGAATGTTTAGATCTAGCATATCAGTGGATTGAAGAGTGGGAGTCTTTTTCCCTTTTCCCTTCTGTTTTTCAAGAGGGCTCGTGGCCCTTTCATCATCTGTATCGAATGGCAAGTCAGTGTTTAAAGGTATTTGTAAACTTGGATTAGACATCTTAGAACTCGGAACTTAGAAATTAGAACTTAAACAATTAAGCTAAAACAACATGCAATACGAAAATTAACAAACTTAATTAAGTTATTACAACAATTAGTTCGCACTCGTAGTCACAGCAGATATGGAATAAAACGACAAAGTAATAGCACAATGAAATAACAAAGGATAGTTTATAGCACGACTCACAGTACGCAGGATACGACGGCGGCTACGGCTGCGATAAGGTTCATTACGGTTGGATGTAATGATTTCTTAGTAACGCTGCAACAATGTTGCGGGCTCTCGGAGATGAATTCGGCGGACGACTGTGAAGAGTGTTGCTTGTGAATTCTCGTGATTCAATGTTCAGCCGTATGAATTATTTCGTGGATTTCGAATGTCGATGAGACTTTTCTTCCAGAATTTTAGGGTAACGACGGCTTCGACGATGTAAATGTAGACGTGGTACGGAGTATCTTGAGGGTTTTGGATGTCGATCTCTTACTTCTTCTTCTTCCTCTTCTTCTTCTTCTTTTTTTTTTCAGGTGAGGCTAAGCTCGCACTGGACACAGAGTTATGTTTACACTGGATGCAGAGGTAAGTTTGTACTGGATACAGGGGTGAGTTTACACTTGACGTAGAAGAAAGTTAGCACTGGATGCAGAGGTAAGTTCACACTTTACGTGGAAGTACGATAGCACTGGATACAGAGGTAAGTTCACACTTGACGTAGAAGAAAGTTAGCACTGGACACAGAGGTAAGTTCTCACTTGACGTAGAAGTACGATAGCACTGGGTACAGAGGTAAGTTCTCACTTGACGTAGAAGTACGATTGCACTAAATATAGATATATATATATATATATATTGTATAGATATAGTAATTTCACTTTTGTAAAAGTTTTTCGAAACTTTGGAACTGAGACGGACCGAGGATCCTATTTTTTGGATCCCTTTACGCTGCCACCAAATGTTAGAACGAGTCTCGCGATTAGGGTTTTAAAAAAAAGGAAATAGAAATAAAACTAATATTAAAATGATTTGAATGAAATCGGCAGCCGTCGCGGAGGTTGGAATAAGACTGGCGCGCTCGAGAAGCGGGCGCGTCTGGCTGGATAGCAATATGCTGATGCAGCAGTAAGTTAGGGCTGTAAGCATATATACTAACATCATAGGGATGTAACAGTACGTATAGTACCTACCTGCTACGGGCTAATTTGAATTATTCTTAGGAAATGCGTACAGCGATACGGTGAAGCAATTACATTATGTAATACTAGGTACATGGTAAGGCTAATTATTATGAAATTTCCCGTAGTTACGGAAAGTAGGACGTATGTAAGGTAATATAACAAGAAGATTTTGGTTTTCTTTTATCTTCGTGTAAATAAGCTTTGCCTTCTTCTCATCCCGTGTTTGTGATTATAAGGCCGATGTTGGAAGCGTTAACCCGAAATTTTAAACTACTGAAGCCATTTTATATATATTTATTTATTTATTTCAAATGACCGTGTCGCGCAGCGGTAAAAGAATACAACCACTCCCTTTCTTCCCTTAGGTGTCGTAAAAGGCGACTAACGGACTAAAGACTGCACATACATCCAACAGCGTAGAGCGGCGATGGACTCTTGCTGAGCAGATATGCAGTCGCTATTAAGTGGTGAAAAGTAGACTATGGTAGAGGACTGCTTTTGCGGTTCTCATTGCATAGTCTCTGACTAACCCTTCGGGGATAATAGTCGTGATTACGTATATATGTTACGCTTATGCTACTGTATATGTTTCACACATATGATTACATAGGTTGAAATAGGTTTTAATATAATTTTTGGGACCAACTTTCCGTGAATCGAGACTGTGAAGCTTACCCCTTTGTGTAGTGCCTGACTGCTATGCAACGTTGCGTTCGTTAACAGGGACGAGCTTTTGTATGGAAAATGTCGACTCGCCTCGTTTAACTTAAAGAATTTAGCCAGTCTAGGAATTTAGATTTTGATTCAAACGCGTAATAAATTTGTATAAAATCTGCATTGTGAATGTTATACAGGTGGCGCAAACGGTGACATTAAAAATTTTTCTTTTTGGATTCCTGACATCTAGGTGTACCCGGAAATACCCCATGCCCGAAATACCCGCAATTTTTGTAGTTTTCGAGCAATCCTTTTTTTTAAATTTATATGTATATATTTAAGTCGGTTAAGTCGAAAATTGTAAAAAGTATTGTTATATAAGGTATTTCCGGGTACACCTGGATGTCAGGAAACCAAAAAAATAATAATTTAAGTGTCACCGTTTGGGCCACCCTGTGTATGAAAAAGTAAGAGTAGTAATAACAGCGTATATACTGTCCCACTGCTGGGCAAAGGGCTCTTTTCATTCAATAAAGTCATCGCTACAAATTGATGGGTATCTGCTTAACCTGGTTGAAATGTGAAAGTAGGTGCTTTTCAGTAAATAATTGTAAAGTGGCTGTGTGTTCAACAGAAACTCTTCTATGGGGGGCGGTTGCATAATTCTTGTCAAAGACACCATAAAAATCCTAACATAGTTTTTAAGTTATTTACTAACAAGATTGTATTATGATATGTATGTTAGTCTATAAGGCATATGTTATATGAGCCATAGAAGCGTGAAATAACATTTTCTATTCTATTCTATTTTATTCTATTAAAGAACGAAAAGATCGTCGTATCCCACGAAAACTGCCCTTACGGCCATAATGGCTTTTTTCTTTTATTTCATTTTTTACACTCTACGTTTAATTAGGCATAGTTCAGGCTAAAAATAGTTTTAAAAAGTTTAATATTTTTCTTGATATTGAAGTTTATTAAAATGCCACAATTACGTGGCTCAAAGTTTTACGTAAAAGAAAGCCACTATCGCCGTTACCCAGATAGACCAAGGCCCTAATGTTGTTTGTGGCTTTTTTCTGCAGAATTGAAAAAAACAAATGTATCGAAGAGGTGGCCCTAATGCCATTTGTGTCTTTATTCTACTTCAAAATATTTCTTTGTCCTAATTAATGAGTTTTGGTATAATATATTAGATTAATTGGTGTCTTTTACATAGTAAACGAAAGTCATGTTACACCACAATCTAATGTGATGTGTTTTCATTAAATTTAATAAAATTTAAACATTATGATATGTAAATTATATGAGACCTAAAGTCCGTAGAGGCTTATTTCGTTTTTTATTTTATCATTTTAGGCAAGTCTTATAAATTACATGTATAAATACAAAAAGCTGTGAGATTATTATCCCCAAAGAGTTAGTCAGAGACTACACATAGTTATCGAAAAAACAGTGCGGATGAAGTATTTCGAAGAGCTAGCCATCACCAGTGCCCCTACATCAATCAAACCCTGGGAAAGGTACGTTGACGATGTTTTCTGCATACTTCCTGGTGGCAGGCAACACATTGAAGACAATTTGGCCAATTTAAATAACATCCACCCTAAAATTAACCTCACCCATGAGATGGAAGACGAAAGGAGCATTTCATTTTAACCTGGCGAGTACAAAATTGACTGCAGCTGTAGTAGCTGTTATGTAGGCCAAACAAAACAAAACCTGTCGCATTAAGGAGCACATTAAAGCTGTCAAGAATAACGACACTCAGAAATCAGCCATTGCAGAACTTCTTATTCACTTGAGCCCGAATCACTGGATTGAGTTTTGGGGGTTAAAGTTACTCGCGTCCGTAGGTTTACCCTTGAGACCCTACACGTGACCCCTGGGTGATGCTAAATGAATGACACTGACTGAGTGGTAGAGCCAAGCTGCGTTGCAGCACGCATTGGGCCGGCTCGCGGGGCGTAATATCTCACGAATATTCGGCGTGAAATAATGGCGCTTGGTGCTGTTGTGTTTCGTCTGACAGTGAGGGTTCCAGAGGACCCTCCCCCCACTCTTCCCAATTCCTATTCCTTCCTTAAACCTATTCCTCCCTTAAAGGCCGGCATCGCGTCTGGGATTCCTCTGGTTTTGCGGGTGTCAATTGGCGGCGGTGATTACTCTCCATCAGGTGACCCGCCTGCTCATTTGCCTCCCTCTTTTATAAAAAAAGCATTATTTCGACAGAACGCCACTATGTACCAAGTCTGGTCAGAGAAGCTATTGGAAAATAATTCCAATCGTGAAGACGGGTTTAAATGGTCGAATGTCTGGAATACAGTGATATTGTTATGTAAAAACTGCAAGAATCTAAACAGTTCCCGGAGTGATACTATGAGTTATCTGTGTTGTGAACAAGTTCGAGTTTCTAGTGCGATCAAGAACAGTGGTGTCGAGCGCAGTAAACGAACAAGAAAGAGGGTAGACCGTTTCGGCTGCTCCTAACATCCACCCGTACTCCGTTCCGTGATCATGGTGCATGCAACTGCGCCGAAATATCGGGGACTCAAAACCAACAACATAAACGTGGTAAAATTCCGTTTTTTCCTCAAAGTTATCGTAGTGACCATAAAAGTTTAAAATTTTAAAAAAATATAAAAAGTACCTTAAATTTAACTTTTATTTGATTTTATACCTACCGAATAATTTTCTTTTTAATTTATAATAATTTATTTCTTAAAATGATAAGTTTCTTGACAAATATAACTTATTAACCAGCTAATTCAAAATTTAGAAATTTAATTCCGACGAAAAAGGCCACAATGTACCTTAGGACAGTATGTTGGTGCTTTCTAATGGAAAACAACACAGAATACAACGCAGAATAAGGAATTAAGGGAAATAACTATTGAAAATATAATTATTATTACCCAAAAAATGTTCTAGACCAACTACAGGATGCTTACACATGTTATTGTCATAAAAAATTATCAATGTCTTTATTAGATTATTTAAAAAACACAAAAAAGCTTCTCCTGAAAAGTTGCTGTTTTGCAATTACGCCCCTTTTCGTGGGATACGACGAGATATAGTCAGTTATACCGTTGAACGCGTTTGCGAGATAGCTAGTGCAGAGATATACGGTTTTCTTATAGTATGTATTTGTCGACCGCCTTCAGGCAACTTTATGTCTTTCATTAGTATATTATAAAATTTACTGGACAAGATATTTGCCTGCAATAAATTCATTGTTGTATGTGGTGATTTCAACATAGATTTACTTGCTGAGTCTGGCGATAAGGAAAACATTATTTCATTTTTGAAATGTTATAACATAGATTGTTTTTAATGAGCCAACTCGAATCACACCTCAATCAGAGACATGTATTGATAATATTTAAGTTAATAGTAAAATCAAAAGTTAGGAATTAATAAATGCGGTACCTTCTGACCATAAGGCTTAAAAGATAGAGTTATTTTGCAAGGAAAAAATATCGAAAAATAAAGTAATTACATAGGCCCTTAACTTGTAGTAGATCTGCAATATTCAAAGATAAAATCGATAATAGACTCTCGTTATTAGATTGCAATTTTAACAAACAAAATAAATATTACAGGAATATTTAATAAATGAATCGAAGAAGGTTAATATCCAGATTTAATGAAAAATAGTAAAGTAACTCCCATTTTTAAATCAGGTGATAAATTTAACGCTGCTAACAGACCGGTTTTAGTTCTTCCAGC
The DNA here is from genome assembly GCA_963921215.1 of Scoparia ambigualis. Lineage (NCBI taxonomy): Eukaryota > Metazoa > Arthropoda > Insecta > Lepidoptera > Crambidae > Scoparia > Scoparia ambigualis. The sequence goes on from OY992503.1 coordinate 5,215,042, forward strand.
ACTCAGTAAAATTTTCGAATCTATAATCGATATGCAAATGATTACACACTTATAGACTAGGATACTCTGCGAATTTATCTGCAAAATATTTGTGTCTTTAGTTGAGTACAAAAATTAAATGTAAAGTATCGTTAGTTTAGTCATAATAATGAAAAAACATTACAAAAAGTGGTAACATTGGATTTTTTTTCTATCGAGGAAAGTTCACTGGATCTTGTAACTGAATGCGACTTTGACTAGATTAGATCTTTAACTAATACATACTTTTTTTTCCAGAATTAAAACCATTATTTTCTATGTCTCAGATGGTTTGAAAAAACTCAAAGCGCGGCCTACCTATTGCCTTAACTCGAAATCCCTGCGCGCGCGTGTAAATCCTGCGCTTCTGACGCCAAATCGATATCGAGTCAGCGTTGCATAAACGGAATATGAACGCTCGGGTCACACGACAAGTTTCAATTTCGCGTGAAAGTCGTTAGAGAGTGAACCTTCTGTACGGTAGTACTATTAGTTATTCTGTGCTTGTACCAAGACGTATAACGAAACAACTTTATAACACACAAATTAATGTTTTAATATTTGACGTTTTTTTTTATTAAAAAAAATATTTTGTATGATTTAAAATTTTATCCTTATTACTAATGTTTTCCAAAACTCATTTCAGCCGTTACTTTATTATACTTCAAAAACTCGGTTATTTTCTTTTTCTATTACCACAATATCAATACGATAATTAGAAATCACATTTATTCCTTATAGTGTTAACTTAATTCATTATGAATTATCATTCTTCATCTTTCATCCCAAAAAACGATAAATTATATAGCTTCTAGCGACACAAAATGCTAGGTATATATATTTTAGCCGTTTGTGTCGCTAGGGGGGAGACACTTGCCCGCCATTTTGTCTCGTAGGTAGGTAGGTACCAAGATACGTTTGTTTACACAGAATTCTATCGCCACGGCTTATATTTCGGTTCGACGCGATCCAGTTTCGGCGTGCAGTGGTTAGGGGTAGCGATGCGCGTTTGTCTGGCGCAGACTATGGTTGATTTGATTGAGTTGATAGTTAGGTTAGATTGACGCCAATAAGTATTTTTGTAGATCTGTGTATTTTGTATATTCTATTTATGAAGTTGGTTGTAAGTAAGTAGTTGTTTATTATTCATTAATGTAACTTTTTTGATTTATCACCTTACCTAAGTCTTCCACATCCTTACCGGTTAACTGGTAGAGAATGCCTTGTGGCGTTAAGTCCGCCTTTTGCAGTTTTTTTATGTGCCATAAAGATTTAATAAATAAATAAGTGCCTGTAAAGGTTTACATTGAATAAATATTTTTTTTTTTTTTTTTTTATATAAGATGAAGGCAAACGAGCAGGCGGGTCACCTGATGGAGAGTAATCACCGCCGCCCATGGACACCCGCAAAACCAGAGGAATCGCAGACGCGTTGCCGGCCTTTAAGGGAGGAATAGGTTTAAGGAAGGAATAGGAATTGGGAGGAGGGGGGGGGGGAAGGGGCCTCCGGAACCCTCACTGGTCGGACGAAACACAACAGCACCAAGTGCCATTATTTCACGCCGAATATCCGGCCCAATGTGTGCTGCAACGCAGCGTGGCTCTACCACTCAGTTGGTGTCACTCATTTAGCACCACCCAGGGATTACGTGTAGGGTCTCAAGGGTAAACCTACGGACGCGAGCAACTTTGACCCCCAAAATAATTTGACTTTGATGACTTTGAATCATCACGCTTGCCACACGCGGGTGAGTGATCACTACTGATCACACACAAACCCGGGCTACGCATCGCAAAATCCAAAACACAATTGGCCCGACCTGGGGATTAGACCCAGGGACTTCGGGTACCGAGTGCTTTGCCACTCGGCCACCAACAAGTAAAAAGTAAATAAAGTCCTTAATTTCTTTAGGAAAACAGACACAGTTTGAAACAGGCCGTTCGTAGCTACGCCGTAGTCTCGAACACGCGAGTACCCTGCCGAAACTCACAATTAATTGTAAAATTGTTTATTCGATCATCATTGCTCCACAAAGCACAGATTCTGTTATTACGAAACGTGGACTAAAGTTACTACGATTTCATTAACAGAATTGAGAGAGCATCAGGTTTAAACCAGTTTTGACTTTAGACTGCCTGCTTGTGCACCCAATAAGTTTGGTGTTAAGTTACCTACTTTTATTTCTAATACTACACACACCTCTAGCGCAATAAGCATTAACATGCCGAAATTAAAGTACCGATTCCTTTTGCCACGACACACGAATCAATAATTCAGTTCCGGAATCGATAGAGCTTACCACTTTTGACTAGGTATATTATTATCCGATGGTGAAATAGTCAAAACGTTGACAAACTTAAAAATTATGAATTGTATAAGTAAGTACCAAAGATAATTTATGTTACAAAGTTATTTATGGAGATTCTTAAATTGGCGCGCAGTACTAAAATACAAAGTGTTTCAAATAGAATCATAAAAATGTTATCTAACAGCAATAATTTCAATATTATGATATCCAAATATATTCCATTTTAGATCCACAGTGTACAGTCAGCGTGACATATACATATCATATGTGATCGGAAACCTTGTCACATAAAGGTATATTATTGTATAAATCACAACAACGTAAGCCGTTGTATGCCCGACTAAAAAAAAAATTGTAATACTTTTATAAGATGGTACAGTTAGTTTATGTTAAAATGCAACGATATCATGTTATATCTGCTCCACCAAACCACCATGTGATTGACTGGTAGAGAATACTTAAGGCCTTCTTTTTCTCTATCCTACACTGTTCTAAACTGCTGCTCCCCCAAGTCCTTCCATTCGTCTGGTGTGCGTTTCGCCACCTCTTTCTGGGCCGACCTCGGTGGCGTAGTCCGTCTCTAGGAACCCATTGTGTAGTGACTCTTGCCCAGCGGTCGGGATGCATGCGGCTAACGTGACCCCCCTCAATCATTTTGAGCTTGGCAACTTTTTTGCCTATGTCAGTTAAGCCCGTGCAAAAGTTAATAAAAGTAAATATTTTTAGATTTGAAAAAGTAGAACATTGCTTCGATTATTTCGATGCTGACTGTACAGCCCCACTGAGCCGCCCTGACCTGATTACCGACGCATGGGTAAGGGTGAAATGAACCTATAAATTGGATCTCGTAAGAAGGTATGCTGCTATATGTGTAGAAGAAAAGTGAAATAATTTTGCCTTCTAAGGTTGACGCGAGCACTACACATTGAAATGAAACATTTTTTTTCGAATGTAACTCGCGTTTATGTAAAGGGTCCGAAACGTCATAACTAAAATAAAATCCATTAAAATTATAAACAAACGCGAGTTAGATTCGATGAAAGTGTTTCATTTGAAGTAATTTTATTTCTTAATTTTGGTACGTCTAAGCGCTTGGCCTTTATTTCAGAGTTTCTTCCATACATATATATTTGTTCTTTGCAATTAATTGGATGGCCCAGTTGCGGGATTATATACCTATTAGCAAACACCCTGTATAAGCGTATATAAGTTCTTTAATCTTCGCCGAACTATGCCATTGAGTATTTTCGAATTCGAAAGTTTTAATATAAACGCTCTCAAGTCACATTCAAGAAAATGTGCGATATCTTTGCACTCGTTCCCTTTGACATCGCGTTCCCTTTCATCGTTTCTGCTTTTCATCGCCGCTGACTTGAGTGACAAGGCTTTTGCAGCATAATAATACAATAAAATTATGGTGCCCCCTTTTCTATTTCTATTGCACTCAAGAAAAGTGTTGACGTCTTTAGTTACACGCTAGAGTTAAGAATACAATATCACGCTCATAACGGCGTAATGGGAAACATTACACCTCACCTATTTCTAGCGCTAAGCAGCGGGATTCTGTTGTAGGTATAAATAAATGGATGTCTTGGGTTTAGTTCTAAGTTCAAGAGGAAGTTGCCATATCGGGAAGTGGTCATATCAGGAACGGACATATCTGGATGTGTTCATATCAGGAAGTGGAAGCAAATGTTAAGTTAATCATCATCATCATCATCAGCCTATCAACTTCCCCATTGCTGCTTTCATTTTCAAAACATGGGGAGATTGGTACATAACCCACCACGCTGGCCCAATGCGGGTTTATCCGATTGCCATCTTACTGCAACAACCGGGACTTTGCTTTGCGTTGCTTTACGAAGCTCGCAAAGCAAAGCTCCGGAGCTCGAGGCGTTCTTAATTCGGTCACCCATCAAATGACCGCCCCGGGTTACATGCAACGGGCAAAAATTTCTTAGGTAACTGACAAGATCGCAAACAGAACTCCTCCTGAAAATAAGGTTTCATATTGATTTTTCTGAGTTTCTATTTGCTAAAAGAAAAGCTCTTTTTTGGCTAATTACGACATCCAAGAGCCAATTATTCAAACCACAATTATAATTTATTACACTCTGCTTTCGTGTTGCACGGCCATTTTGAAATTATATTGTTATTTCATGCCTTTTCTTGTACTGTAGTGTCATTTTAATTTAATAAGCTTTTGGAAGAAATCTTAAAAATACAGTAAAGTTAAAATATTGACGTTTAGAAACTCGAATAAGATCGCTCGCAAGCCTAACTATAACCTACCAGTTTTTACTACACCAACCACGAGCCACAGGTACAAAAATATCATCGTTGTACTGCAAAAACTAAGAACTAAACTTAAAGATTTCACATTTTCAGTTAAAAATTCTGTGAAGGGCAAAATTGTTTGATGCACTTTATTAGTAGCGCCAAAAACTAAGTCGATTCAATTGTGTATTACTAACTAAAAGTAAAAAATCTAATACTTGTCCCGACATGGGAATCAAATCCAGATTCTTCGGCAGGCCGGGCGCCACTCGGCAACTCAGTCAATTGACTTAATAAATTTTTATGAGACAGAGAAGATAAAGAGAAGAGTTAAGATGTGTGCCGGGAACGTAGCTTATGTAAAGCTGTGGTATCTGCGTACTCCTAGGGCCCTATTTCATTAGGACACAATAGTGGCGCAACTAGTCGCCGCCACCATCAAAATGTATACGGCTCTAGCGCAAGCAAGCGATCGCCGGGTGAGATGCAGCCGTATACATTTTGTTGGTGGCGGGCGACTGGTTGCGCCACCATAGTGTCCTGATAAAACAGAGCCCTTACGGAAACGGGAGTGATATATGTAACCCAACCTGTTCGCCCGCATTAGGCCAGCGTGGTGGGCAAAGCCTAATCTATAATGTGACTTGTGCCCAGCAGGGGGACGTTTGCAGGCTGATGATATGCAACCGCCTCTTTGATCTAGTAGCTAAGTCACCGGTTTCAGGCCCAGAGGTCCCGGGTTTGATCGGGTACATCTTTGTGTGCTCGGTTTGGTTGGTGGTAGGGCTGTTAAGTCCGCCTGGCTAGCTACCACCATCTTATCTAAGTCTGTCGCCATAACAACGATGTTTATAGCATTGTTGTGTTCCGACATTTTGAGATAAGATATCCAGTTCCTCAGTGGTTGAGGGTTGCGGGTGGAGCGCGATTCCACCTTCGGCCTTATTTATCTTCACTTTCCATCAGGTGAGATGAAGGCCAAGCGCTAACCCGTTGTAGAATTTAAAAAAAACCGCAATTGTTTTGTTGGCAGCCCGTGGTCAAGGAGGGGTACCTGATGAAGCAGACGCGCAGCTTCCAGCGCTGGCAGCAGCGCTACTTCAGGCTGCGCGGGCGCACGCTCTACTACGCCAAGGAAAAGGATGTGAGTCCATCATCTATTTCGATAAATGTCTTAAAAATTTCCTTACATGTATACCTATGTAGTCAAAAAGCCTACGCAACTTTTATCGCTGGTGGAACGTAGAGGACGTGGATCTGTAGAGAATTTTCTTAAGGTTTGTTAGGCGTTGCGCAAACGCGGATACTTTAGGTGTCTTGTGTCGGATACTTGCTACAAGTGAGTATTTTATTTTCATACAATCAATATGAAATCAACCACCAATCGCTCAGACGTAGACACTTTTTAATACCATGCAGTCGCTTTCATCTGTCACATGGCGATAAAGAAGTGGTCGCTGTGCACAAACGTAAACACTTTCCTTTTTTGACACGGAACACTGTCATACTAAAGCGCGACTTGCAGTGTGTTGCCGCTACAGAACACTGCACAGTCTTCGTTAGCGCAGCGCCTTACTGTTTCAAACATACATACATACAAACATATAATCACGACTATTATCCTCGAAAGGTTAGTCAGAGACTAGGCAATGAGGACAACAGAAGCAGTCCTCTACCATAGTCCAATTTTCACGAAATAGCGACTGTACATGTGCTCAGCGTGACAGGTGGTGAGCCCATCGCCGCCCTATGCTCTTGGATATATGTGCAGTCTTTAGTCCGTTAGTCGCCTTTTACGACACCCAAGGGAAGAGAGGGGGTGGTAGTATTATTTTACCGCTACGCGACACTGTTTCAAACATCCAAGTAAAATCAAAATAAACAACCAAATATTAATACTGGGCGTGTATTTAATATAATAACTAAGGCATCAACAACGCGCGAGTTACATACTGAAATTCCTCAAAACGTAGCTACTTTTTTTGCAATATAATGAGGGATAAGTGTAGGTAGGTAGGTACATCGTAAATAAACCAATTAAATGTGTAAAAAAAACAAGCACGTCGAACGCAGGAAACAGCCCCCGGGGCACTTTACCTTATAATCGTCTATTTTTACCTTGCGAAATTACATTACCCCGAAAAACATTAAAAAGGAAAAGCGACCTAATGAAATGTGAACTCCAACAAAGCAAACATGATACAAGCAAAGTGGATTGTAAATTGTTAATTGATAGCAAACAAGTTGGTGTAGAGTACCCTACACTACCTATATTGTTTTTACATCCATACATACACACTTGATTGATTGTAATGTATGTTATCCCCAAAAAGATGAAAAACCTCACGAAATTGGGAAGCCTAAAACTTTACGGCACCCAGCTTCCCTGGTCCAGAGAAGTAAAATATCTAGGCATAACACTGGATAAGGAACTTACCTGGAATCAGCACATGGACACGACCGTTACCAAGGCCTATAGGGTCTTTGGTATGTGTCGGTCCACCTATGGCAAAACGTGGGGGCTTAACCCCAAAATCATAAGGTGGATCTACATGATGATGGTGCGGCCGATCCTTACATATAGCAGCATCGTCTGGTGGCCCAGGACCAGGCTGAAAATCTGTAAGAATGCTTTAAGCAAACTTCAGAGGACAGCATGCATGGCGATTACTGGGGCATTCAGAACCACACCGACGGCAGCTCTGGAGGTCCTTACGGACCTTCCACCCCTGCACAGTGTCATAGCAACAGAGGCAAAGAAAGCGCTACATAGACTCAAGGTGGCCGGGCTGTGGGACGCATCTAAGCCACTGATCAGACATACAAAATGGGAACCTAATGATTCCCTTGATAGGATCATGGAAATGGGGTGTGACAAAATATCCCCCCAGTACATGTTTGAAAAGAAATTCAGTATATATGTCCCAACTAGGGATGAATGGAGACAAGGACCACCGTCTCCAGAGAAGAACAGCCTAATCTGGTACACCGATGGATCCAAAATGGAGTCGGGTACTGGAGCAGGTATCTTTAGCAATGACTTCGAACATAGTCAAAACATGGGAAAATTACCAGGCCGAAATTTTTGCAATTCTCCTATGCGCAAAAAAGAATTTAGAACTCGCCCCTAGAAAGCGAAACATATTCATCCTGAGTGACAGCCAAGCAGCACTCAAGTCACTTATATCGCCCCGTATCGACTCCAACCTTGTACTTGAAACCACAAAAGCTTTAAACAAGCTAGGTGGACACAACAGGGTGAGATTGATCTGGGTACCAGGCCACATGGGAATCCATGGCAATGAAATGGCTGATGCACTTGCCAGGGAGGGCTCAGAGACCCCATTCATTGGTCCTGAGCCGTTTGTTGCACTGGCACCGAGCACCATCAACAAGGCCTTTAAGGACCAAATCCAAAACTGGCATAAAACCGAATGGGAAAAGCTACCCGGCATGAAACACTCAAAATCCTTCATAGGTGGAGACGCCCTAGGACGGAGTAAAATCATATGCGGAGGTAGCAAAAGGCAGGCCCGAACAATCATCGGAGCCCTGACGGGGCACTATGCCACAAAACAAATGCTCCATAGAATGCAACTAGCAACAGACAGCTTGTGCAGGGCATGTGTGGAGAAAACGGAGTCCATGCAACACCTACTGTGTGACTGTGACTCCCTTGCTAGGAAAAGAATGAGTCTCTTGGGCTTTGCCTACCCGAAACCAGAAGATTTTAGGCTCTTCGCCCTCAAAGACATTGCCAAACTTATGGCAGTCATTTTCTCTGAGGAAACAGAGTGATAGGACGGGGTTGCACAAAAGATCCCAATGGGTCGACGTGCCGCTGCGAGGGGAGACCTCTGCAGGCCCCAATAAGATATGATCCCCAAAAGGTTAGTCAGAGACCAGGCAATGAGGAACGCAAAAGCAGTCCTCTGCCATAGTCCACTTTTCACCAAATAGCGACAGCAAACAGCGGTGAAAACACCAAATAGCGACTGCACATGTGCTCAGCGTGACAGGTGGTGAGCCCATCGCCCTTTTGCGACCGTTGCCTTTTACGACACCCAAGGGAAGAGGGGGTAGTATTCTTTCACCGCTATGCGACACGGTTATGATTGTTTTTATGATTTATTATTTTTGTTTTTATGTTAACTCGAAAATACTTCAGTGGAAAGGCCATGAAAGTTTGCGCCTTTAAATATGCATTTCGGTATCAAAGTTCTAATCTCTCTATTTTAAAACGTGGACTAAATTTAAATCTGTTTTAAACTTAGTGCTGCCTCAGTTCTCTTAATAAGGCAGATAGAGACAACATAAGATTTATACTAGGTTTGAATTTAGTTCACGTTTCATAATAAAAGGGTTTATGTTTATGCAAAATACAAATATCTCAATAGTATAAAACTTTCATTTAGCTGTATTAATATTATTTTATATTTATGTCGTCTTTTAGAAATTTTATTAATTGCAATTTTTTGAAAGAATTTCTAAAAGTGAAAAGTGAAATGGGAAAAGTAGACTATGAAGTCACTATTGTGTTCCATCAAGTGAGTGTCTGTTATTGTTAGGTTTGAATTTAGTTCACGTTTCATAATAAAAGGGTTTATGTTTATGCAAAATATGAATATCTCAATAGTATAAAACTTTCATTTAGCTGTATTAATATTATTTTATATTTTTGTCGGTCTTTTAGAAATTTTATTAATAGCAAATTTTTGAAAGAATTTCTAAAAGTGAAAAGTGAAATGGGAAAAGTAGACTATGAAGTCACTATTGTGGTCCATCAAGTGAGTGTTTGTTATTGTTAGGTTTGAATTTAGTTCACGTTTCATAATAAAAGGGTTTATGTTTATGCAAAATATAAATATCTCAATAGTATAAAACATTCATTTAGCTGTATTAATATTATTTTATATTTTTGTCGGTCTTTTAGAAATTTTATTAATAGCAAATTTTTGAAAGAATTTCTAAAAGTGAAAAGTGAAATGGGAAAAGTAGACTATGAAGTCACTATTGTGGTCCATCAAGTGAGTGTTTGTTATTGGTAATTAACCTTATTTAGGTTACTTAAATAAATTGGTGTTTAGCTCGAATAAAATTATAATGTGTTGAATTATAATGTTTTTGTACTTTTATATATTTATATTTATTTATACTTTTGCAATATTACACTGTAAATAACTGTTTTGGTTTTGACTCCCCCATTATACTTGACGACTTGATTGATTGATAGGTAGGTACCTTAGAATGTTTGTTCTGTATTCTGAGATAGATACATGCGAAATTAAAAGAGTTATCCAGAATGGGCAACAAAAAGTTTTTAATGGAATTTCCTTAGACGTTGTTACGTAACTCTGCGGTATAATACAATATATTGTATGCAGTATGTAGATTCTTAATTCCCTTTCTTTTTATATAAATCGCTTGTTCTTTGTTACGCGCTAAGTGTAAGGTACGGAATTAGTACAGTAATACATAACTTTAAAAGTTTAGACTAGGTGGTCAAGTGATTAGAACACCTGCAAATCTCAACCGAGACCGCAAATCTAGAGCTCTCGGGTTCCATTCTTAGCTGCGGTACATGTTATTGGATTCGGTTTAGTCAGTGGTATGTTATTTTTAGTCCGCCCGGTCCAAGATCCAACTCCTTAGTAGTTGGCCAGAAAAAGTTCGCCTGCGCTATCAGCGTTATCGCCATTTACCATCATCTCAACAAAATTCCACCTGTACGTTCTTAAACCGTATCTTAACTTAAACTATGACGTTAATACGAAAAGCATCCTCGCTTTTCGTTATTCCGACTTCCTAATGTGGGGTTTCACGATCTGATTTGTTATTAATGCACACGTTATGCCTCAAAAAAGATATTCCAGTTCCTCAGTAGCTGAGGAATGTAGTTGCAATGCGCCTACACTTTCGGCATTATGGTCGTTTACCTCATAACAAAACTTTTCACTTTTACGATCCCAAGCCGTAGTCGTCTTCTTTCCCCAACTTAACCTTGACATTACGGTTTACTTCACGTTATATAGATTACCAAATGCGAGATTTGACGATCTGATTTGTTGTTAATGCACACGTTACGCCCCCCTCTAGGGCTGAAACATGCTCGTTGTAAATATTTAAGGCAGCCAGCGCAGGGGGGTAGGCGTACGCCTAACTAGACGGCTGGGCGCCGCCCGCAGCAGCGGCCCGACTGCCCGGCTCGCCTGTTTCAGCTTCAGTCGCGCTCCAAGCGCCGAACCGATTGGACGGATGCTTGCTATCGTCCGCGCCGTACACCAGGCGTGCGTATAAATAAAGAGTCATCAATGAAAATCACCTTATAAACTTTGAGTACGCCACAATTCTTGCCTTAAACTTTTATCTTCACCTGTGCCCTTGTTGTTTGTAAAGTTGTGTAGTGTTTGGACCTGACCTGGTTCTTATTTTGATGCTGTTGCACAATTCGGCCACCGCGACCGCCGGATCGGGCTGATAGCGTGAGTACACATTCATTTTCAATTTGGGAAATTTAATTTGGCCGTCTTGTGTACCCATTATACTTTGCTGCGAGTCTACGGAATTGTCAAGTGAATTTGGAGCTGACGCTTAGAGCAAGTACTTGAAGAGATTAGAACACCGTTTGTTATTGGGGCACATACCAATATTTTTTATTTATTTTAATTGTAAAGATCTAGTTTACAGATTTATGTGACGTTTATTTTACGCATAGGTACCTGCTTACATACCGGTCGCTAAAAACCTAAAAAAAAAGGAAAAAAAAAAATTAAAGAGGAACTGCCTAAATTCAATTTTTATTTAGATTTATTTATTGTACTTGCCTACCTATTTTCTTGTTGTTACTACAGCGTATTGTATCTACTTCAAAAATCTTTTACCATCTCATTCCTATTAAAATATTAACCTATAAACATCTCACAGCTTGCCAGGGCTTCTCACATTGTCATGAACAAAAAGCACATCAGTTTGAGTGAAAACCAATCACACTGGCCAAATGCGAAAAAGTGGGTTCTTCTAACGACTGCTACCTTACAACCAATGCCTTCTTCCTTCTGAAACATTAACTGTCCAACACAAAACTTTTCTAAAGTTTACAAGAATCCGAAGAAATGAAAAACTTGTAATGGATCGAAGTCTAGACTTTTGATGTCGGTCTGACCAACACCACAGAGCTCTCTGAAATCATGGTTACCTATTGGAAATATTTTGTAACGTCTCGGAAAAAAAGTCATACGTAACGGCGATTAGATAATGTATTAACCTACCTTTTATGTTACCAGTTTTTCCAATGTTGGCTTTGTGAGCAATAAACTAAAGTTTATTAATTATTTACTTTAATTTTTTCGTAATTGTTACTATTGACTGACTTTGCTTGGGGTGGAGGGTTGATAACCTGTTTATTATGGAATACTTCCTAGTTCAGGTGTCAGCCCGCCACAATCTGCAAGTTGTACCATTTTTATTTTTAGTGTCTTATTGTTTTATATGTATTGTAGATTGTGATGTGAGAATAAATTTACTTTACTTTACTTTTACCTAGCTAATAAAATTTTACCTTGTTTCCGCGTATTTTATAGTAACATACCTACATACATACATATAGTCACGACTATTATCTCCGAAGGGTTAGTCAGAGACTAGGCTATGAGGACAGCAAAAGCAGTGCTCTGCCATAGTCCACTTTTCACCAAATAGCGACTGCACATGTGCTCAGCGTGACAGGTGGTGAGCCATCGCCGCTTTATGCTGTAGGATTTATGTGCAGTCTTTAGTCCGTTAGTCGCCTTTTACGACACCCAAGGGAAGAGAGGGGGTGGTAGTATTCTTTCAACGCTACGCGACACGGTTTAATAGTGTTTTAAAGTAACACTTAATTATTAAATTCATATTAATGATGCTGATGACACACAAAAAAAGTTTAAAGTAAGCCATAATGTTTTTAAATTAAAACCGCAATGTAGCGAGCATAAGAGAAATGGCTGGCGAAATGCAAACAGAGTTATTTTTGAACGCACTCCAGCACATCTACCTACCTACCTACTTTGTGCTACTTCGTTCCTTTAACTTGGTATATAATCAGCCTACAGCCGGGCCATAGCCCGCCACGCTGCTACCCAGAATATGGTTGGTGCTGTACTTAGCCGTGGTACTACCGGTGGTCCTACTGGTAGTACCACGGGAAATTTTTTTTGCCCGTGATTCTACTATCCTGTCTGGTAGTACCACGGGAGATTTTACATTACCCGTGGTACTACTAATCAATTTAATATTATTTTCAAACGTATTTAGAGGTAGGTATGCATAAGCTTGAAAAATCGAGTGTTGTAGAACCTTTTTTTTGTTTTTTTTTGTTTTTGTTTTTTTTTGTTTTGTTTAATACTACATATTTGATAAAGGTTCTATATTTGCAAATATCTTTTGGAAATATGTAGGTACTGGTTAGCTGTAAAAATATAAAACAAAAAAAAACAAAAACAAAAGAAAAACTAAAACAAAAAAACACAAAACAAAAAACAAAAAATAAAGGTTCTACGACACTCTATATTTCAAGCTTATGCATACCTCGAAATACGTTTGAAAGGAATATTAAATTGATTAGTAGTACCACGGGTAATGTAAAATCTCCCGTGGTACTACCAGTAGGACCACCGGTAAGTAAGTACCGGGTTGGTGGACTTGACAACCATGCCATCTAACGTCAACAACAGGAAGCAACATTAAAATAACAACCATAAACACTAATAACAAGCGGCCCGCGGTACTTTGTCCTCGTAAACAACCCGCGAAACGTGACGAATTTCCAAAAAAAAAAATCATTGTTAGGAACCGTGTCCCGTTACAAACACAGCAAAAGAATAATGAGATAAATCGGTCAAGCCGTTCTCGAGTTTCGCGATTAGCAACACATTTGGCGAATCATTTTTATTTATATAGATTTTACGCTTATTAACCGTTTCGCTTAGCAGTGAAAGATAGATAGATAGATAGATAGATAGATAGATAGATAGATAGATACTTTTATTGTAACATAGTAACACAAACATTTACATAAAAAAGAAAAAAATAATAAAAACAATGTTACAATTTCTGCCAGCGATTTCTGCAAGACAACCAGTCGGATGGAGAGAACTAATATACTCTAAGATCGGAGGTGCAAACATTGAAAACGTACTTAGTTACACAATTGAAGCAAAAATTAAAAATAATAACATTATAAAATAAATAAATAAGAAAGAATACCTCTCTTCCCTTGGGTGTCGTAAAAGGCGACTAACGGACTAAAGACTGCACATACATTCAAAAGCATAGGCGGCGCTGGGCTCACCATCTGTCACGCTGAGCACATGTGCAGTCGCTATTTGGTGAAAAGTGGACTATGGTAGAGGACTGCTTTTGCTGTCCTCATTGCCATAATCGTGATTATTTTACGTATGTATGTTACGGCTACTGTCTGTGTTTCACACATATATTATGATTACATACGTTGAAATAGGTTTTTTGCATAGGACCCCGTAAATATAATTTTTAGGACCAACTTTCCAACATGGCGGCCATAAAATGAAAAACTAACCTCAGATTTGTGATCAGGGGGATGTTTCACCATGGGAATAGATTTTTTTTCGATGTGATACCTTGTAGTTTCGGCGTCGTCAGTCGGTCCGAGAAGGTCCGGAAGGGTCTTCATAATAATACTGAAGAGATAAAGCATAGAGGGAGTCGCTAGTGGCGGAAAGATCAAACAAAATTAAATGTAACTAGAACATTTGTAATATTTGATTATTTGCGTTAAAAAACACTCAAATAAACTCAAAGATAACGAAACGTTGAAAAAGAGTGTATACGTCAGGCGGGAATCGAACCCGCGTCCTCTGCAATCCGGACGGCTGCGTCACAGTATAAATATATTTATACTGTGGCTGCGTTGGCCACTCCGCAACCGAGGTATTGCTTAGACCTGACGAAATTTTATCAACGCTTTTTGACTTTGAGTTTATTAGAGCGTTTTTAACGCAAATAATTATTAAATATTACGAATCTATAAAGCGTCTAACTGAATGTTTAAAATATTGTAAAATATTTTCATTTAGATCTCTAAGAATGTAAATTCTAAGAGGTTTGATAATAATAATAATAACAAAGATTATAAATATGTATATGTTTATTGTAAATATGTTTTTATATAAAATATTGTAATTTTTTTTTCTTAAGATGTATACTTAATAAAGAGAATAATAATAATAATAATAATAACGAATTTATTTATCTTCAATCTAAAATACAAAGTACACAGGGAACATTAGTACGCAGATGGTAAAGTAAGACACTGTTGCTAAAAAACATAAAGTCAAAAGCGTTGAAATATTTCGTCGGTCTAACCAATACCTCGGTGGCGGAGTGGTCATAGCAGCTGCCCGGATTGCAGAGGACGCGGGTTCGATTCCCGCCTGAGGTAGACGTTTTTTCAACGTTTCGTTATCTTTGTAACTAGAACAGTTCTGCATATCAGTTTTAATTAAAGGAAAGGAAGTAAGATGGATGGCTGACTACCGACTGGCATGTGTGATGAAGATTTTTTTTTTTTTTATAAAAGAGGGAGGCAAACGAGCATGCGGGTCACCTGATGGAGAGTCATCACCGCCGCCCATGGACACCCGCAAAACCAGAGAAATCGCAGACGCGTTGCCGGCCTTCAAGGGAGGAATAGGTTTAAGGAAGGAATAGGAATTGGGGGAGGGGGGGGGAAGGGGCCTCCGGAACCCTCACTGGTCGGACAAAACACAACAGCACCAAGTGCCATTATTTCACGCCGAATATTAGTGAGAGGGTGGTATTACGCCGGGCGAGCCGGCCCAATGTGTGCTGCAACGCAGCGTGGCTCTACCACTCAGTTGGTGTCACTCATTTAGCACATTAGCACCACCCAAGGATCACGTGTAGGGTCTCAAGGGTAAACCTACGGACGCGAGCAACTTTGACCCCCATAAACCTACGGACGCGAGCAACTTTGACCCCCAATCCCCAATGTAAAAAAAATAAAAAAAAATTAAAAAAATCCCCAAAAGATAAACGTTATTATGAGGGTAAATAAAGCAAATTCAAAATCGTAGCCGTAAAAAACAGCCGTTGATGTATGTATGTATGTAAGAGGTATGAAAATACTCTTTGATTAGATAGATAGATAGATAATACTTTTATTATAAAAAAGAAAAAAAAAGAAAAACTAAGTTACCATTTGGCGGTCTTATCGCTTAAAACGATTTCTGCCAGACAACCAGTAGGATGGAGAGAACTAATATACTCTAAGATCGGAGGTGAGGTAGGAGAGGTATGTGAGATTAGGTATACTAGAGCCAAATTCGATGAAGAGTATTTATTAAGTTTTTGTTTTATAATATTTTTATTCTATTTACTAACTAACTAACCAACAAAACATACACCAAAAATATTACAAAAAATTAAGAAACATTGGAAAAACAACGTCTTAATCTAAGTGCTGTCTTCTTCGATCATCTGTGTTTAGATTATCGAATGCTGTCTTACTTAAAGGCTGCCACGGCATGCAAATGTGGGCAACAATATACATACAACATACAATATTTTTACAATCCTACTAATGTTATAAACGCGAAAGTTTGGATGGATGTTTGTTACTCTTTCACGTAAAACTACGGGATGGATTTGGATGAAATTCAGATAGTTTAAAACCTGGATTAACACATAGGATACTTTTTATCCCGATATTCCCACGAGAACGGGATCCACGCGGGTGACACCGCGAGCGGCCGCTAGTTTTAAAATAATTTCAAAACCTTACTTAATATACAAAGAATAAAAGAAACTAAAAAGAAACATAGAAGACCCAGTTGTGAGACACTTCGATACTTTGTGTAACGTTAACAAATTATTCCCATTTCTTTGTGATCCATCATCTAGTGTCACTCGAACTTTTACTGTTTCGTGAGAGATACTAACTATTGTTAGTAGTTTTCTCGTTGATCTATCTCAAGAAACAGTAAATATCCGACAAACATACTCCATCTAATTTGGCTCCAGTATCTGACATAATGATGCTGACAGGTAGGAATGATATAGGAAACGACCTGTGACCACGGACCCTGTAAATTGTCCGAAACGTCAGGACTAAAATAAAAAACCCTAAAGTATTAATAAACGCGAGTTAGATCCGTAAAAAGTGTTTAGTTTCAATTTGTAGTGCTCGCGTAAACCTTAGAAAACATTATGATATTGGAAAACTATAAAATATCTGACCACAAACATATCGCAACAAAGCAGGAGGATATTAACTTTACCCAGCGTGGACGGACACCTATCTTACTTTACAAAATATAACTTCGTTACAAAAAACGATGCTAGTTTCCTGTAACGTAAGTTAAGTTGTGTGTCTATATTTCGCAGTACGATACATTGATACTATACATTGATTTATAAAACAAATATATTTTTATTATTAAAAAGAGTAAAATTATAACACAACGGAATATCAATCACACTAATATTATAAAGGCGAAAGTTTGTGAGTGTCTGACTGACTACTGAATGGATTTGGATAAAATTTGGCATACAGATAGTTTATAACCTGAATTAACACATAGGATACTTTTTATCCCGATATTCCCACGGGAACGGGAACCACGCGGGTGAAACCGCGAGCGACCGCTAGTCTTTAATAAAACACCTTATTCTAGCGGTCCGTTCGCGACTTCTTCTTCTTTCATACAAACCTTGTCCCGACAATAATAATTACGAACACAACACAAAAAAAATATAACTATCTAGACTAGATAATCTATATACAATGTGATATGGGTGGGTGGTACTTCTAACCTGTTAAGGCTAAGTACTACATCTAATGTTATCGACAAAAATAATAATATGGACTTAAAAAAAGTGATTTTAAATCACAAAATAATTAAGTAATGATTTTTTTTCTCACTAAAATAATCCCAAACATACAAAACAAAGTAATTTATTAGTTAGCCAGTGTCATTAGCTACCGTTTGCCATTTTTTTCATGTTTCTCCGACGTATGAAACCTTTGATATCGCATAAAGTAAAAATGGTCATAAATTATAGGGGGAGGGGTTTGGTCCCCCATATTTTTTTTTTCAATGAATTTAGATTTAGTAATTAGCCTTAACGGGTTAGAAGTACCACCCTTATCACATTGTATAACTATCTGATAGGTACAGCCGTTCAGGGGGTTACTCTCGAATGCAAACTCAATCTTAATACAATTCCAATGCGATTAATATGTATCGATATTGGGATAAGTAAAGATAATTCCCGCACGCCATCTCGATAATAATTTCTTCAATCAATTTCCACGCAATTGTAATCCAATGTGGCGCTATTGTCGCTTACAAAAGTGCCATTTGACATTTTTTAGATTTGTGATTGGAAATTGATTAATGCAATTCTGTTTCAAGAGTAGCCTACCTGAAGTGACGCGCTAACACACATTCGTGGCAATTGACTTTTATTTAAGTACATAGATATTATGTAAAGCGAAATGTACATACATACATAAACTCACGCTTAAATACTAAAGGTTGTCTGGAAGAGATCACTTTCAGCGATAAGACCGCCTTTGTACATACTAGTTTTAAGCTGATGTCATGTGTAACTGTTTCTTGTGTATGTGCAATAAAGTGTTTATCTATCTATCTATCTATCTCACGCCTGTTTCTCATAGGGGTAGGCAGAGACTATGATTCGCCGTCTGTTATAGTCCTATGAGGACAGCAAAAGCAGTCCTCTTCCATAGTCCACGTTTCACCAAGTTACAATACAACTGAGCATGTACTCAACGTGACAGGTGGTGCGCCCATCGCCGCTCTATCCAGTTGAAGTATGTGCAGTCTTTAGCCCTTTATAGTCGCCTTTTACGTCAAGGGAAAGAAGGGGTTGGTAGTATTATTTTAAAGCTGCTATCACACACTTCTTTCACTTCATTAAAATCCATCAATCTTTACATGCACGCCCGGCGGTTTTTGTCACTGTAAAGCAAAATTGTGTTGTGTCCATATGGGGAGTCGATGCCCAGCAGTCTTACAGCTGGGCACAGTTTACAGGCTGATGATAAAAGGCGAAACGTGTTTCACTTTAATTGTGAAACACTAAATCGCGTTTGCTTATACTTTTTATGGTTTTTATTTTAGTCCTGACCACAGTGACCACAGACTCTGTAAAGGGTCCGAATCGTCAGGACTGAAATAAAAACCATCCAAAAGTATAGCTGGGCACAGTTTACAGGCTGATGATAAAAGGCGAAACGTGTTTCACTTTAATTGTGAAACACTAAATCGCGTTTGCTTATACTTTTTATGGTTTTTATTTTAGTCCTGACCACAGTGACCACAGACTCTGTAAAGGGTCCGAATCGTCAGGACTGAAATAAAAACCATCCAAAAGTATTAATAAACGCGAGTTAGATCCTTAAAAAGTGTTGCATTTTAATGTGAAGTGCTCGCGTAAACCTTATTCATTTTTCACCCATGATATAATCACCATATATTACTTACTGTCGTTTCTCAAGTAAGTAAATGTGATTCTTTTACATTGTGTGAGGAACCTACCTTCCATTCCAGTTCGTTGGCTTAATAGTTTCTGATTTTTCACGATCAGTCAGTAGGTAGGTACGTGAGTGGCATTCCACTTTTGTATGTGGATTCAAATAATATTATTTCACCCAGCCTCGGGATTTCATTTCTGTGTAACATTAAAGGTATGGGGCTCCACCGCGGCTGTGACCCAGATACGTCACAATAATAAAGAACGCTCCGCTTGTATGGATAAGCCAATTCAGTCAGTAAGAAATGTACGTCAAATAAAGACTCAATACAAGAACAGAATAATCTTAAAGAAATATGTATCTAAGTAAGTATATTGGTATATGTATGTAACCACTTCGGTAGCCGAGTAGCAAAGCACTCGGTCCTCAAAGTCTAAGTCAAAATATATTTATTCGATAAACTCAATTGATAAGTACGTCGTCCAAATCTTTTTTAACCTACCACCCATTCAGGACGTCATTTTTTAACTGTGGCAATCAACGGGCGCAAGAGACGACAGCGCACAGAAGCAACGAAATTTACAAAAAAGAAGATGTCGTTATAGGTCATAAAATACTAAATATGAATTTTAAAACATAATAAACGATGCAATACAAAACTACAATACAATGCATCAATAAATTATAGACAATTAGAAATAGGTGTTTTCAGATCCAAGCTGTCTTTTGTGTAATCTGACTCGAAGTCGCGAACGGTCCACTAGTTATATTATAAATAATATATTACAAATAATATAATAAAAACAGGTGTGAATAAAAAAATGTTGCTACCGATTTATAATTAAAGTTGATTGACATCTCTACAGTGGGCAGGTAAAGAAAGGTCATCAAAACTGAAGTTATAGATTAAATATTATCAGATTTCTTTACTCCGTAATTTAGATTTTGTGATTTCTTGAACGGATATTATGACACTTAAATAATTGGGTAGCTTTGACACTTTGGCAGGTTAGTCGATAAAGCTTTATGACTATAAGTAACTATGGTTGTGACCAACTATTTAGCGCCTGTCGAAGCCGACTTTTCATAGCTCACTATATATTTACTGTATATTTGAAATAAAAATCTTTATACATTTAGCATTACTTACTCGATACAGATTGTAGCTGCTCCAATTTAAGGTTAGGTAGGTACTCTAAATAATTGGAGTCAGGTATAAGAGAACTGAAGGCAACTTACATTCAATCAATAATGGTCTCGAGGGTAAACCTACGGCCGCGAGTAACTATAACCCCCCATTAACGATTTAAAAAAATACGTCCGGAATCCGGCATGGCGGTATTAGCTTATCTTGCGCGATCGCTAACTCGCGTTCAGTTGAGTTTGCTACCCTCTACGGGAAAGAGCTTAAGAAATGATCTCGTGTAATTGCTCTCATAATGTTTTCACCTAATGAGCATAGCTCGGGAGGAAACGCTCCACAAGTGGTGTTTATCGTGCCAAGCTTATGAATAAGGAAGCGCGCAAACATTATAATTCGTGTGGCCGGGTCGTCATCTGTCAGCGTGAGATAAGGCTGCTGCCTCGTTAAGGTACCTAGGTACCTACCGTTTCTGCACTTAATTAGGATTTGCCGCCAGGGGTGCTTTTTAATCTTATTCTTATACGTGGCGTTAAATTAAAAAAATTGAAAATATACGCTTCGATATAATTATTTTTTGGTTATTAGTAACTTGTTTATTTAGTATCATCATCATTTCACCCATTGTGCTGAGCAAAATTAAATTATCTGTAGGTGTTACGAACGGACCTCACTCAGGATGAGTGCCATTAAAATTGTTGAAATTGAAATTAGACTATGGAATGTTTTGACGATCTCCTAAGTCGGGTGGCGATACATTTTAGAAATGACTGTTTTTCGAAATTGTCTTTGGTCAAGTTGATCAGGTGTCATAATAAGTATGTACATAAGTATGTTATCCGTTATCTAGGTATCCATTAAACAAGTTTCAGTAAAGCTATAACATGGGCTTAATAATTGGTGTAAGTGTAGGAAAGTTTTTTATTTGAAGTAGATTATTTTCACAGACAGCCGCAAAATGACGCAAACACAAACCAAACAGAATGTAACGAAAACTGTGTGTTGTAATCGATTGGCCGCTGCTCTACGACTACTTACCTACCTTTTTATCGGTCTCCCAAATTAGATTTAAGCGGGCCACGACTCAAATTAAATCGGCCCGATATGGATTCGAGAACAAAGTTTCATTAATGGATTTCGGCCATTTAGTTTATTGGCGGAATTAGCTCGCGATTACGATCATATACCCGTGGAAGTACGTCGGCGTCGGTAATACTATCGAGTGTTTTTCATTGAGGTTGTGGCGTTTCTGTTGAGTTTTTTATCACCCATCCGATTATTAAGCATCAGCATTTATTATTACTAGGAAACTTGCTTGACTTAAAAAAACTAACCGCCTCTGTGGTCTAGTGGCTAAGCTACCTGTTTCAGACCCAGAGGTCCCGGGTTCGATTCCCAGCGGGGGGTACATCTTTGTGTGCTCGGTTTGGTTGGTGGTAGGGCTATTAAGCCCGCCTGGCTAGCTACCACCATCTTATCTAAGTCTGTCGCCATAACAACGATGTTTATAGCATTGTTGTGTTCCGGCAGTTTGAGATAAGATAGCCAGTTCCTCAGTGGTTGAGGATTCCGGGTGAAGCGCGCTTCCACCTTCGGTCTTATCGTCACTTACCATCAGGTGAGATGAAGGCCAAGCGCTTACCCGTTGCCAATAAAAAAAAAAAAAAAAAAACTTGTGAACTTGTTGCAAGCACATCATAGTTTAACATCTTGTAATTTCCCCTCTATCGATGACATGAGCTTATTTCTTGTTTTTTGCTTGTTATGTCTTACTAAATGTCAGTAAATAAAATTCAGTAAACAGAGCATTGCAAATTTTAAGATATAGGATGGCTGATCGGTCTTATGTTTAAAGGTAAGTAATACAATCCGAAGTGCAAATTCTACTCTAGGAGTATTATTCTGAACCTTTTTACTATTCTCTGTTTTTATTTGTACGATGTGCAATGTACTTAAATAAATTAATCAAAAACGATGCTTTCGTTTTATGCTGATTCAGTTTATTAAGTGTTTGTTAAAATAGTGACCAGATTGTCTGATCTTTTAATCAAGTGTACAGAATTATTTAATTTACGAAGATTTCTAAATACTTACGTATTTCTTGATTTGCACAAATATTTAAAAACATTACTAAGAAAACATTCTTAATTTAAAAAAAAACAGTGTCCATGTAATTTCTATCAATTGGAATCAACACTGGATAAAATGTTTACTAGAAAAAAATCAACCAGTCTCAGGAAGCTCGAGTGGGATACGAACCCACGACCTTTGGATTGCCGGTCCACTGCTTGGCTCGGCAGTGGACCGGCAATCCACAAAGGTCGTGGGTTCGAATCCCACTCCAGCTTCCTGAGACTGGTTGATTTTTTTTCTAGTAAACATTTTATCCGTTAACTATATAGCATTGTGAATGCAAAATTTCAATAATAAAAGAATCAACACTGTTTGCACTGTAACCATTTAAGAGTTCAATATCATTTAATACCTTTAAAATCTTCAAAATAATCGCTATGTTTTTTCTGCCGTCGGATAATGATGTTCCAACAAAGTTTGACATTTTTCATCATATTCCGCGATAAGGTTCGCAGGAAATTATTTATGGCAAAGTTAAATCACTTTCCTGGAAGTTGGGAGCAGCGACGGGCCAAACCGAATCACTAGAGGGCGCTGCATTATGTATGGGCTGAACGAGGTTCGCTATGATGGATAATGCTTGGGTTTCGGTAAGGCCATCGATATCTTTTTCTGCGATGTTTTTTTGGATACACCACCGTCTGGTATAATAGTACCATCAACATCACTCGACTTTGTTCACTATTGTCCTTAATCTTTTCACCTTTTATGTAGCGTAGGGTTGCGCAGCTGGAACTACGAATCCGGCTGTTTTAATGTAAGGTTACGACGGGCGGACAATACCCCTTGACTTTTGTTTTATTTACCAATACTCAACGGTTAATAATTCACCATTATTTGATATTGATATTTGGCAATACACACATTTTAGTAAATAAAACAAGACTGCCGACACGCGTCACTTTCCTGCCGAGAAGTCTCGGACTCCTCTTATCCATCTGGAAAATAGATAGCATATTATGTTTTTTACAACCGGAATACGAAGATAGCCTTATTAACGCTTGACCAATTTTTAAGATTAGATTATCTTTCCTACTAAGGTTTAAGATAACTTTCTCTTCCGTAGGTATTACACCCACACGGTTCAGTACTTTGATCGCGTACCTCGGACGTTGTTTGTATTGCCGAACGCTTGACAAAATCACAGACGTGCTTATTACATTAGTTGGGCAAATAAAGCGCCACAGAATAGACAAATACAGAAGGCCCATCTCATACAGATAGAGCGCTTTAACAACGCACTCAAAATACTGCCTCTGTGGTTAAGTGCTAAAACCATCAGCGGTGTCAGACATACAGCTCCCGGGTTTAATTTCAGCTGTGGTACATATTGTGTTCGTATTTTTTTTTTAGTAGTAGGGCGTGGTCTAAGTCAGCCTGGCTAGGTCCCATCATCTAACCTATAAAAGTCTTTCGCCATAACGACATTTGCTAACAACATTTTATTGTTTATGAAGTTTCAGGTAATAGATTATTCTAGACCGAATCCCATCTACCATACTTCATTTATTTATCATAAATCGTTTATTTGCCGAATATCATGTTGAGATGTAAGACACTGATTTGAGGTATCAACAATATTCTGCCATAAGTATGTAGGCATGCAAATATCCATAATTATAACTACATCAATTGACTTTATGTCTGAAATGAATTATTAATGTTACCTAGTATCTTTACAATTTATACAAACAATACACTTAACAATTTATTTATTTATTTATTTGTTTATTTATGTATTTATTTATTGATTTATTTATTTATTTATTTATTTATTTATTACGCCCGTTTCCCGGAGGGGTAGGCTTCCATTTTCTACGATCCCGACACACATCCTTTCCTATCTGCCACTAGTATTTCTGTGGTGACAGGTACAATGGCGAACTCCGTCGCTTTACCAGTCTAAAGGTCAAAATCCCTTGCACACCTCGTCGTCAATTTGGTACGGGCACGTACCCGGGCGGTCGGTGCGCTTCATACGAAAATCGCTGCAAAGTGGTAAAGCGACGGTGACCCCGACCGTACCTATTTTGCGAAGGCGCGTTGCTCTCGCCATTTAACCCTTGAACCAGTGGAGCATGATGTAATTTTTCGTCATAAACTGCCAATCTTAAAGATGTTAGTGATAAGGTTCATATTAAAGTTACAACTGAGGTGGCAAATTTAGTCACTCTCAGATAAGGCTTAAATGAGGTTATGTGATTTTCCGCCAGGAAAGGCCAGATTAGAGATAGTTTCAGTAAGTATGTATGTAGTTGTGAAAGTCGCAGAGCTCGCCTGAGCGGTTCCGCACTACGTCCGATCCGAGTACGTTCCGAACCCGTGAAAATGCGGTCCGGCGGCGTAGTCGTACAACTATTTCTATGGTAGTTTTCGCACTAGAACAGACTTCCGTCATCCGATTTCCTCCCGTCATCCGTGAATCTCCACTCCGGAAAAGAATTTTGACAGACAGAATTAGCAATAGTATTAAAAGGAATCCGCGTAAACTGACGTAAGTATGTCAGAATTGTTTGGATTATTGTATCATTATTATTTATCGCGTAAGCAACATTCGAATTCGGTTCGAGTTTTCTAGATCAATATTTTTACGGGTTTGGATCAGATTCGGATCGGATGTAGTACGAAACTGCTCTAAAATAAACCGTTACTTTTGAATCTATTCTGACATTGACATCAGAGTTCTTTATGAACTTTTAATTTGAATTTACAAGCTAGCTACAAGTTGCTACACTTAGCTTCTTAAGGGGATCCTGCACGAAATTGTAAAAAATTACGTATTTTTAAGTTACTTGTACTATGCACTGAATTAGTTATATACATTAAAAGAACTTACGTAAGTTAGCCTGATCATTGCATAAGGTATTGGCCTTGTTGAAATTTGAAACAAATTCTTTCAACAATAACAAACAATACATAAATCTAATGACTCCTAAAACATTTTTCTTCGTCAACTTTCTTAATTTTACGCATGAAACAATAATTCTTACATGAAAATATTTGTATTGATATTCTTCAGGTCACCACCATCTTAAAAAAGTAAATTTTAATTTTTAATACAAGCGCGTGATGGTTTTGTACATTTCGCAGAATAAAAACATTGCTTTTATCAAATTACTAATTCTGAAACTTCAAAACTGAATTGTTCTAATTTTAAATATCAATATGGTTGATTTTGCTTCGAGGTTCATTAAGAGACTTATGTCAGCTTTTGCGACCGCTGCACCCCCTTAAGAGTCTTGAGTTACTACTAAATAAATAACTTTCCTACTCTCACTCTAAATTATCTAGCACAAGTTAAGCTTGTTTTTAAGTATTTAGACAACGGATAAACATATTCAAATACATAGTTATAATACATTAAAAACACCCAGATCCAAAATCAATTTAGAAAAACAGTTTTTTTTAATGGACCCTACCGGGCATTGAGTCCGAGACCAGGACCATAGATTAAATCCAGGACAGCAATGTTCCTCGGTTCTAAAGTAATTCTGTTTAACGGTACTTATCTCTTATTGCCGCCGAGTGGCGAAGCAGTAGGTAGGTACTATATAGGCAGATTCCATGGCTAGTAACTTCGTTTTACGGTACTTCTTACTGCTAAATAGTTAAGCATAACTTTGAAATACTTATATGGTTATTTTTTAAAGTGAATTTGCTGTTACCTTCCGATGGCGTTTATAACGTAAACGAGTTTATGGGCGGCGAAAGGGTTTGGCAGCACGTAAGCATCTGTGCTTTAGTAGGCGATTCTACTCGAAGCCTACAATCGAGACAATTGACTTTTATTAATACAGTAATAATTGCAATATATTTATTTAGTATTTCGTCATCTTATTCGCTTTAAGCTTTTAGCTCGGAGCATTGATAGCAACCCCACAGTAAGCCGAACTTTAAACATTCTTGCTTCGGGTTCTCAGAGCATAAAACTGTCCAACTAATTTCGAAGTTGTTGCCTCGTCTGCGAGATGAGACCGCGACTCACAAGCAAATGTTTTTTTTATTTTTATTGGGTTGTATTTTCAATTAACTATCATAAAGTTTGGTAAAATAACTTTTGTTTTACTAGGTACTACTACTAGTGGTAAAGTATTCATTGAGATGAAGCTTCAATATTTAAAAAAAATCTTCAATCGTATCTCAGCGATTTGATTTAGTAATTTAGATTAAGGGAATAAATCTAAAGTGGACAAATATAGATTGACGATGATGATGATGAATAAACACAAAATATGATCCAAGACATTGAACAATAAAAAAACAATTTCGAACTCTCGACGATTGGAAATCAACGTCAATCAACCGAGATAAAAATTCAATGCATCCGGCATCCTCAAACACTGAGGAATTTTCTCAAATTGTGTCGCCATAGTTATAATGTTAGTAATAAGGTTGTGTTAGAAATATACGATAATTAATCAGTTCCTCGGTACGTTATCGTATAAGTGCGTGTGTGTTCGCTACCCGGATTTTTCTCAACACTAGCGTAACCGTAAAAGGTAAATATAAACGTGAGAACGTTCCAATGAAACTATTTCGGCTGTCAGACATTGTTCAACGATGCGAATTTCATGATACGAGTGAACGAACTACTTAAATCTGATTCTCATTCCGCGGAACCGTTTAAAGTTTAACGTTTCATTTTCGCACATTAACGTTTTACGATATTAATAAACGCGTAACAGCCGCATGTAGACGCCATGAATAGCAGATAGTGCGGTAGTGGTCGTAAAACGACGACTTTACAACTATACGTGAGTCCAATAGCCCGCGGCGCGTGAGATGTTATGGGTTACGGTATTATGGAATGATCGCTCATTCTGATGAGATTCAATCGTTTGAGTGATACTGCATCGTTTACGTTGTAGGTTCTAAACTGATTTATCATGACAATTCGGGATCAGTCTGGTGCATGGCGGAGGCGCGTTTGGGGAAGTGCTGGTTGGCGTTGGGGTGAGTCCGTTATCATCTGAGTTATCCCGAGCGCAGAGGCATATTTTGTCCTGTTTAAAAATATTCTAAAATAATAATTAATAAAGACGGAATAAATGCTCTCTCTAGAGGACATACTAGAAAATGAAAAGCAAACAACACATTTTGTCACATAGCAGAAACGTACACAACTTCTCTTGTCACTTATTTTGTCATTTAATTTCTTTTGTCACTTTTGTTTTCACTCGAGTCTTTATTATAGTTTATTCGGGAAATTTGAGAACATTTTGAAACATTTGCTAGCTGTTTGCATAATCAGCTCAGGCAGTGTGTAATTAACGTCGGTATCAGCGCACCCGCATTGACGCCGGCGCATTCGTCGAGTGCGGCGATGCGTCACGATAAGGCTGAAATTGCTCGCATCCAGTGCATCCGATTATACCAATATGCCTGAACTTTCCACACCGTTGGCCACGCATATTGTTGGCGGGACATGATTAATCCCACACAACCCCTACACAATACAACGCTTAATTAAAATTTAAGCATGCTAGCGGGCATGCAGCTTGCAAGCGGGCATGCAACATGCAGCAGGCATGGTTTCTGTTACGGGGTACTTCCTGAGAAATATGCAAAAGTGGCGTCCGGTCAAATAATTCATAAATTATGATTTTTGAAATTCTTTTTTTGGCATAATTATTCAAAGACCGACTTTTTATTACTGTTACAATAATTACAGTTCTATATTTCAAACATATTTTAAATAAACTTTCATTTCAAAGTGTCAAAACGTAATTACCGTGGGTGTCCCAAACTTCGAAATTGAACAGTAAAACCAAGGTCCAACATAATACGTCACTTTAATACTTAAATTATCATGACACCATCAAACTGCTATACCTTACACACCTATTTATCATTATTAATTATGTTTTTGTCCATACATGTAGCAAGAAAAGTAATTTAAATTGTGTCCTACGAAAAAATCGCCATTACCGTGTCAAGACATGTCGCGAACTGTACATTCGGTCAGTAGACCAATGGTTTATATGAACATGCACGTCCCGATTCCCGCAGTCCCGACCGACACGTCAGTGAAAATGCACGTCTCTTGTTCCCGCAAATTTAGTAGATAAATTTACTTTTTATTCGTGATTTTTGAGTTTGTCACTTAACCGCATCATCACCGTGGAATTCATAACTTGATAAGTGCTTTTAAGAGAGAGAGAGAGAAGAGAGAGAGAGAAACATTTATTGACAACGAAAAAAAAAGAATAATAACAAAAGATCACATACAAAAAAAAAAAAATTGTCAATCAGGACCCCGCCTCAGCTTGTGTTGTTGCGATCAGAACGTATCGCAACAACGCTGGTATTCTGGCGGGGCCTGTCGGTGCACGGTACACGAACAACATACAGATTTACATGAAACAAATACACATTACAATAAACTATACATAGACATAGACAATACTAACAGACAATAAAAATAAAAAAATTATGGGCAGAATGACCTTGACTCCTTAGCAACTTAGACAACTGATGTTTAAAAGTCTTGTTCTGCTTGTCCATGTCATTCATTGTTGAAATTGATCTCAGAAAAAATATATAATCTATGGAATTGATGCCTTGCTCTATGAATTGATGTCATCATTTCATTTGATTTGATCTTACATTTGATGCCAAGCCAAAGTTATGTTACTATTAGGTACGCAGTTAACAAAGTGTTATCTTTACAATTTAATTAACGTAGTAGTTATCGTTTACATCCTCTCAGCTTGTTCAGATGATCGAAGCGTTCCATACAAAACCAAAAAAACAACAATTCCACTCAATTTTCATAGGTACTTGTTCCTTGGTTTTAATGTTGACAAAACTTGGTGAAGCTAGAGAATAAAGCAGCGACGCAAATGGGAAGAACGCGTTACACGAAACAGCAGACATTTCCCACGCCCGTCGAGAGCCACCATGAAGTAAGTAAAGTACATAATTACTCTTACAAATATATGAATTTATGCCTAAATAAACAGTACAGACACGTATGAAAAAACTAGCCCGTTCCACAGCCATTTAAACCGGTTGTTTATTTCAGGTCTCGCCGCACGGGAAAAGAAATTCCATACAAAAGTTCCATGAAACAATAATAACAAAATAACAATTCACAGGTATGTAAAAAAAAAAAAACTATAATTTACTTGATATACTTTAAAGTACCAAGGGATGTGCTATCTTTAAAACCCAGAATTTTCAAAAACGCCGTTTCGTTTCAAATCTAGGTAGAAAAACTTATGGATCGTCATTACCATGTATGTAATTACCACGTTTTACCGTGTCTTTTTTTCCCATGGTAATGACTGTTCTGACATGGTAATGTTGTTGGCCGGAGAGCTGGTGAACATTTTCTGAATCAGTATTTGAGGAAAGCTGAAAACTTGTCCCACTCTACTCCTTAATACCTTAACACAGTACTGCAAGTCTGACTGAGGAGAAGTGGTTCTAAATCAATCCTTATGTATTCATGATTCCTCCGGGTAAAGAGAAACCCATTATACTATCAAAATATTGATTGCTCCTGGAAAGAATGCCCAGCCAGGCGAGTGCGATAAATCACCAATGATCGACAGTGTGAGTGTAAATCCATTGGTCGAATCAAATAATGAAACTGCACAATTAACACCAGATCATGAGTTTCTTGAAACTTTAAATGCTGAGCTGTGTATGCAGGATGTCGTACCAGCAACTTCTGAAACGTAAATTACTACAAATGTCACTTCCACATTAACTACAGACGCCACAAAACAAATGCTCCACAAAATGCAACTAGCAACAGACAACCTGTGCAGGCCATGTAGAGGGGAAACGGAGTCCATGCAGCACCTACTGTGTGACTGCGACTCTTTTGCCAAGAGAAAAATGAATCTTCTGGGATCGGCCTACCCGAAACCAGAAGATTTTAGGCTTTTCGCCCTCAAGGTCATTGCCAAGCTTATAGCAATTATCTTCACTGAGGAGGCAGAGTGATAGGACGGTGTTGCACAAAAGATCACAATGGGTCGACGTGCTGCGAGACAACTACAGACGCTGATCTTTCACAATATCATTCGGAACTCAAGTCTGATTCAAAGTTTACAAGAGTATTTGCTGAAGCTTCTGTGTCGAATTTCATGTCCGAAGACCCTAAAATATTAGGGCCCTGCAAAGCTACTGAGACAAGTCGAGTATCTCAAAATTATTTTGAGCCGACACCTAATTTGAAGTCCTCTCTAAAGTATGTGTTGAACCTTTTGTACAGGATGTCGGACCAGGGACTTCTAAATCACTCTCAATGATGACTACAGACATGTCAAAAGATCTTACATAACCGGCAGATCCCTTCAAAATTGACCATTGGGTTATAATTTCATGTAAAAAAAGTCATATCTATTTTAAATTATTTCTTTGTTTCCGTTAAAATCAGAGATTTTAGACTGAATTGAAGACTGCGATTTATGTTTTTATAAGTTTTTTTTTTCTTAATTGTAAGTCTGAAATTCAAATGATTATTTTGTTAACAATTAATATTGATGTTTTATTTCAATTTAAACAATAAGAGTAATTAACGTACTTTATAAAAACTACTGTGGTATAATTTGTCATTACCATATCTCTTAACGTAATCACCATGTTTAAACTATAATTACCGTGTTGCAAATGGTCATTACCATGTGTTCTAAAATTTTGGAGGCCTATATCTTCTTTAATTGTACGCGTACAATGGGGCCTTTTGTATTAATTTAATGTTAATGCTATAATCAGTCGATATAACGAAAAAAAAATGCGAAAAATAACTATTATATTTTATATAGAGTAAAATTTCTATAGAGCTAGCAGATGGACGTGCCATCTGTTAAATTTATTATATTATGATTAATAATTAAATAATTATTAATTCCGCGCCTAACTGTGTCAATATTGCTTCCGCGTAGATCGGGGTCAGCGCATCGCGGTCATGCAATTGTTGACAATTTTACTCAGTCAGTAACTGTTAAGTGATGTTATTTACGCAATAATGGAAAGTCCATTTAACCGGAGCAACATGGCGTCCCGGAGCCCACCACGTCGACGACAAAATGAAGAAGAAGCAGTAGCGCCCACTATTGATGCAGTCTCGACTATGGAAATACAGAGCTGGCTGTCGAAAATCGAGCATTGCTTGAATGATATTTGTTCGATCTCATGTGAAGGAAAGCTAAATTCAGAACAAAAGCTTAAAATCAGCAGCATCAGCAGGAGCGTCATGGGAGGTGTGTCTCAGTTGGCTGTTCAATATCAGTCACTGAAACAAAAATATATTTCAGCACAGCTTACGATTAGCAACATGAACGAGCAAAAGGGGAAAACCACCCAACTAGAAGACCAACTGGAGGATCTAAAAGAGTGTATCCGCTCTGCTCCAAATGCAACAAATCAGAACACATCTTTTGCCGAAATCGTTAGGAAGGGAAACCACTCTCTTGTCCGTCCACTTAACACCAGCAGTGTCGTTATTTATCCCCAGGACAAAGAAAAAACGAGCGAAGATACAAAGAAGCTCATTCAGACCGTAATTAAGCCAGAAGAGCTCAAATTACATATCCGTGGCATGCAGAAGACCAAAGATGGAGGCATTATTATTAGCGCACAAGGGAAAGAAGACCTTGAGAAACTGAAACAGTCAGAACAGCTCAAAACATCAGGGCTAAAGGTCGAAGAGACTAAAAAAAGGAAGCCAAAAATAATTTTATTAGGAGTCCCCGCCAATAACACTGAACAAGAAGTTTTCGAATGTCTGTATAAACAGAACATCGCGGACAAGTATTCACACATACATCGAGACCAATTCCTTAGCTCTATTAGACTTAGCCACAAATCTGGTAAAAAAGATGCCTTATTTTGTAATTACATAATAGAATTACCACCTGAATTGAGGAAAGTTCTAATAGCACAGGAGCGACTGTTCATTAATTGGACATCTTGCTCAGTCAGAGACTTCACACTTGTAACAAGATGTTACAAGTGTCAGCAGTATGGCCACTCCTCTAAGTATTGTCGTGAGTCAGACTCTACCTGTGGACACTGTGGATGTGTTGGACACTCTATCAAGGAATGCAGCAAACGCCAAGAACCTGCCGCGTGTGCTACATGTAAGCGCTTTAACAAGTCCAGCCACCACAAAACGGGAGACGAACAATGCCCAGCGAGAAAAAATGCTGAAATTAGGTACCGCTCTATTGAATATGAAGGATAATCTACTCCTATGAACCTAAATCAGTGATCAGTGAGCTTCTTAAAATGTTCTTCAATTACATAATTCTAGTAGTATCTAAGCATAATTATAATCATTGTTTACAAAACATACGTACAGTAGCTTTAATAGCATGATAGCATTGTTAATAAGATATTATAATTTATTGTTATCTAATAAAATGTTAAGTAAGCACTAACCTACATTCACTTATTAGATGCCTAAAAGACAGGTAAACTAGTTTACTTAGCTTAGGTATCATTTCGATTATTTTGCAATACTTTTTAATACCTTAATTTTAAATTATTTACAATAATAGCTGCACTCTTGTTATGCATTATTTTTATTATGTGGACGAATGATATTTAGAAGTTTTGATGTATTTAGACTAAGTTTTTATACAGAAATAAACTATTCTATTCTAACTATTCTATTCTATATGCAAATTTTTCTGAAATTGCATATTTCTCAGGAAATACCCTACGGCTCCGGCGGACTCCAGCGGTCCCATGCGAGCTTATCGTCGCAGATGGCTTTCGCTCACCACCGCAGTTTCGGCCTCAGCCGCGGCGGCCCGCCTCGTCCCTCCTCGCCTACGCGGGCTTAAACTGCACTGTAGCGTAGGGCAGACAAGTCTACGTGGAGTCGGTTTTGCCGCGATTCGTCTGTCACTGAATTTTTTAGTAAAATCTTAACGAAAACCCAACGTATTAACATTTTAAGACAATATTTGAAATCAATTTAAGGTTAAAAAAATGCTATTTTTATTTCTAAGCTAAAATTATATTAAATGATGTTATAGAATATGATTATTCTACCAATATAGCTTTATAGAAAAATTTGTTAGAGAATATGAGTATTATATCAAATGAATAATATACGTAATGTTGTTATAGGAAGTGTATTTAGAACAAGTAAAAATTATATCCAATTAACGTTATGTCCTTTGAAATTAGTTCATTAGTCATTATATGAAATGATACGCACCCGTTCTAAACAAATGAATTAAAAAAATTGAATGTTATCTCTTAATTATTATAGTCGTATAGTTCGTAGCGGTCTCGGAATTTTTAGATATAATTGATTTTATATAGAAAAAAAATCTTTTTATAAACCAAAAAAAAACGAAAATTGCTTTAAGTTAACTGTGAATTTGGTGTGGACGCATAATGCCCTAAATCTGGAAAATGTCTAAAACGCAGAATGACCTAAATGCAGTATGTCCTAAACGTATAATGTCCTAAACGCAGAATGACCTAAACGCAGTACATCCTGTATCCTATTTCGATAAAAACGATAAATACAACTGCAAAATTACTACAAAATGCGATGCGCCGGCCGTCCGAACTCAGCTTATTCTCGCACCTTCAGGACCATTAAGTTGTTTCGCGACTAAGACGATTTGCGATGTGTACGAAGTGAAAAATTGGTAATTTAGCTAATCAGACGAATTGCGATTTAGGGAATCCGCACCCCATTATGTTGACTTTTATAAAAGTTTGATTGCCATTAAGTTGAATTACCGTTATAATGAATCCCAATATGTTGAATTGGCCATTAAGTTGAACTCCCTTTACGTTGATTTTTCTGAAATTTGAATTCCCATTTACTTGAATTATCGTTATGTTGAATCCCAAATGTTGATTTGGCCACTAAGTTGAACTCCCGTTCCCGATCCGGAAAAACAAAAGAAAGTCTGGAAATGATCTGTCAATGACTACTAGTTGAAAAAATGTGTTAAGGCTATTTTCGACCTTATTGACATTTTTCAGCAAACTATAATTTTGGACTCCACAAAGAGCACTGAATAATACCAAAAAAACCGGCAAATAAAATAATGTCAATAAGGTCAAAAATAGCCTGAACACATTTTTTTCCAGACTTTCTTTTGTTTTTCCAGATCGTCTTTTGTTTCATACAATGGTTCTGGAGGGAAACTTCCTACGGGAACGGAAACGATGCTCTTTAGGTATCATGGTCATTCGCGTGGCTGGTCAAGTCCGAATCTGGTACTATGCGTCGAACGGGCTCAGTGGTAAATTCAGAGAATTCAAAATTAATGAGACTCCGAATCCAACATTCAGAAAGTTCAACATAACGAGAGTTCAACTTAATGGTTCTGAAGGAGACATCAACGCAATGGGAATCCAACATTACGGTATCCAACTTTCAGATAATTCAACATAATGGGAATTCAACTTAATGGGAATCCAACTTTTATAAAAGTCAACATAACGGGAGTTCAACTTAATGGCCCTGAAGGATGCGAAAATGAGCATTTTACGCAAAAATCACAATCGAGATGTAATAGAGCCTTATTTAAGGCCCTACTTAAGCGGTATCAAATCTTGATATGATCGCTGTATTCGCTGTATTGTGCTTTTCATTCGCCAGCTAGCGCAATGTCAACAAACCGCTATTGTCGAGGTATCCCATCGGCGACGCAACGATAAGCCTTCTGTAATTCTATATCTTTAAATTGCGTTGCGTTATCCGAAGTTGTTAATCATCCGTCCGTCGGCGCAGTCTGGCGATTTGATTTGCACTAATTCGTTTAGCTATTCGACGCCGGGGGCGACAGACCCTATTGACTGCCGACGTATTGTCGATGTCAGCGTTTCATAGAAATAGCTTTCGAAGTTCAGTGTTTATTCAAGATATTTTGATTCAACGAGTTTTAATTGTGATTTAGTTACTTTAAAACTGCCGTCCATTTGAGAAGTTGTCGTGAATATATAATTTGTAATGACGACATAAAAAGAAAATGAACAGGGCTTTTCCAAAGTTTGCGCACTTTGCGTAATTATGGCTGTTGAAATATTTTATACGAATTTAGTAACGTTTATTTTAATTATTACTTATTACTTCAATAAATAATAAACTAAACTAAATAAACTAAACTTTCCTACACTCACACCAATTATCTAGCCCAAGAGAAGCTTCGTTATGAAACTCGTTGAATGGTTACTAGACAACGGATAAACATACTTAAAATACTTAAATACATACTTAATATACAAAGAAAACACCCAGACCCGAGACAATTTAGAAAAACAATAACAAATAAATTACAAGCTAAAATTAACAAAATCCGTTTTATTGTTTGCGAATGAGTCATAGGTATTCGATAGTTGTATTGGTTGTGTGTCAAAGTCAAAGTCAAAGTCAAATTATTTATTCAATGTAAACCTTTACAGGCACTTATTGACGTCAATACTAATAATAATAAAAAAACAGTTAACTAACTTATAGTTAAGACTTAATAACTAATCTAACGAGCTATTATAGTCTGTGCCAGACAAATGCGCATTGCTACCCCCAGTACCACTGCACGCCGAAACAGAATCGCGTCGAACTGAAATATAAGCCGTGGTCATAGAATTGTGTAATATGATTTCCAATTATCGTATTGATACTGTGGTAAGTAATATAAATTGGAGTTATTGAAGTAAAATAAAGTAGCGGCTGAAATGAGTTTTGGAAAACATTAGTACCTAACCAATAAGGTTGACATTTTTAATCATTCAAATATCTTTTGTATGTAATAATGAAAGAATTTGTTGTTGTGTAATAATGAAACGTGTCCCATTCTGATTGATAAGACAAATCAACGAAAACGTCATGTTTGCCGACTAATTAACACACGTTTGTGATATGATGTTGTATTTAGTCTCCTGTCGGTCGCTATTTACAGATATTCCCCTATTTGTAACTAGTGACAGGTCACCGAAATCTAATGATACCTATAACAGTGGGAATTTTTTAAATTCCTTGTCTACATTTCTGTGCAAAACTTTACCTTTCTAGGTTCAACAGTTTGGGCTGAACGTTGATGAGTTACGGCCGGTGTTAATATATTTTTTTTATTCCACAACGGGTAAGCGCTTGGCCTTCATCTCACCTGATGGTAAGTGACGATAAGGCCGAAGGTGGAAGCGCGCTTCACCCGGAGTCCTCAACCACTGAGGAACTGGCTATTTTATCTCTAAGCTGTCGGAACACAACAATGCTAAAAACGTAGTTGATATGGCGACAGACTTAGACAAGATGGTGGTAGCTAGCCAGCGGACTTGACAGCCCTACCACCAACTAAACCGAGCACACAAAGATGTACCCCCCGCTGGAAATCGAACCCGGTACCTCTGGGCCTGAGACCGGTGGCTTAGCCACTAGACCACAGAGGCGGTTAAAATATTTATACATACCTAAATGTATGTACTTATATATATTATATGTATAACCAAGACTATTATCCTCGAAGGGTTAGTCAGACACTAGGCAAAGACGACAGCAAATGCAGTCCTCCACCACCGTAGGAGCAGTCCTCTGTCATGGTCCACGATTCCCTAAATTACAACTGCACAATGAGCTTGGGAACAGTATTTGTATTTATTTACTTTTGAAATATTTACATTTTAACTTAAAATATGAATAATTTTTTCTGTAGCCCTTCAAAATACTTCACAATAATTTTTTGAAGATTCATAAAAATGACCACGCGCTATTGTTTTTGTGACAATCAAAATACGCGCGAAACCCGCGGCGTGACGTCATCGGATATGTAATCGGACGCCCGCCGGGTGCGGGCGGCGAGAGCGGCGGCGGGGACTATCGGATAAGATGACGTCACGTCACGTCAGTCGAGTGCCAGCGAACTAAGCGAGGTAGTAGTGTTTTAACGAATTATTTATGTACAATAACTTTGTAAATACTTCTCGTATCAAAG
The DNA here is from genome assembly GCA_963921215.1 of Scoparia ambigualis. NCBI lineage: Eukaryota > Metazoa > Arthropoda > Insecta > Lepidoptera > Crambidae > Scoparia > Scoparia ambigualis. The sequence continues at coordinate 5,252,377 of OY992503.1, forward strand.
TGAAATAAAAACTATTGGTTTTAGAATAACGACTTCAATAATGGTTTAAAGTAAAAATGAACTTTTTTTTCATTTTTCCCAAGTCCACTGTGCTTAGGGTTGTAGGTGGTGAGCCCATCGCCGCTCTAAGCTGATGGATGTATGTGCGCCTTTAGTCCGTTAGTCGCCTTTTACGACACCAACTTTACTGAACAACAGGTAGCTGTTGTTTACCTAATCAATGGTACGGAACCCTTCGTGCGCGAGTCCGACTCGCACTTGGCCGGTTTTATATTATGTATGTAACTATGTTATGACGAAACTTCACAGCTTTATAAACTTTTTAAACATGTTTTATATTTAAGTAAAATTTTTAATTTTATTTTTAAAAGTAAAAAAAACAAGCATCAAGCACTGACAAATTTCGACGGTTGAAAACCAGACCTCGGTAGCCATGTGGTTAAGGCAGCCGCCCGGAATGCGGAAGGTGCGTGGTTCGATTGCCGCCTGAGGTGGTCGTCTTTTGTCAGTGTTTAAAAATTTTACTTAAGTATATTTAATCGTTAATAAAACGCTAAAATATATAAACAACATTAATGTTTTATATTCTTGCTTATTACAATTTGGTAAACATCATGGTATTGACTATTATATAGTATCTGTCCTAAATTAGTGTACATTGTGATTTAAATACCGAAGTTTCCTACCGTTTCCTTGAATTCCAAAGACCGTCCAAAATCTTAGGAGCAACTTTCCTGTAAATTCAACAGTAAGGGTAAGAAACTTAAATTGACGTCTGCGTCTCGGTGAACTGTGTAGACTAAGGATAAATACAACAAAATACTGGCTCAATTTATGGCAGGATCCATTACTTACGGTACCTGCTACTATGAATTTATTTATTTTAAAGTAAGATATGATAAATATACTTTATTGTACACCGCAAGAAAAACATTTTTGACAAGAAAAAAAAATACAATTAAATATAAGTAGACCTACGTACAAATTGCGGTCTTATCACTAAAAGTGATTTCTTCCTTACAACCAGAAGAGTATTATAATTATACTTAAATATATCTATTCACTTTATTTGGTAATAGGTGTACAGTACAACGTGTTGTTTATTTGCTCAAAAACTGAAATTAATTTGTTTGGAATCGAGAGTAGGTAGGTATATTCCATTAATAAAAAATAGTCACATTTACATTAATATATATATACCTATATATATATACTACGCCGCGCTTTTAAGTTAACTTAAGGCGGAACACTACGTGGAAGTGGCATGCAAAATTCTCATACAAAACACAGATCTAAAACAGAAAAACGACGTTTCGTAGTCCCCTGTTTCCTCCTTCAGAACTGGACCAAATTTTATGTTTTTTTCAGCATCGGTTAAAGAAAGAGATTTTCTACGTCAAAATTTTTATTTTTTTTACATTAAGTCATTTATTTAACAACCACGCAAGAGCCTTCAAAATTTTAGCAAAATCACTCCGTTTTAAGGCGTCTTCAGAAACATTAAGTGGCTGGCTTAAAAAAAATCATACATACAGACATAGAAAATCTCTTTCTTTAACTGATGCTGAAAAAGTAATAAAAATTGGTCCAGTTCTGAAGGAGGAAACAGGGGACTACGAAACGTCGTTTTTCAGTTTTAGATCTGCGTTTTGAAACTTCCACGTAGTGTCTCTTAACTCTATCATCGTCTTCTAAGCAACGTTGCATTCACAATTTGACCAATGATGCAATCGTCGCAGCAACTTCGCTCGCACACGCACATTTTTTTTCGCATTTTCAGAGTCAATCTTCATTATGAAGTTTTGAGGTCAGTTGACAACATGTCATGCGGTCATCTATAGCATCTTTTAAAACATGCAAATTCAATACCTATGCGGTGCGAATATAGGTATCGCTAATCGAACCAGCGACCCCAGGGTTTAGACCCAGGTCTTCCTGGCCTTAAGACCAAAGTGGTGTAAACAGTAGGCTACACGGGCGGTCCTGTGGCGGTCATAGATCTTACATAAACAATAACAAACTAACTTTGGAGCTGTCTCTCTTTCTTAGAACAACAATTTTAGAGTAGGTATACAAGAATCACTCGGGCCGCCAAAGTTATCATATTTAAATTTGACCCGAGTCCCATACACAGTCGGCGAGGGAAGCCGCCCTGAGTGGCCTCCGAAGCCCATAATTGAGGAAAACAGATTTAGAATTAAATTCTTTCACAAAGTTTGTATAAAAATTCACTTAGGATATTGCAGTGAACGTAAATAATGTAAAACATTCTGTACTGAATGTGAATTAAGAAGGTCAGTTTATAGGTTGTAAAGGTAATTTTATTTCATTATAATAATGTTGGTTGGAAGATGACCTTCCAGATAGTTCGGAAACTGAGCTGGTCAGAAGAGGATGACGTAACTTTTTTCTATAAAAGTAGGGTAGTATCTGTTAGTGATTGCTTAGAGGTGAAGACTATTTATAGCAAATGTGGTCATTGCAATAACTACGTAAGTAAGTATTTAAGTTTAGCTTACATCGTTAACGTTTAATGAGGTTATAGGATTTCTCTCTGCCTGTTGTTATTATTCAATATACCTCTATTAGACTTAATCATATTTTTTTATAACGCCACGATGGCCGATATCAAATATCTTCGGAGCATAATGTACAAAACGCAAAATGTACAATACTCAGAATGTTCAAAATGCAAAATGTGCTCTACACGCAAAATGTACAAATCGCAAAATGTATAATACTCAGAATGTGCAAAACGTAAAATGTGCACTACACGCAACATGTACAAATCGCAAAATGAACAAGTAAGCCCACGTTCATAGGCAAAAGGTTTTGAGCAACATTTTCTATCATGATGACTTTCAACTTTATAAAAAGTAGCTTTTTACACAGATTTTATAAACACAGAAACTTATTTTATTACTTCTTAGTTGATATTATTTAGGACGTGACCTAAAAATTCCGAACACACACTTTGCGAGACTTTGCATATATATAGCGGTATGGCAATATACCACCGAAACGTTTTTCCCTACGATCGCACCGTTATCTTTCTTTTTATTAAAATGATTATTTTAAATGCTTTTAAATTCTTTTCTGCAATATTTTCTAGTAGGTACTTTCCTCAGCGCGTTATAGAAGTGGGTTGCCCTGTGAAACGTTGTGGCTGAAAGCGAGCCCCGCACTCGTCTCGCGGCGTCTCCGCCTCGTTAGTTTAGAGGCTCAAGGAAGGCTGAGTGGTAGACAACTACCACTTGCCTTGACAGCCTTGGCGCTAAATGTCTGACGGAAACGCTCGTGCAGACAGACTAATTGTCAGAATAAACAATATAACAGAATAAATAAAATAATGTATGTAAACCGATCGCCTGTTAGTTAGTTAGTTAGTAGGAAATTGCCCATAATTCGACTGGATGGTGACACCGCTAATACCTAGTACCTACTTATTTCTGCCGCCAGGCATCGTTATTTTACATTGCTGGGTTCCGATTTATAGGTCAGAATATTCAGCGATATCACAGGGCAGAGGGGCATAACAACTGCAGCTTCACGATTTTCATCTAAGTCAAAAGTCAAAGTCAAATTCATTTATTCAATTTAGGCTAAAATAATTGAGCACTTATGAATGTCGCTATGGCATCGATATGTAACTATGGGGCGGGAGCCTTGTACTGAGAAGAACCGGCAAGAAACTCAGCAAGGGTATTTATTTTCTCCCTTTCTTTTACAGCGTCAATACAAATTGGAAAATGCCCTCTGCTATCTTAAGAGTTTTTCCATTACAACACAAAAAAAAACATTTAAGGTGTACTCGGCCAATTCCAAAAATCGGGTAATTCCAATAATTACGAATTTCTACCGAACGCGACAGTATTTTTTGGTCTGGCTAACTTTACCTAGACGCCATCTTACTCTGCTTCCCTTCTACAGTTGAGTTGACTCAGGTCGCTACCCGTAAGCATGCGTTTACATTGTGGTAATATTGTGAGCGAGTGCATTTTCGCGCGTTTTTGCAACCCGAACATTCATATCTTTAAAATTTGATAAGTTAATCAATTCGTTGTTTCTTTGTTAGATAAATTAACGTTTTTGACACATTATTATATAGATTCAGGACAACTGAGCTGATGTTTTTTGTTTTTTTTCGGAATTGACCGAAGAGGGCAAATCCGAACTAAAAATTAATTTGGAATTACCGCATGCGGTTTTTCCATAGTAATCGTCAGTGGTTCTCAATCTTTTGATATTTGAAAGACAGTTTTTTTAAATAAGTTTTTTAGGGTTTTGATTGTTTTTGGTTCGTACTGCTGTTTGATTATGAAACGACTCATCTGTTTACTGCACGAACAGTATGTACCTATTTTATATTAAAAAAATTAGTATCTATGTTAAAAATATAAAGCGAGGTTTGCTTAAAATATTCTTAAATTTAATTGTTGAACTAATGAACGCACTCTTCAAAATAAAATTAAAATGAATTTTTAAGATTAATTCTAGTCTTGCTAGGATTTTATTAGCCAACTTGAGATATACTAAGTTTTAAAAACTTTGACATAAAATACTTTTCATAGATTCAACCCAAAGAAGAAGTTAGAGACAAAATGTGTTCACCACGCAACGCAGTATAGCCTAATATGCGACACTCAAGTGTGATTTGTATCAAGACAAACTGTCAAAGCTTTTGTGATACAAAATTAATATTTACCTGTATTTTCTTCTTTGTAAATAAATTTAAAAAAAAGTTTCAAGAGCTCAGTTTGTCCTTAGCTTGAAGTTCGTTTCTAATTCGAAATCTTAACTTTGTGTTGGGTAGGTACACTTAGTGATCATAAAACTAAAGTTTGAGAATCACACATTTTTTGTCGGGTAATTCCGAAATAAAAATTTCGTCAAAATGTGATTCAGCTGTTCCTTAACCAAATTCAAGATTTTTTTCATGGTAGGGTTTTATCTTGAACGGAAATGGAATGTGAACCTTAAGACACAATTTACTTAAACCTACTTTTAAAGGTATTTCGCAATTACCCGAACTAGTTCGGAATTACCTATTTTATTATGCCGTCTGGATTTTTTTTGGTTTTTTTTAAACACTTATATTTCCAAACTTAGATGATATTTACGATAGTTTTCGATGCAGTGCTTTAGCCAGTAAATTCAAGTTCAGAGGAAAACATTAACTGGTAGAATGAAGCCCACCCATTTTGATTGGTTGATTAAAATGCAGAGGTGATGTCAACTCTTATAAAAATCATTCAGAATGACCCGAATGCACTTTAATACGATTACAAGACAACACAACACATACAAAATAATATACAATAAAAAATAAAAGTATAGCTAAATTTAAATAAAATGAACAACGTCTTACAGTATCTTTCAAACAAGAAAAAGAAAGACTAATTCTATTACAAATAAAAATAAGATTAAAAGAGCAGACCAGCCTCCACAGGCGGCACCCGTCCACGAGTATGACATGTGAATCAGCCATCGCGTCGCTCAACCATCGAGCGCGTAAAGCCTTCGGCGTCCTGCGTATCCAATGGGATGCAGTGGCCGCGCACCATTAGGCGGGCTGTAAGCTCGTTTGCCGGCTTAGTTATATAAAAACCGGCCAAGTGCGAGTCGGACTCGCCCATGAAGGGTTCCCTAGCAGCAAGTAACATCATATAAAAGTTCTTGTGTTTCGTTGTAACTTTGATCGATGTTTTAATAATATTGTATTTTTTTTTAATTAATTAATTTATGGCGTATTAAAAAAAAACTACTTACTAGATCTTGTTCAAACCAATTTTCGGTGGAAGTTTGCATGCTAATGTACATTATATATTTTTTTTAGTTTTATCATTTTCTTATTTTAGAAGTTACAGGGGAGGGGAGGGGACACATTTTACCAATTTGGAAGTGTCTCTCGCGCAAACTATTCAGTTTAGAAAAAAATGATTTTAGAAACCTCAATATCATTTTTAAAGACCTATCCATAACCCCCACACGGATGGGTTAGATGTCAACAATTTTTTTGAGTTTCAGTTCTAAGAATGGGGAACGCCCAAAATTTATTCAACTTGTATTGACGCTCATAATTTGTTTAATTGTATGTTGTATGATTTGGTAACGACATATTGTTTTGTAAATGTCGTTACTTCTATATTATTATAAACCTGTGGAGTTTCTTGCGCCCGTTCTTCTCCACAGTTAAAAGACTTCCTGAATGGGCGGGGTGGGTGGGCGGGTGCCCGTCCATCCTTTAACTTTTGACGATTCAAAATGCTTATTCTAAGTTTACTGAATAAAGAGATATTGATTTGATTTGATTTATTGTTTTTTTTTATTTTTTGGTAAAAATCTTAATGCGGTTCACAGAATACATCTACTTACCAAGTTTCAACTGTATAGTTCTTATAGTTTCGGAAAAAAGTGGCTGTGACATAAGGCATTAGGGTTTTTTAGGGTTCCGTAGCCATACGGACGGACAGACAGACAGACATGACGAATCCATAAGGGTTCCGTTTTTTGCCATTTGACTACGGAACCCTAAAAAATCCTAATGCCTAAAAAAATGGCCTGTCGGAGCGAATATTGCTTAACTTTCAAAATCGTAATAGGAACGCACTGACCGGTGTGCCTCTCTGATCTCAGCTGATGATAGGTAAGTGGCTATGCAATGAAGCCGAAGGTAGGAGTGCTCTTTACCCAACATCCTTATCTACTGAGGAACCGACTATCTTTTCTCTTTTCTAAACGCAACAATGCTACTAACATTGTAGTTACTGCGACAGACCTAAATTAGATTTTGCCAGGTCAACCGAAAACAAGTCACACAGCCTCCGCTGGGAGTCGAACCTTTATGCGATCTGAACATTAAACCACAGACAGTTAAAACGTTGGTAATAAAGCCAGCATAGCTGTTCACGTAATTGGATTAAGTAGGTGTAAAAGATTGTTATTTTCTGCAGTGGGTAATAAAAAACGGGGTTGAGGTCGATGTTCGAAAGTATAGCCAACCGGGGACCTAGCACTGCGCTAAAGTTTGCATACGGGCGGGTGTAAAAAGCAAACGTGTCTATACGTTTATTTATAATAAATACTGTTGTTTAAAAGCATGAACTCTATAAACAATTTATAGAGGTCATTATAGTTTGTCTGTCGTTTATTTGTACCTTAGCAGCTCTTGTGCAAACCTTCAAGGGCGTACCCTAAACTGCGAATATTAGTTAATTAATGTTTACTATGTCACCGAGCGCGACATTGAGGTCGCGTCGCCCAATCTTGTCACGTCAAATTTTGACTTAATGGCCCTGGAAATAGGGCATGATTTCCTTGTATGGATAATGTGGACTGGCGGAATGGGCGAGTCATTTCGTTGCGGCTTTCGCGGGCTAGAATATAATGCGAGGCGCCCGTGAAAACATTCGTCACGCCTTTTTGTGAGTCTGCTAAAACCGATGCTCAAACGCGAAATGGGGTCGCAATACATCATGACTTTTTTATTTTATTCCGAAATGTTGGACGCTTAGGTAATATTCATCACAACTGATGAATAAGGCTAAATTTTGAAGGGCACTTCACCCGGCGTCAACTACGATGGAACTGGCAATCTTGTCTCTTAACTTTCGCTTTGCATTGTTTTCTATAAATTTTCATAGATAAGAGTATTTTAAGAATTTCCCACTTTTATGTTTAATGTTATTGTTTTAACAATTTGAATGCAAATTTTGTCGAGAACGAATTCTGCTTGTTGTAATTTTTTCACTTTTTTAGTTTGTAATTTGCTTTTATTTTGTATTCGCTGTAATAATGTCACTACACACGATGTGTGTACATTGTTTGTTAGGTTATTGTCAAGCTCAACCTGAAATGCCAAGTATGTTGTCTTATATGACTGTAACCTGTATGTGTACCTAAACCAAATAAATAAATAAATAAATAAACTGCGTCGGAGAATACATTCAACAAGAATGGTGACAAACTTAGATAAGATGCTGGTAGCTAGGCTGGAATACTTTAGCCCTACTACCAACCAATCCGAGCACGTGTACTGCTGAGAATCAAACTCGTAATTTCCGAGTTTGAAAAAAAAACCAACGAAGTTGATATAGAGTGAGAAGTGCTTAGTTCTGTATCATCAAAACTTTAATACTGCGGGTCTCAGACAACTTTAATGGCAACATAAAGTTTAGGCTGATGTAATTGGGTGGTGTGCATAGCTTTGAGCTCGTAAACTTAATATGAAGCCGTCATGTTAATGTAGTTTCCGTTAATGACGTTATTGTACATACCTATCTATATATTCAGTAGGTACTGGCGTCTGCCCGCGACTTCGCCTACGTGTAAAGCGGCCTGTCACTAATTATATTATATTACAGCCCATGTACCCTAAAGGTCAATGAATATTGGTAAAAGAATTTTTGAAATAGGATAGTTTTCGGATCTCCCCGTTCGGCTTTAAAGTTTTACAATTTGAAATATAGCCAATAAAGGTAAATACAACGACACGCTATGGTGCAGATAATATAAAAATATGAACAGATAAAATTGCTACGTCCTTTGTTTTAAGACCAAATCTATTATATGAAGGTAGAAAATTCAATTTCCAGTAATAAAATTGGAGAATGCAATATCCATTTATGAATATTGCATATTATATTCATATTGAATTTCCAATTAAAATGGTAATGGGTTGTTTGAATTAATTGTATTGCAGTAAGAAAAATAACGAGGTTGCTATGAAACGGTTATGCCACTTTTTAGGAAAACTGGCGAATTGAGATTAAACCATCACAAGTAATATACCTACTCTGCCCGAGACATTCAAGACATCATCGACGGCTGCCTTATGTAGGTACCTATTTATGTTTATTGTTGTAGATAAATAAGTATATAAGGCAGCGTAGTAGAGAATGTAGTTGTTCTGACTTCATAATTTTATCTATATAAATAAAACAAAATTGCCACGAATGTTCGTTCGGGCATCACTTGAGAACGGGTGCACCTGCACTTATCTGGCTAATATGTTTTTCGTAATGTTTTTATTATGTGCGTTAAAAAACGCTCATCGAAGATAACGAAACGATTCTAATATTACGAATCTATAAAGCAGTCTTATCTTAACTGAATGTTTAAAATATTGCAAAATATTTTCATTCAGATCTAGAATGAAAATTCTAAGAGGTTTGATAAGACACAAAAATTTCGTCGGCCTAACCAATACCTCGGTGGCGGAGTGGCTAACGCAGCTGCCCGGATTGCAGAGGACGCGGGTTCGATTCCCGCCTGAGGTAGACATTTTTTTCAACATTTCGTTATCTTTTAATATGTTTTTGTTGTGTTCGTAATTGTCACGACAAGGATTGCGTGAAATAAAGGTTTTAGAAATTTGTCACGGGATACAGGGTGTACACGCGGACAAAGTCTCGGACGCTGGCCGCTAGTAAACCATGAAAAAACTACGAATATACAGACCGATTATTATCTATATACTGATAGAAAGTTCGATATCCATTATCACACAATTATTATAATATCGACGAGCAGTAGAGTGGTGCCGGTATTGTTTGCCCAATTACGCAGACACACTCGGCGTCACCGAATACCTACCATTGCCTCGGGGAAAAAGTCGTGCAGCAAATTGGTTCGTTTGTAATTGTAACGCGGAGCTCAATTATGGTGTCACGTTCCCCATTCTTCTTGTGATTTTCCTACAATATCAGCCTAATTGGCCCGGCTACCTGGCAGCTGACGTATCGGCTCAGCATCAAGAGGGTCCCTCGATTGGTCCGACTCATCTTTTCTTTGGGATAAGTGCGGTCGGTATTGGCCAGATATTTCTGGGGTGAAAAGTAATATTATGTCTTTGGATGCTAAGCGATCGACACCATCTGTACCTATCCTAACAATAATTCATTCAGTATTTTCAGTTTTGTATGGAATAGCTGATTTTTTTGGCAATTTCAGAGATGCTCTCATACAAATAGTAATTCTTTGCACTTTATAGGATGGCCCAGTTGCGGGATTCTATGCCTGTGACCAAACACCTTGTACATAATACTATTCATTTGTGTATGCTTCCATCGTTCCATGGTCAACTGTTAACACGTTAACAGTGCGGTGTACCGTATGTGGTACACGGGGAGCGGTTCCGCCGAGTTCGTGTACCCTATGAGGTACAAGAGCCCTGTGTTACTTTAGGGGCTTTAGATCCATGGACTTGTCAAACTTATCTACTTATATTTTTTTTTATGCACAATTCGCTAAGTGGACATCAAATAATGGCCAAAAAATATATAATGACATATGGATATAATGACGTATTTCGGAACGCTTGTATGGGGATTGATGACGTATTTCGGAACGCTTGTATGGGGACTGTTAACGTGTTAAACGTCCCGATAGTCCCATAAATGTGTTCCCTGACAGAACATTGCACCTGGGCAGATCAGGTCGTAAAGCACCTCGCTGCTGGCCCAAATACGGGTTGGTGTGTGCCAACGGCTGTCATCTTACGACAAATAAGGCGCGCGTTTCCTTACAATTTTATAACAAAACATATAACTAAGAATGTATGCGAAAGGTCTAAAAGGTTTTATTTAACAAGTTGCTTGAAGGGAGTTCAGTTCACGTACTTCGCGGATTAATCGAGTCTCATTGTGGAGAGGAGATTGCTTTTACGCGTTCAGGGGAAGAGAAAAGGTCTGAAAAACACTCATTACTTATCATGTTTGTTATTTGTCTGCGAATTGGAACAATGAGCAAAAAACATGTATTGTTTACGAGAAACAATGAAACCTCCTTCAGATCACGCTGTTAGAAAGGTTCAGAAGGTGGATTTTATTTTTATCTTCTACGTGTATTTTTAAATTACGCTTGCATACTCTGAACTGATTCCTGATATTTGTGAAAAGGTAACGATCGGCAGATCTAAAAAGGTCACTTTTATACGTTAAAAGGCAAACGAGAAATCCTAAGCACGAAATGATTTGATTTGACGAATTTTGATTGATTGGAATTCAATCACAGTAACGAAAACGAGAATTTCTATTGAAAAATTGCAAGTCACCTCGTTTATTAATAGGAGTTTACGTGATCGAATGGTGGAAACTGCAATATTAATGGTAAAACTCAAACTCAGCACTAAAGTAAACTGTTACTGATTACAAGCATGTCGAAGAACCTAATGATACTTCGGACAATTCATATTATTTCCTATAATTTCTAATGTCACAGGAGTCGCATGTCACAGTTACTATGTCTGTCAACTTTACGATGTGTGACCGCATACCATCTGGTGGACAGGATCCAGAATCAAGAACCCACAAAAAATTTCAACATTATCTCTTTAAATGCAGCTACCTGTTATTTCTTTTTAGGCTTTATTCAGGGTATTATAACTTTCAAACGTTCATAATCTGTAAAAGATTTGTATAAACAATGCTTTAACTTATCATTGTTTTTACACAGGGAATCTGACCGCCCGGAATTGACGGTTACTTTTCAAATGTACGCTTGTATTTCTTTCAAAAAGTTTTTGCCAGCGAAAAGAATTATTTTACACCAAAACCTTTTTTGGTGAATTCGTAATGGAAGGGTCAAACGAGATGTTGGAAAGGGATTCTGCCGGAAGTTTTGAATTTTGTTTGTAAGCAAAATGATACCTTGCGTTTATAAACGGCACTGTTTTTATTCCACTTTGTATATTATTATGTCAATAATATTTTAGAGTCTCCTCTAAGAGCTCTCGCTCTTGAGGCAGTACGCTCAATTTAGTATCGCTAATGTAAGTGTGATGGAAAGTCTTCAGATTGGTGACCAAGTAAATTGCTGTCGGGTCTGGCATAGTTGTTACTATTGATACTATACAATTACAATACTTAAGAACTATTATTGTTTGTGGCTTGAATACGCTAAGGTTCTATAGTATTTCGTTCGTACAAAGAGCCTTTAAGACTTTTTCTCCGTTTAATCCCTCAAAGCTCAAATAACTTGAAGACATAACTTTGCTGACGTTATTATAAAGTTTAAATTGGTACAACGCACGAAGTAGCTCTATGTTTGTTGAACGTTGTATGATTTTCGTCTTTTGGTTACCAGTTTGCAGGCAAGCTGGTAATCGGGATTTTTTAGTTCCGTCGCCGTTGAAATTGCCTGCATGAAGTATTTCATTGTGTACTATAAACTTGTATTCATATTCATGCGGTTACAAATTGATTAGGGACTGTCTGATTTCCATATTTATCAATTCTACTAACAATGTTGTTCGAACTATATTTTTACCTAATCTAAAACTTATCACTTGGCCATTTTTACAATGAAGTTTGGAGGTCAATTTATTAACTTTTTTACGGTCCTATCTTCTGACTGCATCAAACGGTCGACATCTCAAATAGTGTATTGGACTAACCCATCGTGGTTAGTCCAATCCGCTGTTTGATGTCGTCCAGCTACTTGCGTCTCGGAAGTCCTGGACTTCTCTTTCCCGGAATTACGCTTTCGAGGATCAGCCGTGAAAACTCGTATGGGGATTGAGGACCCTCTCTGCAGTGTCCGACAAAGGCCTCATGTGAATAGATATGAAAAGCAACTACCATACTCCTTCGAAAGACTACCTTATGTGTGTCCTTACTTTTTTGGCATGTCGTCAGTTTACTGCGCAGTTATAAAGTAAGGACGGAACAAACTTTGATATTTATTCCTAATTAGTATGAGTGAGGCATCGCTTGTTAACTTTTATGATATGTACCTTCGAGTTTCGCGTAGGTAATTAAACAAATTTCGTTACAGATTTACGAAACGACACGTCAATCAATTTACTGTGTGTGTTCAAATCTTACGTAGCGCATCGTCACACAATATGTCGCGTTCTGACCGGATGCGGTACTCGTATTTAGTATCACAAATCGCACTCTTACTAAAATGTCGACCGAACAAAGCTGTAAACTCTGCTGTTTAAAGTCGACATTTTTTAGCACTACTAGTATGATGTCCAGAGTAAATTTCAACAATCTCCATTCAATACTCTTTGACGGCACTCCAATACCTGTTTCTGAAAATGTAAAAGATCTAGGTTTGTGTATCGACTCCAGGTTGAATTGGCAGGCTCAGGTAACTAATGTTTGTAGGAAAGTAACTGGAGTGCTTCGTTACCTTTACCGCCTTAAAAACTTTTTGCCTGTCAACGTTAAGGCAATGCTTGTACAGACCTTAATTTTTCCTATTATCGACTATGGTGATGTGTGCTGCCTCGACCTAAATGCAGATCTACTCAACAAGCTCGACCGTCTCTTGAATAACTGCATTCGATTCGTCTTTAACCTTCGGAAGTATGATCATGTGTCCACATGCCGATCACAGCTTAAATGGTTGCCCATTCGGCTGCGTAGAAGTATGCGGGCCTTGACCACTCTTTTCTCTGTATTATGCTCTCCTAATTCTCCTTCTTATCTTTCTTCGCACTTTCAATATTTATGTTCAAGTCACGACAAAAATCTCCGTTCTTCTTTTAATCGCTTGCTCATCTGTCCCTCTCACCACTCTGACATAATTCACTCTTCCTTCTTTATTAAACCAATCCTTCTCTGGAATTCTCTCCCTCTGAATATCAGAATGTCCAACAGTCGGTATGCGTTTATAACGAAGTTGCGCAGCTTTCTTACAGAACAAGATAATGCTCCACATTAGCAATCGTCTAATAATTATGTGATATTGATGTATTTATTTATTATATGTGTAATAGTATGTATATGTTACTATGTATAGCGTATATGTATGTATGTGAATATACTCGTATTTTCATTTAATTAGTGCATCCTACCATTTTTTGTCTCTGCACCACCCTATGGTTGACTGGAAGAGAATGCCTAAGGCATTAAGTCCGCCTCTGTACGTTAAGTGCATAAAGTGTTTTAAATAAAAAATAAATATATACTAGGAGTGCGAAATGCGTATGAACACGCGGCGAGGCGATACACTGCAACAGATGCTTTGCTTATATGATGCTATGCTTTGCTTGCGTTCCATGTGTTTGGCATAAGGTGACAATCGGGCTTACGGCCTGCCTGAAACGGTTCCGTTGACCTAAAGACATTTGCAACACCAGATTTATCACGAACGCGTTCCTAGCCTTTAAAAAAGTTTTCCAGCCCTCTTTGAAGAGCCCCATACCTCATTACACCACGTGAGTTTAAAGCGCGAGAAAGCTCTTCTGAAAGCGTACAGACGCAGCATCTTTCATTGATGCTCTTTGTAAAGTCTATTTTCGGACACAGCTATTTATTACCAAAGAAGTGATGCTGGCATGCTGTTGACACTTGGGTACCAAAGTAATTGCTAAGTAATTACTTTGGCTGAATACAAATAAGCTTTAATTTACCTACTTTTTACTTAATTAGAAATATCTCACAGAATTTTTTTAATGTGATACGTTATGGTGACTACATCCTGTAAGCAGCCGATATAGTCCAAAATAACGAGAGCGCTCCTCACAGTGGAACAAGCACGGTAACAAGCGCATCCATTCATGACGGCTTGCTTAAATGCCGTTTCACGCTCCGCTTAAAAGACCCAGGACTATAGGAGCTGGGAAACACATGCACCGGCAGAGAATTCCAAAGCCGAATGGTCTTACAGAGGAAAGACTGGTCAAATTTTTTGGTACGAGTGCTCATAGTCTGCACAGTGTGATGGTGGTTCCTAAGACAAGCATGCGTAGTCCGGGACAGGAAAGGAGAGGGCGGGATTAGATCAAAATTTCCTCAGAACACTCTCCGTAGTAATTTTGGAAGAAGACACTGAGAGAAGCAATGTCTCTACGCAGTTGGAGGTCCTCAAGAGGTCCTCGATCGCACCTGAGTCTTGTACAGTAAACAGCGCTGCTCGGAAGTGAAAAACCGCCTCACCTTATTGAGAATATCCAACTTACGAGAGGCAGTTAAAATAACACTCTCGATGTAGCATTTTGGATTAAGTTCCTGTCCGATGTCCATGCCAAGAATGCTGAGATCCAGTGAAATGATTAAAGGAGAGTTCTGAAGAAAGGGAGGAGTAAGGAAGGGAGTTACCTTGGACGAGAATACACAAACCTAGGTTTTCTAGCATTAAACTCGACCAGGTTTTCAGATCCCCACTTAGAGACATGATCGAAAGTCAGTTTCAGTTTTTCAACCAGTTCTTGCCTTTTCACTACAATATCGGCTTGCTATGCCGCAGGATGTCCTATGTACCGTTCATGCACCGTACTGTCATCCGCATAACAATGAATATTGCCCAAGGACAACATGTCATTGATATGCAGAAGAAATAGAGTAGGGAGAGCACAAAACCCCTACGGCACTCCGGCATTGACTTTGTAGAACTTGGAGGAACTACCCTCACAAAGGACACGAATCCTCCGCTCTTCTAGAAAGTCTGCAACCCAGGCGCACAAACGGGGCGGCAGACCAAAGGCCGGCAACCTGGAAAAAAAGGAGCGATGCCATACACTATCGAAAGTTTTGGCGACATCAAGGCTAACTGCCAGAGATTCGCCATGCTTGTCCATCGTCCTTCACCCCACGCGTGAGTAACGTACGCTAGAAGATCACCCGTTTCTCGCTTGGGTCTGAACCCATACTGGCGATCATGGAGCAGCGAGTGATCCTCTAGGTAGTGAATGAGCTGAGAATTATTAATTATCCGCTCAACACCTTGCACAGCGCAGAAGGTTCAGCGATGGGTCGATAGTTGGCTGGATCCGAGCGATCCACTGTTTTGTGGATAGGTTGTATGTACGCTTCCTTCCAAGACACTGGCACAATTCCAGTATCGTAAGACACCCTAAACAATCTTGTCAACACAGGAGACAACTCAGCCGCGCATCTGAGCAGCACAATCGCCGGAACACCATCCGACCCGCTAGCCATCCGCATGTCGAGCGAACGCAGCACGGCTCGTACATCACACTGCCTGATACGAATATCAGGCATGTTGGTCCCACAATGTGCTATGATAGGTGGAGCGGCTCCACAATCGTCGACGCGCGAATTAGCCAGGAAAAGGTCAGCCAACAAGTTTGCCTTCTCAAGCGGCTGGTAGGCTAACGAACCATCTAGATGTTTCAACGGGGGAGGAGGCGAGGGAGAGCAGAAAAAAAAATCTGCTGTTCCATGCGTAAGGTCGAAAAGTATTTGCAGTTGGTATGGAACATATGATTTTCTTTTTACTTTTTATATATCTATAACCAAACACCTTGTATTTTTTTATTCAGAACGTTTACGCGATTGTTACAAATGGATTTATAAGGTTTTGGCAATTGTATATTTAAAATTTTTTTATATGCAAGACGCAATTCATCTTTTCAAAGCCCAACTAAAACATTGTTATACGTTTAAATAAATAATGTAGGTGAGTATTATTTGGTGTGTAGTTTTGTTAAAAGACACCGTTTTATGATATGCCTAGTAAATCTACATTGAAATGGAGAAATGTTTATGCAGAATCACGAAGTCAGACGCAAATAAAAGAACTTACGCTGATTCTCGGATGATATTTATTCAAAAAGTTTAGTGATAGTTTTATAAGGCTTCGTTTTTTACCTTTTCTTTGTCGACCTTATGCCCCAAGCTTAGGGGTTATTTTACATCTTCTAACTGCACGTACGAGGTTAGGTTCCTTTATGTATCGAGACTGTTTGCAGAGCCGGCACAGGTGGCCGTGTTCCCAGGGAAAACGTGGCTGTAAAGTGAACGTATAAAAATACTAACCGTGTCATAACCGTATCTCGTAGCGGTGAAAGAATACTACCACCCCCTCTCTTCCCTTGGGTGTCGTAAAAGGCGACTAACGCACTAAAGACTGCACATACATTCAACAGCATAGAGCGGCGATGGGCTCACCAGCTGTCACGCTGAGATGGTAGATGATTGCTTTTGCTGTCCTCATAGTCTCTGACTAATCCTTCGGGGATAAATTGTCGTGATTATTTATGTCTGATGTATGTAAACTCGTAGTTGAAATTAATGGAGTTCAATTACTTATATGAATAAAATATTTTTTTTTTATATTTGATCCACCCACCTTTTTTTTACCTTACGTGAAAAATATTTGTTTGACATTTAAAAAATAATCAAATTTTTTATATTAAATTTGTTGGCGCTTAAGGCACCAACATGCGGCGGAGGGAAATGATAAAAGAGGATAGCTGGGGCTTACTTGGTTCGGGCTGGAGCTGGTTGGAGCTGAAGGCAGCTGGCGCTCTAGGCGCGGGGTCGCAGGCTTGAGGGCGGCAACACACAACACAGTTCACTCAGGGCACTGGTCGGTGGCGTTTTAGGGGTAGTTGAGCTGGTAAACAAGCGCTCTCAATGCACATACACTTAACACATGTCTGGCGTGTTCACGGGCTGATTTCTTGCGCGCGCGCGCGTGGGTTCGCCTGGAACGCTCTAAGCACACTGCGTGGGCGACCGCGCGATCCCGCGGTCTAGGAGGTTCGTCTTGTATATTTGTCACCTCGCTCTGATTGGCCGATCATTCGTTGCACATTCGTTGCACCAATATGCACTTTAATTGACCGGCGCAGTGACGGTTATCCGTTGCGCTGTGGCGCAAACAAAATTATCAATTCTGCTCGCGACGCCCGCCGCCCGCCGCGGCCGCGCCGGCCGCCCGCGTGACCCGTGGGAATTTCCAAATATCTTTAAATACCTATGTTAATTTATATTAACTTTGATTTAAAAGTTCAGTTATTTACACAATTTTAAATAATATATAAATATATACACAACACGCTTAATACTAAGTTTAACTAAATATTTGGACGATTTACTCGTCTCCCAGTGATTGACCCTGCAAAGGGTTCGCAATTGCAATTTGAATACTACAATTCTACACTAGTGTTCGTGTGCTTACATTGAATCACGCGATGTTTATGTTGTTGTGGAATTGTTTTGTTGTTGTTCTTGTAGTGTTGTTGTGATTTGATTATGAGCAGGCTGGTAATTGGCTGAAACAAGTGAACACAAGTTAATTGAAAAATCCAATTATGCTACATAAAGCTGAATATTAAAGGTCAACATAATTAATTGCGTTTTGGCGAGGTATCCGGCTAATTATTTTTTTATTTTGAAAAACAATTATCTCTGTAACTACTATACAAGTAGAAGTAAAGACTAAAGTTCATTTAAACATTGTGAGTGATGTTGTTTTTGTTATTATTTTACATAATTATATAATTGCTAGGTTCCAGATAGAGTATACATAATCAGATAGATAGATCGAGTGAAAATACAGGGTGCCAAGGTATTATTATATAGTCAAAGTCAAAATGTATTAATTTATTCAATTAGTTTAATTAATAAGCACTTTTATTGGCCCAATACTTCTTTTTAATCTAACTTGATATCTAACACTTGAACTGGACGATATGACTTGAATCTTCAGGGTCAGCAACGCGCGTGTAATACTTAGCGCCTAATACACGTATACGGACGGGTAACTCATTAGGCGTTGTGTTGCTTTGTCGCGTCATTTCGAAGCTGCGTCGTTTAACGTTTTACACCCAAGTAGCAAAATGTAGTCATGTAAGTATCCTAGGACCAAATATTTTTTAGTCCTATAGAAATCCTATTAACGTTTACAGGACCGCATTTGGGCGCACTTTACAGGACTATTGCGACCTATAGTTATTTTGTTACAGTCAGGTAAAGTGCAAATTGATTTTATTGCTATTTTATTGAGTGCTTCTACAGGATCACTGTATCCTATAAAGATCAGGTACACGCACTGAATCAGCGTGATTAGTCCTGTAACAATCTGGCGCATGCCGCTACTGGTGTTATTTATCCAACAGTGGTAATTGTGATGCCATAACTGGAGCATTTATTTTTCATTAATTTTTAATGGTGGAGGCAAACAAAAATAAAATAATATTGGAATTGTAAAGGGTAATCTTTATTACAGTTCATTATCATAAAGGTTGATAACTTTTTGTGTTTTCACTGTTATATAAAAAAAAATTACTTGCGAAATAAATTTTATTGATAAAGTATTCTATGATAATAAACATATGTTTATGCGCCTTCAAAAGTAAACATAATTATTATTTGTAAATTCAATAATTATTAGTAAATACAGCCGTCATCAGATCGGATCGCGGTCCATATTGTAATGCATTTATCAGGAGCTTTACAATGCATTTTAGTCAATGTTAATGTTATTATAGGATCACAGTCCTGGACACCATATTGTTTAATTGATGTCAACAGCTGATCACTCTAATAATAGCAAATGCAGGTCACATATAAGTAGAATCTTACCTATAATAGTAGCAGGGCAACTTTGGTGCTAGAAATCCTTTAGAAGTCACGACAAAGTCAAATCAATCTTATAATATCTTCGACCTATAGTAGCTATACCTAAAACGTTTACAGAAGAACTTTTCTTGTAGAAGCATAAACAAAACGTGAACAAGAATAAATACTCTTGTTAAATGCATTTATAGAAGCTTTTAAATTTATTTTTATAACATGCACTTATAAGACTTAAGTTCTTATAAGCATCATATAATGTAATCCTGTAAACGTTTATAAGACTACGTAGTAGGATCGGAAGTGCTTGTAGCGTAAATAGTCTAATAAGATGTTCTCGTAAACGTCTTTAAGACTGCGTAATAGGATCGAAAGTGCTTGTAGCGCAAATAGTCCGTTAAGCTGCTTTAACAAGATCAGTGATTTTAATCAAAGCGTCTATTAGTGTGCTATAAGATGTTTAGTCTTATAAGTCAACAACTATAGGAGAATTTTGCTGCTTGGGACATGTTTTTGTGTTTTACATGCCATATAAGAACCTCATTCAATAAGTAATTCCATTGCAACTACCTACCTTAGGAAATATTATTATACAATTTTAAAACGTTTAGTCTTAGAGAATCAGTTAAACGATACGCTGTGTACGTATTTAGTGAAGCTCGTGCGGCAGTTGGCAACAACCATATCCAGTGTCGCACTTATTAAAACAAACATCCGTGAGGCGGGACTCCAACGGAAGTGGATGATTCAGCCGAGTTACCCTGCTAACACCCTGCTGTTCGGGTAGCTTACCTTATTTCTAATCTCTCTGTTAATGTAGGTACATCATAGATTTAAGACTATTAATAATAATAAGACTGTTATCCCCAAAGGGTTTCTTTATTTATTTATTATTTATTACGTATACATACAAAAATAAAAACAATATGTCCCGCAAAACTGACTGGTTTGACTGCCGGATCAAGTTTAAGTAAAACAAGTTAAAATACATTATCTAAGAAAAAACCTAATTTAAGATAAGATAAGGTAAGAAAACATCATCTTCATAATCAACATTAATAAAAAAAATATTATACAATATTATTTTACAATATTATTGTACTATTTTAAACTACTTATAATATTACATTAAATTATCAATGAAATACTTTTTAAGCTTAATTTTAAATTTGTTTTTATTTGGTTCATGTCTAATGTCTTATGGCACGCTGTTTAGTACATAGGGTAGGCGCTTTTTGATGGTTCTATCTCCAAAATATTATTTACCTTAGGTACGTCATACTTGCCAACATACACTGCCCTTGTACTGTTACTCGGAGACAGCCAGTGAGGATCAGAGAAGCAGTCTACTGCTATAGTACACTTTTCATCAAATTACCACTGCACATGCGCTCAACGAGATAGGTGGTGAGCACATCGTCACTCTATGCTGTTGGATGTGTGTGCAGTCTTCCGTTAGTCGCATTTTACGACAACCGAGGGAAAGAGAGGGGTTGGAAGTAAAGTTATATGTCTGTTTACCACACGGCTCTATATTTTATACACTAGCGACCGTTCGCGACTTCCGTCCGCGTGGACCCCGTACCCCGTGACGAATTTTTGAAAATATAATATATTCTATGTCACCCGGAGAAAGTGTACCTACCTTCCCAACGGTAAAAGAATTTTTCAAATCGGTCTAGTAGTTTCGGAGCCTATTCAATCCAAACAAACAAACAATCAAATCTTTCCTCTTTATAATATAGTTGCGTTTTGTTAATTGTTACTTTTATTAATTTTGCGTCGTTGTTTTCACTTCATTTCGGCACTATAGGTCTAAACTACTAAGGGTGGATTTCACCAAAGTAGTATAAGTATTATCCTAAGAATAAATCCTTATTTACTCGCGTGTAAATGAACTTTACGTTTCACCAACGCTTAACCTAATGATAAAGTCACTACACTAGAGTAAATTCTTATACCGCCAATTTTGGCCGTGTTAGCCCCTATCCTTAGAATAATAATGTCACTAATGTCATTTGAAGCAGCCCTCAAATTAATATTGTAACCTAAAAATACCGCGTCGTTTGAGATTGTTGATTGACGAATCTGATAGCAGTGATGACGATTATTTTAGGCCCACGCCCGAGATGGTTCAAGGACAGAACAAATTACTTAGAAGATTATCAACAACATTTTTTTTGTAGCCATCGTCAGAAACGTCACGTCAAACAAACAATGTTACGCCAGAAAATAAAAAAGTGTAAAGCGCCTTTGCTCTCGTACGAGATAAACTGCAACTATACTTTGTGGTTAATACGCTCATTCGTTCGATCCGCTTATGTTCGTTCAATAGCACAGAGTAACTATGCGAGAGTAACTTAATCTTACATTAGCGTGGTGAAATGAAATACAAGTTATACGTATGGTTAATCTAGGTAGTAAATTTATACGCGGGTAGGGAATTCTCGTGTAATTTTGATATTGGTGAAATCGGGTCTCGGTAAAATAGTTAATAAGCACTACACTGTATAAATGACTGTTTGTTGCCAAAATAATAAATAAATAAAAATAATATTAGGTACCCTGCTGATTATATAATAATGAGCAGCTCGATGGCGCAGCGGCCAAGGCGTTCGGATACAATCCTGCCAGTTAAGCAACTTTCGCAATGCTTGGATTGGATGGGTGGCCGAATTAAACATCTCTTAGGGCTTTGAAAAGCACGGCAGGCCAGGCACGGCAGGGCAGTTTGTTCCGGTTTTTGTCGTTTGATTCAACCGTTAAAACCCAACCAACCCGCATTGAGCCAGCGTGGTGGGTTATGGACCATTTCACCAATGTACTGTTGCCCATGTTGTGGGGCCTGTGCCCAGCAGTGGCACGTTTCTGGGCTGATGATGATGATAATGATGATGATTATTAACAATTGTGTTTTCATGTTTTTACAGGTAAGTTGCTCGAAGCTTGCTGGCAGGACAAAGGTTTTTGTTTTTATATTTACTTAGCAAGAAAAATGCAGTAGACCTTTTCACGCTACAAGTAAAATGCCAAAGGTATTCAATTTAAACAAAATTGTTTATTCTGTAACAATAATTTACAAATTGGGGTGGTTGGGATCTACCTCCTAGCGGTCCAGCCCGGGCAACGACATCACGGACCAACATGGCCCGTGGTGACGGCTGAAGATCCCAGTGGCGGTGGTAGGCTCCGCAAGGAGCCGCCTGGCTCGCGACCACCATCCTGCCGAAATCCGGCGCCAAGCAGTCCGCTGCGTTCCGTCGGCGTGCGGGAGTGCCAGTGCTAATGGGGGTTGGTTAGAAGTCAGTTGCGCAGATTAGGACCGGTCTTGAAGCCTTAGCATTGCTGTACCGGGTAACTCATTCTGGAGGGTAGCGGGATCCGAAGCACGGTTTTAGCCGTTGGCCGACCGCAGTTAGTAGGGGGCCCAACTAGCGCGCTAGCCACGTGTGAAAGGCTGCCCCGCCAACTCGCGAAAAATCCCGAAATGCTCCACCGTGCCAGTTGGCGACTGGACGGGAGGACCCGGTGGCCATTTCGGCGGGGTTCGGGCGTCCCCGCAGTCTCCAGGTGAGTTCCCCTTTGGTCAGATTTGCCTAGGGCAACATCGATGGTCGACTAAGTAGCGCCTCGACTGAAAATCCTTCCCCCCAACACTCAACACTCATCACAAAACATGACAAGGCAAAGCAAGAAGAAAGTGTGTAAACAACGGCTGCACTTCCTCCCATTAAAAGTGCACCTCGCGAACATCAGAGGATTGCACTCAAATCTCGATCCGGT
The DNA here is from genome assembly GCA_963921215.1 of Scoparia ambigualis. Classification (NCBI taxonomy): domain Eukaryota; kingdom Metazoa; phylum Arthropoda; class Insecta; order Lepidoptera; family Crambidae; genus Scoparia; species Scoparia ambigualis. The sequence goes on from OY992503.1 coordinate 5,275,434, forward strand.
CCATCACCATCTTGAGACTGAGAAGCCACACCTATTCTTCTTGACGGAGACGCAAATAGCAACCCCGTCGGACGTGGCGTACCTCAACTACCCTGGCTACTCAATTGAGCATAAGTTCAAAAAGCGTGCAGGGGTCTGTGTGTACGTCCGCGATGACATTTGCTGTAGGCGTCTCCGTTGCTTTGAAAAATCCGGGTTCTCCGTTATTTGGCTTCTGGTGGACACTGGGGTAGAGAAGATAATCTACGTCTGTGTCTACCGATCGCACAGCGGTGATCAGGAGGCGACTCGGCTCATTGACTACCTCACTGAGACGGCAGACTTAACAACTCAGCGGTATCCAGCGGCGGAGCTTGTCTTTCTGGGGGACTTCAACGCTCGCCACAAAGAGTGGCTGTACCCGTTCCAGAAGACTGACCATGCTGGGAGAGAAGTGCGAAGGTTTTCCCTAGCACTAAATCTCACTCAGCTGGTGGATCAAGCGACGCGAATTCCGGATATCGCTGGCCACACACCCAATTGTCTTGACTTACTGCTGACAACCGATCCACACAAGCATTCAATATCGGTCTCAGCCCCGCTGGGAACGTCCGACCATTGTGTGGTGAAATCCGTATCGATTTGCTCTCCTCCGGATATGAGCCCTAGGGGCACGAGACGAGTATGGCGATACGAGTCAGCAGATTGGGACGAGATGCGTATTTTCCTTGCATCTTATCCCTGGCGGCAAACATGCTTCTCTTCTAACGACCCTTCGTGTACGGCCGATGCGATTACGGATGTAATCCGGCAGGGAATGGAGTTTTTTATTCCATTCTCCGACATCCCGCTCGGTTACAAGTCCCGCCCTTGGTATAATGCGGACTGTACTCGTGCTGAGGCCCGAAAACAGAGTGCTTACCAGGCTTGGGTGCAAGCCCGGGATCGCAAAGTCCGTGCACGGAGAATCCGAGCAAAGAAGAGAGCCTTTAATTCGGCCGCCAAGTCGTGCAAAAGGGTTATTCGAAAGGCCAGATTCGATCACATCAGCCGAATAGGGACAAAGTTGTCATCCTACCCGAGCGGTAGTAAACAGTTCTGGTCCCTTTCGAAGTCAGCCGAGGCGAATTTCTGCCGTCCTATGTTACCACCCATGCAAAAACCTGACGGGTCGCTGGCTCATTCTGCAGCTGAGAAAGCAAGTTTATTTGCCTCTCTGTTTGCGAGCAACTCGCGTCTAGACACCGGCTCTCAACAACCACCAAATTTACCTCGCTGTGATTCTTCGATGCCGGAGATCACAATCCACAATAAAGAGGTCCGTAGAGCCCTGCTTAGTCTGGACGTGAACAAGGCCAGTGGTCCTGATGGCATACCAGCAAGGGTACTGAGGTGTTGTGCGCCTGAGTTGTCACCAGTGCTAACGCGCTTGTATCGCCTTTCTCTCGAGGCAAAAACCGTACCTAAATGCTGGAAGCTTGCTAATGTGCAGCCAGTACCCAAAAAAGGAAGTCGTGCCGACCCATGCAACTACCGACCGATCGCCATCACTTCCATACTCTGTAAGGTCATGGAAAGAGTTCTAAACTGTAAGTTGCTCTCATACCTAGAAGTTAATGACCTCCTCAGTGACCGTCAATATGGGTTTCGCCGAAGACGATCGACTGGGGATCTTCTAGTTTATCTGACGCACTACTGGGGTGAGGCCCTCGAGATGCACGGCGAAGCACTCGCCGTATCACTTGACATCTCAAAGGCTTTTGACAGGGTCTGGCACGCAAGTCTACTGCACAAGCTTCCAGCGTATGGTATCCCCGCTGACTTTTGTAGTTGGATAGCTGATTTCCTGACGGAACGGTCGATCAGAGTAGTCATCGATGGCTGCTCCTCTGACTCAGTGGCTATTGATGCCGGAGTTCCTCAGGGGTCTGTTCTCTCTGCGACGCTTTTCCTGTTGCACATCAATGACCTGTTGATACCGGGAGTTGTTGGGTATGCAGATGACAGTACTGTCGTAGAGAGATTCCTTTCGGATGCAAAAGCTAGTGGTGATGACGTGATGTTGATGAGAGAGGCCATGGTTGAGCGAACGAACCAGACATTAATTCACGTTTGCCAGTGGGGTGACAGTAACCTGGTAAATTTCAACGCCACCAAAACGCAAGCGTGTTTATTCACCGCTAAAAGGAGTCCCTTTAACCTGACTCCTACTTTTCGGGGTGCATCTGTGCCTGTTACCGATAGTCTCGTCCTTCTGGGCATGGAGTTGTCTTCAGACCTCAACTTCGGCACCAGTATCGAGTCCAAGGCACAAACTGCAGCTAAAAAGCTGGGCGTCTTAAATAGAGTCAAGCGATATTTCATGCCGGGACAGCTTTTAACTCTCTATAAAGCTCAAGTCCGATCTTGCATGGAATATTGCAGTCACCTGTGGGACGGCTCAGCTAAATACCAACTAGCTGCACTGGACACGATTCAACGCAGAGCTGAGAGGCTAATTGGCGACAAAGAACTAGTGAAGAGCAAATTTCACACCCTAGCTCACCGCCGCAAAGTTGCCTGTCTGTCGGTCTTTTACAGACTGTACTTCGGAGAGTGTGCTCTGGAGCTGCATGAGCTCATACCGCCATCCCCCTTCTTCCATCGGACATCCAGGCGCACTGCGGGCTACCACCCTTTCTTGGTGGATATTCCTAAATGTCGCACAAAGCGTTACTCAACATCTTTTATACTGCGTACAGCAAAGGAGTGGAACTCCCTCCCTGCGTCTGTGTTTCCGAGTACATATAACCCGTCCATCTTCAAAGTAAGAGTAAATAGGCACCTTCTGGGTAAACTCGCACCATCATAGATCCTGTCTTAGCCCCTGGGCTTGATTGGGATCAAGAGCAAACCCATACCTAGTAAAAAAAAAAAAAAAAAAAAAACAAATATAATTCTAGAGTTCTAGTCAAGTATAAGAATGTATGAGAGATTCTCAGGAGAAGAATATCCATTGAGTAACCCCTAATTTCGAACTACTAAAGAAATAATATAAGATAGAGTTAATGTTCCGTAAATATAAGAAATAGCTACTGATAGTAATGCATGCTGTGATCTCCTGTAATTGTGACATTTAGCTAGATATAGATGGGTAATTACTAATTACCCACCACATATAATAATTCAGTAATGGTACTTATGCAAGTTGGTGATCCTTAATAATATAAATAAAAATAACGCATTATGAATGAGAGCTCAACAGAAAAGTTGCGGCACGTTCGCCATATAATTTGTGTTACGCCCGAAAATCTGCCATAAACAATCAAGTAAGTGAACCACACACAGAACTTAAGCTAATTGCCAAAAGTTGGGGCTCCGAAGGGGCTTTGACGGCGCATGTATGATCGCGCTCACTTATCGCGGAACACAGCTAACAACACGTCAAGCTACCGGCAACAAAATATATTTCATACACAATGTAACGGCATAAGTTTTATTTATTTATTTATTTATAACACTTTATGCACTTAAAGTACAGATGCGAACTTAATGCCTTAGGCATTCTCTCCCAGTCAACCATAGGGTGGCGTAGAGACAAAAAATGGTAGGGTGCACAAATTAACTTTTTCACATACATACATATACGCTATACATAGAAACATATACATACTATTACATATATATTAAAGAAAAGAAGAGGTTTTAAAGAATTATTTTTATTTACCTTTACATTGGCTCCGATATCCGGAAGTCCCGGGTTCTATTCACAGGTCGGGCTGTGTGTTTTCGGGTTTCGGGTTATGCTGCGCCTGGGTTCGTGATCACCGACCCGCACTTGGCAAGCATGTTGATTAAGGCAAGTCCTTTCGAGCGCTTCTCTCTCGCTCTCTCGACGGTGCGGGACGGGTATAACAGCGAAGCGGCGCAAATAGGCGCGATTTATACCTAAGTTTTTATAGGTTTTTTGCCTATAATATAGACTTCATAGAATAATTAGCAGGTGCTCTGTAGTACTTCAAAATAAATATTTACATGTAAAAATTATGGCGAAAATTTAAAAAAAAATTAAGAAATCATCTGTTTTAGACTTTTATTTGGCCTGTTTTCAGGATTTTTATAATCAAGTAAATTACATCTAATCGCGTAACCAATTAGTCATTCTTTAGGGAATATCCTTTAGTGTATTAAATATTTTGTTATAAGAGCGTAATAAAATTTAATCCTACTAATAAACGCGAAAGTTTGTAAGTATGGATGGATGTTTGTTACTAACTACTGAATAGATTTGGATGAAATTCGGCATACAGATTGTTTATAACCTGGATTAACGCATAGGATACTTTTAATCCCGATATTCCCACGGGAACCACGCGGGTGAAACCGCGAGCGGCCGCTAGTTTTAAATACAAAAACCATTTTTGTAGCAAAACAGTTTAAGCCAGTACCAACCAATTGTAGCGATGACTTTCAATGATGGAGGCCTTTGCCCAGCAGTGGGACACTATACAGGCTGTACCTACGTTTTCACTATCCTATATAGGATTTTTTTTATATGTGCACACATAGAATAATAACTTGTGGACATATTTTTTTATATCATTCAGTAGGTAACGTTAATTTTTTTTATTGTTAATTAACGTTTTTTTTTTTGAAATTTATTTATTTTTCATTATTTATTAAATTTGTCCGGCAAAATAAAAAATAACTCGTGGATACTGGGCGAACGAAAGGTCATGTGTAACGTAAAGGTAACCTAACTTAGGTATCATGTGATATCGTAATGTGTTCAATTGCGCGGTCCCGGTCGACCATGATTAACGGTATTTTTGTGGATATGTTTGATAAATTCTAGTTACTTTATTTTTTACTTAAAAAGTTACACAATAATAATTAATGGAATCAAGCGTTACTTTACGGAAATCCATGATATACAAAAATGGAATAAAAATATCCCGCTAACTTGAAGTATGCCTACGCCTGATTCCATTAATATAACTTGAGTTAGCGGGATTAACACTACATATTTTTATTCCATTTTTGTTACTCTATAATTTAAAAATTTCTGTGCATAGTTAAAAAAAAATTCTGTAAGTATACGTCTCACTGCTCAGCACAGATCATCCTACATATTGGAGAGATTGGGTTCATATCATAACCCACCACACTGGCAAATGCGGGTTAATATTAACGACTTCCATCTCACGATAACAACCGGGACCAAGGGCTTTACGTGCCTTCCATTCCAAAGCTCCGCGCTTGATGATAATAATTTATATTAACTGACGTGTCTGAGTGTGGCAGTTAGTTGAGTAAATCAAACGGGATTCAAACGAAACAATCACCGTTGTAATTCCGCTTATCCTAAGTTGATCCTCGGCCATAAAGCGGATTGCCTGCGGGGCTGTAACGCCGCCGCCGTCCGGTCCGTTTACCGACGACGGCCGGCTAGATAAAGGACCCGCTATTGCGCTACGAGCCTCGTTCGCGGAGCTGACATTAGATTTCGTGACAGGAATACCGCATTAAGCGCTAACAATTGTATGTTTTAATAAAAATATGTGACGTGACTCGAAAAACTGCGGCCTCCAACTTTAGTTTGAAACTGAGTATGTTCAAGGCCCTGAAAAAGGTGGAGTGACTATTTTGTGTCATGACAAGGAGGATTGACAGTACCTGACCTGACACAAGAAAAGAAAGGGATCTGTACATGATTTTGGCACAGTCCTTAGCCTAAAATGAGCAGCATTATCCGCTGTCTAAAAGGCGAACTTTGTAGTCTGACAATGACAATAAATTTTCATTGTTAAATCTATTTAAACAAATAAAAACCAATTGCCACAAAAGTATGTTCACGCATCATTTCAGAACGGCTGCACCAATTTGGCTAATTCTTATTTTGTTGTGTTTGTACTTATCAGGATCCCAAAATCAAGGGATACGGAGTGTTCAAGCGGACGAAGTAGTGGGCAAGGCGCTAGTTTCAAGTAATGTTCAAAAATTATCCTTTATTTGGGTATAGCTGATTATCATTTGCGTTTTAAATACAAGCACCATCAATGAACGCTGTTTGAAACATAACTTTAAATGTCCTACATTTACATGTTTAATTCCGGTTACACAAATACGATGCGCAGTGTATAATCGTGTAACACATAATAAGTAGGTCTTTACCTATGTAATTGGAGATTCTACAACCGGCATTTTCAGATTTAAATATCTGTGGATTGACGCGCAATTCGAAATTCAAATAAATTTTATTCGAAAGCCTTGTTAAACATAATTTCAAATTTAGTATTTTTTGTGTAACTGTGGTAGTTTTTGGCGCCATGGATAAACTGAAAATTCTTACAATTTTCGAATATAAGTTCCTACGTGGAAATACCGCTGCGCAAACAACACGAAACATTAACGACGTGTACTTGCCTAACGCTGCTTGCATAAACACGGTCCATTATTAGTTCAATCGTTTAAAATCAGGATATTTAGAGTTGAAGAACGAGCCTCGCAGTCGGCCGGTAACCATTGTCGACAACGACGAATTGAATTCGATAGTGGAAGCGGATCTAACTCAATCTACGGCTGAGCTTGCTGCGGGCCTTGGAGTTAGTGTCAAAACAACATTGAAGCACTTGCGGCAAATCGGAAAGATAAAAAAGCTAGACAAGTGGGTGCCACACGAACTAAGCGACCAACAGCGAGACTAAAGCGCAGGACAAACACAAGCGGAGTCGGGCGCGGGCACGGCGCGGGCGAGGCGCGGGCGTCATTCGTATTTCATATGAATCGTATAGAAGCGGCGGGGCGCGGGACATATACACATATACAAAATAACAAAATTGTATAGATAATTTAGCCAGTACTTTGATTAGCTAAAATAAAAACGTACCAAAATTTTTATATTTCAAACTTTCATACAAATCTTCAATTTCATAGGTAAAGACCAAGACATATTTTAGCTGCAGGGCACTCATCCCGACGTTTAAATAACTTTAAATAACATTTAAAGTTATTTAACACATTCCCTGCGTACTGCTGCGACTTTTTGTAGCGATGCAAAATTGCAAACGCGCTTCATTAAAACGCACGACTGCAGCACGACAAATAATTGCGCGTTTGTAGCGCTGCAACGGCGCGTCTGTGGTTTAGACTCAAAAGGACAGATTCGCAAAATGACAGGTATCCATGCAGACCAGTGGGATTGTGCATGAACAAGCTGGGCCCTGATTCTGTATCGCAATCTATAGATTCCACACCTAAACCTTACCGCGCACAAACGTCAAACGCATACGTTTTTGGGAAGATATCGTAACTTTTTATGGAATTAACGTGGTTTTGAAACAAGGAATCGTTACAGAATAAGGGCCCTGCGTATCTATGGTTGCCATTGCCAGGCCCAATAATAGAAAAGCCAGACGCAGATTCTCATTTTGCCCTAAAAGCCTAACATACATGCCATTCCCATAGTTCACGTTTCACCAAAACACAACTTGCACATATTGTGCTCAGCGCATTGAGGTATTATAGACCAAGGGTTGGATACCGGTATATTTTTCCAAACGTTACCGTCTTAAATGCCTAAAGAACAATTTGTTTCGTTTATGTTCGAACGGAACGTTATAAATAACGTTTTTAACGTAAAAAAAATAAATATATCGATTTCGTTTAATAAAACGTTTTTAACCGTTTTTATTTTATGTTTGTGTTGCTCGCGGCAGCATAAACAAGTCCATACTTGCCGCCGCACGAGCAGCACCGTCCTGCGGATTAAACCGGTTTTTGAAAACGTTCCCATTTCGTTTTCGTTCCGAACGCAATGCAAAAAACACAATACGAAGAACTGTTAGAGACGTTTAAAAAACGTTATTTTAAATAACGTTTCCGACCCTTGTCATAGACTAGAAATGACACCGCGAAGCAATTTGTTCACTGATTTGCAGCCGCTTATATACTTAGAGTCTGGCTATCAAAAGTAGCCCCTGGACATTTTTGCAAACTTTTTACATGGTAATGCTATATGCAAATGTCAACATATATTTCCAAAGTTGGTTGTCAATAGTTTTACGTGATCTTGTTTTAATCGTTAAAATGAACGAGTGTAAAAATGAACAAAACTATCAAAAGCGGAGTGCAGAAGATGTTGTTTTGCATGATTTCAAAGTTTCAAGAAAAACAACAGGAGAAAGACGCCAAATTCTATCAGAACCAAATGATGAAATTATGATTTCATAACTTTTTTTGTCTTCACAAATTACGAACACGGCAAAACGAACCTTGTTAATGCGACAGTTATTAAATTATTATTGCGTCTTACCTATAGCTCGCAACTTTTTAAAACTGAAATTGATTTATTTTTGTTATCTTAAATAAAAATAATAGTGTCAACTTCGTTTATTCAGTGTATAGCCAGTATTACCAGCAGCAGATTTTTTGAAATTGCCGCTGTTTCTCAGGGACAGCTTTCATTAGCCAGACTCTATCACGCGCAATCACTGAGGCGTTTGCATTCCATGGGCTGCAACTCAGTGCGCAAAAACTTACTTCGCGGTGTCGCTTCTAGTCTATAATACTTCAATGGCTCGGCGTGATATCCCATCGCCACTATGCTGTTGGACGTGTGCAGACTTTAGCCTGTTAGTCGCCTTTTACGATTTTTCTATTAGTGAGCCGATATACCGCATGGCTATTGCGACGGCGGCATCGGTACTGAATCGCGACTGTATCACGTTAGTATCGCCTTGCTAAATGATGCAGTGTGTTAAGGGCTCTTAGTAACTGAAAACGGCCAAATTAGCTGTTTTCTAATAGCTGTTAATAAAAAAATTTAAGATATTTGCACTGAAATTTCCAATATATATTACAGAACGTACAAAGGCGTTTTGCAAGTTAGGAGTTCTGATTATGAAGTACATTTTTGTTGACTTTTTGATAAAAATGTGAATGGCGCTTACGAATTACCGCGGACCCCGCACCGCGCAACACCCGCGAGGGCCCGGTATGTTCGCTGACCGGCTAAAAAGGGCCATACTGGGGGGTTAAAGTTACTCGCGTATGTAGTATACCCTTGATTGAGACCCTACACATGACCCCTGGGTGGTGCTAAATGAGTGACACTGACTGAGTGGGTAGAGCCACGCTGCGTTGCAGCACGCATCGGCTCGCCCGGGGTAATACCACCTTCTCACGAATATTTGGCGTGAAATAACAGCACTTGTGCTTCGTCCGGCCAGTGAGGGTTCCCGACTCCGGACTCCGGACGCCCTTCTCCTCCCCCCCCCCTTCCTTAAAGGCCGGCAACGCGTCAGCGATTCCTCTGATTTTTCATCAGGTGCACCGACTGCTCGTTTGCCTCCTTCTTTTATAAAAGAAAATTGTATTTTAAGGTTATTTAAACAGCGGCGGCGCGGCGGCATGAGTGCTTTACAGCTACATACGTTACTACGCTTGGACTTTTCCAAACATAAATAACGGACGCCGGCGCCGCCGCCGGGAAAAGAAAGTAGACGAAGTTTTTATTCATAAGTTTTTAGTGTGTGAAATAGGCTATCCTTAAGGTACGCATTTGTCATTAATAGTAATCTAATAGCTGTCCGCGATTTTATTTGCGAGAACTACTTTGTTTATAATCTATTCTACTTATACAATGACATTTAAATTTAAATCGAGTATCGCTTCACTTGTTCTATCCGATCCAAATCCAATTAATGCAGTGAATGTAATAATACAACTCAGCATTTTTTTTCCGCTCAAAATAACCCTTTCATTTGAGAGGTACCTACTAGTATTTTATCTTTTGTGTTTCTTCTAAAACCCTGTGATTGATCAAATAAATCTTAATCCTACCACAACAGGTAATGTTTATCACATTTCTATTTCACATTGATTTAAAGTACTTAAATATTATTCAGTCAAATAATCGAGCAAGAGAATGTTCGACAAATTTGCTTGGGGCCGACCGCTTGATTTTTGTATAGTAATTTGTAAGCGGGAAAGATATAAATGTATTTATGGAGCGACAAGAAAAAATCACCGAATACCGGCTGGCAATAATATATTCAAACGTTTTCTAGGGTTCTAGGTGTAAACGAAGAGCTTCGTACTGCGCCCGTATCCGTTTAAAATACTTTTATCTCCGAAGTAAGCGAGTCAAAAACATACTGAAATAATGATTTCTGTTTTTTTTAATTTTTTTTATGTTTTAACACTATCTGACCCGACAGACGGTGCCCTACCAAATTTTAAGGTCTTCCTTAAGTTCTAGAGGTATTTTTTGCATTATTATGTGATTCTCGTCTTTTTAGGGTTTCGTACCTCAAAAGGAAAAAACGGAACCCTTATAGGATCACTTTGTTGTCCGTCCGTCGTGTCTGTCAAGACCTTTTATCTCAGGAACGCGAACTCAGGTCTACAGTCTCTTTAAGCTGTTAAAAAATCAAACAAGTAAAAGAAAAAGATACGGCTGTTTATGCCGCAAAAACGTATATATATTTCGACACTCTCAAGGAAATCAAAATTTATAGGGTATTCTCCGTTGACCTAGAATTATGAAATTTAGCAAGTATTACCGTCTTATACTACAAGTATAGGGAAAACTCTTAAAACTATATATTTGTAATTAAATCATCAAAAAATAATGTCATTATGCCAGGAACGGCGGTCCAAATTTTGAATTGAGTTAGCCGTGTTATTTGAGGTATCATATGAAAGGGCTTTATTGGCACAAGCTTTAACAGAGTTTTAATTATTTTTGTGATGGAGACCGGGGCAAGATGGGATACTTAAGAGAAAAAACGTTATAATATGAAAATCAAACTGTTTATTAAAAATCTCTTACAACATAAGCAATACTTATAGTTATAATAAACATAATTATAATCTTTTATGGCGCTAAATCACATATTTTTTTGACAAATAGGAACTAAATAACACATGTCAAATATCCCGTCTTACCCCATGATCGGTGGCAAAATGGGAAACGCTATGAGGCCTAATGAGTATCATTTTAATCTGGTCGGCAACGTTTACATATGCAGGAGTACAGGTCTTACCTGTGTATCGCAGGAATTATGGGCCCAGCCTTGGCATTCGCTACAAATAACCCATCCTTCTTGTATAAGTCCCCACAATATATGCAAGGACAATAATTTTCATCATCTTCAGTTAAATTAATGGCACTTTCTTTTTTGCGTCTTTTGTTTCCATTATTTTTTTGCGGCTTCTTTTTTTCTGGTTTCTTTTTATCAGCCGTCTTATTTGTTTTTCCTTTTTTATTAATATGTGTGATATTTACGTGTTTATTTATATCCCATTATGCCCCGACCTTTTTGCCCCAACAGACACAGTTTGCAAAAGTAACAATACTTAGTTCTAACCTACAAAATTATTAGGTATGCAAAAAAGCAACCTAAATTTGTTTAGTTTTACACCACTGCAACAGGTATGTGGTAAGATATTACAATAACACTGCTATCTACCTTGGTGCACATCGATTCAAAACAGAAAATTTCGTAAAAACCCTTCAAAAAACTGTTTTTTCTCGCCGCGCAGCCAAAACACGCAGTGACACACACACACCCGCTGGACTCATGCGACGCGGTTGAACACCGGGCAAATGGCGCTGCGTTATTCTATGTTGCGTTCACCGGTCACCCACAAAAGCACACTTCCCGTCCTGCCCCGAGCTTCGTGTTGCCCCGGTCTCCCTCCTATAGTTTTCGATATTTGACGAAGAATGAAAAAAAAAATGTAATATGCTCCTACTTTGTAGGGAAAAGGAAAACTTTATCAAAGAACACAAAATGGAGATTTTATTATTCCAATAAAGCGGAATAAAAATTAAATATTCGCCGCTCTCTAATCAGACTAACGCTGTAATTGCATTGAGGCTTCGTTCCGATCACATTCCATCAAGGTAGTTAACGTTCCTGATGGGTAATTACGCCTTCGCTAATTGTGAAACGTGTTCTCGTAAAAGATTGAAAATTAGTATTCAAAAACAGATTAATTATATCCATAAAAGTACACTAAAGATAAGGTCTTAGTGCCATAGCTGGTAATGGTGTAGTGTTATCGTAAGAAATCAAAATTAGGAAAGTAGATTAATTTAAATAAATATAACTAATAAACTAAAATAACTTATTCAAATATTATGAAATCAATGGCAAAAAGCTTTTACTAAAAACATTACATGAATAATAACTTTGAAATGCTGATTTTCTTTGACATAAATATTCAAGTCCAAGCTATGAGGTCTCTCTCTCTTGCGCGAGGGAGTATTTATAGAAAATAAAAATAAATATGTAACATTTGTATGTTTCATGTTTATTTCTGTGCGACGAACAGTAAATACAATTAAGCAAATATATATTTTGTTAAAAACAACAAGTACCTAAATAACACAAATAAGTAATGACAGAACTAACTTTTACACAAGCAATATATTATTAAAATAGCCAGAGGGCAACGAGGACCACAAAAGCTGTTCACTGCCACAGTCCACGTTTCACCAGGAAATAACTGCACATGTTTTCAGCGTGATAAGTTATGAAGCTATCGCCGCATAGTATGTCAAAAGGCATTTAACTTATTGTTATAGTTATAGCTACGCAGCGTAGCGTAGGCTATGCTGAGGCGCTTACGTTGATATTACGCAATGTCCTGCCACCACAGAAGTGACGTAATCGTAAACCATTGAGTAGTAAATTATCCGACTAGCAAGAAGGCCAAAAGCGCTTAGCTGAATAGTTGCAGCGCAGCCATTGGCTCCAATCAAACGGAATCCCGATAGCAACCTTTACAGAACTTCGCGACTCTCCCCACGAATCCGTAACAAGCGATTAATAGGTTTGAACACGGCCGGGATAATTTGAGACAATGGACAAGAAGCCTTCAGCTGTTGAAATAGACTTCTCAGTAGTTCAACTTGGCTTAAAATTAAATTAAAGAGGATATATTATTACAAATTATTAGGTTTCATGTAATTCTCTTTGACGACCTCCTTGGTCGAGTGGTTTGTACACCGGTTTTCATGGTGTCGCCATCTCTGAGGTCCCGGGTTCGATCCCCGGTCGGGTCAATTTAGAAATTATGTTTTTCTAAATTCACTTGGGTCTGGGTATTTTCTATGTATAATAAGTATGTATTTAAGTACTTTAAGATGTTTATCCGTTGTCTAGTAACCATTTAACGAGTTTCTTCGAAGCTCTCTTGGGCTAGATAATTGGTGTGATTGTAGGAAAGTTTTATTTTTTATTTTATTTTTACTACTGTTTTGTAAGATGACTTTGTGTGTTATTTTTTCCATACAATGTGTAAACGGCCTTCATCCCGTCTAATGGTGAGCAATAACATGTCGCCATAACATAAATTATTGCGTTACGACAATTAGAGATATGATAGTAAGCTCCTTAGTAGTTAAGGAATCCGCGCTTCTACCAACTGCATTATCATCACTTAACATCAGGTGACATGAAGGCCAGGTAAAGGTGTGATAAAAGACTAAAAAGTATTTACTCGTATTGGATTAAAAAATTTGCAGAAGCGCACTTCACCCGGAAAGCTCAACTGCTGAGGAGCTCCTTCGTATCTCTATCTCGTAGCTAGCTAATCGTATGTCTATACTGTTGTGTCTAGAAAGGTTGCCGGTTTGTGAAATTGGGGTGAAGTTTGCTTTCTTTTCGTCACTTACCATTAGTAAGACGGAGCCCAGGCGCTTCTCGATTGCCGAAATTAAAAACGAAGTATACCTACATGTCGAGCGTTTGAACACATCCTTGAAGAAAGTATCCGACTGGGGTGACGCGAACCTGGTCAAGTTCAATGCCACCAAAACACAGGCGTGTCTATTCTCCGCTAAACGGAATCCGTTCACCATGACTCCTACTTTCCAAAGTGTCTCTGTACCTGCTTATGACCATCTCAAGCTTCTTGGTATGACACTGTCATCTACTCTGAACTTTAACTCGTACCTGGAGTCTAAGTCACAACTTGCCTCAAAAAAGCTGGGTATCCTCTCAAAGGTGAGAAGGTACTCTTCACATCGGGTCAACTGCTTACTTTATATAAAGCACAAGTCCGGTCGTGGATGGACTACTGTTCTCACTTTTGGGACGGATCCGCTAAATACCAACTTGGGGCACTGGAGTTGATTGATAGGAAAGCCAGAAAGCTTATCAACGATGACAACCTTTTTGACGCCAAGCTGCAGAGCTTAGAACATCGGCGCCAGGACGCTTGTCTATCAGTTTTTTATAGGATACACTTCGGAGAGTGAGCCATGGAATTATTCGATTTAATTCCTCCATACCCTTTCTACCATAGGACAACCAGACAAACTGAGCGACGTCATAGATTCACTGTGGAGATTCCGCATATGCGTACGAAGTGCTTTGCGTCTACTTTCATCATTCGTACTGCAAAGCTGTGGAACTCCCTGCCAGAGTCGGTGTTTCCTATAAGGTACAGTATTGGGGTCTTCAAATCACGAGTGAACAGGTTCCTTCTAGGCGCGCATGTTCCACCGTAGGCCATATCATCACTTACCATCAGGTGAGATAGTGGCCAAATGCAAGCATCACACAATAAAATATAATAATAATAATAAATCTATAATAAATCTTTCCTACAATCACACCAATTATCTAGCCCAAGAGAAGCTTCGAAGAAACTCGTTAAATGGTTACTAGACAACGGATAAACATACTTAAAATACTTAAATACATACTTATTATACATATAAAACACCCAGACCCGAGACAATTTAGAAAACAATAATTTCCAAATTGACCCGACCGGGGTTCGAACCCGGGACCTCAGAGATGGCGACACCATGAAAACCGGTGTGCAAACCACTCGACCAAGGAGGTCGTCATAATATGTTGGCAGGCAAGGAAAAGAAAGGCATAGTCAAAGTCAAAAGTCAAAATACTTGTATTTCTTACTTCTTCTTACTCAATTAATAAGTACAAATCGTCCAATCGTCGTGATTATTGGCCGTGTCGCGTAGCGGCATTAAAAGAGTACTACCACCCCCTCTCTTCCCTTGGGTGTCGTAAAAGGCGACTAACAGACTAAAGCGCACATACATCCAACTTCATAGAGCGGCGATGGGCCCACCACCTGTCACGCTGAGCACATGTGCAGTCGCTATTTGGTGAAAGTGGACTATGGCAGAGGACTGTCTTTGCGGTGAACATATTATGTATGTATGTATAATTGCTCCGTTATATTAATTTAAAGCGCTTGAGAAGAAACATTGAAAGTTAAAATATATTCTTGATGCACTCCATAATATAAAGCTCCAAAAGTGGTCAAGTTCTCGTTTATTTTTAAACATAAATCCTTCAAGGATCATAAGACCGCCGGCGGTCGCAAACAATAGGTTTTCAATTGTATCTGGTTTTGCGGTGCTTGAGGGATTTATTTTACAATGTTATTTATTGGCATACTTTGTTCCCTTTAAAGACACCCATTATCGATCCCTGATCTTAAATTAGGTACACAACGTACACAAAGATAAGATAAGATAAGATAATTAATTGTTATATAAAAAACTATGCCTTGGGTAGGGTTAGTGTGTATAATAATATGTATTACGTAATACCTATCTATGCTAAGCAAACAACATTGCCTGTGTATTAGGTCTGTCTTTAACAGAACGTTAGTGCTTATTCTACAATAAAACATTTACACAATAATAATGACTAGGTAACTAAGTATTTAAAATGCGCAACTGCAAAGTACTCGAATAATAGTACTTATTGCTCTACTTAATTTGCATTATTTTCTACATGGTCTTAAGACTACGCAATTACTAATAATAAATCAATCAGTGTCATCAATGTTTTCCCTTTTAGCCACTTTTTTTACATTGCACTTTGTTCAAGGGGTTAAATACATACCTAAAGAAAAGTTTATTCTGTTGTACAGAAAACTACTCAGATGACAACAGAATCTGTGCGTGTTTGATCTTCTGAATCGTTTAGTAGAACAGACAATGTCAGCACGTCTACGGCTGGTTTCGAGCGCAGGGTTAAAGGGCATTAATAAGTAGGTATACAAATAATGACTGACAAAGTGTCAGATATATTGATTTTAGTAGACTACCGCATTCAACGTGCCGAAGATATTTAAAGACAATCAATATGTCGTTTAAATTTCAAATACTTATCAATGATTACCCCTAGGTATTTAATATTGGCGGTGCTGCTGAGCTTAGGGCAGGAGCAAGTGTCAGGCGAGTCCTTGCACGGAAGGGCTGTTATTGAATGTGAGTTTGGGATAGGTTGGGATAGTGAATTATAGGAAAAAGTCATATCTATGTTAAGTGTCGGTAAGTTACTTCTATGCCCCTGAGTGAATGTATTAAATCCAGATTGAGCTAGTTCGTACGCCTCACTCCAAGTGTCCGCGCTGAAGAGCAGAGCTGTGTCGTCGGCGTAAGATATTATTTGTCCGCTTTTCGAAAGAGGAAGGAGGCATAAGTTGTTAATGTAAGCGAAAAATAGCAAGGGTCCTATTATGCTTCCTTGATGAACACCATATTTAGAAGTCAGTTTATCACTCATATCATAACACGTTGTGTCCGATTTTCTAATCGATAATCTTTGATGAGGTTATGTGGAACATCCCTTATACCAAGTTCATATAACTTCTCGAGAAGTATAGATACCGAAATCGTGTCATATTAAAGAGAAACAAACTAATGCAAAAGTATCAAAACCAATTGATTTAGATTATAAAAGTTTGGTCAGACACTTAGAAAAAATTGGGGGATTACACGCAATTTTTTTGCAAGAAAATTACAATACAAAAGAATGTTAAAAAAAACTACTAGCGATATTCAAAACCTCTATCTAACATCTGAACTAGGTACTTACTACCACTGAACTACTTACTACCGCTACACAGATTTATTCTCGGCATCCCAAATTGTCGGTTACTTTGTAACGAGAACTGGAATTAAACCGCTGGAAATATTCCTCGAGAGCTCTTGTTTGCGCAAGTAAATGTTGTTTCGTTTCCAAATAACGCTCGCTACATTAAGCGCCTGCTGTTCTGCATAATTCTTTGTGGTTGGTGGAGCTTGTCGTGATCTGTCAAGTGAAAAGAGAAGCCATTCCTATTCTACAACTGGCTAAAATATTTGGCGTGGCAATACTAGGAGTGAAGTCAGGTTTTGCTTAAATATGTTTTAACTTAATCTACCATTGTCTACCTGAATGTTGATAGCATTCATACATACATTTATAGATAGATAGATAGATAGATAGATAAACACTTTATTGCACATACACAATACTTTTTACATATTATTGTACTCACTACCATTATCCCAAAGGGTGAGCGGTTAGTCAGAGCCTATATTGGCCCGCATATGGGGACCGCAAATGCTGTTCACAACCATAGCCCACGTTACACCAAATAACAACTGTACATGTGCTCAGCGTGATATGTGGTGAACCTGAGAGTGTGGTGAGAAATCGGTTTTAGGGTTGTCGCCATCCAGTAGGATTCTGCTATCACCAATTAAATTAATCAGTGTGTACCTATACGAAACAACGTAACAAGTGAGAGAATCCTACTAATATCCTACTAATATTATAAACGCGAAAGTTTGTAAGTATGGATGAATGTTTGTTACTCTTTCACGTAAAAACTACTGAATGGATTTGGATGAAATTCGGCATACAGATAGTTTATAACCTGGATTAACACAGAATACTTTTTATCTCAATATTCCCACGGGAACGGGAACCACGCGGGAGAAATTGCAAGTGGCCTCTAGTAAACAATATCTGTAAGTATGTGAGACAGCTAGTCGTGAAGAAGAGTTAATCGAGAGCATCTCTTTATAGGTTAGGTCGAGTATCCTCCGCTGAGGGCCATCCACACGGAGGGCCGAGTGGCCGGGTCATTGTACCTGCCACTGGGTTATGGGTTACATGCTCGACTCTTTGTGTGCGCCGACGTGATTTACCTTCAAGTGAGAACTTTAATAACAGAAGCCGTACAATCTTTTACATTACATGACTCTAAAAAAAACATTGCAATAGAGCTGTGTAGTGGCAGCTCAATAAAATACTAATATATAATAAATATATAATAAATAATACTACTGACCCATCTCTTTCCTTGGGTGGGTTTCCTTGGGATTTTACTTGCTTTCCCGCCTTTGTACATACTAGTTTTAAGCTGATGTCATGTGTAACTGTTTCTTGTGTATGTGCAATAAAGTGTTTTTCTATCTATTTATCTAAAGACTTCACATGCAGCAAAGAGCGGCGATGGGCTGAGCACATGACCGCACCTCCAGTGGAAAAACGGCATAAGTTGTGTCACGTCGAAATGTTTTTATCATAACGACGAAGATGCTGTAATGAAACTGACTATATAGTTAAAGATATTGACAAAAAAAAGTCATAGGTACTTTTCTTGACCTGTCAAAAGCTTTTGACACTGTGTACTCCTATACAAAAATTGGATGATATTGGCATAAGTGGTGAAATCCTTTCGGGACGGAGTCAATGTATCAAAATAAGAGTCTTATGTTAGTGGTGATGAGTTTATTGGTTGTGGTGTTCCTCAAGGTAGCGTCCTTGGCCCAACCCTTTTTCTCATTTACATAAATAGTCTGTGTCAAATTGCTCTACCTAATTGTAAAATAATAACCTATGCTGACAACACTGTCGTTTTAGTTAAGGAGAAGACACGGGCACCCGCCCGTCAGCGTACGGAATAAGCTTTGCGTGTTGTATCTTGCTGGCTCAGTGTCAACATCCTTATTTTGAATGTTGTAAAAATTAAGTACATAACCTTCTCGGCATCTCAATCAGCGAAATCTGACTCCTTTCATATAAAAATTCACTCCTGCGTAGGGATGGGATTTTACCCGGAAAAATCCCAAATTTGGGAAAACACCCGGGAAAATTCCCAAACGGGAAAATATTCGGGTTTTTTCGTTTTATACAAATATATATTGAAAATAAAAATATATTTACACTACATAACACATTTCCACAAACAATTGGAATAATAAATACAAAAATGGAATTATGTAAGAACTTTCATAGTAACATGTAACTTTCGGCGATTTTATGACCAATAAATGCGAAAAATAAAAGGGTTACGTAGCGGGGAGGTGAGGTAGTTCCGAGCGGGAGGGAGGGAGTGGCCATTGCCGTTTCGGCTCGTGTCGTGACGTGATCTGTCATACGTAGTTTCGCCTCCATACCGTGCGCACTTGTGTTTCTTTGTTTTCTATATTATTGACGACCTGGATTTTTGATTTTTTTGTGATTAAATACGTAACACGCTTTAGGTTGACAACTGCTGCTACGCTCACGGACTGTGATACTTACTGCCGCTTAGCAAAACAGTATTAAACGGTAAGTTTGGATGTAAAATTAGTAACTATATAAATTACGATTTATATAATTACTAATTTTACATCCAAAATTATTAATTTCGCGATCGAAAACCTCTACATTTTATGAAATAAGGTCACCCATCCCCTTGCCGACCTCGGCGAACATTGCTTAACTTTCGCGATCGAAAACCTCGAGATTTTATTAACCTACGGTCACCCATCCTCTTGGCGACCTCGGCGAACATTACTTAACTTTCACGATCGAAAACCTCGAGATTATATGAACCTACGGTCACCCATCCCTTTGGCAAACTAGGCGAACGTTGCTTAACTTTCGCGATCGAAAACCTCGAGATTTTATGAACCTACGGTCACCCATCCCTTTGGCGACCTCGGCGAACATTACTTAACTTTCGCGATCGAAAACCTCTAGATTTTATGAACTTACGGTCACCCATCCTCTTGGCGACCTCGGAGAACCTTACTTAACTTTCACGATCGAAAACTCGAGATTTCTATGTACCTACGAGTCATGTATAGTGTAAAAATAGATAAAAACTGTATAAGCATCTTCCATTTATTTGCTTATTTTTGTTTACCAGCGATTTAGAGGTTATTTTGTAAAATATAAAACATCTGTTAGCCATTTCATTTAACATTTTAATTTTTAACTTTTTTTATATATTTAGTTATAAATTAGAATTTTATTAGAATGAAAGTAATCAGTAGTTATAACTACTCGATTTCAGCAATCAGATTAACAACTAGGTACTATTTGTAACTTGATTATTGTACTTGATTACATGTAATCATAACTACTTGTAGTTAACTACTTTTAATTGTAGTTAGTAGTTAGATTTCAAAATAGTAGTTAACTATGCCCAACACTGTTGCCACCCCAAGAGGAGAAGCCTCATTCAGTTCTTTCCTTCAACGTGCAGGTGTAAGGGCAACGCGGGCATGACAGCAGATGCCGCATGTCTTGTTCTGGTTCATGTCACTTGGGTCCAGAATCAGTTAAGCTACTTCCATGTGGGCCACGCTATTTTATTGCCAGGGGGAAGATTTTCAGAAGGTGCAATGGAGTTAGGTAGAGGTGCACATACATAAAGATGACAATAACGATGAAGATGACGAGCCCATATCTACACCTGGAGTAGTACTTAGCCCAAGAGTTAGTCCAATTTACGACGAACAACCTTCTATATCGCGCACAAATACAAATACACAAGAAATTGAATTGTGATATGAACGCAATAACAGAAGAATGTTATAATAATGACAGCAGCGATAGTAATTAAAATTGTACATTAAGCAATAGAAACATATTCTAGCACAATACTTTTTAATACGTAATAAATAACTATGATATTTCGTGCTTTGTTTTATTTCGGCATTGGATGAATTAAACGACTTTCTAACTTCTAGCGCAGTAAGAAACTATTGGCGTATAATGCTACTGTCATCCACACTAACAGATTGTGTCAACTTGAATCAAGTTTACTTGGTAGGAGAATTGGATTTAATTTTTCAATACAAGATTTGTAGGTCAAGAGAGCCCTTATAACTTAGCAAGCAGTGAAAATAAATAGGATCGTTTAAAAACAGTCAATTCATTCATTAATACTACCGATGTTCTTATTTAAATGAAGAAATAATATGATTCGTGATAATAGCTTGAAAAAACCCAGCATTTGGGTTTTTTCCCGTTGGGTTTTTTCCCACCGCCCATCTCTCCTGCGACACATCCAAGCAAACTTTTTCCTGCCTACCTATATCCCGTGCCGATAACATAAAATACTTGGGAGTTTATTTGGACAGCACTTTAAGTTAGAATACTAGATTCCGTAATATCACGTGCTGGTAAAATCATGCCAACTTTTAGGAAGCTTTGATACTCCGCCAACTTACAGACTCTCAAACTGGTGTATTTTGCTCTAGTCCAATCTATTTTAGCCTATTGTATTCCAATTTGGGGTGGTGCTGGTACCACTAATTTTCTGAGGCTTGAGAGAACGCACAGAGCGGTTTTAAAAGTGATGACAAAAAAGTCTTTCAGATATCCAACTAATCAACTATACATTGACTGCAAGGTACTAACAGTCAGGCAGCTTCATGTGCTTCAGTTGATATTACGTAGACATCACTGCCACTAAAAGAAAACATACAGGGTCAATTTTGGACCCCCCGCCAAAATTTTTAGCGTGATCTTATAACAGCAGTACAGCCAAATAATCAAATAAAAAAACATATTTTTTGTCACATTTTTGTCTCAATTCTTTCTTACGAAAATTAAAATCATTGTCACCTAGCGCGCGGCCGCCTCGCGCCCTTCCACCAATGAGCCGTTCGCTTTGACCGCGAGGGTGAGCGCACGCACCTAGAGATATAGGATTTAAAAAGCAGCCAATAAATTATATTTAAAAACAGAAAATATTTATTATTTTTACGTCAAATATTTTATTATTACTTTTTATACCCCATATTTACTTTTGGCGGGGGGTCCAAAATTGACCCTCTATACAATGCAAACCAGCGCTTAAAGTCCGGTTGTGTAAGTCTATTCCACACAGAACGGCTCTTGCTTGTATATATTTTTGATTTTTAAGTTTAATTGGATATTTTTGGGTTATTTATTATAATTTTCTTTTAATAGTAGGTACTTCCTTTATTTTTTTTGGTTATTTTTAAGTACTTGAATTGCCTCTTCCTTTTCTTGTCATGTATAATCCTGTAAACAGTTGTTTGGCATTTGGCATTTTTATATCAGTGCCCATTTAGCCTGAGGGAATCTGTCAGACAGTTTTTAATAAAAATTTAGCACAGGCGTTATCGCTCAACCGTATCTTGATAAGCTTATTTCCATAAAATGTCACTTACAATAAGTTAAGATACTCACTATGCTTTGTAGAGAAAATAAAGATTATTATTTTTATTATTATTTTAGTGTTTGCGTAAACCTTCGAAAACAATACAAAACAGCATCAGTTAATTAATGTAAGTAATTCTAAATTGTTACATTGATGAATACCTATATTGAATGTAAGAGGGTGCAGGTTCGAATCCGGTTCGTAGATTTTTTTTTGCAATGTCTTGTAACGAAAATGATAGATATACGTTATATATATATAAGTCCTCATGTGTTATATTGTATAATGTATGTTAGTCCGGATGGTTAGTCCTAACAATATTATTATTAACCATCATTCAGGTTTATACTCCTGTAGGTCACGTTATAGGTTAGAAATGTCGAGGTTATTTTTTTTTATTAGACAAGAGAAATACTTGCTGCCCTAGTACTCCTGTAGGTCACGTGATAGGTAAGAAATTTAAGACAATTAGTGTATGAATATCAATATCATTTAGGACTTATAACTATTATAGAAAATTGTTTTATGGCTTTGAAATATTATGGATTGCAATATTTATGTCAAACAAATTTAGGGCATACTGTATTTAGGGATTAAATTTAAGACAATTAGTGTATGGACATCAATACCATTTAGGACTTATAACTATTATGGATAATTGTTTTATGTCTTTTAAATATTATGGATTGCAATATTTATGACAAACAAATTTAGGGCATACTGTATTGAGGGATTTCAATTTTATGGCATGTGATATTATGTAACATTAAGTTCGAGCAAGTTATCATTCGGACACATGATGATTATGTCACTAATATTATGGATTAAAGATTTATGAGACAAAATAGAGAACTCTTTACGATATGCTCAAAAAAGAAATTATCCTTTTTAGTTTTAGACATGTTACAAACTCAAAATTTTAATCGCCGCTTTCGAAGTTTGCTGGGCCCTGATTCTGTATGACAACATTACGATTCCTTGTTTCAAATCCACGTCAATTCCTTAAAAATGTTACGATATCTTCCAAATACGTATTCTCTAAGACAATTGAACGAAACCTTGCGGAATGAACGCGACGTTGGCGTGACTAGAACTGTCAAAAATTCCACGTTTGTTTACCGCGCGGCATCATTGTGACTATATAGTGATTATTTCGGTGTTTTATTACAAAACTCTGCAAAAAACTTCAAAAGGTAAACAATTATTGATATTTCGTTTTTTTTATGCTAAGCCCGGCAAAGCCCCACTCTACCTGATGTTAAGTGGAAATGAAGTCCAGGCGCGAGGACAACTGGTGCAGCGTAAGAGACGTAGCATCAGTTACCCTCACTCTGCCGGCCCACAAAGTGCTTCTTCACGCCTCGTTTGAAGGACCCTATGTCATAGGAAGGAGGGAATACGTGTGCTGGTAGACTATTCCATCTTTTGGAAGTGCGACAAAGAAACGAGTCACCAAATTTCTTTGTGCGTGATGGAATTTTAGAGACTGTAAATTGGTGACTCCAGAGAGCAGCACGCTTACTCCATAACGTAATCGTAACAATAAACACAACACAATACTTGAGTAAAGTGATACAAATAACTATAAATGATTAATGTAAGTAGGTACATATTTTGTGATCCTTCCTGTAGAAATAAAAATCCTTGCAACTATTTTCCGCCATTTCTTTTTCTACATTTTATTTTTAAATTAATATTTCTTTTTATACCAAAGTACACGATATTTGATTGTAAAATTATTAATTGTAAAAGTTATTCAAAACTTTCAATCATAACAAACAAACGTTCAAAAACCGTTTTAGCTCTTAGTTTTGTGTAAGAGTATTTCAAAGAAACTTATTTTAAAAGCAATTGGTTTGACTTTTTGTTATAAACCTTTATACATGAAAATAATAAAACGTATAGTTACAAATTAAAACAACATTTTCATCTAAAAAAACATGTTTTTGCCAAGTACCAACATCATGGTCAGTTAAACTAGAGTTTGATTTCTTAAGAGGCCTATGTTACATCTCGAATGTGATTTTTGCGTAAAATGTCCATTTTCGCATTTTGTAGTAATTTTGCAGTTGTATTTATCGTTTTTATCGAAATAGGATAATAAAGGACTATGGGCAAAAATGTATGGAACTTGGTCCGGGATGAGACTGGTCCTCCGCTGGTGGGACTTGTGGGGGGTGAGGGTGCGTGCTTGTTGTATGGTTTTTGCAGGGTATTGTCGGGGTCCGACCCGGGATTTTTTTTTGTGGTCACATTAACCTGACGGGGGTGGAGGAGCGGGGAAGGGTGGGGAGGGGGGCAATTAGTGGCGAAGAAACAAGATACCGTATCTTATTTAGACAGGTCCAAACATGCGCCACACATAACATAAAATCTCATTATTAATGGTCAGTTTAACTTGGCCATAGGGGGGCGGGGGATCCCGGGACGGATTTGAATGGTCTTTTGCCGGAATCATATGGCAAGTGTGGGCTTTTATTTCCCGCGGGTCTCATCGGTGGAGGATCTGGTCTCAGCTCTTGGGCCACTTTTGCCCATTGTCCTTTGTGCATAATATTACAAATCTCCATTCTGTGAGCTTAAGTTGAATTCGGATGGCCGGCGCATCGCATTTTGTAGTAATTTTGCAGTTGTATTTATCGTTTTTGTCGAAATAGGATAATAAATTAATTATAAAATCTTTATTCCTCATGAAGTAACAATTACTCTGGTATAAATTTTGCTCAATAATATTATCGTAGATAGGAGATATTCACAGTTAACTTATAGCGATTTTCGAAGTTTTTTGGTATAGAAAAAGATTTTTTTCCTATATAAAATCAATGATATCTAAAAATTCCGAGGCCGCTACGCACTATTCGACTATATAAGATAACATTATATATTTTTTATTTCACTTGATTAGAACAGTAGTTCAATCGATGAGCTCAAAAAAGTGCCTCCACGCACTTTATGAAAATCTTTCAAAGTCAAAGTCAAATTATTTATTCAATGTAAACCTTTACAGGCACTTATTGACGTCAATACTAATAATAATAAAAAAAACAGTTAACTAACTTATAGTTAAGACTTAACAACTAATCTAACGAGCTATAGTCTGTGCCAGACAAATGCGCATCGCTACCCCCAGTACCACTGCACGCCGAAACAGAATCGCGTCGAACCGAAATATGTATAAGCCGTGGTCATAGAATTGTGTAAACAAACGTATCCTGGTACGAGACAAAAATAGCGGGCAAGTGTCTCTCCCCTAGCGACACAAACGGCTAAAATTTATAGGTAATTTATCGTTTTCTTTCCAATTTTGGGTTTAATTAAAAAGTTTAGCAAAATTCACAAAAAGCGAGGCCGCTACGCACTATTCCAATAGTTATTTTACACTATTCAATAAGTCATAATTGTTAATGTATTTTTGTTTCTGAGATCCATAACGCCAAAATTGGCCATTTTACGCAAAAATCACAGTCGAGATGTAATAGCCCTCTTAACGCAAGTGTGACATTGTAATGTTCCATAGATAAAGTGTCTTGGATCATACAGAAATTTACAGAATAGTGTTATCTCGATTCCTTACCGTGGCAAGACGTAGGCAAGACACGAGAATGACGTGGTTTGTGCGCGGTAAGATTTAAGAGTGGAATCTAGATTGCGATACAGAATCAGGGCCCTGGTTAGACCACCGGTCTATTGCCATTTATTTAGTTTGTCCTGTTTTCCGCCGTATAAGCATGTCGCCGTAAAAGCGAAATAATGCGTTTTCGTGGAACCTGTAACCATTTTGCGTTAAAGGGTTTTAATATGTAGTGCTCCAAACACGTCTTTGCACCGCGTGAGAGGCCTTCAGCTATAATTAAACTTGCGGTTAATGGAGCTTGAACCTATTAATAGTGATGCCCCCTAAGAGCCCCTTAGGAAATTGTTTAATGGTATTCATTTGAGGATCCATGAAGCCTGTAACAAAAGCTTTTGTAGTTAAGGGCCTGAGTGATATTGTCTTTGTCTATTTTTTTTTAAATATTTATGTTGTTTACCTTACATGGCTTTGAAGGATTTTCAAACAGGTGCTAGTATGACGCAAAGCAGGCGTGTCTTTAAAGTGTTTCTTACTATGAAAGTGCCAGCCAGCCACGCAGCTGCGATTCCTCTGCATTACGGATGTCCATGGGTGGCGGTAATTGCTTTCCATCTGATAATCCGCTGGCTTGTTTGTCAGCTTTACATTAATAAAATAAAAAATTGTAAGCGAGTCGTCACTCAGACATAGTTTTTAAACTTTTTTCAGATTTATGGACTTAAATTGGTCCTCAAGCGTCATTAGCTTTCAACATTATCAGAGATTTTACCCTAATAATTTGGTCACTTGCATGCTGATGCAGCCGAAAGGCAAAAGCTATTCTAGTAAACAAGTACCTACATAATATGTGACCGTATTAAAAAAGGTAAATGTAATATTCATTTGTCAAATGTACACAAACTATCTTTTCTCTTGCAAAGCGCAAGTTTCGCAGTCAAAGTTTGCGGGAGCGCCGCCAACTGTGTCCATTTCACCGCGGGCTATGACTTTATTCGCCAACTTCGCCGAGAACATCACAAGTACGCTGGCGAACAAAAGTATTATAAAGTTCACAATACCTACACGTTTTAAATACATTCGTACAATCACGATTATTATCCCCGAAGGGTTAGTCAGAGACCAGGCAATGAGGACCGCAAAAGCAGTCCTCTGCACACCAAATAGCAACTGCACATGTGCTCAGCGTGATAGGTGGCGAGCCTATCGCCGCTTTATGCTGTTGGATGTATGTGCAGTCTTTAATCCCTTAGTCGCCTTTTACGACATCCAAGGCAAGAGATGAAAGGAAAATGTTAATACCGATATAGACCGCCTCTGTGATCTAGTAATCTAGTTTATAGACCTTTACAAACCCCGTTGTCCCGGGTTCGATTCGCAGCAATCGCAATTTGGGTGTTGCAAACCGAGTACAAACACACACACTTCCGGTAGAGCGTTGTTATATCACCATCTTATTTATTTTTAACTAGCGGCCGCTCGCGGTTTCACCCGCGTGGTTCCCGTTCCCGTAGGAATATCGGGATAAAAAGTATCCTATGTGTTAAGCCAGGTTATAAACTATCTGTATGCCGAATTTCATCCAAATTCATTTAGTAATTTTTACGTGAAAGAGTAACAAACATCCATCCATACTTACAAACTTACGCGTTTATAATATTAGTAGGATATCGAAAGTTCACGTTTACTGCCATTGTTGTGTTTCGTTCGACCGTTTTAGAGATAAAATGGCCAGCTCCTTAGTTGTTGAAGAGTCCGGGTGAAGTGCGCTTCCACCATTGGCCTTATCATCCTTTTACGTCAGGTAAGATGAAGGCTACGTGCTTACACGTAAAATAATTTAAAAAGTACCGCTTTTGCAAATAGACGTGGGCTCGGCCACGGGTTTAATAACTTAAAAATGTTCAAAGGAAGAACGTACCTTCATTAATACATGTTGGCGAGTACGTAAAGGGCATAAGGTTAGCAAATGTTTCAAGTGTTTAATATCTGAGATCCCTAATGAATGTGGAACTACAGCTACAGAGGTTTCACAAATACTGGTGCAGATTTTGAAAAGATAAATTAGTTTAGAATAGGTCTCATAGCATTCGAAACCGTATAGATGATTATTGTATGGCGATAGTTTATGTTTGTACTTTTTTAATAATTTTTAAACTCTACGAAATGTATCTAAATACTTATTAGTTTAGACAGCGTCCATAATTAATATAATTGCCTAAGTTATAACATTATTTTATCTGAATTATATAAAGTTTGGTTATATTTTTAAAAACTTAGTTCAATTGTCATTAAACTTTCATTATTTAATGCTTTATATTCTAATTATACTCGTAAAGCAGCACAAACATTTAAATTAACAAAGTCCAACTTCAAGGACGCTCCCAACTTATTTAATTCATCACCGAGATAAAGAGTCGGTTGTAAACAAATGGCTTTACTGTTTGACAACTTCACGCCGTTGGCTGATGTTCCTCTGTCGACTTCCTTGTTTGTTGAGGGTAGGGAATCCGTGGAAACTCGTGGAAATAAATGAGCATGCACAAGATGAAAGTACATTTTTTAATTGCGAACCTTTTCAATTTCAAAATGAGTGATAAAGTCGAGTCATTTAAACAGTTGTGAGCTTCTGATGGCATGGGACTCGCTTATTTTTCAGGACATCGCAAATTAAAATACTACATACATAGATTTACATCTGTTATCCCCAAAGGATTAGTCAGAGTGCAGTGCAGTCTTTAGTCCGTTAGTCGCCTTTTACGACACCCAAGGGGAGAGATGGGTAGGTAGTATTATTTTTATAAGCCGCCACCACATACTCGTAGCTCTAAAATATATTTATATAAAGCAAGCAATAAAAATTACTAATCTTTTTTATGAATAGAATTAATATAAATAAGATTAAAGGACACGTCATGTCCATTCACCATGCCTAATATCCACGTTTCATTGTAGTCGAAAAAGTAACTGTGACAGAACACGCGAACGCGACTGATCAAATTATACGCAGTACTTCGATGCTGAGGGTCCTTTGCTCCTTTTGATGCTTTGAACCTTTTAAATGAATTACTGTTGTCATGCATATTGTTCGTCTTTTCGTTACCCGCCGAGCGAATAACACAAGAGCTTTGAATTTTAATATGTAAATACAATTGGACGGTTCGTAGCTCGCCGGCGGCACGGCGCCGCGCCGTATTGCGCCAATGTTGCTGTGGTGTTAAGCCTGTTATAAAATATTCAAATTGAAACAAAAGTTTTTCGTAACCTCACTGTGTCGCGAGCTTTGAACAAACACAAATGTTATACATGCGTTAATTTGTTGACAAAGTGTATTGAAAAGTTCGGCTTGTTTAATCTTTCTGTTGGTGTGTTTGGTTTAAACTTTGAGGATTTTCATGAGGATAAATAAATAATCTAAATAATCTCATCTCATTTCATATAAAGATATACTTTTTGTATTATGTTACACCGATAAAATAAAATACTTAATTGTGCTTTATAAAAATTACATCGTCCACATTTTCTGTTTAATTTAATATTATTTTTTGGTTATGGCCGACAGTTTATGGGTTCTAAAAGGGTGTTGATGGGTGATCACTATTAATTATAGCGATACTTGATTTTAATGATTTTTGATAGGATATTAAATACTTGTACTTAAATACTACGTTGCTAAAAGATATTGTAATTAAGCTAATTTTACATGAAAAACAGGACCTGATTTTAGAAATTATCTACCTAGCTGAGATTACGTACCTATCACATTACACATATTTGCCGACGAAAGTTTACACGATCGGATTTAAGGTTATACTTGGTATAATTATGATTTAATTTAGATATAATTAAACGTATTTATTGACAGTAGCATGTTCCTAAATATTTTAAGGTTCGTACAAGAGTACTAGCTACTAAGTGATTATTTGTCGATAGAATAGAATAGAGTTCATTATTATCTCGCATCTCATATTTAATCAAAAACTGGTATGCAAATACAGAGAGAGAAGTCTAACTGTTTTACAATTAAAAATTACAATCAATTAAATAACGTAAAATAACATAAAACAATAATTAAAACAAAAAGAAATCTAAATTAGCAAAAACAAGAAAATAATTAAAATTGTTACAATTAAAACTAGTATTCAAATTTTGCACACAATAAATTCATTAAACTATAAAAACATTTATTACTCTGTATATCTTCTAAGGAAGATTTTTATTTCTTGATGGATGCCCATGTCTTTCATGTCATTAGGTAGCTTATTTTACAATTTAATACACATAATAAAACAATATCCAAGACAATTATTATTGGTAGTTGAGCACGATGGCAGCACTAACCGATTAGATAGATACCTAGTCGAAAATGTACACACCACATGCTTTTGCTTAAATAGATGTATATTTCAAAAATATATAAAGAGGACAATATAAAATATTTATCTAAATAAACTTTAAAGGAACTTCGTTAACCGGTGCTAGATCTCTTATAAGTTTTCCAAAACTCTATTTATTTAGGGCCAACATACTCGTATTTCTTCTGTATATTACGGACAGGTTTACTTCGGTTATAATTACTCCCTTTGTCCTTGTACCCTCTTGAGAATCGTAATTCGTGAAACTTTATAAACACTAAGAACAGTTTAAAATATATTTGTTTTAAAGTTTATCTAATTTAAAAAAATACAATTTTGATAACTTGAACACCTAAAAATATTTTTATGGGTATTTCGTGAAAAGGCTTAGGCTTCTAACAACCTTATTTTTGCGTAATTGAAAATCGACCCGAATATAACTTGACATGCTTTTGCATGCATTTTTGCAAGCATTTCGCATGACGTTCTTTTACGTATGCGACGTTTTATATAAGACTTTGTGTTGTCTATTTAGATACGCCAAAATAATGTCGTGAAATTGCCTGTCGCCTGCTAGATCTTTCTTCTTTTACTCTAGTAAAACATGCACAAAGGTTATTATAAATTTTCTAAAAGTACATTTAATTTTTATCTTTATCGTTTAAAAGTTATGCAAGGCGATAACGATGATCATGCCTTAATTTTCTAAAGCACATCTCGACAGCTGAATCGATTCTATTGAGCCATTCAATGATCTCGTCTTATTGGTGCACACATAATAACTTCGGGCCCAAACTTATATAACACGGGGCGCTTCGGGTGAAATGAAAAAATTCTCCGACGAGGAATCCGCTGCTTCAAATAGCGGGCGCATCAGAATGAAATCATTCAGAATATGTTCAAAGGAGTCTGTGCGAGAAGGTATCACAACTGTATCCAGCCGGTATTGAAATTCTAAATAAGAATGCCTTTCAAACGTTTCGCAATGGAAAGAATGGGGAGCGACATTTTTATACGAGTCGCAGTTAGCGTTGTTAATCTTTCGGAATGGATGTTGTTATTTTGTTACGACGCGACGTTGTGTAATCTCATCCTCTCAGTGAACTTTAGACTATCTCTATTGAGATCTTTTATGATACTACTACTTAATAGTAGTAGAATATTAAAGCATTAAATCTTCTAAGTATATAAACGTGCTTAAAGTGTGAATAATATTATGACAGGTAATGCAGATATTGGACATTATTTAGGGGCTTCCAAGAAAAATAATAAACCTGGTCTAGGGTCGCCTCAATTGGTTTTTTATTGCAACGTTAAGTATAGTCATACCCAATGATATTATTATAAAAAAGGTAGATAGGTTATGTCAATACTAATGAATGTGATGTCAAAATGGACCAAAGCTCGTACGAAAGTGTAAGCAAGATAGCATGACAACTAGCTATGCTATAGCGTAAACGAGACAGATAATGTTGTAGGCCACCAACCTAAGGTAAGGTTTTTTTATTGTAACATCATTGGTCATACCCATGTGAATTGGCAAGCGTTAATAATCTGTATTCTGTAAATAAGTGGAGGTTTTTTTTCATACGATAAGACATAGTATCATACCTACATTATGTATTTTAGTGTCATTAGAAATCCAAACAAGAACATTTCATTTTATATATACATAACAAAGTCAAGGGTCAAAGAAATATAAAAATATCAAAGCCAGTATGATTTTTAATATCATTCATCAAAATCAGAATCTAAATATTCAACTAAGTCATACGACGTTTCATGTTCATCATTATCTCCTTCATTATAACTTTTATTGCTTGATGAATCACTTTCACCGCCTCCAACATTAATAACTCGGTACTTCTTTACGAACTGCATAACATTCATGAACTTTATGCCTGTACACTCCAAAATCATCTACATTAAATTTCATTTTTGATTTTGGTTTGTTTTTCTTAGGCGTAGAAATACAGCAGACGTCTGTCCTTATCTTCGTATTTTCATTATGAAAGAAAGAGACACACCTAAAAAACCTTAAATTACATACTTAAAACTTAATTAAAATATATTAGTGGTCAATTTTCACTGTACATACTATAGTATGATTTACCTACCAGTCATGTTGACAACTAAGGGCCGATTTTTCAATTGTCAGATAAAACATAATCGTCTGTTATACTACAACACAACCAGTTTGAAGATGTATTGATATTATTATGTTTTTCTTTCTTTACAGGTGACATTTTAGTTTGATCGTGTTTTACTTTATCAGATGGATAAGTTTTATTCAAGGATTCAAAAATCAGCTCTTAGTTATTGTGAGAAATAGAGTCCAATCCTTGAGACTTCCTCTCCAACAAATGTTTATTTACATTGTAAACTATTTTTCTCTCACGACTATGAATAGTTTGCGGCATTTTAACGCATAATATATCACTAATTCGGAAAATAGTCCGCGCTGACACTTTGACAGCAATAAGCAGATGACAATGATGTCATGTTAATGACGTTTAAAAGTTACTGTTGCCAGTAAAATAAATTAGTGTTATTAGTTTTCCGCATCATGGCCAGGTTTTCTATTTTTCTGGTCATGCTTCAATTAAAATTGTTTTGTCTACGTTACGCCATTACAAACGTCATTTTGAATTTCAGCTAAAGAGACAAATGTTTAACTAAATAATGCTTAAATAGTGTTTCTAAGTAGGTACTTACTTCATGCCCTTCGTAAATAAAAATAATATACTCTTCATCATTCATTAAGATGACACGATGATAATGATTTTTAGAGTATGAGGAGAAGAATATGAAATTAATCAGTATGTTATGTATGTTGAGCTTTTTCGTTTTCATATTCAATTAAGTAGGTAACCAAGTTGAATTAGTCTGTGGAGCATTTGTTTTTGATGCGTTGCCATGTCAGTAGGACTCTTAAGGATCATTGGACTTATCTCCAAGTAAAAAAGCAAGTAGAGTTCCTTGCATGAGAACATATTCCTACCCGAAGTTTTACCGCCTAAAAAAGGTTTGAACTGTTTCATTTTTTTATCTTCATTATTTTTGGGGATTTTTGTCTCTTGACATGTCAATCCCATTAAAACTAGGACTTTTTCTTGTCAGCAAACTTTTTTCCTTTTGCGCCTTTTATTTTGTGCGAAGCCCTGGTCTCTGCCTACACCTCCGGGAATCGGACGGGATGTATGTTATTTAGTGCATAATATTCCTTAAGAGCCCTCTTGGATTAGAAATGCATAAACCCTTACGCATTTCGGTGTTCCACACAAACTTCCAAGTTCAAAATTTTACAAACTGTAATCCAATTTCAATGGAACTCTGCATGCCAAAGTAAAATACAGAGATCTGAATACGTTTAATAAAAAAAACGTTCATTTAGTTGAGTTATTGCGATTTTAAACTTTCAATAGTCGACTTGAAATCCCCCTTAACGCCTTGTTTTACATCGTTAAAATTAATATTTTGGGCATATCTCGTCTCCTTAGGTTGTCTAAAAGACATTTTTTCCCTTAGTAGGTACTTCTGCGTTGCAGCTTCTTGCAAAATGTAGGTATGGATCTTACAATAGGAATCTAAACTACCTCCATAAATCAAAGGTGGAAGATACCGCGTTTTTGCTCATACTAGGTTTGAGATGTTACTATGCAAAAACTGTGTCTTATATGTAATGTGCAATAAATAATGTATATATTTATCTACCGCTTTACATAACTACTTTACTTTACATAATAATATATAATATACCTAAATAAGCTTCTTATAAAATGTGTTTAGGATAAAAAGCCCCTTCTTCGTTTTATGTCAGTAAATATTTGTTTTGCGAAACTATATATCCCCAAGGAAGGAACAGGGTGATAGCAACAAAAGTTTGCATAGTTCATCGCAAAACTATGCCGCTGGAAGTGGCGCCAAGACGCGCGGCGTACTCTGTAAAGCAAACACTCTATTTACCGCGTACGGTTAGCAACGAAGTCTGCAGGAAGCTTAAGTTTTTGAAAAGACTTACGCCGGTAGTTTGCTAAACTCACAGGGGGAAATTTTATGTACCAGAACTTCAACAAGGAATTCGTTATAATTTTTTCTAACTATACCTATTAAACATTTGTTTTTAGTTACAGTTTTTACCACAGCGGTTTGCATCAAAGTGCAAATTACATAACTTTTTCTCAGATTAGGTTTTCTGTTACATTAACTTGAAATTTTACGGTTTCAATATGTTACCAAATTATGTACATACATCATCATCAGCAAAAAGATGTCCGCTGTTGGTCGAATGCTATGCTATGCTAAGGCTAATACTAAGGATTTCCATCATTATCAGTGTTTTGTTGCTTTAACAGACCGTCGGCGTCGGTCAAAAAATTCAAAATTCAAAATCATTTCTTCATTTTGTGCTACAATAATTGAGCAATTATAAATGTCGCTATGCCATCGGTTCGTAAGTCCTAACTATGGGGCGGGAGCCTTGGCAGGCTCCCGGCCTTGTACTGAGATGAACCGGCAAGAAACTCAGCAAGGGCATTTCTTTTCTCCCTTTCTTTTACAGCGTCAATACAAATTGGAAAATGCCCTCCCTACCATAGAAGGCCATTTTCCATTTCAACATAAAAACATTTAATACAATTACAAGACAACATAACACATACAAAAAATATATAATAAAACAGGTATTGCTCAATTTAAAAAAAATGTCTTACTGTATCTTTGAAACAAGAAAAAGAAAGATAATTACTACTACCAATAGAAATAAGATTGCAAGAGCAGACCAGCCTTTAGAGGCGGCACCCGTTCACGAGTATGACGTGTGAACGTAACGACCCGATGAACATGCCACCACCGCAGATACACTTTGAGAGAGAAAGATACACTCGAGCAACTCCAACGATCCATCTCGTTGGAGGCCTGCCTACAGGCAAATAACTTAGTTTGTACAGTCCACAAAAAGATAAGTTTTCCCGCACTTTTTTGCCGACGCTACCAGCTGCCCCGTGGGACCAACGCGCCAGGCGCCACATTGGGATCATAAAACTCTATTTTATGAGCGATCCGCGGCCGCGGCAATCCGTCAACCAACCGAGATTATGTCGCACAACCACACACGCCAAAACAGGCTCTGCGTGCTCATGAATAGGGTTGAACATTGGTCGCGAGTAATAGGACCGCGGACAAAGTTTCCCTGCCGTTCTAATGTACACAGAGTAACACCATTTGTATGTTGTAAAACCGGTGTAGTCGCGTGCCAATGCGTCGGCGAAGCGCTTAACACTTTATAGACTGACAATGTTAATTCCTACGAAAGAATGTCCGATTTTCTAGGGGTTCTTCTAAAAATTCTTCCGGTGCACTATGTTTTTGCTCGCAGCTTTGTTCCCGTTCATTTTCGTCGGAAAAAGTAGCATGTAACCGACTTTAGGGCGACCCATCCTCTGTGCCAAAATTAATGAAAATCGCTAAAGCGGTTTAAGCTTGTAAGTGTAACAAACTCGCTTACACATTTATAATATTAGTTAGTTAATTCGTCTGGAAAGCTGTATGATGAATGTACACACGGCGTCAGATCAACCTACCCAAAACTGTCAAATATCTACAATCAATTTTGAACTTTATTGTTTGGTTCTAAGGATCAATATTTATTGGAGAAATTTGACAGTTCAGGGTAGGTTGATCTGACGCCGTGTGTACTAGCATAATAATGAGGCGATAGGGTTGGCAGATGGTATCCAAAAGGAGGACATGTCCTCCTTTTCCATTTTTGTCCTCCCGTTCTCCCTTACCCACTGTAAGTCCTCCTTTATGCTAAACGTCTAAGTGCTAAAGACATTGAATGTTTCACAGAACTCCTCAAGATCTGCGAATTTTATTTTGTATAAACGCACATAACGCAAATGTGGAAAGAGTTCTTTCACTGATTATAATACTCAGTGGAGCAAAGAGAGGAACAGATTAGGTGTGCAGTCAGTTAAATCTTTATTTCTTGCTCAGTACAACCACAGAATAACTAATAGTACTACCGGTACAACTTCAAAAACATGACATGTGAAGATTTTCATAATTATTTGTTGAAAAACCAAGAACTACTTGCAAAAATTGGCAGCTCAGCTAATTAAGATTAAAATAAAGTTAATAATATAAAACATTCGTTTGATTGTGAATGTCCTCCTTTTGTACAGAATATTCTCCTTTTTAGACCCATCTGCCCTCGTTGATCTAATTATCATCTGGCAACCCTAGGCGAGAGTGAATGGGGTAGGGACTTCTTGGCGCGAAAGTGAAGCGTCATGAATGTCTGTAGTTTTGTCTTATTTTCTAAAATTTGTGTTTTGTCGAATATTAATGTAAAATAATAGTAAATTATTAACCGTTTAGTGTTCGTGAACGTGCATGAGTGTTGGCAAATAAAACAAAACAGTGCAACATCTCTTTTCAAATTCTCTCAAGAAGTCCGTGTGAGATTCAGTAAAGTCCCACATCTTTACTGGAACACAAGGGATTTGGGGGGAATATCATTTAGCTTATTATCATCACTCATTATCATCTTACAAGCATAATAAATGAACTCTATTATTTCGACTGAAGGACTAGTATCCATGGTCAGTGTTTAAGACTACCCTAAACTGACGAGCGTATGTGTATATGTTATGATGAGAGTGAAGCAAATAAGGAGTATCAGGATCGTAGAAAGGACGGGCGTGATATTTGTATGTATGTGTACAATCCCACTAATATTATAAACGCAAAAGTTTGTAAGTATGGATGGATGTTTGTTACTCTTTCACGTAAAAACTACTGAATGGATTTGGATAAAATTCGGCATACAGATAGTTTATAACTTGGATTAACACATAGGATAATTTTTTTCCCGATATTTCCACGGGAACAGGAACCACGCGGGTGGAACCGCGAGCAGCCGCTTGTGTACTACACTCGGCGTCAAAAAAATCGCACCTTTTAAAAATCATCTTTAAAAATTCTTAAACCTTATGTAGAGGATAGTGTTGGGTATCATTAGAAAGGTAACAAAAAGGAGTATCAAAAAACAATTAAATTTAACTTTCTGTTTAATTATAATTATACAAACAACATTAAAATTAATAAAATAATAAAAATCCTTAATTAAGTCCTAATTAACAACAGATAATTTACAAAGAAAAATGTACAAAAAGTGTCTTAAAATTAACTTAAAATCTAGTGTTACCCCCCCTTGCCCTGATCACGGCTTCCATACGGTCCCTCATGGACCTCACCAACTTCAGGAGCTCTTCTTGAGGGATAAGCCCCCATTCTTCAATCACCGCGTCTTGGAGCTCCTGTAGAGTCGAAGGAGCTGGATCCCGAGATCGAACCTTACGTTTAAGATGGTCCCAGAGGTGCTCTATAGGATTCAGATCCGGACTTCGCGCTGGCCACTGCATCACAGAGATTTGGGACCTCTGCAAGAAGTCGCTCACGATGCCTGCAGTGTGAGCGCGAGCGTTGTCGTGCATTAATGTGAACCCCTCGCCAAAAGATTCGGCAAAGGGGACCACATGCACTTCCAGGACCTCAGTGACATAGCGGCGAGCAGTCAGCGACCCTTGTCCGCGAGCACCTCCAGTCCGGGAGACGCAGACAAGGTCGGTTTTGCCGGCAGCAGACATACCGCCCCAGAACATGCAGGATCCGCCACCATATTCCACCGTCTCCTGGATGCAGGCTTGGGCGAAACGTTCACCCTGCCTCCGGTATACTCTTCTCCGTCGGTCGTTGCAGAAAAGACACACTCGCGTCTCGTCTGAGAAGAGAACAGCTCTCCACTGCTCAAGGGTCCAATCGACGTGGTCACGAGCAAACTGCAAGCGGGCTCGCCGATGCGCTGCAGTCAATTTTGGACCCGTAGCAGCTCTGTGGGCCGCTATCTTCTTCTCCTTCAATCTTCTTCTAACCGTAGATACGCTTACGGTGCGTCTGCGAACTGCCTGGAGCTGCTGTTGCAACTCAACAGCGTTGGAGAAACGATTTCTCAAAGAGTTCGACACAAC
The DNA here is from genome assembly GCA_963921215.1 of Scoparia ambigualis. NCBI lineage: Eukaryota > Metazoa > Arthropoda > Insecta > Lepidoptera > Crambidae > Scoparia > Scoparia ambigualis. Next base: position 5,313,587 of record OY992503.1, read on the forward strand.
GAACCGGTCGTCTCTTTCCGAAGTGCAGCGACGTCTACCCGAACCGTGTCTGCGGATATAGCCACCGGTCTCTAGGAAGCGCTGGTACACTCTTCGAACGGAATAACGGCTCAGGTTCAGTTGCCGGGCGACATCACACTGCCGCACCCCTGATTGCAGTAGTGCAACCACTTGAGCGGCTTTATCAGCTGTGGTATCCATCAAAATCTGTGCGTGTGTCCTCTTCAACGGTTGAATAGCGAATGACCCACATTGAACCCGTGTTGACCGTTTTATACCCACAAAGGAAGCGCAACTAGCAACTCTCACGGGTAGCAAAATTTGCATCGAATTTTTGTGACACTTTATTTGTTGCATTAGGTTTTATTTGATAATGAAAAGTAATGTTTTTTATTAAGTTAATTAAGTAACCTTGTAAATAAAATCATAATTAATGCGACTGCATGTGCATATCAAGAGTAAATGACATTTGAAAGTGATTTTCTAAGAGGTGCGATTTTTTTGACGCCGAGTGTATATTATGTTTTACGGGTAGGTACTCATTGATATTCGCAAGCGTAGCGTCATCAATAAGGCATTAGCCGCGGGCACGAGGGGCAAGCGAATATCTAGTTCATTGCGCGTCGTCGTAGTCTTAGTCAACGTTACGGTCATAGAGATAACGTAATGAATGTAATGCGTAATGTTGCTGTTTTCCAACAGATAGGGCGCCACTACACTGTAAAAGGGTTAATGTAGAAAAAAGGTACGTTTTTCGAAAGGGGCATTTTGCGTAAGGTGCATTTTGCGAAAGGTACATTTTGCGAAAAGTGCATTTTGAGAAAGGTACATTTTGCGAAAGGTGCATTTTGTGAAAGGTGCATTTTGCGAGAGGTACATTTTGCGCATGGGGTGCATTATGCGAAAGGTACATTCTGCGACTGAACCCTTCCACCTACGGCCTTGATGGCCTTATCGTCACTTACCATCATTTGAGGCAACTGTCGCTTGAAACGTCAAATCTGTCAACCGTGTCGATGATTTAAACCATAGAATAATAACTCAAACATAGAAGGAGTCCAAATGAGACTCGTATAGTTGTCCTATTTTTTCAAATAGGCCATAAACATTGAAAGAAAAGAGACAAAAAATATGTTGCTAAAACGTCAAATGTAAAGCGAAAAAAAAACCGGTCACCATTTATGATACCGAATTCAAAAGCGACTTAAAAATCTATTTCGAATGGTGACCAAACGGAGTGCATACTCAAATGTCATAGCACTCTTTCTATGCTTTAGTTATTAAAGGTTGCTTCACACATATCAGTGAAGCCACAGTTCCGACACAGTACCGTCACAGTGTTTTTCATACATTCTCAATGAACGCATCTCCACTTGTCAGTGTTAGTGCTCTCAGTGTCAGTGCCGCCACCGGCAAATCGCGGACGTAATCGTTTTGACAAAATTCATAGAGAATGGATGAATAAATATTTTTCACTGTGCCGGAACCGTGACTTCACTGATATGTGAAGCAACCATAAGGCTCCAATTTGTTGACAAGCTCATACGTCGGCTGACACGTGTCGGCGCGCTCACGCAGAAGGGACCGTCATCAATAACGTCAGGGAAATTATGAGTGACGTCACCGTTTGCAGCGTGTCTTGGACCGAGCGATATCATATCTGAATATGTCGCTAAAAATCAATGTTACTACCATTGATGTGTTACGACAGTTACAGATAAGATAGCCAGCTACTCAGTAGTTGAGGAATCCGTGTGAAATGCGATTGCCTTATCATCAGTCAAATAGAGTCAGGTGTAGATTTAGTAAAAGGCTAGATATCCATTTAGAACTCATATTGCGGTTTGTATGGGGATGACACCGCTAACTTTTTTTTTACCATTGTTTATGTTAGTCCTAATCTCTGAAATTGGTAATTTAATTAAGAGAGTTTACGCATTTCCGTTTTCCATACAAACTTACAAGTCGAAATTTTTAAAAACCAATAAGCCAATTTTGATGAAACTTTGCATGCTAAAGTAAAACACAGGGATCTAAATAGTTTGTTGAAAACATTGTTAAAAAACGTTTTTGTAGCTGAGATAATAAGATTTAAACTACACTATAGAAAGTAAAAAATCGCGATAACTCTGTTAAATAAACATTTTTTTTAAATGTTTTTAACAAACAATTTAGATCTCTGTGTTTTGCTTCAGCATGCAAAGATTCATCAAAATTGGCTTATTGGTTTTTAAAAATTTCGACTTGGAAGTTTGTATGGGAGACCGAAATGCGCAAACCCTCTTAACATAACTTTAAACCCCATCTGGTAAACGAACCTGGGAAATATCTTGGTCAGAGAAATAAGGGTTCGGTCTAACCACAAAACCAAATAGTCTGTTAAAGTAAGTAGGTACTAGATATCTTGCTGGAGTAAATTCGAAATAGTTTAACCACAAGAATTTGAGTAAATCTCCGCTATATTTGCCTCATTGGGTCGCGAGTGGCCTCCGAGTGTACCATTAAAACTTATGGCATATAGATGTCTCCTCTCCCGAATAATCTATTACAATCCGGCTGCGTGGATCTGGGTCAAATTAATAGATTAAGTACAAGTGTATATACTTGTAGACATCTTAATATAATTCTGACTTCGAATTACTTGATAGCTGTTAATGTCCAATATTGGAGTTACAGAGTTTGTTAGTATTATAGTCACAGATAGTTGATTGGAGTCATGTGGTATGCCAAGCTCCCCCTAGCTCTCTTCCCTTGGGTGTCGTAAAAGGCGACTAACGGACTAAAGACTGCATATATATACCTACATTCAACAGCAAAGAGCGACGCTGTGCTCACCACCTATCAAGCTGAGCACATGTGCAGTTGCAATTTGGTGAAAGGTGGACTTTGGCTTTTCGGTGCAAGATTTCCACCTTAGCGTAGGGTCTTAGATATTGAAATACAAAAACAACTTTAACCAAAAATGGTTTTTCTACTTGACCATGACATCTATGGTAATAGAAATAAGGCGGTTCCAAATGCCTAGTGGTATCCTACAAGCTCGTGTAGTGTTGACGCAATATCGGGGTCATAAAACAGAATTTATGGGGAAGGATACGTCGGTGAATCTCATAGCGTTTGCGTTTATGAGCACGTAGTACTGTGATTAATGCGAGGGTTGAACTTGTGCTCGTAGGTCAATGTCCGGTCTGCTATCAAGTATTGAGCTACGTCACAGGATAGGACAGACATCCCGATGCGGACGTTGCAAAACAGGGTAAAGACACAAGGAGAAATTACTATGTTCTTAATACAGTTGTCGGTTAGTTATTAAACTGTGTAATTATGATGTCTGATGTAGTTTGTCAACATTATCGGCTTGTGTTAAATCTCACTTAGCACTCAACATATCAATTATTACATTGCCCCTATTTGAATATATTCAAGAGGGTTTACGCCATTCGGTTTCCCATACAAACTTCCAAGTCGAAATTTTTAAAAACCAATTAGTCAATTTTGATTAAACTTTGCGTGCTGAAGACACACCTGAAAAACACAGGAATCTGAATAATTTGTTGAAAACATTTTTAAAAAACGTTTTTTTCAGCTGAGTTATTGCGATTTAAAGTCCACTATAGAAAGTTAAAAATCGCAATAACTCAGTTAAATAAATATATGTCTCTATTCTGTATACAATACAAGCCTTATTTTGGTAGCTAGCCGATTGCGGACTAAAACGAAGTGGCGTTTTTGCAAACACTGGATTCCACGCTGATGATAGTTTGTGACCATCTTCCAGATTAAAATTAAATGAAATAAAAATGGAATCTTTATTGAAAGACTAAATTCACAATAAATTAACATAATGCTAAACATGTACTAATAGAAGCAAAATATACATGTGCCTGGACTAGTATCTTCCTGTTTTCCAGGCAAAGAGAAAGATTAAGATAATTCTATGCAAAATACAGTTATATTCTTAGTTGCTAAACAAATTACGAGACAATATTCGTTAGAACTTAACTACTCTGTTTATATTAATTAATAATAAAGGAGGTCATTTATTTTGGGCCCAAAAGTCAAAGTGGCGGCCAGTAAAAAAAGGAGTTATTATTATTGGGGGAGGCAGACCGAGTATCTTTTACTATTAGAACATATCTCTACTAATATTCCTTCTCCTAATAGTTGAAGTAAAAAAAATCTGATTTTTAAAAATTTTACTCATAAAAATATTTTGTACTATGAAGTAGTTACGATTTTATTATATTGCCCTAGACACTAAACTAGAAACTAATGGCGTGACGGCACTCGCCAGACCCGGCGTGCAACCACTCGACGACGGAGGTCGCCAACTATGAAGATTTGTTGTACACATTTTAGTTAGGTATGTTACATTTTATTTTTTTTTCATATCGTTTTATAATTTTATTCCGTTTTTTTTTTAATTTTTTATCCGCAATGGTAGGAATGTAGTGCATACAGCCACGATTATTATTTGTGTAGTTCAGTAATATTTAGTTACATTTATCCATACCTTATCTTATTTGTTTATCCTTACACAATTTTGTACGTATGTTTATCAATATATTATTTATGTATCTAATCTTTTTCTGTTATTTGACGTCACCTCCCTTTAAAGGCCCTGTCAGAATATCAGCGCTGCTTTGTCACTCTGCCCAACTTTGAGGGACGTGGCAGCATATTGCTGAGACAGGGTCCTTGTTGGCCTCACACACTACTAGCTAGGTACCTGTTTTTATTTAATTTTTATAATTTTGTTTTTTATTGTATCATTTTTATTTTGTGATCCTGTGTTATTTTGTTATCTTTTATTTATAATATATTTTTTTTTGGTAATTTATATTTACTGTTAAATGTGCTGTATTGTGTGATAAGTGTGTGAGTGTCAATAAAAATTTTCTTATTCTTATTATTCTTATTTGTAAATAGCATAAATTAACTCAAATTGATACTCATTACTTAATATTATTTGACCGTATATCTACCAGTCTATTGTCAGGACTAGGACCAGGTTAGTATGAAATAATTTTTTTGGGAATTCTTCACTGGGTACGGAGTTATTACGCGGACGAAGTCGCGGACGTGACGCTTGTATTAATATATAATAAAGAATGATCTGCTGTGAACCGAAATAGAGCTACAGCGTTGGTGTCTCAATAATTCACATTGTGCTCACACATTTGGGAAGCCCCCCACAGACGCAGCTGTAATATGACATGAATAAACAAGAGCCACTCGCGGAAACCGGAGCCTGGAAGGGCGGAGACGACCCAGTTCCGGAGCGAATGGCCTGTTTGCGTTGGCAGCGATTGCACGCAGTCTTACGTTACCATCCTTTACCAGTGTTGATATGTAACAACTGTCATGTTTTCGTGGGAAAAGGCGAAAAGGTTATCACTCTATCGAAAGGTACTGATGGCAAATAAAAGTAAAATACAGCCTGTACACACGGCGTCAGATCAATCTACCCTAAACTGTCAAATTTCTACAATGAATTTTGAACTTTATTGTTTAGTTATAAGGATCAATATTCATTGGAGAAATTTTACAGTTTAGGGTAGGTTGATCTGTCCCACTGCAAGGCAAAGGCTTCATTCTTATCAATCATTGAAATCAAGTCATCGCTACACTAGCGTTGCCAGATGTCCGTTAAAGCCGGACATAGTTAGGCTTTTTGGTTGCGTGTCCGGCCAAAATAAACGGTGTCCGGCTTGTTCGGCTTAGGCTTTTTACAGATCTAGTGCCGAGCGCGCTCGGAACGTGGCCGAGCGCAGGCGAGTTGGCTGTCGGTCGCTCCTGCTTCCGAAAATTTAGGGTGTCCGGCCTTTTTACCCAAATGTCCGGCCGAATTGGCTGGTATGTCCGTCGATTAGGTTGGTGAACTGGCAACCCTAGCTGCAGGTTGGTGATCACAAACCCAGGGCAGGGCTATGCATCGAAAAATACCAATTGCCCGACTTGAGAAGATTGAAACATCCAGATATCAAGCAGAGCGTTTGATTACTAGGCCACCGAGGCGTTAAAGTAACATTACAAAAAGTTTTTATTCAAGTTAGCTCACTGCCAAAGCCATTTGAATTCGTTCTAAATACAGTAATTTATAGAGAAGAGTCTGGCAACAAACCCGGTAGTACCAACAGGCAAACCTGATGCTGTTGGTTAGTATAATCGGCGGTCGTCATCAGCATCTCAGTGTGAAGACACTGAGATGCTGATGACGACCATCCATCACCGAAACCATCATCACCATACCGAAATTACTACGGAGAGTGTTCTGAAGAACTTTTTCATCTAATCCCGCCCTCTTCTTTCCTGTCCCGGACTACACGTGCTGGTCTTAGGAACCACCATCATACTGTGCAAAATATCAGCACTCGTACCAAAACATTTTGGCAAGTCATTCCTCTGTAAGACCATTCGGCTTTGGAATTCTCTGCCGGCGCATGTGTTTCCCAGCTTCTATAACCCCGGGTCTTTTAAACGGGGCGTGAAACGGCATTTATGCAGGCCGTCATGAATGGGTGCGCTGTTACCGTGCTTGTTCCACGGTGAGGAGCGCTCTCATTATTTTGGACTGCATGGGCTGCTTACCATCAGGCAGGATGTAGTCACTATGACGTGACACATTAAAAAAAAAGCCTATATCGTTCAAATGCCCCAGCATTTGAACGTTATAGGCTAGACTGGAGCCCACTCCAGTCTAGCCATATGATAACACAATGTTAGATGGGACCATGCCCCACCATGCTGGCCTAAAATTACAGGACATTGAAGCATAGAAGTAGAAGTTTAACAACTTGAGGTTTTTGCAAGAGTAGAGCCTCCCCTCAGTCGATTCAACATCTGCTCGCCTGCCCCTTATATCCAACTTCATGCGCGACGGACTGTTTGGTTAAGGCCGGCTCGTCTGTTGGCTTCGATCAATTTGTCCATCAGACTGCTGACGTGGCAGCTTTTTGGTTGGGAATAGTTTTACTGTCGTTGACTTGAAAAGAAGAAAAAGAGTATTATATAATTATATCAAGCGTCTATTGGCTGCGACGCCCGCTTTCCAACAGGCTTGTTTCCCGACTTGGTTAATTAATTATGAAGAATTACTACGGACATCTCATTAAACGGTAATAACGCAATGAACAGAGTAATCGCGCCGCTCGCGTTCCTGTCCGAGCGTGTAATCGAGAATCCAACTACATACAAATGGTGTTCCATTCCGCTCATTAATCAAGACTTTGCGAGAGCGTGGCTACGCGCGTCGCCATTTGTAACTAATCGCCCGATATTGAGCGACCCCGGCGACAGTATTAGAACTGTGGAAACTGGACTAACCGTGACGCGTAGCGGTGAAAGAATACTACCACCCCCTCTCTTCCCTTGGGTGTCGTTAAAGGCGACGAACGGACTAAAGGCTGCATAAGGCATAAGCATCCCACAGCACAGAGCGGCGATGTCACGCTGAGCACAATATGTGCAGTCGCTATTTGGTGAAAAGTGGACTATGGTAGAGGACTGCTTTTGTAGTCCTCATTGCCTAGTCTCTGACTAACCCTTCGGGAATAATAGTCGTGATTATATGTATTTATGTAGTCTGACTGAACAGGTTTCACGAGCCAGTGGAACGTTTTGTGGTTACCTATTGAAATGCATAACGTTGTTTGCCATAACCTGACAATGCATCATGTTAATGGCCAAGTTGTGATTTGCCATAAGTTTTTATAGCATAGCTTCTTAACGCAAATCAAGTATGGGCAAAATCTTTAAGGCATAAACGTGGAAAGGCATAATTTCGGAAAGCAAAAGAAATCGTGTCGCTTGGCGGTAAAATAATACTACAACCCTCTCTCTTCCCTGGGGTGTCGTAAAAGGTGATTAACGGACTAAAGACTGCACATACATCCAAAGGCAGAGAGCGGCGATGGACTCACTACCTGTCACGCTGAGCACAATATGTGCTGTCGCTATTTGGTGAAAAGTGGACTATGGCAGAGGACTGCTTTTGTTGTCCTCATTGCCTAGTCTCTGACTAACCCTTCGGGGATAATAGTCGTGATTATATGTATTTAAGTATTATGTATCAAAACGCAAAAAATATGTCTGTCATATTTAAAAGACATAATGTTCAAAAGACTTAAATGCAATCCATAATTACCATTGGCTGGCTTGGCTGCTGCGGTACGCTTACTTTGTTCGCTCGACTCGGGCGTTGTTTTGCCACTGCTTTATCTAATCTAACTGATTTACTAATTATTCATATTTGTGAGTACTGTAACTTTTTGAAATGACGAGTATAACAATATACATTATGCGTAAAGAAGTGCCTATATTTTCTCCGCAATATTTGCATGATCTTATAGATCTTGTAATATTGCAGCTCCCGTAATAATACATAGGTCGTATTTGATCAGTACTACGCCACTTCAATCGACGACTTTACCAACTGTAAATAAGGGAACGCAATTCTCTTTGTGTTTGTATCTGATTAAAATTTGGTTTACGAATAGAATGTTTTAAACAATTGCCAAAACAATGCGTCATTCTGTTTACCTTTTTTTTTATCTTCTCTCGTTCTTGTCTGTAATGTGAGCCGCGCGCCATTGCACAATTGTCATATTTGTTCATTATTTTTTCTTTGCTTGGTAGTTTTAATTGCCGTTTATAATGCACTATCCCACTGCTGTGCAGCAGAGGCCAAGCTCTGTTACAGATATAACCAGGTTAATTTTTGTGTATAATTTAGAGATAAAAAGGGAGTTTGTCACGAAATTGAGAAATCTGTACATATTTCTCGAGGATTTCATTTCCATAACACTCGGGCTTTTTGAGCCTCTAGTTGCCTGTTCAATTTTGCCGTTGTCCAAATATTTGCGTCGCTCCAACTTGTGATGGTAAACTCTGACATACAGCCGCGCTAACTAAACGTGACTGGTCGGGGGATAACCCAGTGACGACATGTTCGCCCGATGACACGACGAAACTTTAATAAAGCAACAGAAATTTTGAGATGAAATTAAATTTAACTGCAGGAAAACGTGTTGGCGTTCATCTCACCTGAATGCCTGCGTGTATAGTGCAAAGTAAATGAAATGAAATGAAATGAAATGAAATGAAATAAGTATTCTTTATCATTTTTTAAAAGAAGTCGTACAACGGGCGGCCTTATCACTAAAAACCATATCTTCCAGGCAACCTAGGGATGGAGAAGCTTGGTAAACATACATACATAAATACATAGAACCACGACTATTATCCCCGAAGGGTTAGTCAGAGACTAGGCAATGAGGACAGCAAAAGCAGACCTCTACCGTAGTCCACTTTTCACCAAATAGCGACTGCACATGTGCTCAGCGTGACAGCCCATCGCCACTCTGTGGTGTTGGATGTTGTGCAGTCTTTAGTCCGTTAGACGCCTTTTACGACACCCAAGGGAAGAGGGGTGGTAGCATTCTTTCACAAATACGCGACTCGGTTTAAAAGGTAAAGTAAAAGTATAACCAGCCCTGCATTTAAATTGTAGAGATTACTTGTATAATGTAAAAACGTTGGCATTATCTTATGTTTTGTCGCTCGGTCGGGCTAACCTCACTATAGCACGGTATAACTATAGAACATCTATCTAGCTTGTATCTCTTTCTTGTGCAGGTGGCCTGACGCGATTAATTTGTATCGCATTTTATTTGTTATGTGTGTTAATTTAAAGTACCTGCCTAGCTTAAGTTTACTTTTATTGTCATTGCATTTTGTTGATGTTATGTGCAGATGTTGAGCTCAACTTATTTGTAGCATAACGGACAAATCTCCGTGATTATGGTTTGCTTTATAGTTTAATGTCATTGTAATATTATTTAATAAAATTAAAAAAAACAAAGATGGTCTTTGCCCAGCAGTGGGACAGTAGCACACGTGACACCATCAATCAAACCGTACATCTACAAACGTACACTTGGGTAACTGAAAATAAATTAATTACCTCATATTTTGCTCAGCTCGGGTAGTGGTAAGGATTTTTATAAGTCCGCTAGTGGCTAGCTACCAATGCCGTATTTACCGTATTTTAACTGACGCCATAATGTTGTATTTCGTTAGTTTATGGTACGACTAAGACGGCATTTCAGTAAAACAGGATTTCGGGTAAAGTGCACTTACATTCTATGACCTTATCGTCACTTACTATCAGGTGAGAACAACGTCAGTTCCCTGGCCCAAGTAGGGCATTCCTTGCCTTATTAAAACATAATTTCAATTTAAAATTAGACGAAGTGAATGAAACTATATTAGGAATTAGAAATCCGCCTATGAAACGAGTGTTGCTTACTCGCCCCTGCTATTTAAAGCCACGCTCCAGATTGCCGCTATTTTTAAGCGGAAAAACCTTTCTCGTTGCTTAGAGGCGACACTCAGCCTATGGTGGCTTGAATGGAATGTTATGCTGAACCGGTGAATCACATGAATGACGAATCAAAATGAGGTACCACCTACTCTAAAGTTTCTTTCTATGCGCTTTGTTCGATAGATGATCTAAGTTTGTAATAAAAGTGTTTTATAAATAAAAGTTTGTTACGATCTTTAAACGCTTCTTTTGCTTCATTTTCATAAAAATAAGTAGAATTACATGCTTTTCGGTTTAGAGTAATTTTGACTCTTTGTAATAGAAGTGAGTATCTATTATAGATTAGGCACGTTCGTTGTTGACAATGTAACAAAAAAAGGCATAAAACGTGCCAATACGTTGGCATGTGAGTTATATTTTTCTTTTGATATATTTATTAAGGGTCAGGGCAGCTTGTAAATCGCGTTAACTTCTTATCGACAACATTGGATTGGCCATTGCTGTAATAAAAGGACAATTCGATTTGCTCGGTCAATCCAATGCGAATTTCTTTTCGGGTAAGCGGGTCAATTTTATTGTGCGCGCGAACAACGGATTTGATTCCGAGCGTCCCCTGGTGTCGCGCGTCTTTTGTTTTCTATCTTCACCCATGCCTTCACATTAGATTTTCCGTATAACGAGAAACTGTATTATACTTTTCGAATTGTTGGAACATGCATGGCTATTATTCTCGTATTCGTTATGGTATTCATTGTTACAGTCTGTGTCGCGTAGCGGCAAGAGAGTGCTACCAACCCCCCCTCCCCCCCCCCCTTCTTTATTTTCTTGGGTGTCGTAAAAGGCGACTAGCGGACTAAAGACTGCACATACATCCAACAGCTTAGAGCGGTGATGGGGTCATCACCAGTCAAGCTGAGCACATGTGCAGTCGCTATTTTACGGGACTGCGCTTTTGCGGTCCTCATTCCCTGGTCTCTTCTTTATTTCTTTGTTCTAATAGTCGTGATTATGTGCCTTACAAATAAACAAAGAATAAGCAACGAATAGTTATTCCGTGTTTTGTTCCTTTCATGTAAACGTAATTTCAAATTAGAGTAAAAGAGACAAAACACAGAATAACTATTCCGACCTTTATCTCTAACTATCTATTTGTAAGGCACTATTATGTTTTATTTATCATCTATATTATTAAAAATCAATTGCCACAAATGTTTGTACGCGCATCATTTCCGTACGGCTTTGTATTTGTCAGGACCAGGTAGGCTACTCTTGAAACAGAATTGCATTAATCAATTTCCAATCACAAATCTAAAAAATGTCAAATGGCACTTTTGTAAGCGACAATAGCGCCACATTGGAATTAAATTGCGTGGAAATTGATTGAACAAATTATTATCGAGATGGCGTTCCGGAATTATCTTTACTTATCCCAATATCGGTACATATTAATTGCATTGGAATTGTATTAAGATTGAGTTTGCGTTCGAGAGTAACCCCCCTGGTTTGTGCCTATAATAGATTTTTTTGCGGAAATTCGTCGCGGTATACCGAGTTCACGCGGGAGGAGGCGCGGGCGGGCCGCTAGTAACTATATTAGGTAATAAAAACGCGCAAAATAAATAAAAAGCAACGTTCAAATGTTTGTTCTCTATAGATTGTTATAAAACATTGGTAGGATATTCTGGGGACGCCCGCGACGGATCCTGGCCTAAAACAACGTGGCATAGCAACGCATGCCGGGTAGGTACAGCTAGTATTTAAAAAAACTTTGTAAATGCAATTTAGTACTAATGAAAAAGCTCAAAAGTCAAATTTATTCAATTCGGGTCCTTCAAACGAGGCGTGAAGAAGCACTTTGTGGGCCGGCAGAGTGAGGATGACTGATGCTACGTCTCTTACGCTGCACCAGTTGTCCTCGCGCCTGGACCTCATTTCCACTTAACATCAGGTGGAGTGGGGTCATTTGCCGGGCTTAGTATAAAAAAAAAAAAAAAAAAATTAAACCTTTACAGGCACTTAATGACGTCAATTAAAAAAAAAAATTAGTTAACTAACTTTCTGTAAAGAGCACTTCTTCTTCTTCTTCTTCTTCCGTCTTAACCGGTTGTTACACACATATGTTGTAATATCTAAACACTCATCACTTCAATCGTAGCGTATTATATCATGTTTCATACAATTTATCCATATTTTCCTTGGTCTTCATTTCCTCAAACATCCGGCAAGATTCATGCTCTCTAATTCATGATCGTTTCTAATTAAATGATGATCATCTTTCCTCATTATATTATTAGGTCCATATCAAGACAGTTGTTTTTTTTTCTATGGCCGAAATTAATAATGGTTACAGATAGATTGATTATAAGTAAATAGTAAGTGTTTCTGTCACTGGAGGTACTTTTAGACTTACCTCCTCTCTGTCGCATGTAAAGTATAGTACCTACAGCCTGTATACTGTCCCATTCCCACTGCTGGGCAAAGGCCTCCATCATTGAAATCAAGGCATAGCCATCGTCGTCCGATGGGTATTGGCTTAATGTGTCATGCATAAAAAAAAAATTATAAAAAAGTTTTTTTTTTTTCTTGGCGGGAAAGTGAAGCGTCATTGTCTGCAGTTTTGTATTATTTTCTATAATTTGTGTTTTGTCGAATATTAATGTGAAATAATTTTGTCGAATGTTATTTACTGTTAAGTGTTCGTGAACGTGTCTAAGTGTTAGCAAATAAACAGTGCAACATCACTTTTCAAATTTTCTCAAGAAGTCCGTGAGAGACCTCAATAAAGTCCCACAGTATTATTGAGTCTCGAGGGGTTTGGGGGAAAATCATTTACCACTAAACGTTTATTATCACTCATTATCATCCACTTAATGTAAAGAAAATAATAATTACTATTAAAACTTAACACTGGCTAAATGTGCTGATCGCACGAAGCCATTAAGAGAAAAAAAAAAGATATTTTTTTTGCGAGGATTAATCATAATCCATTTGTATACACGTACTCATGAAAAACATTACACACATCTCCCGTAGTGATTGTTGACAAAGATAACATTGTCCGTGTTATCTTTCCACCGATTGGCTGATTTAAAAGGAACATCCCCCAGCCTGAGTATTTTTGTTTATGTTATTGCCATTCTTCCCCCTGTTTATGTTATTGCTATTCTTATTGTTTTTTAAACAAAAAAAATTGGATTAACCTACGTTTAATTACCTACTACCTTTAATAGAGAGTGACTCCATTCATGTGATCACGGACCCTACAAAGGGTATGAAACATCGGGGTTTAATAAATAAAAAAGTACTTTAGTAACTGAACGCAAGTTAATCCGGAAAAAGTGTTTCCTTTCATTTCTTATTCATGTTTTAATTTGTCGTTGCGTTGACAAAGTTGTAATTATATAGCAAAGCTGAAAAAAGGAGTTGGAGAGAATGAAGAGTTGCCTCAGCTAGGACTCGAATAGGCGACCACAAAACCATGTTTGCTTTGTCATTCAGCCACAAAGAAATATTTGAGTACTAGCGGCCGCTCGCGGTTTCACCCGCATGGCTCCAGTTCCCGTGGGAATATCGAAATAAAAAGTATCCTATGTGTTAATCCAGGTTATAAACTATCTGTATGCCGAATTTCATACAGATCCATTTAGTAGTTTTTACGTGAAAGAGTAACAAACATCCATCCATACTTACAAACTTTCGCGTTTATAATATTAGTAGGATTTAATAACAATCCTCCGTACTCCAGAAGCCACGTGAAGCCGTTGGTCCCGGTTGTTGCCGTAAGATGGCAGTCGGTTATACCACCAAACCGCATTGGGCCACCGTGGTGGTTATGGCCCAATCTCCTGAAATGCTATTGTCCATGTGAAAGGCCCTCTGCCCAGCAGTGGCACCTTTAGAGGCTGATGATGGTGGACTTAATAACAACTGTGTTTTCATTTTTGTTACAGGTAAGTCACTTGAAGCTTGCTGGGAGGACAAAGGTTCTTGTTTAATATTTAGCAAAAAAAAGCAGCAATACAAATAGGTAAGTACCAAAAGTATTATTCAATTTATTTAAATAATGTTGCACTCTCAATTTGAGCGGGGCGGCGGTGGTAACATCGCTCACACTCGCAGGCTTAGATCGCGCGTAATAAAAAAAATTCTTTATGCATACAAATTCAGTACAAACAATAATCTAAGGTTGGGACCAACCTAGTAAGTATAATAATAATACCTGTTGGAGGAGGTCCCGCTCTTCCTTAGCAATAGGTGGCGTACGTATTATAAAAACAAAGTTATAAGATAAATTAGGACTAATAGCTAAACTAAGTTATGTGTTTTTCGTGTGAGTGTTATAAGATTGATTTTAACGCGCGTGTGTGTTTGTGTGAATGTGTATCTCTGGGAGTGAGTGTGTATGTCTGTATGAATGTTCCCACGCGTGTGTTTTTGTACATGAATATAATATATTAAAACATATATATAAACAGGCGAAGCAATGCATCTGATACCGTAATGACCATTGAATTTCTAATTAGCAAGAAATGTCAGAAAACCAAAAAAGCAAATATCTTCTTAATTAACTAATAAAGAATAAAACGGTTTGTTATAATATTGTCTTAAATTATAAAGGTCCAATACGAAAAACGTCGAATCATAAAAATGTCAACGATACGTTGAAAAAAAACTACCTCAGGTGGGTGTTTCATTCATAATTAAGTTATATTGGGGTGTCTGAGTTTGAGCTTTTTAATTAACACGTTGTATAAGTGAGATTGCCAGGAGAGGAATATCCTTAGAGGTTCCACTTATTTCGAACCACTAATAAAATTGTTATTTTATTAGTGGTTCTAGCTTCCTAGCAATCTTACTTATACAATGTGTATAAGTGGGATTGCTAGGAGAGGAATATCCTTAGAGGTATCACTTATTTCAAACCACTAATAAAATTGTTATTTTATTAGTGGTTCTAGCTTCCTAGCAATCTCACTTATACAATGTGTACAAGTGAGTTTGCTAGGAGAGGAATATCAGCCACTAATAAAATTGTTATTTTATTAGTGGTTTTAGCTTCCTAGCAATCTCATTTATACAATGTGTTTATGTGAGATTGCTAGGAGAGGAATATCCTTAGGGGTATCACTTATTTCGAACCACTAATAAAATAACAATTTCAAATTATACATTGTTTTCTAAAGTTTACGGCACCCTATGTTAGGATAAAATGTAATTAATGTACCTAATGTAAAATAAGCTGATATATTTCATTCGCGTAAATTACTATTAAAACTGCTGATTAGTCTTAGATCGTACTAGTTTCTTGTTTGACTGTACCTACCGTACCTGTTTTGCACCGTTTTGTTGTCGGCTGCGATTCGGAAATTACACGCACCATCCTATTTATAAGCAAACCTAGTTTCAGTGAGTTCCATTCTATGAATACCATGGTTTAAACAAAACTAAGGCTGGCTCATTATTACTTATAATTTACACATTTGCACATTATTAATATAATATCACCGAAATGTGGTCGATCGGAAATTTCCTCGACTTTACCCTGTGACTGTACCCAAAGACTATCTACCGACCCCTATAGATAGGGTATCGCGGCTGGAACTACGGCTCCGGCTGTGTATCTCAGGGGTACCTACTACGGGGTTCCGGTTCATGCCCCCGCCTTGACCGGCGCCTCCGCCGGGATCCGGACGTGGGTTGGACTCGTAGTGGCTTGTGGTTAGCTGTAGAGCTTGGGAATGTTCGTTTGTCCTGGTATTGTGTGCCAGGACTTCCAAACTCGCGCACAGCGAGCGGGGCCTAGTAGCGGTCTCTGTGGGGCCAGCAGCGAAAAGTCCTGCGGGGAACGTGAGTTTCCCTTATAGTTGGCAGCTTGGTCCGGTGGTTCTCATTGGATATTGGTGTTGACATGTCCGGTACTAGTCTGGAGAAC
Source organism: Scoparia ambigualis (assembly GCA_963921215.1). Classification (NCBI taxonomy): domain Eukaryota; kingdom Metazoa; phylum Arthropoda; class Insecta; order Lepidoptera; family Crambidae; genus Scoparia; species Scoparia ambigualis. Next base: position 5,329,843 of record OY992503.1, read on the forward strand.
TAGTAGAGGCGGCCCCCTAGATGCCGTAGGCTCCGGTCCAGCCAGCCGCGTAGGACGTGGGAATTGGCTAGGCGCCCGGATGGGTTCCGGAAGTGAGTGTGCTCACTACTCCGCGACCAAGGTGGACACTTGGGAGTTGACTTTAGAGTCGACGACCCGAGCAGTGGCAACTGCGAGTTGTGCCCTTCGTGCAACGAGAAGTGAGCGTGCTTGACAGCTCCGGTTACCTATCTGGACAATAGGCAGTGACTACACTTGTTCACGGGGAAACTCTCCCGAGACACTAGTCTTATGAGTACCGAATGAAGAGCGCGCTCCGGCGGGCACTGATTTGGCGTCAAGACCTAACGCAGATGGTCTCCTGCGCGAGTATTTTGCTGGCGCAGGCACGTCTGGCACTTCTTGCATAAGCTAACGGTTGGTCTCGAGGTGCCAGTACAAATAAAACTTAGTGATGTAAGGAGAGGGGATGTACCCAAAGAAATTAAACTATATTAAATCTCTTTGACTGTACCTCAGTGGCGGAAGACGTGGGATTGATTCCCACCTAAGGTACCTAGTCGTTTTTTTCAACGTGTCACTATACTACCGTATTAGTGATCATACACATAAATTTAACAGTTGAATCAGTTATATCTCGTCAACCGATCGATTCGCGTGTCAGCCCTAACATTAGCTAGTCTAAATTTGTTCCCAAGGTAAATGAACTTACCAGATGTTCGTACATATTATATCCGGTATGGATTGATGAATAAACAAATAGTTTTGAAGCTCCCAAACTACGAGTAGTGTGTTTTGGCATATCACTGACAATATTGTGTTAACTCAGTCATATTGTTCTTCACTGAAATACGAGTACGACGTTATTTTCTAAATTAGGTATATAAAAATAAGTTGTATCATATCATAGTAACAAAAATAATAAAAAAATTGTTAAGATGATGGCAAAAATAAGACTTGATATGACATTTGTTACTTAAGTATAGGCTCCCATTCATCAGTCCATCGATCACTAAATTCATTATACCACGAGAAGCTCCCGACGCCTAATTGAATATGAAGATGGATCACAGGGACACTTTCTATACGAAAGCGAGCGATCGAACGAAGGACTCAAATTATTAGATTCAACTACATGATATCAGTTTAGTAGATGGGCTAACGCAAACCAGTTGTTTTACGAACCCTCAAGGATCGAATACTACGTTGTTATTTAGTTGAAGGTTGAAGGAAGGCAGCGTGAAACATTTTCTTCATGCCACTGAGATGGCAAACCGCTGCTGACGCTGAAGCTTTTAAATACAAACCGCGGCAAATACTCCACTCCGCCGGGTGTTATCTTGAGTTCAGTGGAAATGGAGTTCAACTGACGAAGACAACTGACGCAGCGTTAAGAAAGTAGCTAGACCGCACCAGTTCTTATACCTCTATGCCCTCATCCAGCACTCTTCATAACGGAACGCAAAAAACGTAAAACTTCGAATAAAATCACCATCATCATCATCAGCCTATAAACGTCCCACTGCTGGGCATGATGAGGAGATTGTTCCATAACCTTAAACGTAATATTCGCTGTTATAGGTTCCTAAGTATGTGATATATTTTCGTTATTCTGTGGCTGTATGATTGTATTGTCGTTATAACCCCCAATCGATACTGCTTAGTCGTTCGATTATTTTTCCATAACGACCAATCTATCAACTCTTTTGTAAATACAGAAAGTGATGTATAACATTATTTTGCTATACTTATTGCATTCGTAACACTATTTTATTTGTATTGATGATATCAGTTACCATAAGACGATCTGCCACTAGAACCTTTTGCAATACGAGCGCTTGCTTTTTTTTAACTGAGCTGCCGAGACATTGGTTTTCCTTTCAAATTTTTAAGTGCTTGGTTTTGATACCCTCTTAGCCAGGGTTTTGTCATAATAGCTTCGATATTAGGTAACTTCAATATCGAAAAGCTTTTTAGCAGCCCTTGTGTTCTACTGGTTAGATCACCGGTGTCAGACACAGGGGGTCCCGGGAGTACACACATATTAGATTATTCGTGTTATAACCATCATCTTATATAGTTTGTAGTATGATATATAATGTGTTTGTTCCATGGTTCTGTCCCGATAGTTAAAGGAGAATTAGCCAGTTCCTCTGTAGTTGAGTGTTTTGGTTGAACCGCGCACATTCCGCCTTATCGTCACTCACCATTAGTGAGATTATTTTCAAGCGCAAACACAGAAAATCAAAAATAAGGAAAGTTGTAGAAAATAGTCAGTCACCGATATAGACTGTCCACCTATAGGGCAAACGCCACTTTGAAATCAAGTCATCGCTATTATGGATGAGTATCAATCATCGTGTTTGCCAAAAATCGGTTGGTAATCACCAACTCGGTCTATAAAGCACTCACCGAAAACTCCAAAACACAAAGCATCGGTCCTGCACTCAATTGTAAAGAATATGTTCTGTTAATTAAAGGCGCAATGTATATTTAAAGGCTACGAAGCTGCAGAGCATAGTGCGATGTGATGTCGGTTCCTTATTAAATCAAGTTGGCGCCGAGAATTCTTGATTGGCATTACCTGGTCTCGTGACCTAGATTTACAGATCAATATGGCTGGTCGCCTTTCATCAAACTGAAAGGCGACCAGCCACAATATTGTCTGCCGCCAAACCACCAACGACGTTGTCGTGGTTCGTTAGTTTGATTTAAGACATCTGTTTGTTTTATTGTTACATATAAATGTTCACGACTATTATCTCTGAAGGGTTAGTCAGAGAGGCAATGAGGACTGCCACAGTCCACGTTTCACCAAATGATAACTGCACATGTGCTCAGCGTGACAGGTGGTGAGCCCCTCGCCGCTCTATGCTGGTGGATGTATGTCTTTGGTCTGTTAGTCGCCTTTTCATCACCCAAGGGAAGAGATGGAGTGGCAGTATTATTTTAATGAGCCGGTACGTGACACGGCTCAATTGATTAAGGATATGTTTCTGTTTTTATTATTACTAAAGGGCACCCCACACACGACCAGTATGCGGCAGGTATCGGCCTGTCAGTTGCACGGCGGCAGGCCGGCGGCGGCTAGTACTAACTGACAGGCAGATACCTGCCAGCGAATTGATCGTGTGTGCGGCCCTTAAGACAGCATGCACACCTAATGAAAAACGCAAGCTAAAGCTGGCCATGGACGAGCATGACACCGAGCATGACACCGAGCGCATAACGCGCGCGCGAATGCAACTTGAAGCTTCAAGTTCTTATGGCTCCTAACCCTGTAATTTCACCGGACGTAGTACCCTTGATACCGTAACGTAACAATGTAAAACACTGCTGCTTGGCGGCATAAATAGGCATTAGGGTGATCGCTATCCAGTCAGATTATGGGAAGAATCCTGAGAGTAAATGACCAAAATGAATTATGAGAGTAAATTATGCTAAAGAATTATAACTGTGGTGTCTGTCTAACCCTATATATGTAAGTATGTACGGTCGGGGTCACTGTCGCTTTACCACTTAGCAGCGATTTTTGTATGAAGCGCACCGACCGCCTGGGTGTGTGCCCGTACCAAATAGACGACGCGGTGTGCAAGGTATTTTGACCTTTAGACTGGTAAAGCGACGGAGTCCGCCATTGTACGTTTGGATACGTGTATAAAAAATCAAATTCATAAGTCAAAACTTCTTTACACTGAAATGGGATTTAGACTTTAACCATTTAACGGAAAAATTCACATACTGTGATGAGGAATTAAAGTTGAAATTATAACCAAGCGTCGTCGGCGTCTAATATATCAACAAAGCCTTATAAAGGAATAACGCCCCTCTATTAAAATTAATAAACAAAATAATATTCAATCTGAATCCACACAAGCATTCGTCTCATTCCGTTGTGTAATTAATAATACATCTCTCACCACGCTACTGGAAATAGATAAGGCCGCGTTTGATCTATGACGCTACGCAACCGCACAATAAGGTAGGAATTGGAAACAACAACCGCATTGTTCGTACACCCTCTGGAATAGGGCTTCCAATCCCGGTATACCGAGATCCCGAAATACCAAGATCCCACACCATTTTAACTAGTTCGGGATCCCGCGGGATTTGCGGGATTGAAAATTATCATCTCTCTCGCGAGCGCTGCCGCTCGACCCTTTCCGTGCCCCTTTCCGTTGTGGCTGAAAGAAATATTCAGAGCAAAGCTTCAGATGACCACATAGAAGAGTTCTCGGTTAATCGACCTTTGACACTGCAGGAAGAGCTCGAGATAACTTTGAATTCCGCCTTGACAAATATTTGTCCATCACCCACTTGAATTCCTTTAATGGAAACAATCATAAAAAAAGAGATGACTCTTTATGAATCAGGAGGGTCGATGGGCAAAAATTTGACGCAGGCACACAATGCCCTAAATATCTGTAGTGCCAACTAGTGTAGAAGCCGTGCTCTGCTGGATATCTAGCCAATAAGATAAGGAATAGTTTAACCGACGATACATTAGGAATGTTGTGTTTCCTGCGAAAACCCTTTCAAAATGTTAAGTAAAATTTGTAACGAGTTGATTTTTTCTTCTTTATTTAATAAATATCTATCCAAATAAAATAAAGCTATGTTTTTCTTTTTTTCTTTTTACATAGATACCGCATCGCGGAAAACTTTCAATCCCGCCCATACCGAGACCCCGCTAGGCGTGCGGGATTGATAGCCCTACTCTGGAATGAAAACGGGAGCGTTCGCCACTAAATATATTATTATGAAAGGTACATGGTGTATCACCGCGCCACATAAGCCTTTTTATACACTACTACACTACTTTAAGCAGCGATGCAGCGGCTAGCCGTTCATCTTGCGTGCGACTTTTTCAGGGTGTCTGTAGCGATGCATTTGCGATACGCGGCTTGTTCAATGCACAATCCCACTAATCTGCATTGATATAAAGTTGCTGTCAAATCGATACAAACGCGCGTATCGATACAATCGTAATTCGCGATGTAGTCGTGTGTCTCAATAACGCGCGTTTGCATCGCACTAAGAGCCACCGAACATATGATGCTTTTAGCATCGGCGATCGGCGATTTTGCGACTGGCATCGCGTTTGGCGACTCTCTGCATTTGATTGCAGTATCGGAATCGCGCGTTTTAGCGATTCAGCCGCTGCATTCAGCTTCTAAAAAGCGACTAAATCGCCGATCGCCGCTGCTAAAAGTAGCATGTCTGCTCTGGCCCTAAAGTGTATAAATGGCCTTAAACCGAATGATAAACCTCCAATGGGAGAGTCTGACGACGTTTTATTACGTTTTGTAATGACAACTTGGACCTTTACACGCCAATTTAGACTTTAAAGCGACATAAAATATTCAATACAGCCTCTTTGGAAAGCCTTTGGGTACGTTTACTTGTCATCTCGCAAATGGAAAGAGGTTAATTGCATTTAAATTGACAATTAAACGTTTTCCTCTTTGAATATGAAGTCACTTTATTCCTATTATTCCTTTTCTATAATCTATTTCATAAATATTAGATCATCATCATTGTCTATAAATGAGTCGTGATATTATGTATTCATTCAGTTTTAATTGTTGACCGCCTCTGTGGTCTAGTGGCTAAGCTACCGGTTTTAGACCCAGAGGTCCCGGGTTCGATTCCCAGCTGGGGGGTACATCTTTGTGTGCTCGGTTTGGTGGGTGGTAGGGCTGTTAAGTCCGCCTGGCTAGCTACCACCATCTTATCTAAGTAAGTCGCCATAACAACGATGTTTATGGCATTGTTGTGTTCCGACAGTTTGAGATAGCCAGTTCCTCAGTGGTTGATGATTCCGGGTGAAGCGCGCTTCCACCTTCGGCCTTATGGTCACTTACCATCAGGTGAGATGAAGGCCAAGCGCTTACCCGTTGTGGATAAAAAAAAATGTTTTAATATTTTCTGTATCTGTAGGGCCGTAAGTCTGGATGTCAGCGGTGGGGCAAGCAGCAACATTGAAACGCATACATTTGTAAACAAAATATTGAGGTTTAACTCACCTTTAGATACCTGACGCATCGACCGAGTGGCACCGGTCGTGGTCAGGAGCTGACGGCTGTCGCGGTGGTACTCTTCTTACCTTTGACTAAAATATCACTAACCCCCAGCTGAGGTTGAGGAAAAACGCTTTACCGTTTTGAAAAGCAAAGGATTTTACTACACCCAAGGAAAGAGTATGGTTGGTAATATTCTTTTAATAAGCCACCACCACACAACTAAGTCTAGACTAGTCTTGTCTAGACTAGTCTAGTCTCACTATTTGCCAAGTGTAATATAACCACTTCCCGTATCCCATTGAACGGCCGGTCATCATCGCCGCAATAAAGAGAGGCGAGAGAAAAAAAATTGAAATCTAATAACACTCATAAATATAACGCTCGTTCGGTATTATTGTCATAGTTTTATTGTCCGATTCAGTAGCCATAAAGTGTATTAACGACGCGATAAAACAGTCTATTGAACACTAAAATCTGTGTCAACGAACTCTCGGAGAAAATCGTTTGGCGTTACTCTTATATCCAATGGTTTGTGTTCGGAGTTTTGTTATTGTTGCCAAGAATAACTTTTTATTCAGACACCCCTACTATTATTTAAGATGTTGTGGTCGCTTGATTTTAGTTTCGTAGGTGGCGCCTCGGCTGGTTCAGTTAACGGTCGTGAATATGAAGTGTATAATGAATAATGTATGAAGTTTTAGTGTTTAAAAAAAACGCTAAAATATATAAAAAACATTAATCTATAACGCAGCTTCATCTTCACCGAATGTTAATCTCAGAGGTGAAAACTTCTAAGATTTGATGAAGCAATGTTGACTAAAAACATAAGCATCAAGCACTGATAAATTTCGACGGGTGAAAACCAGACCTCGGTAGCCAAGTGGTTAAGGCAGCCGCCCGGAATGCGGAAGGTGCGTGGATCGATTCCCGCCTGAGGTTGTCGTCTTTTTTCAGTGTTTAAAAATTTCCTCAAATATATTTAAGCGGTAATAAAACGCTATAATATATTAAAAAAACATTAAACACACTGCATATTTGTATACTTACACATTTATGTACTTTATCGTTTGTTACGCTAATCAATTTCTTACTTGTAGTTTAGTTGCGTCTTTACTACTGTTGAACAGTGTTACCTATATCTTTGAAAAGTTCGTTAAATTCACGCGGTAATCGGTAGACAGGTGCGTTACGAGCATAATATGTTTTCGTGCGAGGAACCTTAACCTTTTATAGCGCAGTGTACAATATATTGACACCATATTTTGAACTTTATATAATAATTATCGCAATTATTGAGATAAGGTCGAAAACCAATGAAAAATTTCAACATGCTCTGCTCGTTAAAGGGTTAAATAGTGGTGGTAGGCGCCGGCGAGCGCGAGGGGCTGGGACGTTGAGCTCTACACTTTCTTTAAGCTCATCACAGTCCATAAAAAAACAAATGTACATCAATTTGCGTCTATTCTCAAGCGTTAATAAATTGTACTGATTACAATTTTCCTTGTAAGTCGATAAACCTGGTTTACGATAACGATAGTTCAAGTGCCTCACAAATATTGTTTGTACCTAGTCTTTCCAATCGATTGTTATAAATTAGATATTGGAGGGATCAAATTGGACTTGCGTATTCTACAATGCTTCGGACATATGCGTTTTAAAGTAATGGATGCAACCTATCAACTCGCATTGCGCCAGTATGATGGGTTATGGCCCAATCTCCCTACTGCTGTTGTGTCTATGTGGGAAGGCCTGTTGCCCAGTCTTTATAGGTTGATGATAGTCATAAAAACAACATTCATCAATAACATTTGTCACACGGCATTTGGCAATCGTGGTGGATGATTAAGCCAATACTTTATGAGTAGCGACGACTTTATTTATTTATTTTTACGCTGAATGGGTTTGCTCTTGATCCTAATCAAGCCCAGGGGTAAGACAGGATCTACGATAGAGCGAGCTAACCCAGAAGGTGCCTATTCACTCTTGCTTTGAAGGTGGACGGGTTATAAGTACTCAGAAACAGATGCAGGGAGGGAGTTCCACTCCTTTGCTGTGTGCAGTATAAAAGATGTTGAGTAGCGCTTTATGCGACATTTAGGAATATTCACCAAGAAAGGGTGGTAGCCCGCAGTACGTCTAGATGTCCGATGGAAGAAGGGGGATGGCGGTATAAGCTCATGCAGCTCCAGAGCACACTCTCCTAAGTACAGTCTGTAAAAGACCGACAGACAGGCAACTTTGCGGCGGTGAGCTAGGGTGTGAAACTTGCTCTTCATCATTTCAATGATGATGGCCTTTGCCGTGGGACAAAAGCATAGGCTATACTTTTGTACGGGCCCGCCGGTATCCGTACTGATGTCAACTAATGTCACTGACGTCACGGGACGATCTATGTGGAGTTGTCAAATTAAAATGCGTGTGTCTTAAGGCGCGTCCTCACTGAGAGCATTCGCGTGTAATAAGCATTCGGCATCGAATATTCGAGTGGTGTGGACGTGGAGCCGAGCGATACGAAGTTTACACGCGAGCACGAACTTCGGCCAGTGTGGACGTCGGTCGTCGCAACGCTATTCGCGGAAATGGCTCGCAATCGAATGTTCACACAAACAAAACGCTCGAAAGCGAGTACTCAGATAATGAAATGAATGAGTATGTATGTAGGAATATTACTGGCCACTTGTAAGCAAGGAACCTTGATCGTGACCTTCTTGGTCTATCGTATTATTAAATTATCGAGTTATTGTCAATGTCAATTTAATAAAACAAAAAACATGTATTGCTTTGGCTATTAAAAAAAATAATGACATAATTAGTATTCGAATGCTCGAACGTTAATAGTTTTGAAAGTGAATGGTTAGTTCGCTGGGCAGAATTTGTTGCTCGCCGGCGATTGCTCGTTTAGAAAAGCTCGGGTAAAGGACCCTCTTGACGTCGGCAGACGCATCCGCAGACGTCGTCCGCGGATGCGTCGGCTGACGTGTAGAGGGGGTGATTTGCGCGTCTGTGGTAGATATTTAACGTCTGCAGATGCATCTGCCTCGCATCCGACTGTTGTCCGTTTTTGTGGCACGCATCAAAGGGATTCGGCGCCAACGTCCGGCGTCTGTCCACACGTCTGCCGGCGCATCAGTTTGATCGGAGTTGCGATTGAAAGTGCACGCGTGCTTCTTGTGTTTTAATTCTCGTACCTACTTTCGTTTTTGATGGGTGGTGAGTGGTGGTGGTTTGATGGACGTGAATAAATTTTGTATACACGTTCAGTGAGATGAACAGATGAAAAACGTGTCCAGGGATAACTAAAAAGTAAAAAATAAATTAAAAGTAAAAAACCTTTTTATAAAACAAGCTTTTATTTAAATGCGCTAATAAGAAAAAAATTCACTTTTACTATCAACAGTTTATAACGTCATTAAACAATTTAATATGATATGAAAGGCTGTCGTGAGATTTACTATAAGTATGTATAAGTAAGTTTGTGTAAATAAACAAGTAAATTACTTAAATAACTTGATGTGATTGATTTTAACTATTAAAATTGCGAATGTGAGCGCAAGTTGCGTCTGCCCAGAGTGAACATACACTGATCGACCTACAGACGTGTGGACAGCTCGTGGAAATTCATCTGCGGTTGCATCTGCCAATGTCCGCGGACGCATCTGCCGACGTGAAGAGGCGCCTTAAGAATGCTCTCAATGAGGACGCTCCTTTAGCCGAACGTCTTTAATGCACTGTCTGGACGAGTATAATAAAATGCATTTCCGTAAATCACGACTGATTAAGCAATACGATCAAAGTGCATTGGCGTAGCAATGCAAAGGGCAATCAATATAAGTGTAATATTAAAATAGCTTGTACAACTTTAATTATTTTTTTAGCCTTAAATATGCTTTTGTTATCATGACAAGCTGCTCTATCAAAGATAGATAGATAAATAAACAATTTTATTGCACATACACAAGAAACAGTAACAGATAAAAGCTTCTCTTCCTACACCAGACATCGAAGTCAAAACTTCCTTAACCATGCACCAACTTTCTTAAAAGCACTCGACCGAGTTGGAAACTTTTCAACTAGAGAATTGTTTTGAGGGTTTTGTGGATCGTCCCGTCCAACATTCTATAATTCCATAGGCTTCAATGAATTAATTATGTCTCCATCAAAACAAATTAATTTGTAATATTTTGTTATTTTATATTAAACCTATACGTGTGGACTCGAACCTGCACCTTCTGATAATCCGGCCCAAGGCGTCATTATCATTCACATATCAGTAATTTTTTTTTGTTATCATTGGCAATGTACTTTATTTTTACTATTCGAAAACGAGAGCTAAAGTTACGTCTACAGAAAACTGATTATGTCACCATTCGCTTTTTTTAACAAAAATAAGAGAACGTCTATTATAAACAAGGTCTCAAACAAACTCACTTTAACTATCTTTTTGTATTACGATATTGTAAGTTTAATACCACTTTTTATTTAATACGTTGAAAGGAATACATCCCTATGCAGAAAATAGTGTTGAACCAATGTTTTCTCTGTACCTTTTAGACTAACTACCAGCATTACACTGACGAGTAACCAAAATGCCGACCGAGATGGATGAAACGGCCCTAAAATTAGGGTTAAGCAATGTGAGAGTGAATCCGGGCCCTATCTCTGCGTTGAACGGCCAAAAGTGTCCCGCGCACCAACAGACCCGCACTCGGTGGAATCTTTTGCGGGTACAAATACGCCCCGCGATGTTCCATTGTGGTTCTGGCAGCTAGTGATGTGTGTAAGGAGTTAGACTATCGATGCTACGCTTATGCTTTTTAGACAACTTAACCTACAGTACAGTGGAACGCAATTATCATCAAACCATTGGAGGAGATAAACTGTGATATATGTGAATAAATATCTACAAAGATAAGAAGATTCTGGATTGTGCAGCGTTTTGCGCGTTCAAGTTGTGATCTTGCAAGTTATATAACTTTTGCAAAGCCATGTGATCAAATTAAATTATTCAAGCTCCTTCTTGCTTCTGACATTATGCCGTTGTGTGTTTTAGCCGCCACCGCTAAACACAGCAATACATATTTGTTTTATCACGACCTGTATGCTATATTGTTCTTTTTGTAATGATAAATAAAGTACTCATAAGTTTTTTTTGTTATAGTCTGACCGCTACCGCTGTACCGCGCCTTAGGTATGCGCAGGGAGTCAAATTATCAATAGTTAATTAAGAGCGTGTCCGGTTACGTTCTTCACATTTTCTTGTGGGTCAGAAGGTCCAGCTATGTCATGATCTTCTTATTTTCATGCGGGTTGAAAGGTCCAGCTGAGAGAAGGTTATCAAAAAATTGGCCATATCATGAAATGCTCAAAATGTTTCATAATTATGTATAATTATGTTCTAACCTACCTTATTCATGAAATGGCCTAGCATTTCATGAAATGGCCAATATTAGGTTATGGCCACGACATATAGACGGATGGTGAATAATGTTCAGAAACTTCCTACCTGAGGTACCTAGTCCTTTATTGTCAACGTTTCGATATCATCGAAAGTTAAAATGTTTGAATTCGTATATTTTCGGTAGCCAAATTATCGATAGCTTAGCGTCACTGCAGCGCCCCCCTCAAGCTTCGCAGTACCTACGACGTACAAGAATAACTTTCCCTGCGTTCACCTACAGCGGCCAAGGACAATTATAAAATATGAGCTTTGTGTTTCTAAGATGGTTATCTTGTTCCCCTTATGCAATAATAATATGGAATATTTTATTCTATCCGCCTTCAAAGAAGAAATGGATATCTACAGTAATATTGTATGTATATCTATGGGTGGTTGGAAAACATACGACATCCCAAAAGCAGGTGAAACAACACACCAATTTCAGCAATTCTTTTCTTTGATCGCCTCTTTTCTCTATTGGCTTTTAGCCGCCTATTTTGTATCTAATGTAGTGGGACTAAATATTTGACAACTTTTGACATAGTTGCATAAGAGCCACCGCACACACGATACTTTTCGCTACGTATCGGAATGTTTCTGATGATGCTGTCGCGAGATTTATGTAAGTAGGTAGGTACTCGTATTTACTTAGATTGAAAATTTTAATACGTAGTTAAAATCAATCACATCAAGCTATTAAATTTACTTGTTTATTTACACATATTAGTATATATTAAATCTCGCGGTTACCTTTTATATCATATAAATTGTGTAATGACGTTATAAGTTGATAGTAAAAGTTTTAAAGTAAAAGTTTATTTTTTCTTTTTAGCGCATTTAAATAAAAGCTTGTTTTCTAAAAAGGCTTTCACTTTTAATTTATTTTTTACTTTTTAGTTATCCCTGGACACGTTTTTCATCTGTTCATCTCACTGAATACAAATATTTATGTATAGAAAAATTTATTCACGTCCACCAAACCACCACCACTCACCACCCATCAAAAACGATTCACCCATTAAGACGAATAAACTCGACGCGTTTGTGTCGCTTAATTACATAATGAAATCCTATGGCCACCTTCCAGCTCCATCATCAGACCCTGGTTACTATCTAGCACCAAAGTACTCGTCAAGACAAATCAAACGAGCCCGCTCGATAGGGTTATGATGTTGTTTAATTACTGAGTTCCTATGGCCATCTTCCAGCTCCATCATCAGACCCTGGTTACCATCTAGCACTTAAGTACTCGTAAAGACGAATCAAACGAGTCGAGACTCAATGGGGTTGCGTCGTTTCTTTACTGAGTTCCTTAGGACCACGTTCCAGCTCCATAATCAGATCAGACCCTGGTAACCATATAAAAACAAAGTACTCATCAAGACAAATGAAACGAGCCGAAACTCGATGGGGTTGCGTCGTTTCATTACAGAGTTCCTATGACCACCTTCTAGCTCCATCATCAGACCCTGGTTAATACCATTGAAAGACAAACTTCTCGTCAAGACGATTCAAACGAGCCCAAATTCGATGAGGTTGTGTTGTTTCATTGCGAAGTTTCTATGGCCACTTTCCAGCTCCATCATCAGATCAGCACCATGTCATCATAATATTGCAAGGTCATGGCGATTTACATGTGTAAATCGCGTGTGTACACGGTGTATGCAAAATTTCAGCTCAATCGGTAACCGGGAAGTGGGTCAAATATTGATTGCAAAATTCCAGGACATACCCTACGTGTGAAGTTAAATAAAAGCTTGTAAAAAGCGTCTAGATCGCCGATCGTTCGTACTTTCTCTCCATGTGGCATATCCGTGGGACATCCTGTATATCTATTTTTTTGCTATAGGTATAAGTCTAGATATTTTTGAATGCTAAATCCACTTAGACGAGGCATTTACAAGTTCGTGTGTATGTTTATATTGTACTCCGTAAGGCTCGTCCAGTATTAATGTGTGTTTAGGCTGGCAGAGGACATCTTCGCCTACAAGGTACTCATGGTAGAGACGTGACTCAATGCTGAATTAAACATCTAGCCGGGGCGGGCGGTTGTTGCTACGCAAACTTCTTTGAAAGGGTTCGCAATTTATCAGATCTGTCAGGTCCACTCGTTTAACAGTTGGGCGTTGAGAGCAGCGTTAAAGAATTATACATTTTTTTTATTCTTCTACTGGTAAGCTTCTACTTGGCACTTCGCCATTTTCTCCCCTGATATGGCCGATGGTGGAAGCGCACTTTAACTGTCGGAACACAACAACAATAATAATAAAAAATAGTCCCCTTCCTCCCGGACCTCGATGGCGAGCAGACGTATTAGAAACCTTATTTGTGCCGAATTTAAAATAAATATTAAAAATTAGTGCAAATAAAACAAAGTTAAAAAAATAGGAATACATAAATCTGCAAGAGGTTCTTCAACGCCGCCATTACTACGGTCACCTGCTTCTGCGTTGCGCCCATTCACAAGTAAGCCCCGCCGCCTTGTATTGTTCCTGGCTGTGCGCAAGCGACGAACGCCCCACCCCCTAACCAATCGTGTTTCGCCCGCTGGCTGCTGTGACAAGGTACTATCCCCCGCCTGTGACGGTGCGACAAGTTTATAGCTTTGTGCTTTATGCACTCCTGGTACCTTCGCTTGGGTTTGGTGCGCGTTACAGTGGGCGGCGCGCGTTACAGTAGGCGGCGCGCGTGAAGAGGTTGTTACTATACATCTGCGCACTCTTGCTGTTTCTGCGTGCCTGGTACTACAATCCCACATATTATGATGCCTTTAAAACGCACACCGCCCGCCTCCCCCGCACAGTTGGCCCCCCCTGCTCCGTCCGAAACCAAACCAGCCGAACCAGAGACGACTAAAGCCAAACAGCACAAAACGACTGAGAGGCTACCCGTGGAAAGTCTTGCTCCGCCGGAGGTTTCTAATGTCACCATAAGGAAGACAAGGGCGCCACAATCGTCAGATTGCGAAGAATGTGACGGCAATCTTTCAAGATTTATGTCGGATATGCGGCTTATGTTGAGTGAGTTTCAGAGGCAGCAGGATACTAGGTATGATAAGTTGCTGCAATCAGTACAGGACATTAAGGCCTCCTTGGACTTCCTGGCACAACAAAACGAGGTGCTAACAGCCCAGGTTAATAAGTTAGAAGCCGAACAAAACTCTTATCGACAAACAATCACCATGTTGGAAAACAAAATTGAAAATGACGAGCGTTATGTGAGAGCTTCTTGTATCGAGATAAGAAATGTTCCTGCACTGAAGACTGAATCAAAGCAATCACTCGTAGAGACTGTTAGTAATATAGGTAAGGAGCTGAACATTAGTATTCAACAAAGCGACATAAGAGATATTTTTAGAATCAGCTCGAAACAGCAGGATAACCGTACCATCATAGTGGATCTCGGAAGTGTACTAACTAAAGAAAAAATCATTGCCGCCTATCGGGGAAAGGTAAAATCAAACAACTATCTGACTACAGAAAAACTGAAAATTAGTGGAACAGCAAAGAGAATATTCATCTCAGAAAATCTCTCCACAAAGCAAAAGAAGTTATTTTATCTATCCCGGGAATTTGCAAAAATGAATGACTTCAAGTACTGTTGGGTAACAGGCGGTAAGATTTTTCTAAGGAAACGTGACGGAGATAGATTAATCAAAGTTTCAAACGAAAGCGATTTAAGAGTTTTTGACCACCCTCTGTGACTAGTGTTATTTCTAAATACTTATGTCCAAGCACAAATGCTATTAGATTGTTTTGTCTTGCTTTTCTCAGTTTTATGCCAATTAATATTCTCATCTTTGTTGTTTTATATAATTTCTCAATCTTTTTATAATACCTATGCCGTAAATTACTACATATTATCGTTCACTCAACACACTCACACACACATTACCTACATACACTTATACACACATCTCACACATTTTACACAACACATCACACAGCTGTACCACTTTTTTCACTATAACTTAAATAATAATAGATCTATGACTCTAAATTCCCAAAAAATGCAAGTAAATTGCTATATTTCTCATTACTTACTCGTTATTAATACAATGTTCTTTTTTAATTCATATTATGAGTGACAACATTTTAAACATAGACCGTGAAATGGATCTACTGTTTGAGACCAATGTTTTTACTTCGATACCCGAAGAGATGCCAAACTTGCTTAACAAACACAATGAAAACAGTTTAAAAATCCTACAATTAAATATTCGTAGTATCAATCATAACTTTGATGAGTTTACAGTTTTACTACTTCGTATGAAAATTTGTATTGACATTATAGTCTTAACTGAGTGCTGGACTAAAGCCTGTCCCATCATTCCTTCTCTTCCAGGATTTACACATTATAGTTCTAAATTTACATTACAAAATGATGGAGTAGTTGTATATATTCGGCAAGGTATTTTATGCAAAGTGACAACTCCAAACTTTCAGGAAGCAAATTGCGTCTTGTTACAGCTTAAAAACATCTCGATTATCGCTCTATATCGGTCCCCTTCCTATAGGAAAATTGACAAATTTCTTGAAGGCCTAAACTGTGTTCTGGATGAAATTAAAGGGAAAAGATCTGTAGTGGTTACTGGGGATATAAATATTAACATTAACATACCTACTGCAGATAGCGAAAGTTATCTTAACCTCTTAGCATCCCATGGCCTTGCCCCGGCATATACGAGCCCTACACGAGAAAAAAGTTGTTTGGATCACTTCATATATTGCTCTCCCTCAACTCCAACATCGATAATAGTTGATACTAACATTACTGATCATGCTCCTGTTTTGTTTATAACCAATTTAAAATCTAAAGCTAAAACCCTAAATACATTCACCACCAAAATTGATATACCTACCATTGTATCTTCCCTTAAAAAAACTGACTTCACTGACATAATGGCGACCCAGGATGCAGATTTGGCTGTCACAAAATTTGTCCAAACTATCTCTTCGCTTGTTAAACAGTACACTCTAAAGATTAAAACTCCAAGTCGTAAAAGAATAATCAAACCTTGGTTGACCCCTGGGCTTCTGCGATGTATACGCCATAGAGATAAGCTTCACAAGAACTATTTAAAGAATAAAGAAAATGAAATGAACAGAGTTATATTTACTAGATATCGAACTTACTGTAATAATTTACTAAAGAGAATAAAATCAGAATACGAACGTAATGAGATATCCAAAGTCAAAAATAACCCTAAAGATACATGGAAGATTATTAAAAAGGTCACATATTTAAACCGCAAAGAAAATCCATCGCATAAACTATTAAGAACAGCTCATGATGCATCTCTAGACATAAATAAAGTAAACAGATTTTTTGCAAATGTAGGTAAGGACCTTGCATCTAAAATCACTAAAGATAATACCAGTAATTCACCAAATGACACGTACTCTATAAAAACTTCTCTCAGCAATACCTATCAATCCATGGCACTGTTCGACGTTGATGATGGAGAAATCGAAAATATTATCTGCAATCTTAAAAATGACTGCGCTGTAGGCTGGGACGGAATTCCAACCTCAGTTGTTAAAGCATCCAAACAAATACTTAATCCTGTTCTAACCGTTCTATTCAATAGATGCATTGCAAACGGTGTATTTCCTACAGCTTTAAAAAAAATCCTTAGTTCACCCAATCTTTAAGGCTGGGGATGAAGACAGTGTCAACGACTATAGACCTATTTCAGTTCTTAGTGTATTATCCAAGATATTTGAAAAACTTCTCAACAAACGACTGATCGATTTCCTTAACAAACATAATATACTATCAGACAATCAATTCGGTTTTAGAAGACAGAAATCTACTGAGGACGCCGTACTAAGCCTTACTACGGAAATCACTCGAAATCTAGATGCAGGACGACAGGCTATGGGTGTATTCTTGGATCTCTCTAAAGCATTTGACACTGTCTCCATTCCTATCCTTTTAAGAAAGTTGGAAGCGGTTGGCATACGAGGTTCATCACTGGAGATGTTTGGGAGTTATCTTTCGGACCGTAGGCAGGCTGTTGTGATCGGTGACGTTACTAGTGAGGAGGAAAATATCATATTCGGAGTCCCTCAGGGCAGTGTCCTCGGTCCAACATTATTCCTCGTTTATGTGAACGATCTATGTGACCTCTATTTGAAAAACTGTAAACTGATTACTTATGCCGACGACACAGCCATCCTTGTTTCAGGGAAGGATTGGAACGAAGTTTATAGTTATGCTCAATTAGCGTTGAGAACCGTCACTCTTTGGTTAAACTCAAATCTGCTAACCTTAAATGTCTCAAAGAGTAAATGCCTGACTTTCTCTTATACCAAGAGGACTCAGCCACCAGATCATCTTACGGTTCGTGTGCATGCTTGTATGTCTCCTGATATCTCTTGTGGCTGCCCAATTCTAGAACGTGTTCCAAACATTAAGTACCTTGGTGTATGGCTTGATCCATCATTATCCTGGAGGGATCAAACTGCTTCTTTGACGCCAAAAATCCGAAAATTAATCCATGTGTTTAAAAAATTGCGTTATATTGCCGACATTGCTCTACTGAAAATGATTTACTTCTCGCTTGCGCAGTCAGTTATCTCTTACTGCATCACAGTGTGGGGAGCAGCTGCGCAAACACACATGTTAAAGGTGGAGGTGGCTCAGAGAGCTGTCTTAAAAGTAATGACATTCAAGCCTTTTCGTTATCCAACTGATAGCCTATTTGCAGACTGTAATGTCCTATCCATTCGAAGACTGTTCATACAGCAAACTATTCTCCGGAAGCACACTGAACTAATTTTTGACTGTCAGTTTTCAAATACAAAACGCCGAGGAGACTTAGTATGTCCTACTATGAGACGTAATACTGCATCTGCTGCTCGCCACTACCTACACCTTAGTGGTATGCTATATAACTGTGCCAACAAAGAACTCCAAATTTATCACCTGGCTTCAAGTCCATGCCGACGTAAATTATTTGCTTGGCTTGTGTTACTCTCATACCAGCAATCAGAAAATCTATTAAAACATATACAGTAACATGTGCAGCTCCGTATCTCACTCATACACACGCAAATCCATACACACACACCCCTACACACACACACACACCCCCCCCACACACACACACCCCCCCCACACACACACACACGCATACAGCATACACATATATACACACACACACACCCACACTTTTTGTTTTCACATTATTTATATATTTGTAAACCAAAAATTGTTATGCATAATATGCCTGTAATAGTTTTTAGGTACCTTTATTTACTGTTTGGGAGAGGGCGCCCTCACTGCGCTGCAGTTTAAAACTTTTGCAGTTGAGGACACCACGTCTGTTATCTAGACTTAAGTTTGTGATAAATAAAGAATTTTGTATTTTGTATTTTTGTATTTAATATATGACAATCTTATTTTAGCATCCCATACAAAACTGTCATATTAAAAGATTTTATCTACCGCTGGGTATAAGCTTCTCGAATGCCATCAATCAATTTCACTATGACTAAGAGATAAGGGTACGTTTAGTTACAGTTATAACTGTACTAAAAAAAGTTTTAAATTCTAATTTGGAACGTGTTCCATTTAAAGTACCTAATTGCTGTGTGTATAAAAAGTTGACGCTCATCACATAATGTTGTTTGTAAACAGTTAAAAGGCCGATCTGGGCCGCGCGCCGCCCGCTCTCTGGCCCCACACATCTCGGACGTTTGCAAACTTTTACGAGGCCTCGGGTGGTGTAATAAATCAGAGCGACTCGCGAGCGTGAGTGAAATTTTAATCACTGTTAGTTACAAGGGTAATAGGAATTGACGAAGGAGGCTGATTTAGGAAATTAACTGTTTAATAGGTGGACTCTTTTGATTAAGTATGTCAAATGGCGGTTGTTTGTTTTTTTCTGGAAGTTGTGGTTGTACTGTACATAGTACATGCCCACATGTTTTATGAGTAGGATTTTTTTTTTCCTTTATTTAATATTAGATATATAGTGGTAGTACCGCTAACTAACTAGTCTATCAAGCTTGGATGCAGTATGCAAGTACCGCCCTCCCGGCCCGCAAATGTATAAATTAAGGAACGTTATATTAAAAAAAATCAGATTTAATAATTAAATCGTTTGCTTGTCCCTAAACATACAAAACAGACAATACTACAAGCAAAGCAGATAGCTTACAAAACTCATAAAATCAAGTAAAATTTAAGTTAGAAACAAAAAGGTTTACGGCTGCAAGAAATCCATATACTCACCTACTTTGTTATTCTCTCATAACCAATTAGATGTTCATTTGTTTGCTACAAATAAACTTCCTTCAAACTAAACACATCACAATGTTTTCCTCGCGTTGGTCTGACAAATAATGAAAGAAAAAGTAGAAAGTTTTCTACTCAGAATACTTACATAGGTATAATTAAGTTAGCTTTAACGCCGTCATACACGGGCATTGAAGTTATCCAATCAGTTGAGTGGTTTTAATAATGAAGGAGTGGCTCACCGCAGCCGCTGCATCACAAACCGATACTTAAAGGTTACGGGCCTTTATGAACTCTATTTAAGCATTATTAAATTAAACATTGTTTTGTCTTTTTTGCTTAAATTCAAAATGATGTTCGTGTGTTGTTCACTATAGGGAAATGAATATCTCGATAGCTCTTAATTGGAGCAGCTGTCGTACGAGTTGCGAAATGACGTGGATCCAAATCCCGTGCACCTGAAACGGATCCATTTTCTTTAAACGACATTTGACGAATCTGAACCTTTTAAGGTTTTTATAACAAAGGGATTTTAGGCAACCATATTATTATCCAGGACGTTACAGCAGCGCCTTTTGACTTTGAATACGGTCCCCAGTGACGTTTGAGTGGTTACCAGGTCGTCGTTTGCTTCCACACAAAGATTATCCTGATAAAGATCGAAAGGCAGCGGCATTTCGGCTGTGCTCAGGCAGTGAAGCTTAGCCTCCGCGAGCGCTTTATCTGCTAAAATGCTTTTAGCTCGGCGTTCCACTAAATCTAAAGTGCCAAGTCTGTTTTGACCGCGTCTGTGGTCTAGTGGCTATGCCACCGGTCTCAGACCCAGACGTCCCGGGTTCAATTCCCAGCGGGGGGTATATCTTTGTGTACTCGGTGTGGTTGTTAAGTCCGCCTGGTTAGCTACCACCATCTTATCTAAATCTGTCGCCATAACAACGATGTTTGTAGCATTGTTGTGTTCCGACAGTTTACTGATAAGATAGCCAGTTCCTCAGTGGTTAAGGATTCCCGGTTCGCGCGGTTCCACCTTCGGCCTTATCGTCACTTAACATCAGGTGAGATAAAGGTCAAGCGCTTACCCGTCGCAGAATAAAAAAAAATAAAAAAAGTCAGTACTTGGCTGAGCCGTCCCATGACAATAGTTTTAGGAACAATAGCACACTGAGTCGAGTCAGTTGTGGTTATTGGCTTAATATTAAGTTATTATCACGACATTGATACTAGATCTTAGTGGGGTCTGCCGAGGTTTCTCTCCCTTAGTAGCACTTCGATTCAAAGAATCTTTCGCCAATACACGCATTATTGACAATTTTTTTTTAACTTCTCCCTCCAACACAGTATTTTATTTAAGTTTTAGTTTTTCATACTAATTCCTATCGCACTTTTATTCGTCATCTTTTTTCCATAGCGGTTAGGTGTACCGCTCACTCTTGTAATTAGTTCATCTAATTTAAACTTTAAGTGCTTTATTTCATAAATACTTTTATAGTTTTATACAATACTTTTTCACAGTTTTGTATATTTTCTAATTTATTTAATTTTATCCTAGATTTTTTATTATTTTATAGTTACCTATGATTACGCCTATCATATTATATATGTTATTAACCCTTTGATCTTGAATATTTGTAATATATAATTCTTTACATGAGTATGACGGGAGGTGGCTAATGTGGAACGTACTGCTACACTCACGGGTATGTTCTATCTGTGCAAAATGAAATATAAAATTGAAAATCAATGAACATCAAGCAACACCGCGTACTACCTACCGTAAAGACCCATACAAAATTGAATCGTCGCGTGTCGTCGGTAGCTTAAGAGGATTGAATGCGAAAAATTGCGTTTGATCCTTATATCACCGTTAGAGTCTATTTTAAATAATATTTATAAAAAGGCTACAGCATGGCTACAGCGCCATTTACGCATGCTACGCCTGCTACACGACTACGACAGTCTGCTACGGCTAACGCTAGTCTCAGGCAATCAGGACCGCAAAAGCAGTCTTCTGCCATAGTCCACTTTCACCAAATAGCGACTGCACGTCATGTGCTCAGCGTGTCAGGTGGTGAGCCCATCGCCGCTCTACGCTGTTGTATGTATATGCAGTCTTTAGTCTGTTAGTCGCCTTTTACGACACCCAAGTGAAAGAGGGAGTGGTAGTATTCTTTCACCTCTACGCGACATGGTTAGCACACTCATTTCATACTTATCTATTATTAACCATTTTACTTTAAATGTTTGGAATAGAATAGAATAGAAATCTTTATTTGCCATTAAAAAGGGTTACAGTAGTGATGGACAATAATTATAAGTTTCACCTTTTTAGCCATTAAGAATAGCATGCAAACATTTAATTTATTAATATGTATTTTTTTAACATTTAAAATTTAATCAGACAACTTATTTAAATATTACTACTACTTCAATCGTATTTCACTTAAATTACTATAATATAAGTAAGTATGTTCATTAAAAAGTCACATAAAATTATTATTAATAAATTGATAATTACTTAAAAAATAAACACATAAATTTAATAAGATGTCAAATACATTGATAAGTTAAAATGATAAGTTAAATTATATAAAGCAATGGCATATGTACTACTTTTATTTTAAATAAGAATTTTGCTGGTAATTCAAGAACTCCTGAACCGAGTAAAAGGCACGGTCAAGTAACCATGTATGCAAAGCCACCTTAAATCTACTGAATGGCATGTCCTTTAAAGTTACAGGCACTTTATTATATATTTTTATGCACATAAAGTAGCAATTTCTGGCTATACGAGCACTTCTAGGTACAACGTCACTGACTAACCTTTGGGGATTTCTCGTATTTCTGGGAAACAGATCTCTGGCAGTTTTGAAATAATTTGGATTTAGTTTTACGAATTTCGCGATTTCAAAAATGTACATGCACGGTAAAGGTAGAATGTGTAAAGGCTTATAGAATGGCCTGCATGACTCGTCTGGTGCAATACCACAAATAGCTCTTATACACCTTTTTTGGGCTATAAAGGCCTTTTTAGCGTCAGTACTGTTGCCCCAAATGATAAGTCCATATCGTAAAACTGATTCTACATAAGCATAATATGCAATTAGGGCTGTGTTTTGTGAAGCAGTTTTTTTTAATTTAAATAATGCAAATGCAAACCTACTTATCTTACTACATACTTTATCGACTTGAAGTTTCCAGTCTATTTTTTGATCAAGCTCTATACCTAAAAATCTTACACTATTTGCGTTTGTGAGTATTTGATCTCTATAGTGTATGTTCAGGTTATGGTTATTACTAAAATTTATAAAACTCGTCTTGTTAATGTTTATCTCTAGGTTATTACAATTAAGCCAATTAATTATTTGTTCTATTGTACTATTTATGTTAACTTCATGCTCTTTAACATTTTTTTGTACATCTGTTTTTACTACCACCGATATATCATCCGCGAACAAAATGCTTTCTTGGGTAGTTATGGATGGTAAGTCGTTTATGTACACAATAAACAGGAGAGGGCCTAGTACGCTGCCCTGTGGAACCCCAGATCTATTTTGCTTAAAGTTAGATCTATACTTTTGCGTTACTTGTTTTGCATCTAGTTGAGTTATTTCAACTGATTGCGTCCTATTTTGCAAATATGTCTTGATCCAATTAAGCGCGTTACCTCTTACACCATAGTGTTCTAACTTTAATAGGAGTTTCTTATGAGATACGAAGTCAAAAGCTTTTGACATGTCAAAAAAAAGTACAGTGGTAAAGTTTTTATCATTAATACTTTTTAGAGTTCTATCAATTAAGTCAAAAGCTGCATGTGTGGTGGATTTGTTTTTCTTGAACCCATATTGGTTCGCTTTTAAAACATTAAAGTGATTGAAAAATGATGTGAGCTTAATATGCATTATTTTTTCGTAAATTTTAGACAAAACGGGTATCAGTGTGATAGGTCTGTAGTTAACTAACGCTTCTTTAGACCCTTTTTTAAATAGTGGTTTTATTATCGAATGTTTTAGCTTCTCAGGAAAGGTACCAGTTTCCATAGACAAATTTATCAGGAATGCCAGAACAAAACTTAACTGTTCCTTGCAAATTTTAATCACATTTGTACATATGCCGTCATAACCTTCCGAGTTAGTATTGTTTAATGACATAATTACTTTTCTAATATAATATTGGTCAATCGGAGAGAGAAAAATTGAATTATGTAAAATGTCAGTTGCCGGTTTATATTGCATATTGTTAATGTCATTATTAATTACTTTATTTGTCATTGTGATAAAATAGTCATTAAATGTAGTTGCAATATCTTTTGGGTCATATATAATGTCATTTTTATTTTCAATTTTGTAAATATAATTTTTATAGTTTGAAGAATTTGTTTCAGTTTGTATAACCCTCCATGTTGCTTTACACATATTTTTGCTTTTTAATACATATTTATTATTTGTATTTTTCTTAGCTTGGAAAATACATTTTTTCAATATTTTTGTGTAATTTTTATACCCTCTCGTATGTTTTTCATTTGAGTTTAATGTAGTATAGTACCTATGTCTTTACTTTGTAATACAAAATTCTCAACAAGAGGGTGAAGGGTGGTAGTTATACTCATACTAGTATATAGTGTTCTGTCTGTGCAAAATGAAATAGAAATGAAATATGAAATTGAAAATCAATCAACATTAAGCAATATCCCGTACTGCCTACCGGCAAGACCCATACAAAATTGAATCATCGCGTGTCGTCGGTAGCTAAAGAGGAGTGAATGCGAGAAATTGCGTTTTGATCCTTATAGCACCGTTAGACTACGATTGAACCCATTCTATATACACAAATATCTGTTTATTATAAACAATATTCAAAAAAGGCAACAGCGCATTTACGCGTGCTACACCTGCTACACGACTACGAGAGTCTGCTACGAATACAACGGCCTGCTACGGCTAACGCCCGTAATAAACTATCTAAAGATTGTGGCATACTAAATTTAAATTGTTGACTTATGCTCCATATAAATTATGTCAAATGCCTCACTCTAGTGGGCATAAAAATCTATAGATAGCTATTAATTTTGTCAGCCAGCTACGGCTACTACTAGGCTGATAGGTACGAATACGAAATACGTAGTTTGCCGGGATACGTCAGAGCTGCACGTGGATTTTATGTTGTTTAGTGATAAATAGTATTAGCTACAGTACAGACTCGGGGATTATACCAAAAGTAATGTATAAAACATATGAATATTACATGGAGCTGTAAGTTTGACGGCTTTAGCAACTTATTTGTAAAGTAAAACCAAACTGTCACAGAACAGAACCAATTATTTTATATAATTGGGATGGTATTCTTATTTTTGCTTACTTATATCTCTTAGTTTCATACTAATTACATTTTTTTTCTTTTTATTCCCCCACATAGGGAAAAGAAAAGAAATTACCTCTTACAGCCTGCTTGTTTTCTGTAACTTTTTTATTGTGGATGACTGATGATGTTGATTTAAAATATGATTGATGGATGATAAACGAAGGACGTCTCTTAATTGTTTCTGTTATCCTTCAATGTCAGTAAAGATGTAGATTTTTTTTTACATCTACTTATATTATATTTTACAACACAACCCGCGTGTTTCGTCCTTGAAAGAATTTTAAAAGTGACGTTCCATAAAATATTCACATAATTTTTACGTCTATGTTTATGCATATTCACAAAATCAAATGTGTTGAACAACCCACTAATAATATGAATACGAATAGACGACAAAACTCAAATTACACATAAAAAAACCTTATTGCGAACATGACACTTCACTTTACCGTCAAGTAGGTACTTTAACAGTAAGGTCGTAATGAGAACAATTATCTACCGGCGTCACCCGCTAGTTTGATGGCGTCAAGTTCTTCGATATTTACGACCGCTTACGTCACTGATAGAAATAAATCACTTGAACTGATTACCGCAGGTGAGAGTGAAGATATAAGCAAACTATTCAATTTCAATTGACCTATATTTTACGGACCGGTAAAATGTCATTCTGTTAGTATAAACCCTGTCTAATGTTACCCCATGTCTGTCACGAACTGTCTGTCTGTTCTAGAGGTTGCTAACATTGGAATTTCTATTGTGGATGGTATTATGACAGCTGAACTTTTAATGCTAATAAAGTTTAGAGAGGAACGCTTTGTATCCCTATTATTACCAAACACTGTACTTTTAAGAAATAATCTAAATATAAAAAAATAAATAGCTGTGTGTTTCTCTCGCTAAAACTCGAGAATGGCTGAACCGATTTAGATATAATTTCGAATTTGAAATATTTGTGGAAGCTCAGGGAAGCTATAAACGGTGAGAAACATAAGTAATAAGTAACGAAAAATACTAAAAACGACAATTTAATTTTCCAATACAAAATGTTCCTAGGTATCTAGGTATGAAGCATTTGATGTCTTTTGACTTTTTAAAAATAAAAAAGTGACATTTGGTTATCAAATATTAATGGGTGCGTTCAAAAAATTGTCTGTTTCATAACAGCTGTAGTATGAGGTCCGATCTCTTTGGTCTGTTTTGTTGGAATACAAAACAGTTCAGTTTCAGAAATAAAAAAGTCTAAAAGTGACAGTTGGTTGTTGAAAAAATAAAATAAATAAATAAATTTCAAGACGATTATTAAAATCTATCATTAGTTTGTCAGTGCGCGAGGTCACTTATTGGTTGTCAAATATTTATAGGTGCGTTCAGAAATTTGTCTGTTTCATAACTGCAGTCTCTGAATGCTTTAAGCACAATCTATTAATTCTTACAGTCGGCCAACGGGCACGTCTAGACAGGGCAATCGTGAGGGGCGTGCGGGGCAAGCGGGGCGCGGTGCGACTCGGGTTTGCCATACACTTCACTCGGGACACACACGCCAGGAGTGGCGCATTGTACTAGAACGCATGTAGTAATTTTTTTTTAATGAGAATTGAAAGGTAATATTTAATGCTTAACACATGCATTATAAATGCGTAAGGTCTTTTTCAATATGTTTTTTTATGGATAAACGCCATTTTAGAATTCGCTAATATTTAGGCAAGACTTAATTAGATATTAAAATCGAGTTCACAAATGGTGGACGCAACTTTTTGATATAAAATCGATATGGATATTATTTTTATGGTTTTCGGGGGTGCCGATATCGAATACAACATCTATTTCGAGATCCAAGATGGCGAACGTGACTTTTTTATAAATATAAATATTGTAAAAGTGGACTTCTTGGCGGGAAAGTGAAGCGTCATGTCTGCAATTTTGTTTTATTTTCTTTAATTTGTGTTTTGTCGAATATTAATGTGTATTCATGGTGGATTAATAACTGTTAAGTGCTCGTGAACGTGCATGAGTTTTGGCAAATAAAAAACCGTGCACTTTTCAGATTCTCTCAAGAAGTCCGTGTGAGATCTCAATTAAGTCTCACAGCTTTTTTGAGTCTCAAGGAGTTTGGGGGAATACCATTTATCATTAATCGTGGTATTATATTATCACTCATTAACACTTGAAACTGGCTAAATGTGCTGACCGTACAATTTTGTACTTATTAAAGGACATCATTTTTTTGGGCCTTTTCTGAAAGTGCCGGCCAACAAAAAAAAATGGTACATATTGTTACAACTAGCCATTTGGAGAAATAGTTAATACTGCACAAAAGTTGTAGGATTGCTCCGAGCCAAGTTATACAAGTTCGAAGATTCATCATTTTCATACATTTATTGATTCCAAATTCTTTTTTATATGAACGGAACAGATGATGACCCCACAGCTTTTGCGCTGCAATGACAATTGCTTCAGATCATTAGTTCTAGCAATATCTATCATTATTTTATGTTTCCCAGTTCCAGCACTTTCAGAAATCAATAAATGTATGAAAATGATGAATCATCGAACTTGTATAACTTGGCTCAGAGCAATCCTACAACTTTTGTGCCATATTAACTATTACTCCAAATGGCTCGTTCTAACAATACGTACTTTTTTTTTGTTGGCCGGCACTTTCAGAAATACCCAAAAATATATGGAGCCCGAATGCTCTCCTTTTGACCATATTTTTCACAAATATAATGTAGGTGATTCGAAGTTCACCGGGTCATCTAGTTTAAATATAAAATTATGACGTTTGTTTTTATTCATATATGTACTAGAAACAGCAGTAATCCAAGGAGGTGTCTACCCCACATACCTACCCGTAAAGTATTAGACAAACTATTTGGAGCAAATACCGCAAAGGTTCTATCCCTCAGGTCGGAATTCCTTCAACCCTCTAAGCATTCCCTTAAGATGGCTTACTAAGCAATTCTTGGGTCGAACAATTTCGAGCCAATACGTTCTTAGGTACGTGTAGATATACAATGTGATAGCGGTGGTACTTCTAACCTGTTAAGGCTAAGTATCTAAATTCATCGACAAAAAAAATAATATACGGACTTAAAAAAAAAGTAATTTTAAATCACAAAATAATTAAGTACTTAATGATTTTTTTCTCACCAAAATAATCTCAAACATACGAAATAAGGTGATTTATTAGTTAGCCAGTGTCATTAGCTACCGTTTGCCATTTTTTCATGTTTTCCGACGTATGAAACCTTTGATATTGCATAAAGTAAAAATAGTCATAAATTATAGGGGGAGGGGGTTGGACCCCCCATATTATTTATTTTGTCGATGAATTTAGATGTAGTACTTAGCCTTAACAGGTTAGAAGTACCACCCATATCACATTGTACACTACGCGCTATTAAAATTGTATTTATTTATTTTTCATATAAAATCACACATATAAACAGAACAGATCAATTCTTATAGATAAAACATATTGAGTTTTTGCCCGAACTAGGAAAATCCTGTATTTCAGGGGACCATAGTGCTAGTATATTGAAAGAAAAAATCTATTAAATTAAATAAAAACACAATTCATCACTTACATTAAGATTCACATAGTATATTTCTCTAAATAAAGTTTTAACAATTTAAAAGGAATTACAAGAGATGCATAACTAATAGTACCTAATTCCAGCCCAACATACTTATAATAAAAAATAATTATAAATTAGAAACCTTATTTTGATACCACAAGTAACTTCTCTGTATCTACATCTTCATATAAATATCATGTGACTATAACTACGTGCTATTGACACATCGTTTATAACGTAAACGTATCGTACATACATCACTACTTTCTCTGAAGGGTAGTATGAGACCACAGCTTTCAATCTGCTACGATTCTGCCACACTTCCTTTGCTTCATTTTCGCAATAAGTCAATACATACATACTAATCACGACTATTATCCCCGAAGGGTTGGTCAGAGACTAGGCAACGAGGACCGCAAAAGCAGGCCTCTGCCATACACCACTTTCATCAAATAGCGACTGCACATGTGCTCAGCGTGACAGGTGGTGACCCCATTGCCGCTCTATGCTGTTAGATGTACCTATGTACAGTCCTTAGTCCGTTAGTCGCCTTTTACGACACCCAAGGAAAGAGAGGGGGTGGTAGTATTCTTTTAAAGCCGCTACGCGACGCGGCACACAGCACTCATAAGTCAAAGTCAAATTTAAGTCAAAGTTTTGATTTGTAAAATACCCGAAAACTCATAACGTACATCAATCACACTAATATTATAAAGGCGAAAGTTTGTGAGTGTGTATGTTTGTTACTCTTTCACGTTAAAACTACAGAATGGATTTCGATGAAATTCGGCATACTGATAGTTTATAACCTGGATTAACACATAGGATACTTTTTATCCCGTTATTCCCATGGGAACGGGAACAACGCGGGTGAAACCGCGAGCGGCCGCTAGTAAAGATATAAATTCTGTACTTCGTATGTTTGTTAAATGTAATTTTTGAATATATTGTTAAATGTAATTTTTGAATCTCGCGTCTTTCTATGCTTGACTGTTTTCTTTGTAACCATAATGTATAGCGCTCTCTCTCTACTCCGTGACATCAAGCGACTATGTATCGTGCCTCATATTTTGCTATTTAAATAAATGGAATCAGTGAATAATAACAGTATTTATTATTTAAATCAACAGGTTATGGGCCCAGAAATGCCCAGAGATAAAGCTAGTGCAAAAATCTAACATTGATTGAAACGAACATAACCTGTTGAATTAAATAATAAATACTGTTATTATTCACTGATTCTATTTATTTAAATAGCAAAATGTGAGGCACGATACATAGTCGCTTGATGTCACGGAGTAGAGAGAGTATAGAGCGCTATACATTATGGTTACAAAGAAAACAGTCAAGGGTGAGTAAGCAAAGAAAGGCGCGAGATTCAAAAATTACGTTTAACATATATATTTAGTCTAAACTACAAAAGAACTGTCCTTAATAGTTTTAGATTCCGTATAAAGTATGCTTTTATCTACAGCCTTATTGTCACTTACCTACAGTCAGCATCGAAAGTAACTGAACAAAAACAAGGTGGCAAAAGTAATAGTCACGTGTAAGTGTCTTTACATACTCATCATTTAACATTTCAGAATTATATGACATTTTTTGTGTTCATAATTATAACTTTTCCGTAATTACCTATAGTGACGGTCATGTACTTTTGACTTAACAGCTATGTCAGACAATTCTGGTCATTTCAACCGTAACAATCATTTGAAAATTTCATATGCTAAGCTACTTTTGATGCTGACTGTACCTTCAAGTGAAAAAATAAATAAAGTGAAATAATAAAAAAAACAAACAAAATAGCGGTTTACCTGCGTATCGCATGAACACCTTCTGTAAAACAGGTATCCAAACTTTTAAGTAAACTAATCAGAATTATTACCATTGTGTCTTTATTGACGAACGAATGCCGTCAAGTATTATTAAAATTCAATATTTTTCCCAATATAATATAAAGATAAAGAGTTGTGATAAAAAAAGTTTACTGTTATTGTTTTCTTACAACGGCACTGCTATGGCGGTCCCCAAATACCTGTGTAACATTCAGGAATACAATTTCAAATCATCGCTGTTGGTAGCAAAATCGTGGCTCCCCCATACTACCACAAAATAAATGAAAACATCGCAGAAAAATTGTAGATAGGTCGGTAGCCTTTTATATAATGATATATTGCTATTACGCCGATCTACCGTCCATACACTTAAATGCCGTTAAATGCAAAAGTGACATTTCGAGATAATCGCCATTTATTGAAAAACGTTACGTGGTGTATAACCACATTATAGTTCAGTATTTTTAATCAACGGCATTTAAGTCACGGAATTATAACTTGTAATTTGAAAGAAGAGAGCTATGAAATTAGAATTAACGACGTTATAGCATTTTATTATTTAAAAAAAAATGTTTAACGGCGTTTTTCGTGTCTATATCGATATCTTAGGTAAATAAAAAGATAGAAAAAATGAGTCAGACAGTTCATTGGCGCGTTTTATTCTGAGTTCAATGATATCAAAAAGCCAAAACTGACCGTGTATGGACGGCAGCGATGTGCTCCTCTATAACACTGTGACTGTGCTAAGAATAAAATGTGTTTAATTTATGATACATGTACTAACACGCAAACTATAAAAACAAAACACGCTAAAGGAAAACAAGGCCAAGGGCGCTGATTGCATAAAATATTCAGGAAAAAAATACACAAATAATGATACACCACATCTGCATTTCACGAAACGATACAAAATAAAAAAACATAACTTTTTACGCTCACACCCAATTATCTATCCGAAATAAGCTTCTCTTGAAACTTGTTTAAATTAACTAGATAACGGATAAACATACACAAAGACCCGAAATCTATTTAGATAAGTAGTTTTTCCTAAATTGACCTGACCGGGAATTGAACAAGGGACCACGGAGATGGCGCGTCGCCAGAACTGACGTGCTAACCAGTCGACCACGGAGGCCGTCCTTAGTTTACGTTACATATAAGAA
Source organism: Scoparia ambigualis (assembly GCA_963921215.1). Taxonomy (NCBI): domain Eukaryota; kingdom Metazoa; phylum Arthropoda; class Insecta; order Lepidoptera; family Crambidae; genus Scoparia; species Scoparia ambigualis. The sequence goes on from OY992503.1 coordinate 5,361,481, forward strand.
AGAATACATACTCAACTAAACAGAGAGTAAACCTTAACACGCCTCTGTAATAAAAAGGACAGCGCCTAGCACATAATTAATACTTCGGTATACATTAATAATTAGTCACCGCACACAAATATCTTTTCCAAAAGAGTTTGTAATACAACAGCCTTTTAACAATAGGATAAAGACTATTAAGCAGCAGACAGCACAGTCGCGGGCAGTCTGCCAGCACTGGCGAAGTGGCATTTTATTTAACACGCAAATTGCTATAACAATAAGGGTGGATTCGACCAAACTGGAATAAGGTCTTATACCTAGATTAAACACGGAATTTGTATAGACTAATCTCGGAGTAAGTCTTATTCCGGTTTGGTCGAATCCACCCTAAGAGAGTTAACCGTGCCGCGTAGCGGTGAAAGAATACTATCAACCCCTTTCTTCCTTTGGGTATCATAAAAGGCGACTAACGGACTAAAGACTGCACATACATCCAATAGGATAGAGCGGCGCGGCGATGGGCTCACCACCTGTCACGCTGAGCTCATGTGCAGTCGCTATTTGGTGAAAAGTGAGCTATGGTAGACCGCTTTTGCAGTCCTCATTGCCTAGTCTCTGACTAACCCTTAGGGGATTATAGTCGTGATTATATGTACCGTAGATTGGGGTTACTTTGGCTGGAGGAGTTACATTGATCAGAACTTCTCTCTGCCAATAAAATTTTATTTTTGTGAAAACTAAACGCAATGGCAAATTTCTTTTTTAAGCATTTACAACACAGATAGCTGGCCATCTTTCGCTCAGAAGAACAAGTGTGTACGTCGGTTCATTTCAACAAAAATAAGTAATAAAACTGTAAGTTAATAGTTTTTCTGCTTTTTTAAAGTCCTGCAAAGCTTCTTGTGACTGATTAACTATTGATACTAATCGATTTTATTGCATAATACATTGAGAGAAATGTGTTAAAGATATATAATGTAACGTGTCGCGTAAAGATAATGTGACTTCCTAACCTAAAAATCGACCGCATGGTTAATAAAAATTTTTCAGGGGGTGTCATTGATCAACCTTCACTTAATTTTGCCAGTCCCTCACTTAATAGTTTAAGTGAACTGCTGCGATTTATAAGACAAATGTAAAACAAGTAGTTTGTATGCATTTGACAGTTGTGTTGATTATACGGTCACTGATCCTAACTACGAAGTATTTGAAATGGGTAAAGGCACAGGTATGTGTAGCATGTCGTCATCATCATCATCATCACCTCCGTCCTTTGCGTCTGTTCACACGATTTATGCAGTGCACTGGAAGCACTTCTTTGCATGGCAGGCAGCATAAGGGCAGTTGCGCGAACGACATAGTCTTAAGCATGTTTATGTTGGATATGTATATCTATATATATTGTTAGATCAATCGATTAGAACATCCCTAATGCCACCGTACCTCAGCACTAGTTGCCGAAGTTTGAGACCTAAGTTACGGGCGCTTACAGTAGTTTTGTTTAGTATGTATGCCTGTTGCTAGGGATCCCTTTCTTTCGACTAATTTCTTTGTCCTAATTTAATTTGGCATAACGGGTTAGGCATATTTTTTGTCATAATAATATTTGATCGTAATTGTATTTTTGACACACACTATTAATTCAGTTAGCATAAATATGGTTTAGGCTAATATTTTTTGCCCTAATTTTGATTTGCAAAAAGTAATATAGCATATTGTTTATTCGTCTAATAGTTATTAGGCATAAAGATCTGGTAGATTAGACAAGACAGAAGGTGAGGTTATAGTTTTAAAATTCGCTATAATATGGATTGGTTTTTAACAGGATTTGACTTTCATCTATTTTTATTTTATTGATAGCTATTTGAATCTGAAAAATAAAAAGTAGGTATTATTTATATCAAATATAACTTGGGTACCATAGTGTAATAGTAGGTTAGGGTGCGGCGGGCCACCCCTAAGCCGCCTACATGTTTATTTTATAATTTTATCAATCGCAAACACAAAATTTACAAAACTTACTTTTTCCCTATATAATTATTATGCCTATCAAAATTATGCATTAGTATCAAAATGCGTAATAAAACTCAGGCTTTAGAATACCATGCTTAACAATTATTATGCATAAAGTAGTTATGCTTAAAATAATGTGCCCAAAAAGTTATGCCAAATTAATATTGTACGTAACTATCAAGATAAGTAAAAGTATGCTATGTTAAATTATGACATAAAATTTTATGCAAAAAAATAGGGAACCCTGTAGCTATTAGTATTGTATTACTTATTTGATAAACATAAAAATGTCTGTAACCTAAAATCATTTTCAAATTGTCGTGATTCTACCAACTAATAATTATGTATAACTATATTCCAAATTCATAACGATGTTTATACATAACTATTTTTGAATTGTTTGTTTCTCACTTGTTGGTAAATAAGACAACCCCCGAGACGTCTACAAGAACCTCGTCACTTACCACTACATATTACCCACTTAACCGTCCCAGCCCCTATATACAACATGGCGCCCAGCGTCCAGCTGTTTTCAGAGCTGCTAGAAGAGTGTACAGAAGAATACGAACCCTGACTGAGCTGACAAAAAAAATTAGAACTAAACAACTACTCAGGCTATATCAAAACTTTATATACGTACGGAATGCTTAGAAAACGCAGTATTTTAATAAATTAACAGTTAATTACGAAAATCTATTACAAAAATTACAAAAATAAACATTCCAAGACAAAAAAAAAAAATACGTAAAAATATATCGACATGTAGAAATTATTATTACTTGGAAGTCATTGTTTGAAACTATAAAGAATCATACCATGTTCGATAGCTAAAACCATAACGATTGTTTTGATGTGCACATTATTAAGAAGAAGGATGATTACGAAGAGTAATAACAACATTTTTAGCACCAAAAAAATCTTATGCAAAAAAAATGGCGAACCGTCAAAATTGTCAACAATTTTATTTTTTTACTAAAGGTTCTCGTACACTATGCCATAGTTTCAATTGCTCTACGGATCAATTGATATCCATACAGCCACCTCAAATTTTCTTGCGGAACTACGAACTAGGTGCAGTGGGCAACAACCTTATCAAAGAACGTTGCCGTGTTTATGGCGCTTGGTCAGAAAAAAAAATTAGTTGCAATGTCACTGTCTACGAATGTAAACAAACTTATCCAATCTATAACGATAATTAGTTTGCGATTGTTTTGATGTGCACTTATTTAGGAAATATGGTAAGTAGAAGAGTATTTCGACATTTTTAAAGACGCTTACGCTGCAAAATTCCGTTTTGGCGAACTGTCAATTTCGTCAATTTCATTATTTTTTTCTGTGAAATTTTCTGTGGCAATATATAGATTTCTTTTACTTGTATGATGAATTAGTAACCACAGAACCACCTCAAATTTTTTCACGGACCTACGTACTACGTGCTTTGACCTATTAAACTGGTGACTAAACCTACCATGGACGTTTCGCACTTTTTTTGTCGGGTGACTAAAGTCACCGTGGACGTTTCGCACTTATTTTTGCCGGGTGACTAAAGTCACCGTGGACGTTTGAGTGGTTACTAACATTCCAATTTGGCGAGCACAAACAAGCTTTCAATCAATCAGTTTGTCAATATTTTCTTTGGCAAACCGCTCAGTCGTTTATGGGAGCTGACGGCAACCACGCACTACGATAGGCCAAGGCCACAAGGCCGAGGCCGGAGCTGCGCAATGCCAAGGCCACTATCTCGAGAGGCCTCGGCGCCGCGTGCGGGGAATACTAAGATGTTCGACGCAAAAATGTCTGCGATGTCGCTGGGGATGGCAATAAATAAAAACAAATGAAACTGTGTCACGCTATTTTTTAATAATTCAGATGTAACATTTTAGTTTTTGGGTTATTGTTTTAGTTATTATATTGGGGCCAGCGTGGTAGGTTATTGCCCAATCTCCTTTTGGGCTGTTGTCCACGTGGGAGGCCAGTGCCCAGCAGTGGGACGTTTATAGGCTGATGATGATGGTATTAGTGTTGCCTCGCTGGACGAGTGGCAATAGCTCGGCTCGACTTCCCAAGTCAGCAAAGTGTGTTACGGATCTTTCGATACGTAACCTGCCCCCTTACTCTTGAAACCGATCGCTATTGGATCGGATTGGTATTGTGAATTTACGTATTTTTAAGTTACGACACCAGCACTAATTTGAAATCATATTGGGTGAACTAAATGGCATTGAGTTTTATATTTTTTTTACTCAATATCCACGCAATATGAATCTATATTAGCTTTGGTGTCGTAACTAAAGAGTATGAAAATTCACAATACCAATCCGATCCAATAGCGATCGGTTTCAAGAGTAAGGGGGCTGAGCTCGTGATCATCAATCCGCATTTTTTTTATTTTTTTTTATACAAGTCCCGGCAAATGACCCCACTCCACCTGATGTTAAGTGGAAATGAGGTCCAGGCGCGAGGACTACTGGTGCAGCGTAAGAGCACAGTATAAATATGAGCCAAAGCAGTAAGGAAGCTACGTACAAACGCTCGAATCGACGCACGCCCACAGACGCACGTTTTTACAGGGCCCCTAAGCGGACATCGCAGTGCTCTCAGTAGCGCGTGTGGCGTCGAACCGAGCATATTGCGGGCGCTGTGCGCACGATTTTTAAAAATGCCGCGAGTGTATTGCGTAGTATACGGCTGCTTCAAAACCGGAGCTTTCATTTTTTAAACTTCCTGCTGATATTGAAAGGTAAGAATAATTTATTATTACTAAATAAAAAGCTTTTTCTTTTAAATAAATCGTTTGGTTGTTTAGGCGATATTTGGAGTACTTACCTACTTAAGTATATTTTTTGAGCGCGAGCGCCATATTAAACTTATTAGTTATTCAACCGATTGCTTAGAAAATCGATATCTAGGGATCTGTGTGGTTTCTGACAACGACTCCGTTATTAATATGAGACAAAATAGCCTCCATCTTGAACTTTTTAGTTATTCTTCCGATTGCTTTAAAAATCGATATCTGGGGTTTTCAAAGAGAACACATTAATTGTAAAGTAGCTGTATTAATTTATAAACAAGTAGACAAAATCAGTTTTATAGTGCTGTGTCCATGTTTTCCGATAATTTATTTAAAAAAGCTATTCATTAGAATGAGAATTTTTTAAACTATAAAATTTAATAATAAAGCTTTTCGAACGTGTCGTAGCAGGCGAAAGTATTTTTCAGTGAGTAATTTATAATAACTAACGAAAAATAAAGACTTCTTAAAATGCTAAAGATTTTTTAATTAAGTACATAATTTTGTTTGTAAACTAGTCAATTCATTCGATTATTTGATAATTATGGAACCCAAACAAACGTTTTGATAAATAATAGAAAAATTACCTTTTAATTTTATAAAAATTAAAAGTGACAAACCTAAAGCTTTGCTAGTTATCTCAAAAAAAGCGCTAACTAGCTGAGAGACATCGCTAACTAAACAAAAACTTTTTCAATTTTACAAAAATAAGAAGACAACCCTAACGCTCAATTGGCGCGTAGGTATATAAAACAAGAAACAGGCCCAGCTTCCGTACTGCTTTAGCTCATATTTATACTGTGGTAAGAGTCCGTTAGTCGCTTCTTACGACACCCACCGGACGGAGAGAGGGGCGGCGATTGGTATTCTTTCTCCGTCACCGCACGGATAAAAAATTTGGTATGTATGGTGGTTAATCCGATACCCATCAATTGTAGCGATAATGATGGACACACTTTTTTTTTAATATTAAGCCTGGCAATTGACCCCACTCCACCTGATGTTAAGTGGAAGTGAAGTCCAGGCGCGAGGACAACTGGTGCAGTGTAATAGACGAAGCATCAGTCACCCTCACTCTGCTGGCCCACAAAGTGCCTATCACGCCTCGTTTGAAGGACCTATGTCATAGGTATCAAACAGAGGGAATACGTGTGCTGGTAGACTATTCCATCTTTTGGAGGTGCGACAAAGAAACGAGTCACCAAATTTCTTTGTGCGTGATGGAATATTAGAGACTGTAAATTGGTGACTCCGGTACTTGACACTTGCCCAACAGTGTAACAGTATTTAGGCTAATAGCCACTTACTAGCCTACTACAGTATTAGGCTAATGATAAGGTTTCGTGACCGTTGACTTAGGAAAATCCGTATGGAATCTCCAACGTCATGAATAAGTGTTGGAATTCGTGAATCACTTGGAATTCATAAAAGCCTTTGGAGGTTAACGAGGGCGTACCACGCACCGCTACGTGTGACGATGCCAAGGCCTCCGGCGTACGTTCGGCGGCCTTGATCCTTAATGCTTGTGAATAAACGGGTGAGGTGCTTTTTTTATGACCAAAACCGAAACCAAAACCTCTCCTTTCGAAGCAAGGAGCTCGAGACGATTTTCAACTTTTTCACTCATCCCGGTATTATGCAAGCTGCCTAACTGGCAAGATCGCAAACCAAACCCCTTCCCTCCATCTTGTTTACCCTGTGAGATACAGCTAAAAAAGGAAAATCCATAAAAAATCAATTTAAGGATAAACAGAAACTTGCACACGTGTTGCGTGTTATGTTAGCATCAATTAATAGTCATAGTACTACGCAAGCAAGATCGGCGTAAGCAGTGACGCAGGCCAAGGCCTTTGGGCAATGCCAAGGCTTTTCCGGCAAAAACCGCCCTTGGCGCCGCCGCCGCGTGCCCCACCACAAGCACGGGAAATCTCACATACGCACATACTATCTAAAACAGCCATTCAGTATTCGAATACTGAATGGCTGTTTTAACCGACTTCAAAAAAAGAGGTGAATACCAACTCGTCGGGAGCTTTTAATTTTTTTAGCAAAGTTTCTCAGAATTCACAATACATATTTTAATATGTAAAATTCTCGATTCATATGACTTTTGTAAAAGCCATATGAATCGAGCAAACGAAGATGAATGAATCGTTGTGCAATATTTAGTGCGACATTTACTGGTAAAAGATCTGAGGATAAAAAGTATAATGAGATTTCTTCTTGAAATTGAGACAATGTCATCATCAGTTGATGACTCATCATCACTATTACAAAATACAAAGTGAAAATGTGGTCCTTTTCTATAAACTAAATGAATTTCATATTTAAATTTCCGTGCCGTGTAGGTGAAAGAATACTACCACCCTCTCTCTTCCCTTGGGTGTCGTAAAAGGCGACTAACAGACTAAAGACTGCATATGCTTCCAACAGCATAGGGCGGCGATGGGCTTTCCACCTGTCACGCTGAGCACATGTGCAGTCGCTATTTGGTGAAAAATGTACTATGGTAAAGAACTACTTGTTGCCTAGTCTCTGACTAACCCTTCGGGGATAATAGTTGTGATTATATGTATGTACTAGCGGCCGCTCGTGGTTTCACCCGCGTGGTTCCCGTTCCCGTGGGAATATCGAGATAAAAAGTATCCTATGTGTTAATCCAGGTTATAAACTATCTGTGCCGAATTTCATCCAAATCCATTTAGTAGTTTTTACGTGAAAGAGTAACAAACATCCATCCATACTTACAAACTTTCGCGTTTATAATATTAGTAGGATGTATATTAATATTTTTGTTGTAATAGAAGATTAGCGAAGTCTCTCTTGTAGACGAGTTACCAGTGATTACCTCTCGAGAAAGCCTCCCTTTTTTCTACTTCCGATCTCATTGAGAGCCCAGCCTTAAGCCTGAAAGCGGCAATATAAAAGCGCTGATCCGCTTAGGGCAATAGAATGGTTTGTCACCGGCAGACCCGCCGATCAGAACCTGTTAAAGTATTCAGTATGGGAACGAACAGTGCCTCGATTCTGCGATTTCAAAATGTCTGAGATTGTATCTCAGCGTCCTGATTCTGACATTCAGTCTACAGGAAAAAATTCTGTAGCACGGTGGACGGTGATAGGATGTTTCCCTCTTATAAACTAGTCTTGTGGGTTAGCTAATCGTAAAAAAGCGTCACTTATCTGTTCCTTGATAATCTGTATTTCCGTAATAAATAATGATGTAGATCTTTGTTATTGAAATTTTTGCATTCACAAACCTCTATAGTTAAAGGATAAAATGTTTACTAGAAAAAAACAACCATTCTCAGGTCTCGGTAGCTTAGCGGTTAGACCAGTGGACCGGAAATCCAAAGGTCATGGGTTCGATTCCCATTCGAGCTTTCCTGAGATTGGTTGTTTTTTTTTCTAGTAAACATTTTATCCTAATGATGCAGATGTCTCTTAGACCAAAATGTAGAGAGTTTTTCGATGTGTAACTTTGTATCAATAATTCAAAACGACCAAATGAGGGTAAGCTCCTTTTTAGCTTATGAAGCTTCAGGATTGGCGTGCGAGTGATGCCCCGGTGTCGTGCACCTCTAATCACCTCACAAAATCACAACATATAATAATTAGGTTGCAAATTTGACAAGATTGTCGAGATAATGCATGAAATGAATAAAATTATCCTTCTGCATGAATTTTAAAGAGCTGAAGTGGCCACGCACAATCAGGTGGTTCGTTTGCTCGTTAAATGGCTTTGTAGTTTAAAAAAGAATAAAAGAAAACGTGAAATTCCTTCCAGAAAACCTGTAATCGGTTACTAACGATTGAATTTCTATTGTTTCTGGGGTTACGGCAGCTTACAGGCTATTGTTACGTACACGGTGACGGGATGTCGGTTCAGAAAGAGGTGGCGAGATGATCTGGACACATGCCAGACAGCCTGGCGTGAGGTGGCGAGGGAAGGAGGTACAGGAGATTGATCCCGGACAACCGGATATCAAACAGAGCACTTTGCCACTCGGCTATAATTGTAGGCAAAAGGGTTGCTAAGCAAATTACATATGTTGGCACTGCGAAGACCGCTAACACCGCAATACCTAAATGAGTGCATTAAATATTACAACATAGAGGAAATGCCGAGTCTGCAACTACCTACGTGATCTGCTGCGCGTGTAACACCGAGCCTCCGCACGCCGGCCACAGTCGTCGTCGCTGAGTGCCAGCCATCGACTGACACTTTTGAATCTTACATTGATCGGGTCATTAGGATTTAGCAATTAAAATTATATTGCATTTTCATATTTTCAATTATATTCTCTATAATCATTTTTCGTTTTTTTTTAATACCTACGGCTGTAGCTTTCGTAATTGGCGCAGTTAATAGGATACTCGCGGTCGGTTTCGCGCTTCATCTGGCTGTGCATATTGATGATAGGTAGGGTTAGTTAGGGATCGATGGTGTCATTTTTCTGAAGGCTCCGTAGTCCGTAGCGTCGTAGCATGACTACGATCGTAAATACAGTTGCACCGAATATATACTGTAGAAAGGTAATGTAGTATGGTACAATACTCCGGTTCCCTGTGGCTCGTCGATTCAATCGGTGTCTGGAGAGATATTTATCTTGGACGTCGTGAAGACTTCTCAAGTCGATCGAATGTAGACTGATGCGAGTAAGATCTACATTCCGCATGTCCAAGTCGGGAATCTTCATAATCTTGAGTGGTGGTCCTTTCACTTCGCCATTGTCTTTTGTGATACATGAACATACATTTCAACGGGACGGTGACAACTTCCATGCAGCTGGGTGTAATTTTCGCTTCCACAGGAGACCTGTACTTTCGTTTCTCGAGGCAGAGATATTGTATAGTGTTGTTCATCTAATTTCTCCATCGCTTTGAGTAGTGTGACAGATGATAGCTTGCAGGTCTTCTCCAGAGATTGCTTCGAGATGAGATGCTGGATGCAGTCAGGTACGGTACGAATTTGATGTTTTACTCCTTCTTCACAAAGATAGCCGTTACTTAACTTCGGGCATTCTGCCTCTATATACACGAATGCGGACTCGATAGTTTCCATAAAGGGGTAGGAAGGGATGATAGCCTGGTGATAGGCAATTAGTATATTTTGTAATTTTTATATTTTCAATTAAGTTCTTTAAAATCATTTTTCGTTTTTTTGAAGACCTACGGCTGTAACATTCGTAATTAGCAGCACACCATGAGAGGGAAAAGTAAATAAACAAGTAAAAATTTACTTTTCATCACAATTATGTATCATCAGAGTAATGCTTAATTGAAGTAGATGACATGAGAGCTTGAGCCTTTTGCTTTAGAATTATAATTTAAAATTTTCTATTGTAGGTACATTGTTGATTTTATTATAATTTTTATACATTTTTACTGTCAGGTAGCCTAGGAGTCGAAAAGTACAAACATTACCGAAATTGTGTGATGTTCATATCTACTTTATTATGTGCGTGACTAATGGATTCCGAGTATATTACTTTCCCCTATGCTAATGGAGATTTTAATAATGGAACAAGCCGCCCTACTTAAGCTTTAAGCCTTACTAAATTCCCACAGTTTTTAATTAAAACCTTCAGTTCTTTGATTTAATTTAAACCTTCGTTGGTAGTTGAGAAGTTCGGGTGAACTGCTATTCCATTACTGGCCTTTAGATTAAGTACTAACATTTCAGGTGTACGCCAATCGCTTCCTCGTCATGATACGTAAATAAAAACATCTAAACATTATTCATCAAAGAACATAAATTAAAGCAGAGTAAAATGTAATTTGATTAACATCGCTGTTTTTGATGGTTGCTGTCTCTGCTATAGATCGAAAGCAAATTAGTTAATGTCAGCACAAACGGTGGAAAAGCGAATGTCATCTGTTTCGCCATCGTCAAATACCACCGGATGGTCCCTCCGAGTAATTGGGTTACAAGATATTATTTGTTTTGTCGCTTTGAGACGCTTCACCCTCCACTCGGGGAGTTAGCAATATTTTCTGGCTGAGCGAAATCGGCCAAATCGAAAATGTTAAAATATTATAACTCGTCCGTAGCGCTCCTTGGGGAGGTGCGCAATCGTGGTGAACGAAATGGAATGTAAAATGTTATTACTGTTACGCAATTTTCTGGAGGAGCAACGGGCAAACAATGTTTTGGAAACGATAAAACAATTGCGCGGATCCTATGCCCGCAGAAGCGGTGCGGATTGGTATCCTCGGCTCAAGGATGTATTTTTAAATACCTTTTCAGAATTTTTTATTGTTATAAAGAATATGTTAGAATTTGAAATGAAAACGCTTTTGCACGAATCAAGTCGCGTTTAATTTTTATTTCAAAGTGAAATTCGCGTAAACTTTAGAAAAATATAATTTAACCCCTTATTGGCGCGAGTATTATATAAAACAAAATATTAATATTGCATAATTATTATTGATAAGGCATGTGCATCATAGGATTAGATGATTAAATAAATGTTTTTATTATTGAAATTTTACATTCACAATGCTATATAAGTAGATATAGAATAAAATGTTTACTAGAAAAACCGACAATCCAAAGGTCACGGGTTCGAATCCCGTTCGAGCTTTCCTGAGACTGGTTGTTTCTTTCTTGTAAACATTTTATCCTAGATAATGTTATTTGAAAAATGATTCACTTTGTTATTGCTATTGTATATAAGAGTTACTACAAATATGTAAACGTTTTGTTTAACTTCCGACTTCAATTTCACTATTTGATTGCTTTGCTTAACTAAGTCACCTACACTTATAATTATAACGACACACATACGAGTATGTTAAAAGTTCTGACAACAACACAATCAAATTCATTTTTTTTGTTAATTTGTTTCTTCACCATGGACACTAGTCCTTCAGTGGAAATAATAGAGTTCATTTATTATGCTTTTATGAAGATAATGAGTCCTGATAATAAGCTTAATGATATTCCCCCCAAATCCCTTGAGTTCCAGTAAAGATGTGGAACTTTACTGAATCTCACACGGACTTCTTGAGAGAATTTGAAAAGTGATGTTGCACTTTTTGTTTTATTTGCCAACACTCATGCACGTTCACGAACACTTAACGGTTAATAATCCACCATTATTTTACATTAATATTCGACAATACACAAGTTTTAGAAAATAACACAAAACTACAGACATGACGCTTCACTTTCCCGCCAAGAAGTCTAATCAAATTCATAACAACTAGTCTGGCCAACGAAAGTTGAACCTAGTAGTTATTTGATTGGCAACACTTTGTCTCTATCTGTGTCTATCTGAGGTGTTATGTCGTATGTCAAATTGAAATTTTATCTGAGAAATTGCAACTGTGAGAAACTCTGTGTTACCCTGTCATGTTTTTTTTAAAATTGCCGCTTTTTCCTGGTTCAGCTTTCGTTGGCCATACTCTATCTGTAATGACTGTAATGTAATTGTTGGAGATTGACCGTACCAAAATCTAGTGGGAACAAAACTTGAAATGCGTATTCAGGCTACGGAATCTCTTCTTTGATTGTATTTTATTTTACGTAAATCACTTGGCCTTCATATAAAATAAGAAAAGTAAAAGTAAAGAAAACCAGTTTTTAATTAATTAAGCTCTCTCTAAGTAAGTAAGTCTAGCATAGTCAGTCAGTCATAGTCAGTTAATATCATCAGATTTGCATAATTCCGCGTGTGTCTAAGGATTTTTTTTTAAATAATTAGTTGCGGGTAATTTCTAGCTGAATTCAGCCAACTCACAGTCGAGTGAAATATATTACATACTCGTTGCCTAATTTACTTAGGGTGGATTCGACAAAACTGGAATAAGGTCTTATACCTAGATTAAACGCCGAATTTGTATAGATTAATCTCGGAGTAAGTCTTATTCCAGTTTGGTCGAATCCACCCTAAAACCTTTATTTTCTATGCGAGTTTACCCTTTCAACAACTACCCCACTGGGCCACTATTTGAGTATATTTACTGTTTTTTTCTGATTGTGTGCTAAGAGTACAACTCCCTGCTTACCATAATGTATACTCTATATCAGAGCCAATAAAATTCATTTCTTCATTCTTTTGGGTTTCGCAGCCGATATTGGGTAGAAATCCGCAACCGTTATAAAGAAGTAGGGATTATGCCCATATACCGGAATTACGATGACAGGAAAAGTATATAATTCCTTAGTGATTGATTAAATTATCTATAAATTGTTTGTGTGTCTATTTATGAGATTACGCAACAATGTAATATTTCCATAAATAAAAATTAAAAAGGTTTTTTCCCAAGCTTACATTGTCCCACAGCTTCCCCCAAGTCCTTCCATACATCACTAGCCTTATTAAAATTAATAATTTACCAACATATTTTTGGTTGGTAAATAACGCCGCCGAGCTCCTCATTATAATGGTTAATAACAGTTTAATGCAGGCTCTCCCTAATCTGGCTCAAGCCGGCTTAGGGTAAATCAGTTTGTGCGTTCACTGTTCACTTGCCTAAGCCGCCTGTCGTTGCTTCTTTATGAATTAGATTTATCCAAACTTGCCTCTATTTTGTTGGCGACGTTAAACTTTTTTTTTATATAAGCAGTAGGCAAACGAACAGGCGGGTCACCTGATGGAGAGCAATCACCGCCGCCATGGATACCCGCAAAATCAAAGGAGTCGCAGATGCGTTGCCGACCTTTAACAAAAGGAACTGGTTAAGGAAGGAATAGGAATTGTGAGTCGGGGCACCAAGTGCCATTATTTCACGCCGGTTATTCGTGAGAGGGTGGTATTACACCGGGCGAACCGGCCCAGTGCGTGCTGCAACGCAGCGTGGCTCTACCACTCAGTCAGTGTCACTCATTTAGCACCACCCAGGGGTCACGTGTAGGGTCTCAAGAGTAAACCTACGGATTCGAGTAACTTTAACCCCCATAAACTTGGTGGCTCTACAATCCTTTGTAACCGATCAAACCGAAGAGGATTCGTTAGGTCGCCGACCAATAGGAATCATGCCAGCGTTTCTCTGCGGCGGCGTGGCCTGAATCTTCGCAAGTAGACAAAAACGACAAAATTGTCAATTTATTTTATTTTATTTTATTTTTATTTATTTACTTCAAATCACCGCTGCTTTCTGACAGAATACAACACATAGTACATGCGCGATCATAGCATATGCATCATCCTCAGCCTAACATCGCACAAGTATTCCCACATAGACAATACAATGGGGAGATTGGGCCATAACCCACTAAGCTGGCCCAATGCCAGCTGGTGGGCGATGGAGTATCACACGCAGCTGTGTAGAAATACTGAGGAACCACAAAATCACGATTTAATAGCTATGAATAGATAATCAGAGCCTGCCTAATTACGCTGAATGTCTACAGCATCGCCTAATTATCACCCGCTACCCTTTGTGGCTATTCGCAAGCAGACGATGTGCAATTTGCTCGCCCTTACCACCCGTCGTTACCATTGTCTTTATGGAGAACATTAAGGGGTATTCTCCTTAACAGATCTACCTATATATTTCTACTTATTTAGCTACCTAGCTAAAGCAAAAATAACACTAAAGAGTAGGTATCTATCACCTGCAGCCCCATGTAGCGTACGCAACACGAGAAAATTTTCTCAACCCGTGCAATGTAAAAAAATATATTTTTTTAGCATTAACTTATTCATTAAATGTACTGGACTGAAATTTTTCAGCCAACCCACTCGCGATAATATTATTTAACATATTATATTTGATATAAAATACTTTTCATCCATTAACCTTCCCGGTGAAGGTCGTTCTATACTCGGATCTTAGACTATAAGTACAGTTGTGGTGAAACGTGGAGATGGCAGTGCATTGCATCTGAGGTCCTCATTGCCTATGAGTCTGTGACTAACCCTTTGGGGGTAACAGCACAGAATAACTAATAACTAATAGTACTACCTGTAATGTCGTGAATATAATTAAGTATATACTTACTAGCAGCCGCTCGCGGTTTCACCCGCGTGGTTCCCGTTCCCGTGGGAATATCTGGATGAAAAGTATCCTATGTGTTAATCCAGGTTATAAACTATCGGTATGCCAATGGACATAATTTTTTGGGCCTTTTCTGAAAGTGCCGGCCAACAAAAAAAAATGGTACATATTGTTAGAACTAGCCATTTGGAGAAATAGTTAATATGGCACAAAAGTTGTAGGTAGGATTGCTCCGAGCCAAGTTATACAAGTTCGAAGATTCATCATTTTCATACATTTATTGATTCCAAATTCTTTTTTATATGAACGGAACAGATGATGACCCCACCCACAGCTTTTGCGCTGCAATGACAATTGCTTCAGATCATTAGTTCTAGCAATATCTATCATTATTGTATGTTTCCCAGTTCCAGCACTTTCAGAAATCAATAAATGTATGAAAATGATGAATCATCTTGTATAACTTGGCTCAGAGCAATCCTACAACTTTTGTGCCATATTAACTATTACTCCAAATGGCTCGTTCTAACAATACGTACTTTTTTTTTGTTGGCCGGCACTTTCAGAAAACGCCCAAAAATTTATGGAGCCTGAATGATCTCCATCCAAATCCATTCAATAGTTTTTACGTGAAAGAGTAACAAACATCCATTCATACTTACAAACATTCACGTTATAATATTAGTAGGAAGTAGGATGTATTGCACTTACTTTGTAAATATCTGAAATATTCTGAAACGTTTGCTCTATTTTCTTATATTCTGAGTGGGGACCATTTCAATATCACTCAAATTAAGTAATTGAGTACGGACATTTTGTGAATTATCTTTAAGTAGTATTGTATTATTGAATAAATTACTTATATTTACTTACCTATTTTGTAGAATTAAATATTATATGCCTACCACTTAAGTAAAATTAATTCTTAGATGTGTCAAGAGATGGCCTAGAAAAATTAGATGGCGTTATTAACTTTTTTCCGTGTATGCTATATAACAAAACTTCGTGAGAATAAAAAAAACTTTTTTCCAACATAAACTAACTGTTTCATTCACCACTCCTTTGGGTGTCTTAGTACGAGGTTGTACATGGTCCTTCGAGCCGGATGTCAACCGCGATTCCGCGTTTTTTTTTTAAACTTATACTTGCGGGCAGTGGATCGCTGTCGCAAACGCAAGTAACAGGAGCCGACCGAGGCTAAGTGCAGCACCGGTCAGCTTCAGACCGTGTCATCAGTGGCAGACACTGGTCAGGTCACGGTGGGCGGCGCCCGCCCATCATCAGCGAAGCAGCAAAAAAAAAAATCAATAGATGGCATTTTCATCCGATTAAATTATAATTGCATAGATGACTTTAGCATGTCGATTATCTAAAGCTCGATCGTAAACTCGCCTCTCACTTCGATCCTGACGTTCCGGTCAAGAGTGACCTTTGTGATGATAGTATATAATTGAATTTAGTTAAAGCGGATTTGATAACTGCGGATTCGTGTACCATAGTTCTAAAATATCATCGTCATCAATGGGTGCCACTTTCATAATAAAGTTTGGAGGTGAGCTGACAAATTGCGGTCCCGTGAACTAGCTAGCTAATAGTACAAATTTAAAAATACGCAACCCAGACTGGCAAAGGTGAACACCGCATTTTGTGGATAATGAAAAGCTCTGACCTGTATTAACATAATAGTGCTCATTAAACAGCGCCGACAGCGCCGGGAACACGCCCCTCATTACTACAGCGCCCGCGGGCGGCGCGGCGGCGAACACAACGCGGAATCGAATACGCCTCAGCTAACAAGTAGCACTGCTTTTTTCCTTATACATTGCTTTATAAGGAAAAATATAGTAGCGGTACATGTCATTTTTTTGCTTATAAATAAATGTATTAACAAAAAGAAACTAGCGGTACCTGTTATCTTTTTCCTTATAGACGTACATTTATTAATTAACCGTGTCTGTAACGGAGCAAGAATACTACCACCCTTTGTCCCTTTTTCTTCCCATGGGTGTCGTTAAAGGCGACTAACGAACTAAAGACTGCACATACATCCAACAGCATAGAGCGGCGATGGGCTCACCACCTGTCACGCTGAGCACAAGTGCAGTCGCTTTTTGGTGAAAAGTGGACTATAGCAGAAGATTGCTTTTGCGGTCCAAACTCAAACTCAAACTCTGAATATATTTATTAAATAAACTCAATTAGAAAGTACTTTGAATCGTCTAAATTTTTAACCCCCCATTCAGGACGTAATTTTTTTTACTGCAGCAAAGAACGGGCGCAAGAAACTAAAGCGCACAGAAGCAACGACATTTACAAAAATAAAGATAAACAAAATAATAGTTTGAATGAAAATATACCGTACTATAAATTAATTATAGACAATTAGAAATAGCTTTTGGAGTACTTGGAGCATTTTAGTTCAGAGCCAAGCTGTTTTGTCTTCTGTGTAATCTGACACTTTATAATAATCTTTTAATAAAAAGCTTTTCTTTGATATGGATTTTAAATTTATCAAGATCTAATTTCTGAATATCAATTGGCACTTTGTTGTAAAATCGTACACACAGACCCTTAAAAGCTGAAAGAAAAAGGTCCTCATTGGTCCTTTCAAGAATTGGTCTTTTTAAGAATTTTGGTCCTTTAAAGAATTGGTATTTTTAAGAAATAGGTATTTTCAGAAGTATTTAGCGAATTAGTCCTTTTTTAAGCTGTTGGGTAGACTGAAAGTGGTTACGGTATAAGGTTACGTTACCGGTAAAAAATAAGTGTACCTTAATAAAATAAAGGTAAGGCTTTACCGTTATTTAACCTTTATGCGATATCGGTACCGAAAAACGTTGCATTGACAGTTGCGGGGCGCAGGGTGAGGGGTGAGGCTTGCTTTTGCTTGCGAGGCGACGAGTAAAAACCTGTTTTTGTTGCGTGTCGCGCGCAAAAATGTGTAAAAAATGTGCGCGTGTAAACATCATTTTACACTAGTGCGGAAATTGGTATTTACAAACTCATGTCAATAGTAAGCCTTACATTAGTCTACTCGTCTGTGAAAACCAACTTACTGCACTAGTATAATAAGTCCATCATTACGTGTTGCCATTTGCCATGCATACCGATTCATTGCGTATGACGCCATGGAGCTTCATTGATATCTTTTACGTATGGCGTTTGACGCCAAATGGCGTCATAAATAATTCCTCTGAAATTCTATAGAATGACTATTTAGAGAGTTCTAATTAACAGAACTTATATTATTTGACACGTAGATTATGCCTGTATTGATCGTTTTAGGAGATAGCGCCGGTTAAAAAACTTCAGTGGTTGCAAACTTTTTGTTCCCTAATTTTACTTCTTTTGTGTATGGCGTATGACGCCACATAGCGTCATAAAGAAAATTCCACTGAAACTTTGTAGAATTACTTTTTAGGGAGTGCTAATTAGCAGAACTTTCATTATATTGAGGATTTGCTTGATGTAATAAATAATTCGCTACGCGATTTTCTATGCCGGACGATAAACGCGATTATGCGGCATACGTTTTTGACGCGTTAAGACTTATTATGGAACAACGATGTAAAGGTTTAAACTGGCTCGCCATCTTTCCTTTATTAATATTTTCTAATTATAAATTGAATTAGTGACGATAGGGCTTCGAACCGGTTTAAAAAATCCCGGTTATTGAATAAGGTTTTTACAAAAACCGCTTCCAATGTAAATGAGAGGGCTTCAAAAACCTAAATAAACCAGTTTAATCCAAAGCTGCGAAATGTACCTACTGCTGGCGAGGCGATTAGGCTAATGGCGACCTTCCGTGTGTAGACATTAGCTCGCAAGTCGATTTAAAACTCGCGCGCTCACTTTGGGAGAGCGGTATTTCAGGCAAATAGAATTCATGTCTACGTATGGAAGGTCGCTATTCGCTTTGCCACTCGCGCGCTCGCGTTGTCCCGGTGTGTTTAGGTACTTATAAAAAGAAGAAAAAACCTCTATAAACCGTTTAATTGATTCAATACCCATTTTATTGTTTTTTTAGAAACAGGTTTTTTTAATGTTTGGGTAGGCCCACGGGCCGATGTAATCTGTTATGCAGATGATACTCTGATCACGGCCCGGGGCGGAAATTGCGCAGAGGCAGGGAGACTGGTCACCGTCATAACATCTCTGGTGGTGGACAGAATCCATATGTTGGGGCTCGAGGTAGCGATCGGTAAAACTTAGGCTCTTCTTTTCCATGGGCCTCGACGAGGACCGCCGCCTGGAACCCACCTAGATATAGACGAGCATAGGATCCGGGTTGGGGTCCGGATGAAGTATCTGGGTCTCATTCTGGACGGGCGTTGGCGCTTCGAGGAGCACTTTCGCAAACTCTCCCCTCTTCTCGTCAGTGCGGCATCCGCTTTGGGACGCAACATGCCGAATGTTGGTGGGCCGAACGCTTTGACTCGCCGGCTTTATGCTAGAGTAGTGGGCTCGATGGCCCTTTATGGAGCCCCTATATGGGCGACTGCCCTCAACGCTACCAACAAACAACATCTTCGTGCCGCACAGCGGATAATAGCGTTGAGGGCCATCAGAGGGTACAGGACAGTGTCTCATGCTGCAGCTTGTGCGCTGGCTGGCATCCCGCCATGGGGGTTGGAGGCAGTGAAGCTGGCGGAACTGTACCGACAGCGGGCAGAGGCTAAAGAACAGGGTAGAAACCATACTTAAGAAGAGCTTAAACAGGCTCGAGATTTGGCTGACCAAGAGCTGCTGGCCAAATGGGCCGATGATTTGCGGTCATCGACTTACGGCTCCCGGTTGTGCCGAGTCATCCAACCAGAATTGGGGAGATGGCTACAGCGGCGACATGGGACTCTATCTTTCCACTTGGAGCAGATGCTGTCTTGGCATGGATGCTTTGGACACTACCTGCACCGAGGGGAGTCGTAGAGCGACGTCAGAATGCCACAGCTGTGGAGCTGCGCAGGACACAGAAACGCACACCCTTGAGGAGTACGGGTCGTGGGCTGCGCAGCGCCACAGTCTGATGTCGGTCGTTGGGGGAGACACTCTCGCTGCCTAGCGTGGTAAAAGCCATGCTAGACAGCGACAGATCATGGAGGGCCATGGCCTTGATCAGTGAAGCGGTTGTTTCACAGAAGGAGGCCGCGGAGAGGGTCCGCGAGGAGCAACTCCATGCGGACCCGATCCGACGCAGGCGAGTCGGTAGGAGAAGGCGGCATTTTGCCCACCTCCTTCCACCGCAGTGAGGCTTGCGTGACTGTGGGGTGGGAGACCCCATAGCCGCATTGCATGAAACTCATGGGAATCTGCAGGGCGCCCAAACTATCCCGGGCGTCCTCCCCACTGGCGGGCCGTCGTAGGGTGGAATTCGGAGTCTGCTGTCCGTGGTCCCGAACCACCCTGACGACAAGTGATGGGATGGTATAAGGAGTTTTAGTGGGTAAGGCCCCTCTTCACCCGAGTCCCTGTCGAGGCCTTCGGACCTGGACAGGGAAGCGGGCGTAGGGGGGAGAGTCGCCACATAACCAGCGGGCTTCCTCAGGCCCGCTGTGTATCCGAAAATAGGATTTCTCCTTGTTTAAAAGAAAAAACCCTTAATAAAACGGTTCCTATGTACTGGCTACTGACTAGGTTTGAAAATTAACCAAATAAACAAGCCCTGAGTGGCTGTACATTATTTATTTTAAATATTGTATTGGATTATTTTATTTTCTTGCAATCGAATTAAGCTCGGGAGTTAAAATACCTCGTTTTAATATGTCATTTTAGCAACTTGTATATCAATCTACTATTAAAAACGGCTAGATTGAAAACTGATTTTATAAGTAAGTTCGATTATTCGCAAATTCAAGCGATTATTCAATATGAAGTTGAACCACCCGACCCATTTTCCATTTCATTGGACTACATTGCTCATTAACAATGAGAACAAGAGTTCCGACACCTACTCATGCGTATTTTTTATTTTTTTTTTATTTTTATAATTTGACTCGTTATAGTGGCTGCATCGCAACACTGCGGTATAGAACCTAAATAAAGGTACTCCTTTCACACCCTTTTGTAAACTTGTACTAAAAATACACAAAAGGTTTACAACCACTGATCCAAATAAATCACTTAGCAGCCATTCCAGCAAAATCGCGTAGATAAGTCACTTTACAATACACTAAACGAATTAGCAAACCCTTTACGTTTGACATCCGATTCCGACTGAATGCAATCACGTGTAAACAAGCCAAAATCATAACAAAAAGCAAAATATGTTCACTCATGGCTGAAGACGCGCAAGCGCGTCACTTTAATGGGTGGCGGCTGACGCACGGAGGCGTCACAGAATATTTGTTAGCCGCCATGCACAAAAGTCATTAAAAGAGGGATACGCAATGAATCGGTTAAGGGTTAAGTAAAAGTCCGTCCGCTTATTAGCAGACACTAGCTTGAGTTGGCGTTAATATACCTACCGGCAAGCTTACTTTTAAAATTCCGTGTGCACGGCAGTTGCATTGTTCTACAATATTATTCTGTGATTCTACTTAAATAAATATAATTACGTAAGGCGAGAGTAGGACTTATTGTACATAGGAATAAAATTGCATCCAATCTGGTACAGGTATTGTTCTATATATATATATATATACATATATATATATATATATATATATATATATATACACATATGCACATATATTTACATACATATATATACATATACAAAATATTATCTACATATTATTTTATTTATTTATCAATAATTATTTTATTATTATACATTATTATATTTTTATAGGCGATCTTTTAGGTAATCTTCCAGCGTGTAGTAGCATTTTGCAATAAGTAGGTCTTTCAGTTTTTTAAAGAATTATTTTTATGTGGGTATATTTTTTAAAGAAGTAGGTAATTTATTATATATTTTCACACACATAACTAACGGACTTTTAGAGTGTAAGTGAAGTTTAGAGGTTGGCAAAATTAATCTTGTTTGTGTTTTTGGCCGAAAAGAATATTTTGTGGGTATATCCTGTCTTTTAGTAAAAAATTCAAACCTATGCGCGGCGCACGTGTTTTGACAACGAGAACAATCCAAACTAAAGCTTTATAAGAAAGCCAGTAGTCGCTTATGCTTGAAACGGTTGTTAGCCGTCTCTTTCATACCGAAATAAACCTTTATTATTTAAAAACTCAAAATTACGGTACCGATATAAATTTGGATATCGGAATATTCCGGTAACCGCTATTTTTCGGTATGACGCCATACCGCTATATAAAGGTACCTTAATTTTTGGGTTATTCAGTCCCTGGGTAGCACATTTGTTGAAGCTTATTTTCTAGACGGTAATCATAAAAAACCGGCCAAGTGCGAGTCGGACTCGCGCACGAAGGGTTCCGTACCATTATCTATAAAACTTTGATCGATGTTTTAATAAAAGTATATTGTTTTTAAATTAATGAATTTATGACGTATTAAAAAAAACTACAGAACTAGATCTCGTTCAAACCAATTTTCGGTGGAAGTTTGCATAGTAATGTAAGTACATCATATATTTTATTTAGTTTTATCATTCTCTTATTTTAGAAGTTACAAGGGGACACACATTTTACCACTTTGGAAGTGTCTCTCGCGCAAACTATTCAGTTTAGAAAAAAATTATTTTAGTAACCTCAATATCATTTTTGATGACCTATCCATAGATGGGTTTGATGAAAAACATGTTTTCGAGTTTCAGTTCTAAGTATGGGGAACCCCCAAAATTTATTGTTTTTTTTCTATTTTTGTGTAAAAATCTTAATGCGGTTCACAGAATACATCTACTCACCAAGTTTCAACAGTATAGTTCTTATAGTTACGGAAAAAAGTGGCTGTGACATACGGACGGACAGACAGACATGACGAATCCTTAAGGGTTCCGTTTTTTGCCATTTGGCTACGGAATCCTAAAAAGTGTACTCAGCATGATATATTGTATATAGTTTGGAACGTTAAGTTACAACAGCACCATACAGTTACATGGAGGGTCTCTCTTATCTAAATATGTAAATATGTCGTATGTAACATCAATCTTTGTGGGATTGTTGTGTTCCGGAAGTTAGCTCTGGGTGAATCGCGCTTCCACTTTCCGCCTTATCGCCATTTACCATCAGGTGAAATGAAGACCAATTGCGTAATCGTAGTGGATAAAAAAAAACTACCGGCTAATCTGTGTTCAATTTATTACCCACTAGCGGCCGCTCGCGGTTTCACCCGCGTGGTTCCCGTTCCCGTGGGAATATCGGGATAAAAAGTATCCTATGTGTTAATCCAAGTTATAAACTATCTGTATGCCGAATTTCATCCAAATCCATTCAGTAGTTTTTACGTGAAAGAGTAACAAACATCCATCCATACTTACAAACTTTCGCGTTTATAATATTAGTAGGATTAATTTCCTATAGCAAACGTCCATAGACTATGGTAACCGATTACCATCAGGCAGGCTATATGCCTCGCAGCGTAGAACCTCTCCACCGTAGTGATAGAAACAAAAAAAAAATATTTAGCTAAAGAAATTTCCCAATGTAGGCAAAGAACTAATTTTGTAAAGGTACCTATAAAAATTTGGTAAAAAATATCTCTCATGACCTTTTGTTTGCGGTAAACAATTTAAATCCTTTGTCCCGGTTGCTTTGTAGGTAATTGTTATTCTTTTCCCAGCGGGAAACCAACTGTTAGCTCATAAATAAGAACAGTCGAAAACGGAATGAGTTAAGATAAGCTGATCTGAAGAGGCGAGCAGAGGTACTACGAAGCGAGATTAATGCTGAGCAATAAACTTTGCTCTTTTTTTATTATACATTTTGAGCTAAAATAGTCATCAGTCATGCCAGTTCTGGGCCCTGATTCTGTATGACAACATTACCATTCCTTGTTTCAAAACCACGTCAATTCCTTAAAATGTTACGATATCTTTCAAAAACGTATTCTCTAAGACAATTGAACGAAACCTTGCGGAATGAACACGACATTGGCGTGACTAGAACTGTCAAAAATTCCACGTTTGTTTACCGCGCGGAGTCATTGTGACTAGTGATTATTTCGGTGTTTTATTACAAAACTCTGCAAAAAAACTTCAAAAGGTAAACAATTATTGATATTTCGTAACAATAAACACAACACAATACTTGAGTAAAGTGATACAAATAACTTTAAATGATTAATGTAAGTACATATTTTGTGATCCTGTAGAAATAAAAATCTTTGCAACTAAGTAATTTTCGCTTTTTCTTTTTCTACATTTTATTTTTAAATTAATAATTATTTTTATACCTAGGTACACGATATATGATTGTAATTTTTTTGACGTGACAACGTCTTATAAATTGGTTTGCCGGGTGACACTTCAAGAAACTGCGTTACGCTCCGCTCACGTTATGCGCTCACAATGAGAGCGAGTGAGAGGCACGCGTCCCTTCCACTCGGGCATGGTTAGCCCGCCTAAGAGCGAGAGAGACAGACATAAAAAGTGAAAGGCACGCGTCCCTTCCACTTGTCACGTAAAACTTTCGCCCGTATACCGACTTTACCGGCAACCAATTTTTTTTAAAGTTTTTCGAAACTTTCAATCATAACAAACAAACGTTCAAAAACCGTCTTACCTCTTAGTTTTGTGTAAGAGTATTTCAAAGAAACTTATTTTAAAAGCAATTGGTTTGACTTTTTGTTATAAACCTTTATACATGAAATAAAACGTATAGTTACAAATTATAACAATATTTTCATCTAAAAAACATGTTTTTGCCAAGTACCAACCTCATGGTCAGATAAACTAGAGTTTGATTTCTAAACGCAATTGTGTGACATCGTAATGTTCCATAGATAAAGTGTCTTGGATCATACAGAAATTTACAGAATAGTGTTATCTCGATTCCTTACCGTGGCAAGACGTAGGCAATACACGAGAATGACGTGGTTTGTGCGCGGTAAGATTTAAGTGTGGAATCTAGATTGCGATACAGAATCAGGGCCCTGGAGGCTAACTTTTAGCTGGTAGTGTCAATATACAATGCCACCATAATTTGAACCTTATTCCGTTGTAATAGGATGGATAACCAATAAAAAATATTTAATGCTATACCTACCAGTTAATAGGTTAAAACTAAAGTGCAAAACTAAGACGGCGAACTCCGTAGCGAAGCGAGGGTTTATAAGTTAAACCCAAACCATCACTAGCTATCCATGTAACGTAAAGTATAGTCTGCACACTGTCTCACAGCTGGGCAAAGGCCTTCATCATTTAAAACAAGTCATCGGTACAGTTCGATTTAATTAGGGTGGCGGTTGCGAATTTAGCTGCGAGTGCCGCAGTGCGCAGGTGCTGAGCGGCGGGAGGGCCACTGCGGGTGGCGGCCTGCTAGCGGGCGGGGGTGATACCTAAAATTCGCTGCTGCGACGCGACTTGGGACTAACTTCACGGACGCCATTCTATTTGAATCGGACTGTACAATAGAGAATAATAACGGATAGAACGATAGTCTCGTACTTATTAGAAAACGGACTACGGCTATTACGACTGTTGGAAATAAATATAAAATTAATACTATACGATGACGACATTACATGCCGAACCCAAAGGAGCTTACGATAGTTAGTTACCCCTTCAGTAATTAGCATTGGGAAAGTTGCTTAATATGTACGATCTCTGCTCTAACTCCGAAGAGGTATTAAGATACCTATTTGCCTTATTACTGAATAAAAGGTCGAAGGTGTACATTTTACGAATTCACGAGGACGTGTTAAGACCTTTTGGGAGGCGAAACTAAACTCCGGACGCCAGTTTTGTTCACGGACCGTTACACAGTTGACCTCTTTTTATTTACTTATTCAAAACAACTTGGACGAGGGGAGAATAGCAATTTTTACGATTAATTTAAAGTTTGAATCTAATGGTGGAGTCTTGCAACTTAGGTATTTATGACACTTGTGAGAGGCAGCTTCTTTTTTGCACATATTAAGCTGCCAGTATTATCACCATAATCAGCCTGTATTAGTCCACTGCTGGACATAGGGTCCTCCTAAACGAAATAACGTAAACGTATCGTAGGATTTGTAGTACGCCCTCCGGCTAGGTGGAGCTACGAATACGCCTTACTTATAAACACTATAACAGTAGCGTAAGCGTGACAGGTGGTGAGCCCATCGCCGCTCTAAGCTGTTGGATGTATGTGCAGTCTTTAGTCCGTTAGTCGCCTTTTACGACCCCCAATTAAGAGAGGGGGTGGTAGTATACTTTCATTGCTACGCGACACGGTTAAGGATAGTGAAACGTTGAAAAAACTATCTCAGTGAGGTGGGAATCTAGCCCCCGTCATTCGCATATAGTACGGTTGCCAGACCTGTCCATCGAATTTCTTTAACGCTCTTTACTTATGTTTTAAAAACATTGTTTCATCAAACCAATTGGTGCATCCCAAGAGATCTGAATCAAATATTTTTACAAATATTTTAAACATTCAGTTAAAATAAGACTGCTTAAATAAATTATCCTGTCTGGTTAACATCACAATTAGTTTATGTTCTAAAACAAAAATTAAAATATCATTAAAGTTACAAAGATTTAAAAATCCACTCGATAAATTGGAATTTGAATATTTACGAAACGATTGTAATAAAATGATAAAAGAATGTTACAATAAATACATACACACAGTTGAAGTTAAAATAAAGAACAATCCGAAATACTTCTGGACGTAGGTATATCAAACATTTAAGAAAGAATAGCTCATCATATCCAAGTACTATGGTGACACTTGACGGAAACTTATCATCTAACGTAAACCGAATCCCAGATATGTTCGTGGCCCAGTTTTCTTCAGTATACGAGTTAAGATGCCTTTCATGATTCGGAGTCTACTTCTAATACACTGGATGCAATCGGTTCTGTTCAGTTTAGTCCTGATGAAGTTGAAGGAAAACTGAAAAAGCTCGATATTGCAAAGGGTATAGGCCCAGATAATATTCATCCACTCTTGTTGGTTAATTGTGCAAGGACGTTGGCGTTCCCGTTGTCTATTTTATACAATTGGTCACTGCAGACGGGCACGTTTCCTGATTCATGGAATCGGGCAATGATCGTTCCCATTTATAAGAGTGGCAAAAGGGAGTACGTGGCTACTATCGTCCCGTGTCTATTCTCTCAACAATGTCAAAGGTATTCGAGCCAATGGTACATTCTTTCATGTACAGGCATATACATAAATACATCATTATCGATCAACATGATTTTATGGAAAAGCGATCGACCAACACCAATCTGATGCTTTTCACATCTGAGCTAATAGAAGCAGTTGATCGGGAATTACAAGTAGATGCAATTTACACCGACTTCTCGAAGGCCTTTGACAAAGTTAACCACAAAATCCTTTTAAGGAAACTGCACACATTTAGAATAGCGGGTAACCTGCTGGAATGGTGCAGTTCCTATCTCACAAATCGTCCCTTGCGGGTTGTAGTGGATGGTGAACAATCTGAGCCATTTATTGCGATGTCAGGTGTTCCTCAGGGTTCTGTCTTGGGACCTCTTTTCTTTAACGTATTTATAAACGACCCTTCACAGAATATTAAACATAGCCAAATTTATCTCTTTGCTGATGACTTAAAGTTGACGTGGATAGTTTAGTATCCAGCTGATTCATAAAGCTTGCAAGAAGATATTAAAAGCCTCCTAAGATGGTGTAGCAGGAATAACATGTTTTTAAATGCTGACAAATGTCACCACATAAAATTCACAAAAAAACGTAACAAGCTTCTTACGGAATATACCATTACTGGTTAAAAACTCAAGGAAGTTACTGTCTTATAGGACCTAAGTATTCGGATGGATGGAGAGTTGCGGTTTACTAGCCACATAGATAAAATTATAGGTGAGGCAAATAAATCACTCGGCTTCATTTTGAGAAGCACTCGAGGCTTTAGAAATCCCTCCTCAGTTATCCTACTTTACAACAGCTATGTAAGGAGTGAGTTTGAGTACTGTAGCTCAGCTTGGTGTTTAAGCTATAAAATACATGTCAACAGAATCGAAAGGCTGCAAAAAAAGTTTATACGAACCATGACCTACCATTTTCGGATTCCTAAAACTATAATAGGTTACATAGAGAAATCGAAACATTTTCGGCTGGACCCGCTGTCGATGCGACGTACCTGTCTCGATATGTCTTATCTACATAAAGTTATGAACAACAGCATTGATAGCAACAAGTTGCTAAGTAAATTTGATTTTAATGTTCCAGCTAGAATAACACGATACGCATGTGGTTTGTTTAAAGTAAATTTTGCAGAACTAGAATGGGTTGCGGCTCACCGTTAATTCATTTGTCACGCTTGTACAATAATTTGGTTAAAGAAATACCTGAACTTGATATATTTTTAAAGCCTTTCTAGATTCTTAGATTTAATTAAAAAAAGTTATGTACCTCAGACTGCGATGATGTCTTGCTAAACTTTTATTTTATTTTATTTAATACAATTCGACCTCAATTCTTATTATTATTGCATTTTTTAATTATTTGTAATTTATAATTTATAACGAACGTTTCGTTTTTTTTTGTTTTCATATATTTTAGTTTATACAGTATAAATATGCATGTTGTGGTTACCTATAATTGTAAGGATAGTTAGTTTTAAGAAATTCTGTATTTTCCATTTATTATTTTTAATGCTGTACCTTATGTTGGTCATCCAAAAGTTTAAATAAATACATAGAAAACTGCCAATTTTTCCGTTTTCACCGCCTAACCCCCCTTAATAATACTCAAAAATAGTTACCCTTAATTACAAAACTATTTGAGGCTCAGGTCCAGAATGCCGAAGATTTGCTGAATTTCTATTTTCCTTTCCAATTTTCTTAATATCTGTTCCATAAAAAATCATAAAGGGTCGATGTGATGTTGCACTATGAAGCAACTTCTGCAGCCCTATTAGATAAGCTATTATTATCATTTCTTACAAAAGACTGCACCTAGATCCAATTTACTTGTGACATTTATAAGACCTAATAACGTAGACTTCCGTCTCATTAATAAACGTTGAGTAAGGCTACTCCAAGTATTAAATCGGTGTTAACAAATTTTACTATTAATAAACATGGAGTAATGAATGAGTAGGTATACTAATCCGACTTCCGATCCGAATAGTTAAACCTCGGCGGTAACCTGTTTAACGAAAGATTAAGGGTGTCATTATGGCCTAGATTGACATTTTGTAGTCAGCTATTTTTCTAAGTTGTTGATGTGGGTTTGGTTTATGAGATGAAGTTGTAAATTTAATATTTCATAAAAAAATCTTGTATAGCCTAAAGGCCTATTCAAACCTGAGCTGTATTCGCTGCCGCTGTAGGTAGAGCGGCAGCGAATACCCAATCAAGCCGCGGAACTTGATACTAAATACCTGGGCCCTTATTCTGTAACGATTCCTTGTTTCAAAACCACGTCAATTCCTTAAAAAGTTACGATATCTTCCCAAAAACGTATGCGTTTGACGTTTGTGCGCGGTAAGGTTTAGGTGTGGAATCTATAGATTGCGATACAGAATCAGGGCCCTGAGCGAAACCCGCGCGGCAACCGCGCGGTATATACCATTAGCCACAGCGGCAGCGTATACCGCTCAGGTTTGAGGCCTTAAGCCTAACCTAATCTGGATTTAACTAGTCCAAGCGTAAGTTCGGATTAAAACAGGTGTAGGCCATTTTTATTAATGAGACGGCAAAAGTTTTGTGTTCCATTAAAAAGAAAGTATTCAACGGGGTTTAACGCAAACTCTTTAATATTGTATAAGATATCCTAGTCATATCTTTTTATATAGGTAGGAAAGTGAGGTAATATTAAAACAGATGCTCACCCTTTTTGCTAATAGTTTAAGAAACAGACGCTAAAATTTTCACACACATTCAACACGTCAATTATTTAAACATTGTTCTGTAGTGAATCCCTAACGACTATGACTACATATGAGAAAAAATAAAATACTCAAAATGATTATCATCTTCGAATATATCTACACTTTGATGTTTTAGTTAAACTTTTAGTACAGCTAAATAAGGGTATTAATTAGGCTTTGTGGATTCTAGAAAGTCATCACTTTTGGACATCGGGCTAAGCTTTATTAACACTTATAAGGGGTAAAGCTCTTTGCAAGCGATAATGGTGTAAGCGTTAAATTGACTTCATACTCAATGTGTTATTTTGAAATACGATATGTTGCGTTGCTCATTAATGGTTGCATCTGGATTTTTAACAACATAATTGTTATTAATAGCGTTACAACGGTGTGAAATAATTATTAAATGTATTATTTATTTAAACTAGATATTTAAATTATTAAAAGTAAATTAGATCCTATAATAGAATATCATTTAAATGTATTTGTTGAAGATTAGTTTAACTTATTACTATTTTAAAGTGTTTGATATGTTTGTAACGCTAAGACCTTGCTTCATGGGCGCCTTTACCAAGCAATGACGTAATCGTTGTAGCATAGTAGCAGCGAGATTGTAGCGCAGACAGTTGGCTGTGAGCTGTAAGCTAACGCATAGAATCCTTTCTAGTCTTGTCCTTTCTAGTTTTTCTTGGGGAGACCCTTGCCGCTTGGATAATAAAATTGTAATATTTCTGATAGAATTGAGTGATAAATAAAGTTATATTCACGATTGAAGTTCTTTGATTCCAATATGATTATAGAGAAATAGTTTATTTTTATTTTTAATTAACGATTAATTTAGACTTTAAGTTATTCCATTTAATATGATCGAAGCATTTATGTAATTTTTACAAGAAAAAATGTTTTCTTTTCTTTAATTCATTTAACAATCATCCACTCCAGCATAAGCTAATATTATAAACGTTTCACTGCAATTACATACGTTGAAGTTAGGCCATAAAATGCCGCGCTGTCCAAAGGTTGTATAATTATTATTATTTTTTTAATTAGTCACGAGGCACGTGGTCCACGCGGACAAAGTCATGGGCGGGTTGTCAGAATAATATAAATTATCGCTTCTGTTTAGCAGTGTCTGTGCCAGATCTTTAATCTCGCTCGCTTTGGAAGTTAGATTGGCTCGTAAACCTGAATTACACTCAAACACCCAAATTTCTCAGGTTGTCACTCAATGTCGTGCCTTCGTGGGGATTTTCTTTTTAAGGGTAGGTATATATGTGATAAACATATTACACTCATGTAGCATTGAAGCATGTAGCGCTGTATTTTGCCGTTGTCGTAACAAGCAGTGTTTTGTTGAAGAAAATGTAACGTTTTTAACAAACATCCAAAAGCCAATGTTATTGAAAAGCACCTGTCAAAAGAACATTATAAATGAAGGTTATTATAATTAGGAATTTATGTAAAAGCTAAAACTGTTTGTAAAGATAGCGCCAAAATATAGCGCTACATGTATATAATGCATGTTTATCACAAATATACTTACCCTTAAAAGAAAATCCCAACGAAGGCACGACATTGAGTGACAACCTGAGAAAGGGTGTTAGAGTAGGTATAATAATCCAGGTTTACGGGCCAATCTAACTTTCAAAGCAAGCGAGATTAAACCTCTTATAATTTTTTCCCAGTCCATCATCAGGACTCGAAAGGTCAACTACAAGCGCTTTCTCGCCGTAACTAAATAATAACAATAAAGAGATAAACCTATAATTGCTCTTTTACGACATCCCAGGAAAAGTACGAAGGGTTACCTATACTTAAGTTGATGAGACGACCCGATACTCTTCCGCCCCCATTACACAGCAACTACCCCTCATTTGTAATTGAAAAAGGGGGCATTTATTGTTCAATGTAGTATATAAATCTATCATCATAGACAACGCCATGACCCGTGCGTCGTTCGTTCGTCGTTCCCTCCCCCGCAGCTATCATTTATTTCCAGTTGCTGCTTCAGACAACAGACTTGCTGACGAAACCAGGCAACCAATAAACACGTGTTAGTGTACCATTTACAATAGGATGTCCTGTGACACCTGTCAAAATAATTCTTTTTTTTTGTCATTTAAAAAACTGAAGAGAATAGAAATTGTATAGGACGAGCAGAGTATGACGTCACTGCTATGTTCCAGCAAGAATCTAAAGTATTTTAACCACTTCCACTAATTGTTCGTTAGCTTTAATTTACTTAAGCACTAGTTGTAATTTTTGTTGAAAGAAGCTGCCCTATCGAGTTTATTGCCGGGTTCTTTTCGATATATGACTGCGTTCCGAACCAGCGCTAGAATTACAACTAGATATTTTAAACGTTACTAAGAATAAGCTTAAACTCTTTTCTAATTTGACTTTACTTTTGAGGTAAGTAAGTACCTACATACAAAAATTCCTGTTAAAGTCAAATCAAAAACTGGTTATTGTTTAGTTTGGTTAAAACTACTACGATTTGATTTTAATGATGGAGAAGAAGAAGTCTTTGAGCGTGGGATAGTTTATTTTTTACAGTTTGTAGGTACTTTACTTATAGTAGACATTATACAATATACAAACATATAATCACGACTATTATCCCCGAAGGGTTAGTCAGAAACCAGGTAATGAGCATCGCAAAAGCAGTCCTCTAGCATATGATAGTCCACTTTCACCAAATAGCGACTACAGTGCACATGTGGTCAGCGCGACAGGTGGTGAACCCATCGCCGTCACCCACGACGTCCATCTCTAATAGTAGAGCAACTTAAAAACGAGTTAAAAGCAATTTCCATGTGCACCAGATATAATCTATCTATACCTACTTACAATAAAATTGTAACAGGCCGATGCCTGTACATTGAAAATATTGAAGAAATACTAATATTGGGATCTTTTTATAAGCAACAGAAGCCAAAACAACAATTTTTGGATTTTTTGTTTGTCTGTCTGTATGTTTGTTTTTACGCGGCGCAACGACCGCGACGAAAAAACTACTGCATGGAATTAAATGCAGTTTTCACCGGTGTATTATGTTAGAAGTCTTACTTAAAATATAGGCTAAATTTACCACAAATAAAAGCTTGGAGGGGGGTAATAAGGTGGTGAACTTTGTATGAAACTTTTTATTGCGTCGCGTCTTCCGAATTACTTCTAACTTTGCAGAAATATTGTTTATAACAAATAGTCAAAACCTGAATATTTTTTAACAAAATACTCCTGAAAACGGGTGGAATTACAAAAGTAAAAAACATAACCAAAACAGCACACAAATATGTTATGAGAGGGCGCTGTATTGGCTTATACAGATTTTGAATTGGTATATGAATAGAAATGTATACCATCAAAAGGGATATTAAACTTTCGCCATTTTTCAAATTGATACGCTAATCTATTCATTTTATTATAAACATTTATTTGTTTATTGGTTTTTACTTTTTATGTTAAGTGTTGATGTTTCAACGTGTTATTAGTTAATAATTCAGGTGGCCGAGTGCCTAAACTCTCTGTCCCATAATCGGAGGTCGAGGGTTGAATTCCCAGGTCAAGCAAAATATGTTTTAGATTATTCGATGGAAAACCACAGAGTAATATATACTAGGCAAAACTCATGTCCAGGCCCAGGATCACTAACCCGCATTAGGCAAGCGTGCTGATTTAAGCCAATGCCCA
Organism: Scoparia ambigualis; assembly: GCA_963921215.1. Taxonomy (NCBI): domain Eukaryota; kingdom Metazoa; phylum Arthropoda; class Insecta; order Lepidoptera; family Crambidae; genus Scoparia; species Scoparia ambigualis. The sequence goes on from OY992503.1 coordinate 5,394,816, forward strand.
TCAATTGCAGCGAAAACTTGATTTTAGTGATGAAGGCCTTTGCCAAGCAGACGACATTATACAATGTGATAGGGGTGGTACTTCTAACCCGTTAAGGCTAATACTACATCTAAATTCATCGACAAAAAAAATAATACGGACTTAAAAAAAGTGATTTTAAATCACAAAATAATTATTCTCAAAATATTCTCAAACATACAAAACAAAGTAATTTATTAGTTAGCCAGTGTCATTAGCTACCGTTTGCCATTTTTTTCATGTTTCTCCGACGCATGAAACCTTTGATATCGCATAAAGTAAAATGGTCATAAATTTTAGGGGGAGGGGGGTTGGACCCCCCATATTATTTTTTTTGTCGATAAATTTAGATGTAGTACTTAGCCTTAACGGATTAGAAGTACCACCCCTAACATATTGTATCGGCTTTACTATGTTTCTTTCGGGCGATTCCTTTCAAGCGCTTCTCTCTCTCGTCGGTACGAACGGTACGGGACGGGTGTAACAGCTCAGCGGCGCAAATAGGCGCGTTTTATAGGTTTTTATAGGTTTATTGCCTATATAGACTTCATAAGATTTAATGAATTAGCAGGTTCTCTGTAGTACTTCAAAATGAATATTTACTTACATGTAAAAATTATGTTGTAAATTTGAAAAAAATGAATAAAAGAAATCAACCGTTTAAGACTTTTATTTTGGCCTGTTTCGGATTTTTTTATAATCGAGTAAAGTACACCTTATCGCGTAACAAATTAGCACATGTTTTAGGCAATATCCTTTATGTATTACGTATTTTTATAAGAGCGTTATTTAATAGTAAAAACAAATCAGTTTTGCCCGCATATACTCGGTGACTCGCCTTAAGAGGAAATCAAGGTTTAGGGATGATTTATATTAGAGCGGGACGTGCACGGAGCGTGCCGCAACGGCCCGGACGGGATACGGATCATGCACGGTGTAACATGAACTGCTTCATACAAAATGTATGCAACGTCTCAAATCAGTGGCGCCGTGCACGTCCCGCTCTAATATAAACCATCCCTTAATCACTGTGTTGCCAAATGGCGGGTTGGTGATTACAAACCCGGGCGATGCATCGAGAAATCCGTAACACACTTTGCCCGACCCAGGAATTGAACCTGGACCTTCGGTTATCAGGCTGATCGCTTAGCCCCTCGCCCACCGAGGTGTGTCGTAGTTAAGTCTTTATTTATGTTCAGGTAGATTATTGTCACCAAAATCTGCACGATTCCTAGAAGGAGGCAAAAAAAGCAGAGCGACAAGCTGCTTTAAGAGCCAATTGTACCTTTTTAAGTCTAGGAAAGTCCGGAGGACCAAGCTGCCTCCGCTAGGCTTCTATGAGAGTGCCTGAGACGCCCTTTCAAACAAAACTGTTTTAGGAGGACTAAGTCGCCCCTTCAAGTGTAATGGCATTTAGAAGAACAAACCCAGCGGCAGGCAGCCATAAGAGAGACGCTGACGAGAAAAATTCATTGTTCATGTTGAAATGCAAACTCCAGTTTCCTATCAAACTTAGTGTTAATATGACTTATCAAAGGAAAAACATTACAGGTAGCAGAGATGCATTTGAAAAAGCCTACTTTTCTTATGGCTATGGCCATGTCCAGAATCAAGAATTTAAAATTTAACATAAATTGTCCTCATATATTGTTCTTTTTTCTCTGCCCATAAAGTAACGGCCAAGGATAAGCGGAGTTAATAAAGGATGTAATTAATTAATTGTAGGTAAAATTTCAAGTGGGATTTTATATTTACGGCAAGGCAGAACCTATGACTCTATTGTTAGTTTTTTTCACACATACATACATATATTCATGCATTGAGGAGCTCGATGGCGCAGCGGCTAGCGCGTGCGGCTTGCGATCTTGCCCGCTAAGCAACTTTCGCAATGGCGGGTCGCCTGATGGGTCACCATTATAAACATCTCGAGCTCCTACGTGCTTCGGAAGGCACGTTAAGCCGTTGGTTTCGGTTGTTGTCGTAAGATGGCAGTCGTTAAAACCCACCAACCCGCATTGGGCCAGCGTGGTGGGTTATGGCTCAATATCCCCACGTGCTATTGTTCACGTGGGAGGCCTGTGCCCAGCAGTGGGACGTTTATAGGCTGATGATGATGATAAAGGGTTAGTCAAAGACTAAGCAATGAGAACCGCAAAAAAGCACATTCGCCACGGTTTGCTGTGTTTCACCAAATTACATCTGCAATCTGCACATATGCTAAGCGTGATAGGAGATGAGCTCATCGCTGCTGCTGCTGAATGTATGTTCAATCTTCAGTCCGTTAGTCGCCTTTTATGACACCCACGGAAGAGATAGGTTGGTAGTATTCTTTGAAAATAAACTGCCACAACACAGCATCGCCACCACACTTTTTCCCGTAGTACCTAATTAACATTTAGATATTTAGAAGATGACGTATTATGTCTAGGTATTTATCTATATATACCTGAATTTAATAAGTAACATAATCATTTTACGTGAATGCTATCGATCGACAAACAGACCTGATTGACAAAACTATATTAACGTGAGCGAAGCCGCGGGCAAAAGCTAGTTTAGTTATATAATTCTTTAATTGTTTGCTTGGGAATTGCTAATGGATGCGCTAAAGGGTCTTCCCAAGTTAGTGCTGCTTCATAGTTAATGGCGTTATCTAGTCGAATCCTCTCAGAGACCTGTAATTTTAACTGTAAGTTTGTGTTTTAGTCGGAAATGACGAAGTTAATGGATCTTTAAATGTATCTTTTTTGTTGACGAACATGAATGTTGAGTACTAATATGCTTCGAGTTTATTAAAAAATATACCTCAAACCGGACACATAATTTCACATATCGGAACAACTCGACCCTTTCCAAATGGCGACGATCACTTTTAATTTAGTATGTTAATAACTTATTTTTTTTGGATCTTAATTTTCTTTTATGTAACTAACGCCCGCGATATCGTCTAAGTTAGCACGCCGCCGTATCGCGTGACGAATTAAAAAAAAATCTTCTGAACAATCCTTGTCCTGACAAGTACAAACACAATAAAAAAAGAATTTGCCAAATAGATGCAGCGGTTCTGAAGTGATGCGCGAACATACATTCACGGCAATTGAGTTTTATTTATATGTTACGGTAAATGTGTTTTTTTTATATAATAGAAGGAGGCAAACGAGCAGGCGGGTCACCTGATGGAGAGTAATCTCCGCCGCCCATGGACACCCGCAACACCAGAGGTATCGCAGATGCGTTGCCGGCCTTTATGGAAGGAATAGGTTTTAGGAAGGAATGGGAATTGTGAGGGGGACGAGGGAAGGGCATTCGGAACCCTCACTGGCCGGACGAAACACAACAGCACCAAGTGCCATTATTTCACGCCGGATATTCGTGAGAGGGTGGTATTACGCCGGGCGAGCCGGCCCAATGCGTGCTGCAACGCAGCGTGGCTCTACCACTCAGAGTGATTAATTGTTAATTATTAATAATTACCAAGATCGACGATAAAAGTAATAAATTATACATTTTTTACCGGTTATTATTAATAATTACAGCATAGGTTTGGTAAAAGTAAAAATTTAAGGCTTAAATCAATTTTAAATGGTTATCTATCTAGCTTATAATGTATAATGAAAAAGCTAGGTTTTGGTCAGCTCTTAAATGTGTTTTGCTAGAAATCAAAGTGAATAGAGCTGCTGCTGGTCGATAAAATAACTTAATTTATCAGCAATAATGTGATATTGGGCAGGTGCTTTTTTTTTTAGTAAGCTGTAAAAATAAATTTTCGCTGCATTGATTAGGCCTTCTAAGTTATAGGCTAAAAAAACTACTAAGTTCTTGCGTTTCGCCGGCCGCTGCCGCGTCACGCATCGCTCGGCTCGCGGTGTGTTTTTGTCACAGATCTAACCTAACATAAACATAACCAACGATATTTGCCGCTTTCTGAGTACTATTTAATAACTTGCGATAGATAAGTATAACTTAGTAGGTTAGGCTAGGTTTAGATCAGTGACTACAACAACGACTAGCCATAAAGCTTGACTACTACTGCATAATTTTTATAGTTTGTTATAAAGTATTATAGCTATATCCATAAATTATTTAGCACATTATTTTCATTACCTACCAGTATACTGGCATCATTTTAATTGTCTATCTTCAATAAATACTGGCCAAAAAGATCGGTTCTTATTTGATTTATTACTTTTACCAAAGATAGTCGGTAATTATTAATAATTACCAGTAAAAGTAATAAATTTCCCCGTTATTATCACATTTACCAAATTATTTGGTAATTATTAATAAAAACCACATTTATCACATTTACCGTAACATAATATATAAAGATCTTAATTAAAATCAATTGCCGAAATTTTTGTACGCGCATCACTTTAAAACGGCTCGCCCGATTTGGCTGATTCTTTTTTTGTTGTATTCGTAATTGTCAGGAAAAGGTATGGGTGTATCAGAAAATTTTCGGAAATATGTCATGGAATACAAGGTGTTTACGCGGACGAAGTCGCGAGCGGGCCGCTAGTAAAATATAAAAAAGTACTTAAATAATTTACTCGCACAACAATACACGGTCAACATAAATATAAAGTTTCGGTTCTTTTTATACTTTTTTCTCTCCATTATTTATTAGGTCACCGGCTCCTCAGCGGGACGCGGCTCTCGTATTTCATCGTAAGCATTCAAATAATTCGGATGCCAAATGAAATGGAAATTCGGCTGAATCAGCCGTGAGTGGGCCGTGGTCGCTTTGATCACGCAACACCTGTTGTCATTCGGTGAGACGTGTCGCACCGTTATATCATTCCGATGGTAGCCTAAGACATTATGACGTGTCGCCGTAACCACAAGAAATGTGCCATTGAGCGGTCCTTTGTTTTGCCAAAAATTTCAATTCAAATGCTCTTTTGTTTTGATCTTAAAAACTCCCGACGAAATAATGATTGTCCTCGTAGGGACCTGCTTCAATAACACCCGAGGGTCTTACGGCGGCCACCAATATTTTCTACAGGTGCCAATCGCAACTAATAAATCAACCGATCAACTGTATGTAGTGATAACTATTTTTTTTTAATTATCTCTACACTTACACCTGTATTCACAAACATTACTTGTCTAAGCAAAGTAAGACATTTCTCAGTGCGTTTCGTATGACAAGCCTGGCTACCTTAGCTATGCGTTAATTTTAAGGGACGCATAGCGCCGGTGGCTACTCAAGTACTGTTTATGAACAGGTTTTTGAGACCCTGTGAGTCCGAGCGCACAGTGAGACGTCATAGTAATGTTTGTGAATACGAGTGTTACTCTCTTTGATCAACCGGCGCGACGGCGGGCGGCAAGCGCGCTGCGGCGGCGGCAGCGGCGACGACGCTGCGTATGTTGATCGAAGCTTACTCTAATTATCTAGCACATGTTAAACTTCTTTTAAAACTAAATGGTTAGCTAGTAAGGGATAAATATAGAAAGAAACACCTATACCCGAAATCAATTTATAAAAAAAAGCATTATTCTTATTGACCCGACGGGAAATTGAAACCGGACCTCAGAGAGACTCGAGACGCCAGAAGCGAGGGCGTGCTAGCCACTTGACCACGAAGGTCGAATATCGGAAAATCGGTCAATGATGCAGGCCTTTGAACAGCAGTGGCTTTACGCTGCTGCGGAGCTCCCTTCAAAAGGTGCTCTACATCGCTTCAGGATTCAGCTAACGAGCATTGTCGTTGTTGCAGAGCCAGCTGTGGGACGAGTGCGAGCTAGAGGACGCCACCTTCGCCGAGTGCAGCATCAGCAACGCCAACCATAGCTTCCAAGTAGGTTTTTTTTTATATTTTGCGTTATGGGAGAAACATACAGCACATAATAATGTATGACATGTGAATAGAACATCATGTATGATAATGATACATAGGCAAGGCAATGATATGTCATAATATAGATAGGTTATGTCAGTACTAATGTGATATCGATAATGGACCAAGGCGTCTCGTTCGTAACAATAAAGCTGAGCATGCGCTATGCACACTAAATAATGCCATGTTATACGTCGAGGTAACTTTTCACTGCCTTTTTTGACGGCCGGGTGGTTGAGTGGTCAGCGTCCCTGCATGACTGCGCACCCCACGGTCCCGGGTTCGAATCCCGGTAGGGACAAATAAGTATTTATGTATGTTTGTCCGGTATTCTGTCACCATAGTTTGGGCTATGCTTAGTTTGGGGCCGAATAATTGGTGTGACAGTTATGAAATTTATTTATTTTTTAAAATACCTAATATTAACTCAAATCAAATAAACGGAGAACCGGTACCATAAAAAAATGCTAAACATCTCTACAATAGAATTTGGTCATAAAGTAAAGCTAATATTATTTGCTACCTAAACCAAGCTTTGTCTTATTTTTATCGAATCGCGGATAAGAGTTATTTAATTACTAATATTTTTAATATGGATACACTAAGTCTTCAAAAGACAGACACGATACTTTTAAAATGTCTAACGTGGCTGCATAAAACATAATTCTTTTCCTTTTAAAATAGTGAAATGTCAACAATGCCGTCACATCATGTTTGATTTGACAGCTAGCGGCTGTACAACTGTCATCAGATATTGCCAGATTATGAATTACAGATTAAAAAAATTAAAAAGTATATTAAAAAAGCATAAAACGCCGGGTATCTTTTATACTCGCGCATGATATGTGATCCCTTGAGCTTTATTTACTTCAGCACCATAATGTGTGCACTTTCGAAACACACACGACAGCATTTGATATTTTTTGTTTAACTGTCACCGCGGTCACCGGCGACTCGCTGGGTGCCTTGTTTGACGCGAACTTCATGAACAATTTGCTAAAGGTCTAAAATAGCTAAAATGCAAGGGGTAAAATGAGTCTACAACTCAACCCGTGTAGTAAAATAATTTATCTACTTACTTTTAATGTAATATCATTGCACATACGAGTAGGCCAATAAAGTTTTTACAAAATATTAAAAATCTGAGTTTAATCACATTCAGAACTCATACAAAGGAGATCATTCTAGCTCCATACATTTTTGGGCCTTTTCTGAAAGTGGCGGCCAACAAAAAAAATAGTACGTATTGTTATAACTAGCCATTTGGAGTAATAGTTTATATGACACAAAAGTTGTAGGATTGCTCTAAGCCAAGTCTTCTGCCAACACGGCAGCCATGATTGAGCTTCATGTGACGTCACATTTCACAAAATATACAAAAACTATCTGTCAGGTATCAAGATAAGTTTCTATATTTATTGAAATGTGACGTCACAGAGCAAAATGTCACGTGACCAACCGTTTTCGCACGAAATTTAAAATCAATAAAGAAAAATATGTTTTTTTTCTGTTAAATAAAGCTTTTTCGAGAAAGAAAATATTGTACGGGGTATAAAATAAGCGTTTGTATTTTTTTAAATACTTTTTCGAAAACTGTCAAGTAGCCAATTGTGTCTGGTGTCCCTAGAAGCAGACCAATCAGCTGTAATGTGAAATCTGTGTAGCAGTTTTTATGAGCCAACCTTTTTTAACCTACATCAGTATAGGAAAGTGTCAAGGGGCCGCAGACCTCTGGACTAAAATCTAAAAGAGGACGCTATGTCTGCTGTTTATTTTGGATGTTTATTATCCTAAGGACCAACGAACTATGCTGGTTAAGTAACGTAAGTAGACTTAATAAAAACTATATTAACCGCGTCGCCTAGCGGTGAAAGAATACTACCACCCCGTTTCTCCCCTTGGGTGTCGTAAAAGGCGACTAACTGCCGTACTCAGAGATGCAAAATAAAGTGACAGCAAGAGACTTAATTGTCATTAAAACTTAATTGACGCGTCTGAGTACGGCAGTAAGGGACTAAAGACTGCACATATATCCAACAGCATAGAGCGGAGATGGGCTCACCACTTGTCACGCTGAGCACGTATGCGGCGCTATTTGGTGAAAAGTGGACTATGGTAGAGCTGCTTTTGCTGTCCTCATTGTCCCTGACTAACCCTTCGGGGATAATAGTCGTGATTATATGTATGTTTGTAAAAACGATATTTATGGTAAGACTAGCGGCCGCCCGCGACTTCGTCCGCGTGAACGCTCCGTATCCCATGACAAATTTTCAAAATTTTTTTTCGTAGCGGTTGGTGGTTAGTCCATTACCATTCTATGCTGTTGGAAGTACGTACAGTTAGTCTGTTAGTCTTTTAGGACACCCAAAGGAAGAGATGAGATAAGTTCAGGATAGTGGTAAGTGGAGAGTGTTGATGTACGGGTGGGGTCACCGTCGCTTTACCACTTTGCAGCGATTTTCGTATGAAGCGCACCGACCACCCGGGTACGTGCCCGTCAACCAAATAGACGATGTGGTGTGCAAGGGATTTTGACCTTTAGACTGGTAAAGCGACGGAGTCCGCCATTGTACATAGCATTGTTGTTGCATAAATGAATTTTCCAATGTTAGCATTCATTAAACTTGAGGGGCGGGAAAGCGTATTATTTCCTTCTAGCCTTTGCTTCTAATAGATACAATATTTAAGTACACTTTAAAAGGCATCAGTTGTGGAAAATATTGCGTAATAAAATTGCAAATACAAATACTTATGTACTTATACGTTTCACAAAAAGAAACATAAGCATATATCTCGTGTTACATAAAAAAAATCTTTAAATTAAGTTATTCTGGAACTTAGGTACTATTACCAAATTAAAGAATAATCACTATTACTTAAGCTTACACTACGATTTAACAAGAAAATCCTAAAATGTACGATTCAACCAGAATGCACCGTTTATACACTGCGATTCAACACGAAAATCCAATATGTTACATCTGTAGGTACCCTGTGGTATTAGCAGTACATTTTTAAAAGGCGTACCGCAGTTGCAATAACATTTCAAACATCTAAAATGGAATGGTCCCCAGCACTAACTCGTTAGCGTAAAATTGGCATCCAATTAGCATGAAATGGCGTCGTGCGGGCGTGCCCTGAATCGGGCGCATTATGTTGCAGTGGCTAATGTGGAAGAGATTGCGATTGTGATTGCCAACCAACTTCATGACTGTGGTTGAATGCGAGATAGATTGAGATCCAACTTCATGGCACACGCCCGGGTTTATTACGAGAAAGATTGATAATCAACTTCATGGCAAACGATAGGGTTGAATGCGAGAAAGATTGAGAAACAACTCCATGACAGATGCTCGGGTCGAATGCGAGAAACCGTGGTCACCCGTAGCTCCGTTAAACTACTTATGTGAACCCACACCTAACTCCAGCTTTAGTTTTTAGTTTCGACAAAGTCGAACCGTGTTGAAGTCCTAACTTTAAGAGACGCCCAGAGCTATCTCCGGTTTTGATACCCTACCAGAACGACCCGAGAATCTAGTAGTATATATTAATATAGCCACCGCCCGCGACGATTTTGGGGGTCAAAGTTGCTCGCGTCCGTAGGTTTACCCTTGAGACCCTACACGTGATCCCTGGGTGGTGCTAAATGAGTGACACTGACTGAGTTTTAGAGCCACGTTTCAGCACGAATTGGGCCGGCTCGCCCGGCGTAATACCACCCTCTCACGAATATTCGGCGTGAAATAATGGCACTTGGTGCTGTTGTGTTTCGTCCGACCAGTGAGGGTACCGGAGGCCCCCCCCCCCCCCTTTCTCCCAAATCCTATTCCTTCCTTAAACCTATTCCTCCCTTAAAGGCCGGCAACGCGTCTGCGATTCCCTTGGTTTTGCGGGTGTCCATGGGCGGCGGTGATTACTCTCCATCAGATGACCCGCCTGCTCGTTTGCCTCCCTCTTTAAAAAAAAAAAAAAAAACTTCATCTGCTTGAAGACCTGTATTCCGTGGGAATTTAGAACAACTCAACTGATAGTAAACCTGTGGAATCCTTGATATTTAGCTGCCTTGGTGTGGTAAAGGTAAAGGCGTAAAGGCTTTCTGCAACAAAACAAAAATGAAGCTTTAGTCTTCATTTTTACGCTTGCGTTCAAGTGATACCGAACTGGACGTTGAACCCGGGACCTCCAGTTATCGGGTCGAGAGCTTAGCCACCCGGTCACCGAAGGGTGGTTTTCGGGATAACAAGTCTTAGCAGTTGTCCACATGGTGTTAGTAAAGAACAGACATTATAATAATGATTTATTTATCCTTCACAATTTGGATCTTATTAAATAAACATTAGTAAAAATACCCAAGATTGTGAGGGACTGGAGGCTGATATGGGTTTCCAAAAAAAACCGGAAACTACAGGTCTCCAGGCATCCACCCAGACAGATTTCAGTTAAAGGAGCAGGAATATGCAATATTACAGTTTCAACAACCACAACAGTTCTAATAATGATAATAAAAAAATAAAATTAATAAAGATTAAAGTAAACAAGGAACATTATTATCACTCTCAGTATTATCAGCACTTCCTTATTTATCACCAAAAGGGTCCTGCTTCAATGGCCATACAAATTCTAGAGGCACTCGGAATTGTAATATCTTAATCAGAGGCGATGTTTTGCCTTCACTATTATGTATTCTGTGAAATTGCTTGTTTCCAGTGATATTGCTCCAAATTTCGGCGTGTATTTCTCCCCGACCTTGGGTGTTACCATTTACCATTACCATTCGCCGCGCCCCACCTAGCCCGTGCCGCATCCGGGGCGGCGGAATCGCGCCCGGACATGGCCCGGATCCATGCTAATGGCAGCCATGACACGCGCCGAACGGCAAATGAAGCCATTTCGATAATCTACCCACATAATGACTTGGTAGAAATGTGGCGATGGGAATGATAACCCTAGGAAATTTCTTGAAGATTATTATCAGTTTTGCTAAGTGTTTCTTTTTCGTTTTGAGGAGTAACAGTCCATCTACTTACATATAAATTTATTACTTAGTTGTAAATTAGAGATATGACAAAGCGAAGTATCCTAGTTCAAGCATTTCTATGCTTGAATAGACTTCGACAACTAGCTAACGCTAGTAGTAGTTAAACCATGAAATGTATGAACATATTTTCGTTTTTCATTTTCATTCACATGGCTTGGTAGAGATGTGGCGAGTGCGGCTATTGAGTTTCTTGCTGATTCCTGTCATTCGCAATGTTACCAAACAAATGGGCCCGGATCATTTTTTTTCCCTACACTTACACCAATTATCTAGCCCAAGAGAAGCTTCGTTATGAAACTCGTTAAATGGTTACTAGACTAGGATAAACATACTTTCTATATATAGAAAACACCCAGACCCGAGACAATTAGAAAAACAATAATTTCTAAATTGGCCCGACCGGGGATCGAACCCGGGAGACCTCAGAGATGGCGACACCATAAAAACCGGTGTACAAACCACTCGACCAAGGAAGTCATCGCATTGGTAACCACGTGTTTAGATGATCAAAGGTAACCACATTAAAATATCTCTTGCTCCTCTTTGCTTCGGAAGACTCATTGAGTGCAGTTGTTCCCGGTTGTTATCGTTAGATGGTACACGATGTCATCAACCCGTATTAGGACAGCACAGTGGGTTAAAGTTATAATTTTATCTCCCAATATACCGGAAGGGCGGGAGAGCCTGGGCCGAGCAATGGGACGTAACTATAAGTATAAGCTGATAATGATGAAGAAGTTTTGGTTAGTTTTCAATTTTAGTTACAGAGTAAACTATGGTGTAATATTGAAATGAAACAATTTTTTTTTCTATCTCGCGTTTATTACATTTTTAGGGTTTAGATTTTATATATTTTCGCACCCGGTTAAATATAAAATGTTTGACGTTACTTCTAACTATGACACGACCAACACCTCAGTGTCGCTGTGACCACGGACCCTGTAAAGAGTTCGAAACATCAGGAATAAAATCAAAAACGTGTTTCATTTCAATGTGTAGTGCTCGCGTAAACCTTGGAAAATAATATGACGAAATACTCGTAGTAGGTACTTACCGTAAAGTAAATATAACTAGAAAACATTGTAAAAGTATGTCCACTTTTGTACATAGTCAGTCGGTAAGACAATCCGAACAAAGGTCCTGACATCAGGAATAAAATCAAAAACGTGTTTCATTTCAATGTGTAGTGCTCGCGTAAACCTTGGAAAATAATATGACGAAATACTCGTAGTAGGTACTTACCGTAAAGTAAATATAACTAGAAAACATTGTAAAAGTATGTCCACTTTTGTACATAGTCAGTCGGTAAGACAATCCGAACAAAGGTCCTGCGCTTCTAAATGAACTTTGTAAGACTTTCACCTTCAAAGTTTAGTATTTTAATGAGTTGTTGTTGGGAGTTTCCTTCAGTTTTACTTATTCAAACAATACTGATGAAAAAGGATAATTTTAGATATTGAGAGTTAGAGAACCTGCCTTATTGATTTCACTGGATCAACTGATTGTTTATTGTTTCTGCTTTAGGTACCCACTTATGCCCACAACCAACAACGGGCTCTATACCGGTTTTACGACAACTTTTTATACAGAACTAGGTTCTTGTAGGGTAGCGAAGTCCTCGCGAACGAAATTGTTTGCCACAGCTAGTATACAGTCGAATGGGTATATTTTAATTTGATGGGAATACTTTCATTCCTGAGGTTACATTGGACACCTCTAGAGATCCTAAAGTAGTTGTTAAAATGGGTTCCTAGCATTCTAGGGGTCTCTAATGCTACTACTACTTCCAGAATAATGGCGTAGCTTTAAGTGTAGATGACAACTTCAAGGTACAGGAGCTATGTCCAATGTTACCCCAGGAATCAAAGTAACACTATTCGACGGTACGTCAAATAGATAGATTTCGTAATAGTCTGACGTTTCCAGATATTGTACTTTTCGAATACTTTGTACTGGGAGGCTGTCTCCCTACAAAGGCTGTAAACTTTTAGAAAACAATGTATTACATGACAGCGGAAAGCAATAAAGCTCTCTTACGGTAACGGGAACCAATAAGCTCATGTCACTTGAAACAACTCAGGAGGAAGAACTGTATTAAACATTTTGGCATTAAATAATACCTGTCCAATTTATTGTTATGTATTAACAAAACATTATCAGCCTATAAACGTCCCACTGTTGGGCATATTCTTTCTAAGTTTAATAAATAAGTATTAATTTCAATTATATTACCTACATAACTGCGCTCGTTTCCTGAAGGGGCAGATAATATGTATCTATCTCACAGACGTATATTATTATACGTCTGTGATCTATCGATACTAATATTATATAGAGGAAAGATTTGTTTGTTTGTTTGAATAGAATAGGCTCCGAAACTACTGGACTGATTTAGAAAATTCTTTGACCATTATAAATATACATTCTTCCCAAGTGACATAGACTATAAGTACCTGATTCGCCGGATTCCTGATTCGCCGGATTCTTGTTTCGCCGGATTTTTGTTTCGTCGGATTCTTGTTTCGTCGGAAATATTAATATACAATAATATAACTTAAGTAAAGAAAACGTGTACTTAGTTATATTTATAATGAGCTTGGTTGTGAAAAGTATTTTTATTTATTTATTTTTTAAATATTTACATTTTAACTTTAAATATGACATTACAATTTTTTAGTAGTGTTTTATGCAATTATTTATGTACAATAACTTTGTAAAAACTTTTCGTATCGACGTGAAATAAAAACTATTGGTTTTAGAATAACGACTTCTATAATGTTATAAAGTAAAAATGTACTATTTTTTCATTTTTCCCAAGTTCATTGTATGAATTACTATTTTGTTGCCACTATCGGACATAACTTAAATTACCTACTTAGAAATAGGTTCGATTATATTTTTTTTTAGTTATGGTGTTTCAACATTCATTATCTGTTACGTTATTAAATTAATCACAAATAAATATTTTTATTAATGTACCGAAATGTCTGCCTTATATTTAATAGATAGGTAAAGCCACGATATTTCTATAGTTTTCTTTCAACAAAATAATCCGACGAAACAAGAATCCGGCGAATCAGGAATCCGGCGAATCAGGAACTAATCTATATTTTATCCCGATTCTCCCACGGGAACGGGTACCACGCGGGTAAAACCGCAAGGATCCGCTAGTGTACATTAAGATCAGTTTAAGTAGACGTATATTAGTAGTAGGTATACAATTAAACCCGAAAAAATCTTTTCAGTAAGTTCACTCACAAGGATGCCTCTAACAGATCTCTTAACCCTTAGCTAGTATCGCTAAAAAGGCAACGTAAAGGGTATAGGGGGTCAGAAGTGACCCCATATAAATATGCATGATACTTTTAAGCAAACAAATATAAATATTTAATTTTCTGTTTTATTTAAGAAAACAGAACTTCTAACCTAACCAACAATAAAGGTTTTTGGCACATTTTACTAAGAGATCACATGTTTTTTTATTAGTTAGCATCATCTCGCTTTATAATATTTTCTTAGACATAATTTAAAGTATAAATAACATAAACAACCTTATTTCTGTAGTTTTTATATTTTATAATCAATTTAACAAATATTAGGAACTTCATTTCGAATAATTTAGAACAAAAAAAATGACAAACTAAAACAAAACCTCTAAAAAACTAGAAATTATACCTCAAAAGGTTTAACATTTGGTACAAGTGATGGATATGGCAGTATGTTCTTTACATTATGTAATGCAGGCATTTGTACATTTTTTGACGTCCTTTTTGCGATCACTTAAATAGCACCTTCATCTGTCTTCAGAACAGCTATCCACTGCCGCTTCCTCACAATCACTGATATTTTCTTGTTAACATGACTCATAGGCAGCTGCAGTGGCAGCATCAACGGTCTTGGAGCCAAATTCTTTATATTCTGCTTTTAAACGTTGTGCAATTCATTTACATCGTCGTGTAAAAAACCCGCCATGTCAACGATTGATTAAAATAATAAAATGTTACAAAATAACTCTTTTTGTAAAATACACACTTCTGGTATTGGGGGTTATTTTGGACCCCATACATATACATGTACGTACATACCTCCTTCCCTAATAACAGTAGAGCGACGCGCGTCCGTCATCCGCCGCACCCCGCGACGTAATGAGATTAGCTCGGCGTGCGGGAGTGTAGGTGCTTAGACTGCAAAGTTATGATATGAAAAAAGAGCTGTTGGGGTCAATTTGGACCCCGATACCAGCTAAGGGTTAAGGATATAACCCTTTTGTTATATCCTTAAGAGATCTCATACTCTCATACGTTATCATTATCTATTATTATTTTTACTTATTATTACTTAAGTTATATATTATTAGTATTAGTACTTAAAGATTACTTAGCCCTGACTTAGGTATCTCCCGCAACACTTGTCAGATATTCAAAGTGCCCTGGCTTATCTGTACCTTTGATTATCTGTACCTATAAGCCACAGTGCGGGCAAACTTGAGCAGCCCCATGCCTTTGATGGTAAGCTCCTCTGATTAACGGAGGCTGATATTAAAAGTTGGAAATTAATCCTCCTTATTAAGAACTTTCTGTGTGTACCGAAAAGTGAATCGGAACTTTGGTATACTACCAAGTTCAAGGCGTCTTGTTAATGCTTTAAATTTCTAAAACGGTTCAAACACTCATTTAGAAAGCATTTAGTCAAAGAAATGTGAGTCATGTACTTATTAGAGTATTTATTATTTTAACGACCATCACAGCACAGTGTAAACATAAGGTAT
This sequence comes from Scoparia ambigualis, assembly GCA_963921215.1. Classification (NCBI taxonomy): domain Eukaryota; kingdom Metazoa; phylum Arthropoda; class Insecta; order Lepidoptera; family Crambidae; genus Scoparia; species Scoparia ambigualis. Next base: position 5,410,483 of record OY992503.1, read on the forward strand.
GTTTACACAGTGCTGTGGTGGTCGTAAATTAATAAAAAATATGGTATGAAGAAATTTATTTGTCACTGAGCCGGACATTGCTGGTTGTCTAAAATAAATTGATTTAAGCGATAAGACGTCATGTACAATGTAAATTGTTTTAATTAAAGTATTATCTCGGCGATGGGCTCACTACACTACCTGTCACTCTGAGCACATGTGCAGTCGCTATTTGGTGAAACGTGGACTGGCAGAGGACTGCTTTTGCGGTCCTCATTGCCTAGTCTCTGGCTTACCCTTCGGGGATAATAGTCGTGGTTATATGCATGTATATATGTAAAGTATTATCTTCAAGTACCTATTACATACCTATCTTCAATGTCACGCGAATATGTGCAGAACCATGAATTTTTAGTTTGTTATAAACATTATTCCATTGTAAAGAGCCGAGCTGGGGTGGCTATTATTCCAGACCCAAAGTTATTTTCCAGCGGTGAGTAAGCAGTAAGCAGCTCTCATGCTCCGAAGTTCGCCACGCTGCTGAAGTCGAATCCTTTGAACTTCAATTTTAAAATGAATTATGAATTCTTAACTTATCAAAATTATAATTCTACGACAAAGCCTCTTGTCGTTTCGTAGTTCAAATTAATGACTTTAATTAAAGTTATTATTGTTTTATTTATGTTTGTGAAGGCTTTGACGAGTAGGTAGGTACAGTCGGCCGCAATATCAGAAGTAGCTTGACATTGAGGTTCTTCGCCTGGACTTTTTGCTACCTGTCTTGCCGGTGTTCCTGCGCGTGCTAGGCTGTCTAGTGCACACACAGAGTGCACACGGCTCTTCTTTCGCCTCTGCACTCAGTCTTGAGTGTGCGGAATCCAGGTTCCGGTTAGCACGCCGTCTCTCGACTGGAAGTTTAGCTATATGCCAAGAGAGTGAGCGGTTAGTTGGACCCATCCTTGAGCGTTGTAAAAGTTACGAGATTAAGCCTTGTACCATCTTTAGAAGCTCGTCGCTCCCTAGCCTAACGGGGTCCTACGCTACGCTGCGGAATATTAATTTGTCTGTAGTTAACACGCATAAATTATGTCTGTAAAACAGTAGAGACTTTTTTAAAATTGTGACTAGAGCTAATAACTTATGTGTCACGACATGCGTAGGTACCTAAAACTCTCAGTAGGTACTATTCCTTTTGTGCGGATGTTTTGAGAGCGTTGTTTGTGCATCTAGATTTTATGTTATCGATGGTGGTAATGCTTAGGTGTTTCTTAACCATTTCAGGTCTGTTACCCTTATGACCTAACTAGGTTCTCTGATTTTACCCCTTCTTCCAACGATGAACTCAACTCAAACAATATGTGTGTGATAGGTATTTATACCTACTACAGTGCATTGGTAAACACTTCGCGCGCTAGACAAGCTGTGTTCAGACTGGTCAATTTGAAATTTACGGACGAGTTTGGTCGTCCTTCATCCTTGTTATTATCGTGGCCCATCATCTGTACAGCTTTGGACGTAGGCCTGCTCTTCTCCTCTCAACTTCCGGGGGTTTTCCGCCCTCTCCATCCAATCACTTCCACAATATCTTTAAATATCATAAACCCATTTTTTGTGAGGTCTTGCTCTTCATGGGGTATTGGCTCTGGGTCTGCAGTTCTCCACGCTAGGGTTGTTCGCACCCAACGCCTACCATCCCTTCTAGCAATATACCCTACCCATGTCCACTTCCTTCTTGAGATAATGCCGACCACGACCTCTACTCTTGTCTTATGCCGGATCCATTCATTTGTCTTCCAGTCGCGCAGGGTAATTCCAAGCATTTTTCTTTCCATCCCTTTGCTCAACTCTAAACTTCTCAGTCGACTTTTTTGTGAGTGACATGGTCTCCGCTCCGTATGTAAACTCAAGAAGAACTCACTGCACGATCCTTCAAATGTAACAGTAGTTTACCACGTTAAATATTTCTGTTGGTACAAAATGTTTCATTTTTGGACCGACCTTGTTTACTCGCTTTTGAAGTTTTATATGACCACTATCTCCTCAATAAACTCTGATACCAGACACCAACCAGAACAAGACGTCAGCAAATATAAGGTTCGAAAGTCTTTTTCCATCGATAACCATGTCCTTATCTTCCCATTTGAGCTTCCTAAATACTCCCTCGGTCGAGATGGTGTCGCCTTGTCTAAGACCTCGGTGGCGGAGTGGTCTACGCTGCCGCCCGGATTGCTGAGGACGAGGTTCGATTCCCGCCTGAGGTAGACATTTTTTCTACGTTTTATTATCTTTGATAATATTTGAGCGTATTTTAACGCAAATGATCAAATATTACGTACCTCGTTAAAGTTTAAACATGCGGGTTTTTTGGTGAAGGCGCAACACACGCAGTCGCGTTCGCATGTAGGTGTTCTAACATTGAGATATATCTTTCGTCCACTCTTGATCCTACGATTGCTGCCTCTACGGCCCACCACTCAATAGAATTGAATGCCTTTTCATAGTCAACAAAACGTTAATTGAGGGGCTTCCTGTATCCATGGTACATTTCGTTGACAGTTTTTAAAGTTTGAAGGTGGTCGTTAGTGCTGAATCCTGGCCGGAAGCCGGATTGTTCGCGTGGTTGGTCAAAGTTTAACTTGCTTGCTAGCCTGTTGGCTATTACTCGGGTGAAGAGTTTATATAGAAGTGACAGTAAGCTGATGGGTCTGCACTTTTCAATTTCATGATATCACCTTTTTTGTGCAAAAGAATGAAGACGGATATTCGGCGTTCGAGACAACAACCAGCTCATAATTATTATTACCCCCGTGAAATACCAGTTTTACCCCCGCGGGGGTAATCACTCCCAGGTTAGGAACCCAGGGAGTAGGATATTGCCGCTGCTCTTAGTACCAAACCATTCCCGTGGCATAGAAGGGAGGAAACCTAGTACTATAGATTTTTATTGAGAAGTTTTTCCCTTTCCCGTGGAGCTCATATAGCTGGATGACGGAGGGGTAGGAAAGTCTTACATAACCCGAGGTCGCCTCCGGCCTCGTTGTATACGTAAGACAGCATTTTACACATTTTTCAAAAGGTTTGCTTTGAGTCCACCTGGCTAGTTACTACCATCTTATGATTAGTACCTTTGTTGTGTTCGAACAGTTTATCTTTGGCTGTGGCATTTGGATAAGGTGCGCTTCCATCTTCGATTTTATCGTCTCCACATACATATAATCACGACTATTATCCCCGATGGGTTAGTCAGAGACTAGGCAATGAGGACAGCAAAAGCAGTGCTCTACCATAAAAAAAAAATGTAAGAGGAAAATTTATTATTATTATAGTCCACTTTTCAGCAACCAGACTGCACATGTGCTTAGCGTGACAGGTGGTGAGCCCATCGCCGCTCTATGCTGGTAGATGTATGTGCACTCTTTAGTCCGTTAGTCGCCTTTTACGACAACCAAGGGAAGATAGGAAGTGATGCTAACGCGACACGGTTAAAATAAAAAAAATGAAACCCAGTGCCGAATTAAATCTTTTCTTTTTAATTATAGAAAAAGAAAACAAATGTATCCATTTCCATTATTCTATAATAAAATTGTAAGCAACATTGAGCCTTTCCACCTTCCGACACAGTTGCTTGTCTCCTAACAATGAAAGCTCTGAATGCCGGCTCCCCAGAACGATGTTCTCAAATTGCTATCATAGCTCAAAGTCACATCATTTCAGCAGTTATTATAATGTCTTAAGAAATAAAAGGGAGCTATTTTAATGGCCTAAGACGGTTCTTTGGTGTTGAACGAAATGACTTGTCATTGTGTATTTCATTAGCGATATAGCTTGTTAACAATAATCGTAAAATAGCTGTCCTCATTGCCTAGGCTCTGGCTAAACCTTCGGGGGATAATAGTCGTGATCATATGTATGTATGTATTAAAAATAGCAAATTGTGAATATCCCGAGCTGTGTGGAGGCGGCAAATTGTTTAAAGGTTGCTTCACACATATCACTGAAGTCACAGTTTCGACACAATACCGGCACTGTCCTTTCTTTCATACATTCTCTATGAACGCATCCCCACTTGTCAGTGTTAGTTAGGCTTACTAACCGTCCCGGATTTTCCGGGACGTCCCGTTTCTTGGTCAATTTTGGGCCGTCCCGTTGTGACCCCATGCGGGACACTTTTTGTCAGTGATAATATGGTAAAAGTATCTATCTCGTACCCACAACCCTCGGGGTAAGCATATGTATTGATTTTATTATTAAATGATTTAAAAATAATACATGTATTCTTTTACTAACCATTTTATATGGGGTATGTTGTGTCCCGCGTAATATACCCAAGCCCCGGATGTCATTATATATGTGATATATGAATTAAAAGACATACTATATTATCATTATATTAGCCCATATTGTCCCATTGCTGGGCAAAGGCCTCCCCCCCCCCCCCCCCCTCCTTCCAGTATTCGCGATCTTTTGCGTGTGTTGGCCAATCCTTCGCGTAAGCATCAAGCTCATCTCTCCACCTCCGTCTGGGTCGGCCTTGCTGCCGTTTAACCCCATTGTCGTTTTTATTTGTAAATATGTTTAATTAGCCTTTAACAGTTGTCGTGTTCATTAGTAAATAGATTTTATTAGGTATTGCTACATTGTCGTAGTACCGATTCCGAAAATATTTTTTAAGATAAAAAGATTCAGTAAAATAAAGGTAAATATTACAAGTAATTGAACAAACTAAACTATGCAATTATTTTTTTACGTTTTAGTGCATTTATTTCAGTAAAAAATTTTGGAGTCGGTTTTTTATTTTGTTAAAATTTTTGTTTATTTCTTGCTTTTTAGTGAATCGTTCCGATCTATTTATCGAAAGCGAATATTGGTAAACCTACAAAACGTGCTACTTGTATGAGACAGCGCCGTATAAATACGACAAGCGAAGAAAACGAGAAACGCCTATCACAAAGTAGGAAATCAATATCCAAAGCAGACGGCAAGTTACCCGGGTTTACTCGTGAACGCTGTATAGACCTCCTACGATGATGACTTGCGAGTTACTAGGGTTCACCGTTAGGCAAACTAGAGGGACGTTTCAATCACTTCTGAGAGGTTCTCTGCCGAGGCCTGAGAGTAAATTTGTAAGTCATCGGCATAAAGATTTTAAGAAGAATTTAGACAAGAAGTGACAGAATTAATAGTGTGAATAGTGTATTTTTAAATCCTAATAGAAATGTTTCGGAAGGAGTGATAAAAAGTGGCCTATGTCACTATTGTTCTTCAGCTATCTATGTGCAAAATCAGGTCGATGCGCAAGTGAGAGACGGACAAACAAACACGCTTTCGCATTTACAATATTAGTTAGGAAGGATTTATTGCCGGAGTGGATGTCATTTGACCTATGGCTGAAAATACCAAAATCGCTATAGGTATGCCTACAATATTTGAGGAGTTCCCTCAATTTCTCAAGGATTCCACAATCAGAACTGAGTTCCGGTACCTGCCTTAATTCTTTTGCTTCGTCATAGTCGCTTAACTATCGTAATCGAGATATCTTATCGCCACCCGTGAAATACTTATCATTGAGGAGTTCCAATGACATTCTGTGGTTTTCTTCATCACTTCTATTTCATCAAATGATACTTTCTGAATGCAAATTCTTGACATATTGTTGAAAATACCAAAATCGCTATAGGTATACCTACAATATTTGAGGATATCCCTCAATTCCTTAGGATTCCATCATCAGAACTGGATTTTGATAAAATGGGACCAATCTGAAAGTATGTCCTTTCAAATACAAAAAGATTTTTCTAAATCGGTGTATAAATGACTGTGTTCTGAGGTAACAAACATAAAACAAAACATACAACCGAATTGAGAACCTCCTTCTTTTTTGAAGTCAGTTAAAAAAGGAGAACTCGAAATTCATCTAATTATAAATTATAGGTCCATAAATAAAGCTTTCGCTAAAAAATGCGACCCTAAAATTAGCTGCTACTGAATGATGCGTTCGCGAAATTCATCTAACAAATCGGGGATAATAGTAGTGAGTATATATGTATGTATGTGAATGTGTAAATGAACCGCTACCGCCGATGACAAACGCACCGCAACACGGACGAGGGTGAGATTAATGATGCTGATGACACTGGGGTCGTGACAGACGATATTTCGCTCAGTCAAACAGTTATGTCGCAGTAGGAGTGTCGAATGAAAAACACACGGCATAAGCTATTGAAAGCACAAAGCACGTATAATGAGTAGAATGTCAGTATTGTTTATAGTTAGCCTATATGCAGTCCCAATACTGGATAAAAGACTCCAACGTCAAAATTAAGTCATCACTGCATTGATGGACAATGGCTTAAAAACCACGCTTACCAAATTCGGGTTCTGATCACAAATCCAGTGTACTAAATAAAGTTTGTAACAATTTTTCTAATATATTTATTCCCTTTATGATTCATGTGTGTGTGCAAACGAGTACATTAATGCGCTGTGTTATCCACACAATGCATTAATGTAAATGAACATAAATTCTGCTAACAACATAAAAACAAAACTACACTAACACATCCGGTCTGCGTCCCGTGAAAATTCCGTCGCCCTTACCGATTATCACTCAATCACGCTAACAACGCCACTCTACTCTAGTTGAGTAAAAAGGATTACTTCAGAATACTCGAGCTCCACAAAATGGAGGGACACCTCTCGGCGATCACGATCGTTTCGTTGGCCGCCTACCCAAATCCAGTTCGGTCATTACACTTGAAGAACAATTTCCTTGTCTGCGAGAGAAGTGATCTTTCAAATCTGTTAAATTATTCCAACGATAAATAAAGAGAAAGATTTATTTTCCAGCGTCGTTGAAGACTTAAATTTTAAAATTTTCAGCAATTTAGAAATTTGGTTATTTTTTGTTTATTTGATGGGTTGTGGCTAGGGCATGCTCCCGGGAATTCCCAATACCGATTTTTTCCGGTATTTCCCGGGAAATTTACTTTTTACGCAGTACCGGTACTGAGAATTTGTTTCCCGGGAAATTCGGTACTTTCGGTACTTTTGTTATAACTTAAAATTACGCCAATATTAGGCTCCGCGATTACGGTAGTCGTTATCGGTAACCTCGGCCTATGCTCTTAGTTGCAAACCAGGCAAATTTCGTAGCGTTACCAAATTTTTATCTCCTGAGTTCTCAGCCGTGACGTCACCGGTCCTATTTACTGGGGCAAAAATTGTAACTAATGTACCCGTACTCTACACCATACGGTTTCATTGTCATCGCACTGCAATGATTTGATAATTCCATTTAAATAATTTATTTTTTGTTTGCTAATTTAGCTTTACCTTCCAAATGACATCGAAACGAAACGTCACTCGAATTCCAATTGTCGGATTGGTATCAAGGAGAGCTCGCTCAAAGTTCAGAGGTACGACGAAGGGATGTTTTTTCGCGGTAAATGCGCAAACTTGTGTATTGGAGGGGTTAAGGTGGACTAGGTTCTGTCGGCCCCAATTCGAGACATGACTTAACATGTTGTCGGTGTCAGTCACAAGTTTATTCCGGCTCTCGATGACGCTTTCCAGAGAAATATTAGCTCGTCCGGTGTAGAGTGTTACTCCCGTACTGTCGTCCGCGTAGCAATGAATGCTGTTGTTATGCAACATGTCATTGATATGCAGAAGAAACAGAGTAGGGGCTAACACACACCCCTGCGGGATTCCAGCGTTCACGGGCTTCATGTCAGAGCACGAACCGTCGACTACAACTCTGATGCTACGCCCAGAAAGAAAGCTGGCAACCCACGAATGGCAAGCAACGACCAAACCATGGTTGGAACCTGCCGCCAATGGAAACCACAGAGTTTGGATTGAAAAGTTCAATTCCCTGCAGTATCACATCAACGACTAAGTCGGCGGCGACATTAAGATTATCCAACAAGAAGCATACTCGCCACCATGGGTAGGATGCAAACAAACTTCGCGTCTCATTCCAGTCCGCTGACCTATAATGCCAGACTCGACGTTTTTAAGTTTCTGTGAGAGGCACAATGCTACAAATCAGAAAGTGGTCTGATGAACCTAGTGGTGCATCAACAGAAACTTGATAGCCGTCTGTCTGGGTGCGAGGTCAACAGAAGGTCAAATTAGGAAGATGCATGGCCCTTCACATCTGGAACCCGCATAGGCTCGGTTACCAATTGGGACAGACTGTAGGTTAAAACGAAGTCATGAACGGCTCTACCCGCGTGAACCAAGCCATTCGACGTGGTGGGCATTGAAGTCTCCCAATACCACAATCTCGGCCGAGGGGATCTGTCGGAGAAGGATCTGTCGCCGTTTGAACGGTTTTTGGTTTGGACGAATTTATATTATTTACTTACCTTAAAACACTCATGATAAAAATCCATTGTATTTATACCCTTTTAAATTTAAAACATTCAACTCGGATGACCTCTAACCAATTTCATTCGGCAAAGTGATTCCACAGCTAGTACAACTATTGGCAAAACATTTTTTTTATTATAAACATTTTGTGTAATATTCTATTTTGCTCAATGATCTATATATCAAACGTTAGTTACATCTGGGTTAAAATAAATCTCAGTACCGAAAAGTACCGAAATTTCCCGGTTTTCCCGGTACCAGAGTTAAAGCAGTACCGGGAATCCCGTTTTCTCCACAGTACCGGGACTGCAACCCCTAGTTGTGGCCATTGAAGGGTTTTCATTCTTATTTTTTTGTGCAGTATGTCTTGGATTTAATGTTTTCTCGTTGTCCAGAATCCCGTCAAGTAACACTGAAATGTATCTAAAACCAAGTTCTGTCCTATAAATACCTGATCAAGAATGAAATATAACTACTGAGTACCTACAGTAGAATTGTGACATTAATCTCTCCACGAGGACATGCATATCGGGTGATAATTATCTTCACCGAACTCTCCACTGCTTCTATTGAAAACAGACACTTTAAACTTTTGAACAACAACTCCTCAAACTTTGGCAAAGTGTATTAACGTGCCTTTCGAGATATTATAATTTGGACACCACCCAGTGACCCGGTATTACGAAAGTTACTCAACTTACAAGATCGCCACTCCAACGCGCAAGTCGCTGCGCTATCAAGTTCCCTTTCCTCCTCCTTGATATATTACCAGAAAATATTACCAACTATATCTTGGTTTGGTTAATATCTGATAGACTGCAGGCTTCGTGAGCAATTAGTCTCTATTCATTAGATTAATAGCGGTAAGAGGCTGGAGAGCTTGCAGAAGAAAAGTAACTTCATCAATCATGCGACCTTTTGATGTACCTAATCTTCTTTACTTTACTACATGGGACACTGTGATATTGATTGCTTAGCTTAGGTATTACATAATGCATACTATTACTATTACTACTATTCTCTTGATCACCAGTACCACAGTGTTACTATTTCATAGTAACACTGTGCCAATACTATCAATATCTAATCGTTCACCACAAAGGTTCTCGCCATCTTTAAACGTCCGGTGGCAGTGTAAAAGCCATTTACAGCCAAAAGCAATAGCCTTTCTGTCTAGCCCTAATGTTGACTAGTAGATAAATAATAATACATTTCAGCATTAAGTCTGCCTTTCGTACTACCTATGCAATAAACATTAAGTTACAAATACATAAATAAAGTTAACAAGTATACGTTTTTAAAATTATTCACAGTTTCATGAGAAAGTAGCGTTATTATTAATAGTCTCGCTAAAATAGCTCTAACTCAAAGACCAGGTGGAATTCAAGAGTGCTCTGGAGACCTCGCGCGTCGTAACGAGCAAGAAGCGGGCACAAGGGCAAAACACCTCCTCTTGAGCTGCCTGCTACACGAGCTGGCAAAAATTCTGCTCTTCAAAGCGGTGAAAGAACATACACCCTTACATTTATAAATAAAAGGGCAAGGCATAGCCACAGGCGGTCGAAGTTAAGTACCGCTTTAGCAATTTAGTGTTTTTTTTCTATACGGACAAGTAATGTTTTAGACATATAATATGTGGAACATGACTGTCATTGGCGAGGACCTAACATGATAATATAAAATACCTTAAGATATTAAACGTTGAATAAAAACGGCTCCTCAGGTGGGAATTACGAATCAAATATTTATGTTGTTTACAATTTATGGTAACAATAAATTTAAAAAACGGTCAGCATTGTAGGTATGTATGTTTATGTAAAGATGTGTTTTAGAAAGACTAGTAAATAACTACTATAATAAAGCCTTATCTAGGATTCTCGGCAGAAGAAGGCAGAATTCTACCACCACAGTCATGTAATTTAGCAATTTTGCGATACAACGCTGTTGTAATACCGTAATAATCTTGTAGGTATAATATCGCATATCGCCGTGTTAGCCGCTCCGCAGTCGTGGCCTGGCTGTTCTTTCATTGCGTTCTACGCTTAATGAGATTTATTCTCATAATAATTAATGCCAGGGCTTATAACACGAATTAAATGGTCCCGACTGAGGCGGCCAAATCGATTCGGGCTGCCGGAAGATGGCGGCTTATGAAATTTCGCCACGTTCTTGGGGATTTTTTCGACGCTCCTCTTCTGGGGATGTGCCGAGTTTTTCGCAGAAAACTGGAAGAAAGATTAAGGAAATAAAAGGACATTCTTTTTATTTATTTTTCCGAAATTCTGTGCAAAAATAAGACGTACAACTGGATGTTTCTAGATGAGTATCTACTGCCGTCGCTTTCCACATCATTAGTGAATAGTTTCGGAGATATAACTCTCATAATAGTACTTAAAGATTACAAGGTTATGTGTGACTTTTTAAAACAGAATGATAAATCTATATTATTAAAAATCAATTGCCGAAATGTATGTACGCGCATAACTTCAGAGCGGCTGCACCTATTTGGCGAATTCCTTTTTTGTTGTATTTGTAATTTAAAAAAACAGAATAAGATTTATATGACAGATTTTTTTGGATATTAGTCATGGGGTACGGGGTACACGCGGACGTAATAGTCGCGGGCGGGCCGCTAGTAAAAATAAAGACCCGTTTACTGTCAGTTTTTTACGCATATTTTTACGCATTGCCGTACCTAATAGTAACTTTTACTTAATTTGTGGTCTTGTTAAGCAGTTAGCCAGACAGACTAAATTGTGTAGCTGGCTGATTCATTATACTCAATACGTGTGCCAAATGTATCACTTGTAACGCACTTTACAAATACAAGTCGGATATTTTTTAAATATAAATTCTACGCTATAAAATCGAACCTACCTACATTGTAACAAACCGGGTAAAACGCATTCCCAACGCAACGCCACGATATAGATAGCCTAAAAAAATCGCAATCATTTAAAGCTGCGTTTAATTATATAATACGCTTTACTAAAAATTATTAAAAAAAGAATCAATATTCCCGTTGCTTTTACTAAAATTTTCCCGCGTATTGTTTCCTACAGTTCACGCGTTCACTATGAATCGGATAATTTTTAATATTTTCGGACACGGATTAAGTTTACATTTAATCAAGTAACTGTAAACAGTCCGAATTGTCATGATAAAAAAAATAATTATAATAAGGTAAGTCCAAATTTATTATATTTTTGTCCATCATTATATCTATTTATTAAAACTTGCGCACTTCCTCTATCTCCTTCTTCACCCAGTTCCATTAACCAAAGGCGTTCTTTCAGCGATAAGACCGCCTTTGTACATACTAGTTTTAAGTTTATGTCATGTGTTACTGTTTCTTGTGTATGTGCAATAAAGTGTTTATCTATCTATCTATCTATCTATCCAAAGAAAGCGAAACGTTGAAAAAAAAATTATAATTTTCTCTCATAAAAAATCTCTTTAACCACCACTAAACGGCAAAGTATTGGGCGATTCCGCTATCTTATCAGTGAGCTTGTGAAGCATTACTGTCTTCGTAGCGGTATCCATACTTTACGGTGCGCACCTCCAAAGCTTTACGGCCAATAACGGCCCGTTTGTCTACGTCGGAGAACTGGGTCACGACCCGAAATGCGCCTTAAGTTAAGGCCCTCTTTCCCCGTTTTTAACAATTTCGATTGATTGTACCGCCACTAATATAAAACATACAGTTCTAGAATTTATATTTGTTATAGTTGAACATATTATTTAATGACTCTAAAAGGCAGAAACATGATTGTATTACCAATCATGTTTCACTCGATAGAAAAGAAATTCAAAGATAGCTCTGTCAACATTTTAAAAAAGCTGTAAGTCAGATAATACATTAATAAATGACTTATTATCTTTTTATTATCTAGTGAATGCAAAAAACCATTTTTTTATATTTTACTATTTTAAAAAACTTATAAAACGCGCCCATTCGCGCCGCTTAGCTGATACACCCGTCCCATACCGTCGGTACCTACTGTCGAGAGAGCGAGAGAGAAGCGCTCAGAGTACCTCGCCTTAAGGCGCTGGCAACAGGCAAATCCATACATAGGTAGAGTCTGGCTAACGAAAGCTGAAACTCGTAGTTATTTGATTGGCAACACTTTGTCTCTATGTGTCTATCTGAGGTGTCATGTCGTATGTCAAATTGATTTTTTGAGAAAATTGCAGCTGTGTGAGTGACCCAGTGTTACCCTGTCATGATTTTTTGAAATTGCCGCGTTTTTCCTGGTTCAGCTTTCGTTGGCCAGACTCTACATACATTTACTCACGACTATTTATCCCCGAATGGTTAGTCAGAGACCAAGCAAAAAGGACCGTAAAAGCAGTCCACTGCCACAGTCCACGTTTCAACAAATAACAACTGCACATGTGCTCAGCGTGACAAGTGGTGAGCCCATCGCCGCTCTATGCTGTTGGATGATATGCACTCTTTAGTCCGTTAGTCGCCTTTTACGACACCCAAGGGAAGAGATAGGTGTGCAGTAAGCTATTACCTAGTATTAGTCTTGAGCCGCCACCACACGCCTCAATTCAGCTTCGCTCAAACATGTTTTCCCACATTGTCCCACCAACTTGCATTTGGCCAGCGTGGTGGGTTGTGGCCCAATATCTCCACGGTGCTGATGTCCATGTGCAGTGGGACGTTTGGATGCTGATCGCTGAGTGGCAGATGTTGATAATGATACAGCATCAAAAATCACAACCCCAAAAACAATAATAAATTGTGATGATAATAAAAATCGACTAAAATAATGCTACAACTTGTTTACAAAACTCAGTTAAAAAAAGATTCTCGATTGATTATTTTTAATAATTACTTGCTCCACGGCAATGAAATTACGTATCCAAGTTAATGATAATTTGAAAAAAAATGCTGTTTTTTATTTTTATATATGATTCGTTCATTTATAAATATTTTATTAATTTTATTCATGCCCAATGTCATCGGGTTATATCAGCGCCTTAAATACACCACTTTAATAAGGTGTCTGGCAGAAGCGCACCGTAAACAGCTGTGTGTCTCTGTCTAATAGCTCGCCTCATTGCCACAGTATAAATATGAGCTAAAGCAGTAAGGAAGCTACGTACAAACGCTCGAAACGACGCACGCCCACAGACGCACGTCTTTACAAGGGCCTTTAAGCGGACATCGCAGTGCTCTCAGTAGCGCGTATCGCTTCGAGCCGAGTGTTCACTGTTTGTGTATTTCATGCGCTGTGCGCGCGATTTTTAAAAATGCCGCGAGTGTATTGCGTAGTATACGGCTGCTTGAACTCGGCTTCTTTAAAACCGGAGCTTTCGTTTTTCAACTTCCTGCTCATTTTGAAAGGTAAGAATGATTTATTATTACTAAATATGAAGGTTTTTCTTTTAAATAAATCGTTTGGTTGTATGTGATATTTGCCGTACTTACTCGTATCTAAGTACCTATATTTTTTGAGCGCGCGTTATGAAAAATAATAAGAATTGATACTACGAAACTTCATCCTTAATATACTTTGCTTTGAAAATCGATATCTGGGGATCTGTGTGGTTTCTGACAACGACTCCGTTATTAGTAGGTATGAGACAAAATGGCCTCCATTTTGAACTTTTTAGTTATTCGACCGATTTCTTTAAAAATCGATATCAGGGATTCAGTGTGGTTTCCGACAATGAATCTGATAATAGAATTAGGAAAGTAGCCGCCATCTTTAACTTATTAGTTATTCAATCGATTGCTTTGAAAATCGATATCTATGGATCTGTGTGGTTTCTGACAACGACTCCGTTATTAGCACAAGACAAAATAGCCTCCATCTTGAACTTTTAAGTTATTCGACCGATTGCTTTAAAAATCGATATCAGGGGATCTGTGTGGTTTCCGACAATGAATCCGATAATAGGATAAGGAAAGTAGCCGCCATCTTTAACTAGTTAGTTTTTAATTAAAAAAAATTAAAAGTGACAACCCTTATGCTTTGCTAGTTATCTCAAAAAGCGCTAACTAGCTGAGATACAGCGCTAACTAAACAAACATGTTTTTAGTTTTACAAAAATAAGAGGACAACCCTAACGCTCAATTGGCGCGTAGGTATATAAAACAAGAAAAAGGCCGAGCTTCCGTACTGCTTTAGCTTATATTTATACTGTGTCATTGCGGAGCCATTTCAGTGTTCCTATTTGTACAATGTGTGTATTGATGAAGGCAGCTGGGGTGTGATTTATTTCAATATTATATTAGAAATGGAGGGAGGCCTTTGCCCAGCAGTGGGACAATAAGAGCTAATGTAATGTTATGTATTATAGATCTTTTCAATTTTTCATTTACCTATGAAATTGGCGTTGTGCAGTACTGACCCAGTGGTCCCGGCTTCGGTCTTAGCAAGGGTAGGTACCTACATATTTTGTAGGTACTCGGTTGGTTGGTGGTTGATCTTATCTAAATATGTCGCCATAAGTCATAAATGTTACTATCATTGTTAAGTTCCGACATATGAATATAAGTCAGCGCGCGGCCACCATCAGTCTAAGGCTCGTATTCTAAAACCAAACTCACACTCAAATCTCTGCTTGAGTACAGTTAGAAAGGGATGGTGCTATTCATCGCATATATCGCCATCCCTTTCTAACTCTATTCAAGCATGGATTTGATTTTGTGTTTGGTTTTAGAATAGAAGCCTTATACTCGTATTTTAAAACTAAACTCAAAGTCAAATCTCTGCTTGAGTACAGTCAAAAAGGGACGGTGCTATTCATCGCATATCGCCATCCCTTTCTAACTCTATTCAAGCGTGGATTTGATTTTGAGTTTGATTTTAGAAGACGAGCCTAGGTAAGAGCAGGCAGGTGTGATGTAGGCCAAGCCAAGTGCTCACCCGTAGAAAAATAAATTTAAGTATAATGGTACTGATAGACATGCTACTAAATAAGTATGCTTATTAGCATGCTTATTACAAGCGTATATGTAATAAGCATTACAAGATTACGAAGAAAATATTCAAAAGGTTGTAGCGAGCTACGTTTTTAACATTTTGCAACAACTAATTGTAATATGTTTAACTTTTTGCGATGCATTAAATTTATGGGGGGCGTTCGGATTGCGATCTCGCCAGTTAAGCAACTTTCGCAATGACGTGGCAATGGATGGGAGACCAAATAAAGAAAATAAGATGGCAGTCGTTATAACCAACCTACTAGCGTCGGGCAAGCGTGGTGGGCTTTGGCCCGATCTCCCTATTTGCCCATTTGGGGAGGCCTGTGCCCAGCAGTGAGACTTGGGAAACGGATGGGTGACCAAATAAAATATCTTTAACTTCTCCGTTCTCCTCCTTCTTCCTCTTCTTCTTATTCTAACATATCGGTCCCGGTTGATTTCACAAAACGGTGGTCGCCAAATCCACCAAATTGTTGT
The DNA here is from genome assembly GCA_963921215.1 of Scoparia ambigualis. NCBI lineage: Eukaryota > Metazoa > Arthropoda > Insecta > Lepidoptera > Crambidae > Scoparia > Scoparia ambigualis. Next base: position 5,426,258 of record OY992503.1, read on the forward strand.
AAGTGTATAGTTTTTGTTATAGTTTCTCATTTCACCATACTGAACCTTTTGGAACGCTCCTCGCCCTGTACACGACTGATATCAATTAAAAAGTAGAAAAAAACCTTGAAAACTTAAAAGAGCCGCCGCCGTGTTGGCGTAAATTAAATTCAGTGCGCGTACCAGCGTTTCGGCCGCCGCCCGACCGTGTAATGGTATTACCGCGGCGAGTACACACAGCAACGTGCTAACAGTTTGTTGGTTCTTTCTCTTTTATTTATTTTTATGTTACCGAGCCGGCAAACGGGCATGCTGCCTGCCTGATGGACGCATACACGCGCGCGTTGCCCTCCGTGTTAGTAGTATGCCCTTTAATTTCACAAAATTTTGCATTATTTTTTCTTTTTTGAGTGTAGCACCTAGTTTTTCTCCCTGATAGAAAGCTGCCACCGCAGCGTATAAACGCTTGCGTATGTAACATAAGCACAGTATAAATATACTGTGACATAAGCGTTCACGCCTTTCGGGGTGTTTTGTCCAAAGTGCTAAAATGTCCTTAGTGCTATAATGACTAATATCAAAATGACTAACTATACATATTGTCCAAGAATATCAGTGCTAAAATGTCTAAAGTTACTAATAGTCCAAATTATTAAAATTACCCTTTTAGACTACTACTCAAATAATAAAAGTCAGTAAAGTTACTAAATTGCAATATTTAATAAACAAGTATTACATACACGTTCAGTTCTTTTCTTACGCTTCTGTGCTCTAGATCTAGCTCCAGTATCATTTTTTATGTTACTTAGCCGGCACACGACTTCACACGAGCGTACTGCTCATCTGATGGAAATAATCGGCCACCGCAGCTTTAATTTGCAGCACCCTTAGTACTATCACTTATACTTCAAGCTTCGGTTCTTAATGCTTCTATGCCCTAATGTTTCACAAGATCTAGCTACAAGGTTTTATTTGTTCTTTTTCTATGTTACTGAGAGTAACAAACGTAGGTACTGCCGGCTAATAGAAAAGCGACCACCGCATAGCCTGCAGACGTTTGCGTTTGGGTATAGGTATACCAAAGCGATGACCGGGCTTAGACGCGTTATTACGCTTCTATGCTTGACGACCTTTATGTATATTTATCCGTTATCTTACCATATTAACGAGTTTCACAAGAATACTCATCTTGGTCTACATAATTGGTGTGAGCGTAAACAACATTTATTTATTTATTATTTATGTTCTATAACTTCAGTAGATCAAGCGCCAGGATCTTTTTATGGTACTGAGCCGGTACACGAGCGTCTGTCAGCCTGACCGCAGTCCATGGGTGCTTGCAATTGCAACAATAAAGTGTTAACGCGAGCAATGCTCTCCCTGACGCTTTACTTCTTTTGCTTCGAAACACTATAATTTCACTGGATATAGCACTAGTTTTTGTTACATTTTTTTGTTTCTGAGCCGGTAAACAAGTTTACGGCCCTCCTGCCATGCTTACAACATTAACAGTATCACGTAAAGCTTCAGTTCTTAAAGTTCAGTTCATGCTGAACTTTTAGATTAACCAGTCATACGATGTGTGGTCTTTTTAAAAATATCTCGATCACATCTCTAGGTACTTCGAAAGGCACATTAAGCCGTTGATCCCGGTTGTTGTCGTAGAGTGGCTGTCTTTAAAATCCAACAACCTGCATCATGCCAGCGTGTAGGGTTATGGCCTGGAGAAGGCCCAGCTGTCAGACGGTCATAAGCTACGACCCGGTCTAATTCCTCGCCATCAGATATAGACATAGACATTATTCACTACATTAGGAAGATATGTTGAAGCTTCATGCAATATTTGGCAAAATATGTCATATGGTAACTAATAAATATAATCCACAACAAACTCATAACTTTCCAACTCATCGCTTCAAGTAACAACCCAACAGCGACTCTTTACTGTCAAAGTGTATAAATAAGCTTTCACTGGAATCGATACTTTCACATATTTGAAGCAATCAAATTGCCAAGTTATCGGAAAGTCGAAGTTCTGCCAAACGAATTTCGAGCAAACGGAATCGCGTAGGTATGTGGGGTACCTATGAACATGTAGTTATGTAATACGAATACGTAATCGGATAATAATTAGATCGTACCTCTAACATAGATATCTACGGCTTAATTATAGAGGCACCCAAATACGCTTAAATTTCGTAAGTGTCTGGTAATGATTGAAGTTTACATATCTGTGTCTGTTTGTATTTTGTATCATTGTATTCACATTGGTTAATGTTTAATTTATCTAATTTATTTTTATAATGTAAAAGATTAGGGATACCATTGCATAGGATCACGAATAAAAAGATCTACTCTTATTTAAGCAAAACTTTTAACTCGCGGCAATTATTTTTTTTTGTGTCTCATGAAATCATAATTACGGTCCTATCGAACACCTAGACCATTTAGGAGCGGAATTAATGCCGATTCTGGACTAATTCTCGAAGTGGATTAATTAGTAACATCCCTAGTTCACCAAATACCTAATTTGTAAAAGTTCGCTTAAAGGTCTAAGATGTATCTAAAATGGCCTAAAAGGCAAAGCAGATACTTTTTACACCAGAAGATGTATCATTGGCGCGTTGCCAATCATGTAAAATCCTCCCCAAATATACCCCAACCTATGTAGTCCCCTGGAATACCTCGACCTCGTTAGCGAGAAGGAACTCCTTTGAAATCGCAATGCGCGCGGCTATTTCGAATCTATACATGTGAGGAACAGCCACCGTTGTATTAATGTGCCACGTGTAGGTCTTACCTACTCAATATAAGTTTTAAAAAACCTATAGCAGGAGTAAACAAAAGTACGTATAGGTTCTTGATTGCCTGAAACGAAATTAGCATGGTCTAGATAATTGGTGCGAGTGTAAGAAGGGTTCAAAATTAAGTTTAATGTAGTTAAAAACACTTAAAATGAAACATTATAGTGACGTTATAGTTCGACATTACACACAATAATATAGAGTATCTCTATTGTCATAACCAGTCAACTACCCTCCTCTATTACCACTGATTAATAATAGTACTTGCTTTCCATCTTTCAAAGAGTGAACAACACTGCATCACGTCCGTAACGGAAATATTGTTGTTTTTTGTGATACATTGTGTACAGAACTTATTAATAACCCTCAAATATTTGTGTTCTCGTGTTTACAAAACACAGAGTAAGCAATCGTGCCAAATGCCTACATGAACCGACTCCGTAACAATTATTTATACAAACGTTATTTCAGACATTACGTCCTCGTAGTTCGTTAGTTCTACAACAACGTAGCAACAATATTCGCTTAAATACACTATCATTACATATTATAAAGTAAAGTCGCCGTTTTCCTCTGTCTGTGGCACCACACTATTCTCCTAAACCACGCAATGGATTTATATGCGGTTTTCACTAAAAGATAGAGCGTTAACTGAAGATGGTTTTTGTTTATATTTTGTAGATATATTTTTTTAAATGGCTGAACTATGACGGTCTTTCTAAGATAGCGTGGACGAGGGCGCAGGCGGGCCGCTAGTATTGTATGTTTGAAGGACCAAAATTGTCGTCATAATATAATAAGAAAGCCGTTGGCCACAGTCGAGAGCGTCGACTTGCCGACTATCGGCAAAGACAATTAAAAATTCTATTGTATCTGGCGCGCGACGCGCAGGTAGTTAGTTATTACCGGGACCAACTGCTCAGCGTACCTACCGAATCACGAGATATTTTTATTCGATCACCAATTGGTTGATTCGCCATTGCGAAAGCTGCTTAACTTGCGATATCGCCACCCGCACCCGCTGCGCCGTCCGAACATCTGATTAATTACTGTCATTTTAGGAAGCAATATGCCTTTACGTGAACTATTTCCATTTAGGTAATCCATACTGGTGCGAGGGTGGAACTCGAGTATTTGCCGTTCGTGGTCCCACACCATTCCCGTGGCATAGAAAGGATGGTCTAGACTTTTAGTGAGTAGGTCTCCCCTTTCCCTGTCGTGCTTTTATATCTGGGCGGGGATCACATAACCCGAGGTCGCTCCTGGCCTTGGTGTATGCATAAGACAGCATTTTACCCGAAAAAGTTAACCGCCATCCAGGGCCGTACCAATGTCTTAGTTGTATAGGTTTCGTCACTTTTTCTCAAATGCGCTATTGCTGTAGGCCGGTTGGAGTACCAACCGGTGACTTCTAATCTTATTAAAGTAATTAATGTGCGACAATTGAGCTTTATTTGTGTGCAATAAAGTCGTAAATACCTTTCTAAGCACATCGAGAGACATTTAAATAGATGTTTATTTCATATGCTTAATTGTCGCTCTCTATCTAGAAAGCGACAATTGAGAATTAACGTTCTTTATTAATGTGTGCAATAAGGCTTAAATATCTTATAAAACATACCGCAAAAGATATTTGAATAGATTTTCAACTATTTCGCTATCAAAGGTCATGTTAATATAGAACGTGCCTTTGATAGCAAGACCGTCTTCGGATAAAGGCATGCATCGTTTCAAGTTTCGGTTTTGCCTATCGTAAACTGCATGTGAGATCGAAGTTTCTGGCTCAATTATCAAAGCTGGGTTTGATATAGATGCGGTTTAGATAATCTGACGACTCTTAGGTATACTACTTTACTTACATAATGATAAATTTAATGTCGATAGTCTTAGTTGAATGAGACCGAGGATTTTTGCTTGAAATTACAGACAAATGACACTTTTGTTAGGACAGTTTCATCTTTATTCGACGAAACAACTAACAGCGAAAAAAATTATCTAAAAAAATATGTGATGTCTCAGTAATTATTTCAGCTGAAAGATACTTGTTTCATCGTACGTAATGTACGACAAAACAAGCAACTTACAGCAACTTACGTACATTTTCGCCTTCGTTAAGGGTCTTTTTACACCCTGTTGTCCATGTAAACCTGTAAATACGCGTTAGCATTTCCAGGTATACACCATTGAGCTGCATTACCATTTGCATGCTAATTGCTTTGCATTCAAACGACCCAGCCTTGCCCCGGTCAGTACTTCGTTGTATGTACAGCTCACTCACTAACACCAGTTCGACGCAGACACCACTACAAGTTCATTTGTATTAATAATTGTACTCGGTACTTGGATCACGATCGTAGAAACGTTGATATATATGACTAACTTTCCATTTGAGGTTTGTTATTTTGTTTTTCAACCTTTCGTTTCCTGTGCATCTGTTTTGACCATGCCAAACAATGTAAATCAAACGTGTGTACGGGCTCACTAAAGAAATAGTCGTACCTACCAACGCCCTTCTTTTTGGTGTCGTAAAAAACGACTAACGGACTGCACATATATTCCAGCATACAGCGGCGATAGCTCACCACCTATCACACTGAGCACATGTGCAGTCGCTATTTGGTAAAAGGTGGACTATGGCAGAGGCTTTTGCGTAACGAACTAGACTGCATATATATCCCAGCATACAGGGGCGATAGCTCACCACCTATCACACTGAGCACATGTGCAGTCGCTATTTGGTGAAAGGTGAACTATGGCAGAGGACTGCTTTTGCGGTTCTCATTGCCTAAACTCTGACTAACCCTTCGGGGAATGTATGTATGTATACTTTATTAAATACATTTCGACGCATACTGCCAGAAACGCAATTACCTGATACTCAGATGACCATGATTAAACACTAGGGGTCCGCCTACGACTTGAACACCCGTGTTCACGCGGACGAAGTTCAAGATTCAGTAAATGAATCTTGATTGACATAAAACACGCTTTTTTATGACTCCGCTTCATCTGATGTAATGTGAAGAAAATAAAACTGAATTTTACTTTCTTGAGTAGCAGAAAAGTATTATTTATTGGCAGTGTTACGTTACGATTCGCTATTCCCTCATCCATCCTTTCTCATTAGTAACAAACAAGGTACCATAAATGTCACCTTGTTGGAACAGCCAGTATCACTGACGTTCGAAACATATTTTGGCTTTTATGAAAAGATTATCTCGTATTAAGTTTATTTTTTATAAGAAGGAGGCAAACGAGTAGGCGGGTCACCTGATGGAGAGTAATCACCGCCGCCCATGGACACCCGCAAAACCAGAGGAATCGCAGATGCGTTGCCGACCTTTAAAAAAGGAATAGGGTTAAGGAAGGAATAGGAATTGTGAGGGGGGGAGGGTGGCCTCCGGAACTCTCACTGGCCGGACGAAACACAACAGCACCAAGTGCCATTACTTTACGCCGGATATTCGTGAGAGGATGGTATTACCCCGGGCGAGCCGGCCCAATGAGTGCTGCAACGCAGCGTGGCTCTACCACTCAAGTGTATACGTTTTTGACAATCGCTCTCTACATTTATACGAGTACTTCAACAGACAAAGATGTAGCTGTGTCTCATTATTAAATGTCTCAAGAATCTATATCATTTTCACGTAAGGCCATGTTTAGGTTACAGCACTCATGAATGTCATTATGCCATCAGTTCGTAAGTTTTTCTACGGGGTTTTTTTCTAGGGGGGGCCTTGTACTGAGAAGAACCGCAAAAAACATAGCAAGGGCATTTCTTTTCTCCCTTTCTTTTACAGCGTCAATCAGAATTGAATAGAATAGAATAGAATAGTATTTATTTGTGAAATGCAGGTTAGTTACAAATATCATAGGTGTTAAAATTATTTTAGTTTCACTACATTTCCACCTTCGTCAAGGCATACAAATATCTAATTGTTTGGCATACAAAAAATCTAATAATAATAATTAAAATATCAATTATGAAAATATAAAATTAAACATGTCCACATACAAATTTATAACTAATAAATAAATTTAAGTCTTATAAATAATTTCAAACTCTAAAAACCAAGTAAATGTCTAACTATTTCAAGGCTTTGTCATTTAGAAATTCTGCAACCGAGTAGTATGATTTATCGTTGAGCAATAATGATAGACGTTTTATAAAAGACTTTACTGGCAGAGTCTTCAATCCATCTGGAATTTTGTTAAATATTCTATGTGCCATACCAAACAAACTACCATTGAATAGTCGAGTTCTGCATGATACTGCGCATATTCTATTTCCGTATCTGTGATTTCTTTCACTGTTTCTCTCGGAAAAAGTAACAAACCGATGTTTATTATGATATACATATAATGCTACTTTATAGATATACAAGCACGGTAAGGTTAGTATGTTCATTTGTTAAAAGAATGGCTTACAGCTATCAGTTGATTTGAACCCTTTCATAGCTCTGATACATCTCTGCTGGGTCTTAAATAGTAGAATTTTATATGTCGAATTACCCCAGAAGATGATTCCGTATCGCATAATACACTCTACATGACCACGGTAAGCCGTTATTACATTTTCCGTGCTGGTTACTTTAGAGAGTTTACTTAGAGCAAAAATGAAACTGTTGATTCTACTACACAGATTCTCTGTATGGGGCTTCCAGTTAGTTTGGTAATCAATTAACAATCCAAGAAATTTGGTTATTGCTACAGGTTCTATATTTTCTTCCCGACACTTGAGCGTTACATTTGGGATGGAAGTATTTTGCCGAAAGTGCATAGTTTTTTGGTTTTAACAGATTAAGTAATAAATAAGATTAAGATTAGTCATCACATTATTAATTTCATTTTCATATGTCAATATATTATTACATTTAATTAACACTGTACTGTCATCTGCAAATAATATCATAGGAAAGTCAATTGATTTTGGAAGGTCATTTATATATACATTGAACAGCAAGGGCCCAAGAATGCTTCCTTGAGGAACACCCGACTCTACATCTCTACATGACGATAGGTACTCTTTTTTAGTTTTAGTTTTCCTACATAATTTTGTTATAGCTGTATACTGTTTTCGGTTATTAAGATAGCTTTCTAATAGCTTATAAGGCGTACCTCTAACGCCATATGCATAGAGCTTGGACAGTAATAATGTGAGTGATACGTGATCGTAAGCGCTCGTCATATCCATAAAGATAGCACTTATGTGTTATCTTTTATCAACAGCTGTCATTATTAAATCTAAAAAGTCATGTACAGCCATTGTAGTATTTTTATTACTGCGAAAGTCAAATTGTTCCCCAGCAAGAATATCATACTTTTAAAAAAAATTATAAATATTTTCGTAAATTATCTTTTCAAATATTTTGGAAAATATGGGCAATTGGGCAATAGGCCTATAATTGATTAACTTAGTTTTTTCTTCCTTCTTATGGGTGGGTTTGATGATAGAAATCTTCAAATCTACCGGAAATGTTCCACTGGTTATTGCTAAATTAATTATGTAATTTAATGGAGGAGCAAGGAATTGAGCAAACTGTTTTACAATCCCTGTAGGTATACCATCTATTCCAACACTGTTTGTATTTTTCGGAGACTGGATAATTTTAATTATCTTTTCAGTTGTTGTTGGTGACATAAATACAGAGTACTCAATCTGAGGCGGCACTGAATACATGCAGTTAGAGGTGTCTCCTTTACGTTTTCTTATGGAGTCCACAAAGTGATTATTAAACAAATCGGCTTTTGATCATCAGTTATCGAAATTCCTTCCTTCATAATGTGCTGTACAGTTTCTGTGGGATATTGTTTTCTATTTTTATTGATTACTTGCCAAGTGACCTTAGATTTGTTCATCGCATTTTTTATGAAATAACTATTCTGTATTTGTTTTGTCTGATTAATAATTTTTTTATATCTTTTAGAAAAAAAATTAAGTTCTGATTTATTCGTTTCCGTAGGAGATGACCTATATGCCCATAAAAGCTGTTTTTTCTTTTTGCTGCATGCACGTAATTCTTTAGAAACCCATTTTGGCCTTCTTTTATTATTTACAGTTATCAATTTATATGGAAAACACAAACTGTGAAACAGTGATACAGTATCAATAAAAGAACGGTAAGCTATGTTAACATCGTCTGCCATATAGACATCAAAGAAGCTCATTTGTTAGATTGCTTCCTTAAATTTAATCATGTTTTCGTTACAGTAATCGCGTTTTTTTATTCGCCATAAATTAATTAAAGAAGTTTTTGATACAGGACATTGCACTATCTGAGCCGTGTGATCAGATAACGCCAGTTCAGTTATATCACTTTTACACCCGCGATAAATCACAGCAAAGTTACTAATGCATGTGCCACTACTTAATCTAGTTGGTTGTCTAATTTGTAGGTTACAATTATAATTCAGTAGTAAATATTCAAAACTTAATGTCAATTTGTTTTTATTCAATATATTTATATTAAAATCCCCACAGATCACAATTTTGCTATTTTGTTTACTTAATTTACTTAATAGTAGGTCAAACTTTATCATAAATAATTCAATGTTCTCCCTATCATAGAAGGGCGAAACTTTAAAAACTCTAAAAATACACTCTCTAGGAACTACGACACACTCGTCAAAACTGCATATTGGTCAAGCGATGCCAAACTCTTATTTTTACTGTCTACTCGTCAAGTTCTTATTTATGCGTACTCGTCAAAACTGCATATGTACAGTCACGAGCACCAATATGTGTACACTTTAACTCTTATTCCATTGTATTATGAGTTACAATTGTTATACTTTTTGTCCCGATATATTCCTACGGGAACGGGAACGACGCGGGTGGATCCGCGAGCGGCCGCTAGTCTACTATAATGTGCAGCGGTCGGTGCTAACTTCACGTGTGTAGCGCATTGTTTTTTTAATTAAACCTTAGCAGCCCTCCTATAAGATGTCAACTAGCTAGTAGAAGCTTTGTAGCTACTCATCTGACACTATTATAAAGTTTTATGGACATTATATTATACAAACAATCTAATTATTCATCTGTTCAAAGCAGGTTTTGACGTGACAACGTCTTATAAATTGGTTTGCCGGGTGACACTTCAAGAAACTGCGTTACGCTCCGCTCACGTTATGCGCTCACAATGAGAGCGAGTGAGAGGCACGCGTCCCTTCCACTCGGGCATGGTTAGCCCGCCTAAGAGCGAGAGAGACAGACATAAAAAGTGAAAGGCACGCGTCCCTTCCATATTATTTCATCCTTCTTCCTACTATACGAATGAATATTCACATTAAAATTATTTTACCACTCAAAGTCGTTGTCACGTAAAACTTTCGCCCGTATACCGACTTTACAGGCAACCAATTTTTTTTTATGCTGTTTAAATATACGATCAGTAATAGTAGTAGTAGTTGATACTTAGTTGTTTTCTTATTGCTGCAATTTCCGGTAGTTATTAGGCATCTTATTAAAAAAAAACTACTGAAAAAGTTTAATGCGTTATTTCTTCGATTAATAGCTTTCGTACTAATACTGCCATAATAAATTGACTACTTGTTAGCAACATTGATAATTAAAACAAGGTTCAATTTTAATGTAGGTCTCTGCAACTACTGCGCTGACTCTTTACTTTTTTGCAGCTTCTTTCTTATTTTTAAGAATACCACCGAAAGGGGATTCATATATTATTATCTCGACCTTCTTGCTGTAATACTTAGAAGGCAGCGCCACTAATCACATATGAAATTTTATTTATTGAGCACTGATCAGTGCGCGGCCGCAGTAGAAAGGTTAAAGCCATTAGTCCCAATTATTATCGTCAAATAGAATCACCAATCGCATTGGGCTACCGTGGCGGACTATGGCAATTCCCATACGAATTTTGCATAGAAATATTAAAATGTGAAGCAACCGTGTCGCGTAGCGGTGAAAGAGTACTACCACCCCCTCTCTTCCCTTGGGTGTCGTAAAAGGCGACTAACAGACTAACGACTGCATATGCATCCAACAGCATAGAGCGATGGGCTAACCACCTGTCACGCGGAGGACATGTGCTGTCGCTATTTGGTGAAAAATGGACTGTGATAGAGGTCTGCTTTTCCTGTCCTCATTGCCTAGTCTCTGACTAACCCTTCGGGGATAATAGTCGTGATTATATGTATGTAGACGAATCTGGTCAATCGACTCTAATGGCAGCGTGACTATTAGGCAAATGACTTGTGGATAAGGCCAAGGCACATTGTCCACTTGGTCTCAGAGTGTGTTGGATTTTTCATTGGTGAAGATTTCGATCACATATCACAAAAATGTGATCGAATGGTGGTGATGATGGTTTATAGTGTATATAGGTATATATAGGTGGTGATGAAGAGTTAATATTGTTCCCGGGGCGGCAATCGTCCATTTCATTGTACAAATTTCGTGTGTGATTCAAATTGCTGCATTATAGTATTCCTTCATTCATTAATTCATTTATTAATTAAACAAACATGTTAAAACATAAGCAAAGATATACATGTGACGCCCTGCCAGGACACAGCAAATAAGAGGGCTAACTATTTTAAAAATCTAGGTAATATTATAAATAACGCCAGGTTCACTACAGTGCTATACAACACTGCAATAATAACAGTACAGTACAATCTATTTTTATCATTACAATCTACGAACATTTATATTGAATAGAGATATTGAAATATTATTTAAGTAAATATTTTTAATTATGAATTATTTGTTAATTATTACATATAGGAATCATTAAAAAAATCTGACAGATTATAGTAACATTTCAGTGCCTTCAGTGTCTTTACTAACAAAATGCAACTTATTAATAAGATACATGCATTGCTTTTCTATCTGCAGAAATTGCAAAAGTGGTGCGATAAAAATGTCAACGCTTTACACATCTAACTCACATTGCTACGCTGGGCATCAGGTCTTACAACCGTTAACATCATAGCTCTATTGATCGGTTGTCAGGGGGTTGACGTGATGTCGCTCACCGGGATAGGGGTGTTTAGTCATGGTGTCGTTTCGTCATTGTTTTTAACTTTCATAGGTGTAGAGTCGTTTCGTCATTAATGAAATAATTAAAAAATATTTAGTGGTCGTTTCGCCATTTTGTATTTGACTAAAAATCCCAAGTAAAAATATTCTGAAGAAAACTTTAAGCAAATGACCAAACGACACTAAAAATAATTAATTTTAAATAGCAATGACGAAACGCCACCATTTTTCTTAATGACGAAACTACTCCATGACCAAACACCCCTAACCCCGCTCACCTATGTGTAGTTCTTTATTGGTTGTGTTTATTAAATCGATTGACATCATCAAATGTGACAGAGTAACAAGGGTTATTTTTAAATTTGTAGATATTGACCGATTTATTAACCGTGTCGCGTAGCGGTGAAAGACTAAGGGTGGATTCGACCAAACTGGAATAAGACTTACTCCGAGATTAGTCTATACAAATTCATGTTTAATCTAGGTATAAGACCTTATTCCAGTTTGGTCGAATCCACCCTAAGTCGTAAAAGGCGATTAACGGACCAAAGACTGCACATACTTCCAACAACATAGAGCGGCGATGGGCTCACCACCTGTCACGCTGAGCACATGTGCAGTCGTTATTTGGTGAAAGAAAAGTTCATTGCCTAGTCTCTGACTAACCCTTCGAGGATAATAGTCGTGATTATATGTTATGTATGTATGTAGATATTGTTCCTTAGGGCGGACCCCAAGGATATATTACGGATAATATACAGGATGTTTAGTAATAGGTAGGATATAATCCCGCAAGGGGGCCATCGTATTAGGTGCAAAGAACTTGTGTTGGAAGCTACTCTGAAATTGCGAGGTATGAAGAAATCATAATTTTATCCAAATGAAGAACGCTATGAAAGACCTGGTTGGTGATTAGAAGTCTCGATTTATTTATTTATTTATTTATTTAATACTTTATGCACAACTTTACAGAGGCGGACTTAATGCCTTAGGCATTTTCTCCCAGTCAACCATAAAGTGGTGCAGAGAAATATGTGGTAGGGTGCACAATTAAAATGGAAATATGGTATATAACATACATACTATATACATAATATATACACCGTAGATACATGTATAGGTACACTCTATAACACATAAATAGTTTGTAAATATAAAAATATTATACATATAATTATTAAACGATTACTAATGTAGAGTATCAGCTTGTTCGGTAAGATAGCTGCGCAACTTGGTTTTGAACGAATACCGACTGGTGGACATTTTAATATTTATAGGGAGAGAATTCCAAAGAAGAATAAGTTTGACAAAAAAAGAAGGTTGAACGATTTTGTAGTAGTGAGAGAGACAATTTAGAAGTCATCCTTTCATCCAGGTCAGAGCTAATTGTGGAACTATTCATAGTATATAAGTTAAATGTCTCAGCATCGTCCTTCCGAGTACGGTATATCAGTAATATTTGACCAGTTTATTCCACTACGACGTAACCTTCATCTCACCTTATTAGGTGATAATAAAGACTGATTGTGGAAGCGCACTTCACTCTATTCCTTAACTACTGAGGAGCTAACTAACTACGTAAAATTGATGTTATGTATGGCGACATAAAGATTTTTTTTATAGTATTTAGGGACTTTTACCACAGGTTATGTCAGTCCCATCGTAACCTAATAATGTAGTGATCTATAACCATAGCAATGACATAAAGATAAAAGATAAAGATAAATATGCTTTATTGTACACCGTGGGTTCAGTCGCAGAATGTACCTTTCGCAAAATGCACCTTTCGCAATATGTACCTTTCGCAAAATGTACTTTTCGCAAAATACAGCGTTCGCAAAATGTACCTTTCGCAAAAGGACAAACACATAGTACATAAAATTGGCGGCCTTATCGCTAAAAAGCAATTTCACATATTAAGATCAGACGGTGGTTGCTAGCTTACGTACGTTGCCTACTTACGTAATAACTGTTGACGCTTCACTATTCCGGCAAGCTAAACATTCCATAACAAAAGTCTAATACTGCGTACGTAAATATTAATTAAATGATTACCTATCCAAACATTAATGGGCGCTACAACCGCCTCTAACGCATGAAAATCGTGGGGGTGTTCTTAATAGTGCTGAAATTACAAGATCGGGCTTAAAATTTTTAAACAATATTAGGATCTAGAATTCTAACCGTCGCGTAGCGGTGAAAGAATACTACCACACCCGCTCTTCCCTTGGGTGTCGTAAAACGCGACTAACGGACTAAAGACTGCACATACATCCAACAGCATAGAGCGGCGATGGGCTCACCACCTCACATTACACATAATATTATTATGTGTATTGTGCCACCTGCCACACTGAGCATATGTGGAGTCGCTATTTAATAAAAGTGGACTATGGTAGAGGACTGCTTTTGCTGTCCTCATTGCCTAGTCTCTGACTAACCCTTCGGGGATAATAGTCGTGGTTAGTATGTATGTAGATTAGAATTAGAACCCACCGACCCGCATTGGGCCAGTGTGGTGGGTTTTGGCCTGATCTCTTTGTACAAAGGCGAACTTAATGCCATAGGCATTTTCTACCAGTCAACCGCTGGGTGGTGCAGAGACCAAACATAGGGTACGGTGCACACTAAAATGAAAATACATATAAATAAGTATACAAAATATATATATATATATATATATATATAAATAATAATTAAATAATAAATATCATATCTGTAGGACGATTACTGATCAGCTTGATCTGTGGGAAAGAAATTATGTTGATCTCTGTATTTTCTGTGAAAGAAATTGAAATACCAATTTTGATTAAATCATTGATTTTTATTGAAAAAATCATTTGATTTAAATCAAAATGATTACCCGTGCCAACCCTGATCGTAGCCTTAAAAGCATTTATATAAATTGGTTTGTTTGTAGGTAATAACTGCCAGCCGCTGCCTTGTGCTGTGCGCGGACAGCCGCGGCGAGATGGAGTCGTGGGCGGGCGCGCTGCGGGGCGCGCTGCACCGCGGCGCGGACGTCGCCGACCTGGTCGCGCGGCTCTCCTCGGGCGATCACCACTGGTACGTGCGTCATGTAGTAGGTTACAGCCTCTCTTGAGGACCTCCAGCTGCGTAGAGACATTGCTTCTCTCAGTGTCTTCAACCGGAATTACTACGCAGAGTGTTTTGAAGAACTTGTTGATCTAATCCCGCCCTCTCCTTTCCGCTCCCGAACTGCACGCGCTTGTCTTAGGAACCACCACCATACTGTGCAGACCATCAGCACTCGTACCAAATAAATTGGCAAGTCGTTCCTCTGTAAGACCATTCGGCTTTGGAATTCTTTGCCGGTGCATATGTTTCCCAGCTTCTATAGTCCCGGGTCTTTTAAGCGGGGTGAAACGTCATTTATGCAGGCCGTCATGAATGGGTGCGCTTGTTACCGTGCTGTTTCACGGTGAGGAGCGCTCTCATTATTTTGGACTGCATCAGCTGCTTACCATAAGGCAGGATGTAGTCACTATGACGAGTCAAATTAAAAAAAACATGGGCAGCGGTGATACATGGCCGGCTGCATTGTGAGACAAAGCATGGCCCTGTCCTCGGCGAAAATCGTTCTACGTGCGGGACGTAGGCTACACACACTGAGAGGCGTAGCTCAGTGCACGGTGAGACGAGCTGAACGGCGCTCTGACGTCACGGATCTGGTCGCGCGTGCTTGTCCTGGCAACTACCACTCATGCGTGCATTACGTAGACTACACTTTACAGAGGCATAGCCAGCTGTGTCTCATCTCTGGATACCATCAATGATGCATGTGTGATGTAGACTACTCACTAGAACGTGCCGTGGCTAGGTGGACAGCTTAGGCGTATCCTGGTGCGCAGCAAGGCACCAGGACCACCTGTAAACGTAAACAATTTTTTTTGTAACGCGGAGTAACGTTAACTCTTTATAATTTCTAATCTAAGCCGTGTTGTGTAGCGGCTCTCTAAAATAATACTATCCAACCCCTCTCTTCCCTTGGTGTCGTAAAAGGCGACTAACGGACTAAAGACTGTACATACATCCAACAGCTTAGAGCGGCGATGGGCTCATCACCAGTCAAGCTCAGCACATGTGCAGTCTCTATGTTAGAGGACTGCTTTTGCTGTCCTCATTTCCTGGTCTCTGACTAACCCTTCGGAGATAATAGTAGTGATTGTGTGCCTTAAAAATAAACAAAGAATAAGCTACGAATAGTTATTCCGTGTTTTATTCCTGTCATGTAAACATAATTTCTAATTAGAGTAAGGGTGGATTCGACCAAACTGGAATAAGATCTTATACCTAGATTGAACGCCGAATTTGTATAGACTAATCTCGGAGTAAGTCTTATTCCAGTTTGGTCGAATCCACCGTAAAAGAGACAAAACACGGAATAACTATTCTGACCTTATTCTCTCATTATTTGTAAGGCACTTTTCAGTTCACAGACACAGGCACACAGTTCTTAGTATTCTAAGTTTCTTCTTGCTCTTGTTCACCAGGTACACGGCGACGCACGCGCGGCCCACCTTCTGCAACGTGTGCCGCGAGCCGCTCGGCGCGCTCGGCACGGCGCACGCGCTGGCCTGCGAGCTGTGCAAGTTCAAGGCGCACAAGCGGTGCGCGTCGCGCGCGCCGCCATCTTGCAAATGGAGCACGCTCGCCTCCATCGGCCCGTACGTAGTGGAGGACGCTGAGGGGGTGAGCATACTATAATAATAATAATAATAAAGGCAAAAGGCAGTACTCCTTGACACGGCACGTATTGTCAGGAGGTTCCTCACTCTGCAGCCCTAACCACCGATAGCTTGGGTCTATCCCCGCTGCCGGTGGCAACCTAGGTTAAGTTTTTTATAATATTTTATATTGTAAATAGGTTTTTATATAAAATATTGTAAAAAATTAAACTTAAGAATTATGTTAAATAAAAAGGACAATAATAATAATAGCCTTTATTTGCCACCAAATATAAATACATAGAGCATACTATGCTACTAACTAATTTTTAAAAATGCTAATGTGGGTGTGTTTATTTGTGATTTTGATCAATTTTGGTATGGAGAAAGATGAGGCCTTAAAGACAGTTACAGCCGTGCGATTCTCTAAGCTAAAGCCTTGATAGCTGCGGCTGCCGCAGCGCTGAGAAATGACTCTGTTTCTTACATATTCATATAATTGGAAAGAGACAGCAAATCACAGCCATGCGCGCAGCGTCTATGTGTCGCTTAGAGAATCGCATAGCAGGCCATAAAGACATTTTGTTACGAAAAATTATATGTCAGAAAAAAGATGTCATAATATCTTTCATGAACGAGGATTAATGGCTATAACTGGGTTGGATGCGCTACCAATTAGGCTATTATGACTGTATGGATACTATGAGTTTGTATTCAAACTTAGTACTTGATCATAAAAAAGTAATAATTTTTCTATGTAAAACTGACAACGGAGACGTATAGCTGTTTGATGCAACTCGCTATGCTATAATAACATTGAACCCACTCTGGAGATTTTATTTACTTATTAATTTTTATGATAAGTCATAAACCTTGCCAAAGAGAAGTCTTTCGCAAGGTTTCACGGCCCAAATAAAAATAAAAGCTTTTAACTGCGCTTGATAGGAGTATACTTACCACCTTAAAAATAAACGACTTCTTCAGGAAATTATTAAGGATTAATCGTCCCTGCGGTCTTGCCACGAGATCATTCGGTCACAGAATCAAAGGTGCCGAATTCGTTGTGTCCATGTCTACAGCTTCCTCATTCGACATAGAGAAATTCTAAGCATGCCATATTTTTGTGCATATTATGTGCAATCAAACGTGTCAGTCCTAATTTTTGTGCCACCACAACTTCGTTACTATGAGTTGTTTTATGTGTGTAAGCTGGAGACACGTGTCACCAGCTCGCACACGCCCGTTAAGACAAACCAGTGAGGATAGGGTTTTAGACTATAGCTAGAAATTTTGTGCATAATTTGTGCACTAGGAACAAAAAAAACTAACCATCATACTCAAATACTGTTGAAACTACGACCATAAAACTGTGTGCGAGCTGGAGACACGGGTCTCTGGCTTGCACAGCTGTATCTTCGTAATGGTTTAAGCTACGATTATGAATTATACCTCAAAATTTTGTGCATAATTTGTGCATAAGGCACAAAAATTTTCAAAACTTTAACTCAAAAGGTTTTTGAGCTACGAACCTATAAGTATGTGTAAGCTGGTGACACGTAACACGGGCTAACACATGGTGAATTACTGTAACTGTATAAGATAGCGTTTCGTTTTAAAGATCAACTAATACGTTATAATTTGTGCAAACACGAGGCAAAATTTCAAATCTCTGGGCCTCTTAGTTTAAAAATTATAAGCCAAAAACTGTTTTCCCGCCAAAAAATTCAAAGTAATGGCTCGGAAGTGGCTAAGCGCGCCGTTGCCGTTCCGTGCGCTACACGATTGCAATCGAGTTTGAACTTAAGAGCTAGCAATATTTAGAGTCATTTTAATTTGCGCTCTCGTTTGTTTTAATTTATTTACCGAGAATTTTAGACTAGGGGCCGCTTGCTTAGATTAAAACAAAAAGGGAAGATACGGCATTAGCATCTCGTGAGTGAGCCGCCAAAATTAGCGATTATGAGCACAGTGCCTAAAATGCAAGATGCTACTGCTATTATAATACTTAAAACGCTAATTGACTAAGAAGCAGATTGCCTAAAATGCAAGATGCCACTGCTGCTGTAATACCTAAAACGCTAATTGACTAAGAAGCAGATTGCCTAAAATGCAAGATGCAACTGGTGCTATAATACCTAAAACGCTAATTGACTAAGACGCAGATTGCCTAACCGTGATTCCTACTAGACATTGTAATTACAAATAATGCATTATTTTAGAACAAATTTGGTTAGCATAAAAAAGGTTTAGTGAGCCAACCTTAAAAGATAGACAGAATAATATGCTGTCGCGGACTTTTTTTTTAGAACTTATAAAGGGGAACAATTTTGTCATAAATGATTTTTGCGAAACTTTAACCGTTTACGCAGCGCACGCAGCGGAAGCTCTCAAAAGGAAAAAAAAACCCCTTACGATGACGACGATGTGACATGACATTGACAGACATTGCGTTTCGTTCTCGACAATTATTCACTAACGACTGGTTATTTACAAACTCTAGGTAGGTACTGTCAGGTAGGTACCGTACCTTTCTACGATTTCATTCTTCACATGTATCAAATCATGAATTAATACTTAATTTTGATTGACTTTTATTTCAATAAAATCCGAAATTGCTACCTTCGAGCATTTAAATTACCATAATCTGGTGGTCCAGACTGCATACCACCTTTATTTATTGTAAATTGTGCACCTAGCCTAGTATCGCCTTTATGCTTGTTATTTAGGCATTCTTTGTGTGTAGGTACTGTTCCTAAAATTTGGAAATCGGCATTTATTACTCCAATATTAAAAAAAGGCAATAAAAATAACGTAGAAAACTACCGCCCAATTTCCAAGCTATGTCTTTTTGCCAAAGTGTTTGAGAAATTAATCCATCGTAGTGTATACACAGCTTTAAGCCCCTCTTTCAATAATGTTCAGCATGGATTTCTAGAAAGGCGGTCAACCGTGTCCAACTTAATAATTGCCAATGAAATTATCACTGGTGGTATGGAGCGTGGTGCACAGGTCGACGTGATTTACACAGACTATAAAAAATGTTTTGACCGTGTGGATCACTCTGTGTTACTCACAAAGCTTAATGCGGCAGGGATACATGGTGACCTATATCGTTGGTTTTCCTCATATATTGACAATCGGAGTCAAGCGGTGGTACTGCAGGGCTATACCTCGGGATGGACCCGTATCCCATCTGGCGTCCCTCAAGGGTCTATTTTAGGTCCATTATTATTTCTCCTGTTTATCATGGATATCGAAAAATGTTTTCTACATACAAGGATTTTATTATTTGCTGATGACGTTAAAATACTTAAGGAGATTCGTGATACAGCTGACAGTCAAGATTTACAAGCCGACTTGAATAGATTCGAGACGTTTTGTAAACTAAATAAGCTTGAACTAAATGTATCTAAATGTTTTTGCATGTCATTTACTCGTAAGCCTAATATATTGACTTGTAATTACCGTCTATTGGGTTGCAATTTGTCAAGGGTAGATAATATTAGAGATTTAGGTGTCATACATGACAGCAAGCTACTGTTTGACCTGCATATCGACCATATTGTAACCAAAGCATCAAAAGCTCTGGGGTTCATAATGAGGATGTCTGCCGACTTAAGATCAGTCAAAGCCATTAAAATATTATATTGTGCCTTTGTACGCAGTCACCTAGAATACGCAAGTGAAGTATGGAATCCACAATATCAAGTGTACATTACACGGTTAGAAAATATCCAAAAAAGGTTTCTGCGCTTTCTGGATTTCAAAGCAAAACAGTATTCCGTTAATTATGAACATCGCTGTGAAAGGTATCATTTCCTGCCACTTTTATTACGTCGAAATATTAGTGATGTATGTTATGTATACAAAATTGTAAATGGAATGGTAGATAGCCCTGACCTTTTGAACATGATAGGTCTGCGAACCAACAACTTGGTAAGACAGCGCCCTCTGCTTCACATTCCGCGAACGAAAACTAATTATAGGTCCAACATGTTTCTTATACGTGGTTGTAAACAATTTAATAAGTTTAGCACAGAACACGACTTCGACTTATTCACTGCAAGTATGGCATCCATCAAACAAAAAATCACAAGAGGATATTTTTCATAAGTTCTATTTTATTTTTTATTTTTTCTTCTTTTGCACTATTAACATAAATATGTGATATTTTATATTGTTTTAGTATACATATACGTAGTTATAATTATGAGTATCTCTAACATGATGTTTACCTATATGTGAGAGCTTGTAATTAACTCTTTATAATAGATATGTATAATTTAGTTTTTAACCATATGTAAGCTTTCCTAATAATAAATAAATAAATAAATAAATAAATAAAAAAAAAAATATAAAAGGAATGTAAAACAGTAATACCATTTTTAAATTAACATTAATTAGGCAATCTATTAAAGTACATAATTGGCACGGTCTGTTTCGTACATTTTTTATAGCAGCAGAGGCATCTTGTATTTTAGGCAATCTGCTTCTTAGTCAATTAGCGTTTTAGGTATTATAACAGCAGTGGCATCTTGCATTTTAGGCACTGTGCTCATAATCGAAAATTAGGCCTAAAGGCACAATTTCACTTCAGTCACAATTTGCCGAGCGAACAGGCTACATCGCACTATTGCGGATATTCTACTGTGTGAAAAAGAGAAAGACGCTACTCCGCAGTGGCGTCGGAATCGGTCGTATGTACTCGTCTGTTGGGAAGCGACCGAGACGTCAACGCGCTACTCGCTGACTCCCTCGCGCTGACGTTGAAACTTACCGCTTTGTCTCGCTCGCTCGATTTACACTTTATAGGTGTGCGTGTGTGAGTGTTTGCTTAAGTAGTTGAGGAGGACTATATTTTGAATGACTACAAGTAGGAGCATGCCGTATCTTCCCTTTTTGTTTTAATCTAAGGCCGTTTGTTAAAGCGATGCGCGACGCGACTAATTTAGTTTCACTATAGGTACCTAACTAACCTACCCTACTTTTTATCTTAAGGCCCCAGTACTAGTGTTGTTGCAATACTGATAGTTTCACTATCGATAGTTGATCTTGAAAAATAGTCGATAGCGCGAATAGTCCTATCGAAATGCTGCGATACTATCGATAATATCGATGCTGAAAATTGGGTAATACTATTGAACTTGGTCGATACTGTCGATTCTAAAATCAAAGTCAAATTATTTATTCAATGTTAACCTTTATAGGCACTTATTGACGTCAATACTAATAATAATAAAAAACAGTTAACTAACTTATAGTTAAGACATAACAACTAATCTAACTAGCTATAGTCTGTGCCAGATAAATGCGCATCGCTACCCCCAGTATCACTGCACGCCGAAACAGAATCGCGTCGATTCTATCGATACTATCGAAATACGATACTATCAATAGTATCGATACTATTTATAAACTATCGACGCGGTTCGATAGTATCGAAAGTTTTGCTTTAGAAACTATTGACGATTTTTCGATACTATCGAGTGAGTATTGTAAATCTAATCATATGATGTGATAGATGACCTACGTAATTACCAGCTATATTACCTTTTATGAGCAAGCAATGGTATCGAAAAATGTTTGACTATCGATCGAATGGTTTTTTGCTGATACTATCGATAGTATCGAAACTATTGATCTTTAGCAATAGTATTACTTATTTTTATCAATCGATACTATCGATAGTATTGTCAAGGGTCGATAGTTTCGATAGTATGACTGATTTTCGAAGTCACGATAGTATCACGATCCTACGCAACAACACTACCCAGTACACATTGGCGTATGTTGGCCCACTGCCGGCGATAGCCATTGTGTAGACGGGGTAATGGTGTACAGTCGCGGCCAATTTATCGATAGTGGCGCGCAATTTACCCCCTCTACACAATGGCGATTGCCGACAATGGGCCAACATACGCCAAGTCGCCAATGTGTACTGGGTAGTGTTGTTGCGATAGCGATAGTCAACCGATAGTATCGTGATACTATCGAGACCTCGAAAATCAGTCATACTATCAATAGTCCTATCGAAGGTCCTACATAGGTCATCTATCACATCAAATCATTAGATTTACAATACTCACTTGATAATATCGAAAATTCGTCGATAGTTACTTAAGCAAAACTATCGATACTATCGAAACGTGTCGGTAGTTTATAGATATTATCGATCCCATTGATAGTATCGTATGTCGATAGTATCAACCAAGTGTAATAGTATTACCTAATTTTCACTATCGATAGTATCGATAGTATCGCAGCATTTCGATAGGACTATTCGCGCTATCGACTATTTTTCAAGGTCAACTATCGATAGTGAAACTATCACTATTGCAACAACACTAGTACTGGGGCCTTAAAATAAAAAGTAGGGTAGGTTAGTTAGGTACCTATAGTGAAACTAAATTAGTCGCGTCGGCATCGCTTTAACAAACGGCTCCTAGTCTAAAATTCTCGGTACATAAATTAAAACAATCGAGAGCGCAAATTAAACTGACTCTAAATATTGCTAGCTCTTAAGTTCAAACTCGATTGCAATCGTGTAGCGCACGGAACGGCAACGGCGCGCTTAGCCACTTCCGAACCATTACTTTGAATTTTTTGGCGGGAAAACAGTTTTTGGCTTATAATTTTTAAACTAAGAGGCCCAGAGATTTGAAATTTTGCCTCGTGTTTGCACAAATTATAACGTATTAGTTGATCTTTAAAACGAAACGCTATCTTATACAGTTACAGTAATTCACCATGTGTTAGCCCGTGTTACGTGTCACCAGCTTACACGTACTTATCGGTTCGTAGTTCAAAAACCTTTTGAGTTAAAGTTTTTAAAATTTTTGTGCCTTATGCACAAATTATGCACAAAATTTTGAGGTATAATTCATAACCGTAGCTTAAACAATTACGAAGATACAGCTGTGCAAGCCAGAGACCCGTGTCTCCAGCTCGCACACAGTTTTATGATCGTAGTTTCAACAGTATTTGAGTGTGATGGTTAGTTTTTTTTGTTCCTAGTGCACAAATTATGCACAAAATTTCTGGCTACAGTCTAAAACCCTATCCTCACTGGTTTGTCTTAACGGGCGTGTGCGAGCTGGTGACACGTGTCTCCAGCTTACACACATAAAACAACTCATAGTAACGAAGTTGTGGTGGCACAAAAATTAGGACTGACACGTTTGATTGCACATAATATGCACAAAAATATGGCATGCTTAGAATTTCTCTATGTCGAATGAGGAAGCTGTAGACATGGACACGAATTCGTTTGCCAACAGGCGTATAGGTACGAGTATATTGTTTGCGGTTTGGTTGGTCTAAGTCCGCCTTGCAGCTACCACCATCTTATCTCATTTTATGGCTATTAGAGTTAATATAATCAGATCCTCAGCGGATGATCATTCATGGTAAAGTCCGCTTCCATCTTCGGTCTTATTGCTATCAGATGAGTTATTGACTACCTAAGTGCTTCCATGTAGGCGATTCTATAATTCAATGAACTAAGTATTTGCAGCTGTAAGTAAGCCTACCAATTCTTTATCTCCAGATCCCGCAAAGCCCTTTGAGTAATAGACATAATAGATTGTCGAATTTCCCAGTATTCTATATCACCATTGTATACAGGGTGTTACACTGTCAATAGTGACTGGTTGTTACAGTTCGTGTTAGTCCGTGATACATCGAGACGCTGGCTCCAATGTGCCTCGTTAAGCCCCCCAGATACAAATCCTACTTTCGTTTGGCGTACCTATGTTTAAGTAATTTATCATGTGTCGCATCGCAGCGTAGAACGTATTGCCTCTTTGTGCAGCAGACGTTATTCTAATATATGTTTTCTTGTTTGTACCGTAAAACTATAAAATTGAAAAATATAACATTTAAGCCAAAGTTATCTAAAAGTTCAAATTCAGTTAACTTTACGTTAGCTATTAAAATTTTACTAATTTTCAGGGATTGGGAAAAAAATAACGCAGTTGATTGGATTTGGATTCAACAGTTTTTTTTAACTAAATGTTGTGAGACTCCATTTTTTTAATAACTAATATTTTTAAGTGCTCTACTAGTTTTAATACTACTGAAAATGTATTAAATACGTTTACCGCAAAACTATTCATTAACTTAATTAATTAATAACGCGGTAGTGCAGAACAACATTTGTTTGGTATCTGTGCCGACAAAGTAACATTCGGTGTAGGCGGAACCCCCAACCGCAAAAGCATAAATGTGGAGGTATGAATGTGAAGTACCTATGAGGAATGAAAGTGCGAGAGGCATGCAAGATAGAACTGGAGTGAAAGAGTAGAATAGAAATTAAAAGGCTTCTACCATCCACGTTAGAGATGAGTAAAAAAAAACATACGGCCCGCCTAATGATCTTATACATAGGTCACATCCTTAGAGGTCACATCACACTAAATGTAAGTACTGGAACTGGCCTCTTACATAAACAATAATTAAAAGTAATTACAACATTTGAAAATGGAACTCTTTGGCTGTAAAATGCAGTTTGTTTCATCTGACTGTTTATTGCTTGTACACAGTGGCGCCATTTTAAAAATTGCGTGTCTACATTAACATGGATTTAACCATTGAGATAAATGTACATATTAACTCAATGGATTTAACTCGGGAAAATTTTCGTAGTATGATTTTCTACGATTTTAAGTGTTATTTGACAGCTCAACAGATTATCGCTCGGCTTCAATCTGCTTTTGGCGTTGAAGCACAAGACGACTATTTATAGCTGGTTTGCAGAATTCAAGCGCGGTCGTGTCAATCTCAGTGACGAATCTCGCGATGGTCGCCCGTCCGCCGCTGTGAACAACAAAAACATCGATGCTGTGCGCCGTATGATTGAAACAGACAGGCATGTGACCTACCATGAGATTCGCGCATCCTTAGACATAGGCGTGAGGCAAATACAATCAATCCTACACAAACATTTGGCTGTGAGAAAGCTGTGCTCGCGGTGGATCCCACACAATTTGACCGAGGCTCAAAAAACAGACCGCGTCACTTGGAGCAGTGCCACGCTCCCTGAGTGCCATGCTTACCAGATTCAACGAAGGTGCGTCAAATTTGGTGTGGGACATAGTAACAGGTGACGAAACATGGATTTATTGCTACGATCCCAAAACAAAGCAGCAATCAAGCGTGTGTCTTTCAAGATGAGCCGAAACCAACTAAAGCGGCGCGCGTGAATAGTGCATCTAAGCGGATGATTGCTTCTTTTTTTAATAAAACTGGACACGTGGCTACTGTTGCTTTAGAGAATCGTTGTACCGTGAATAGTGCTTGGTACACGAGTATAGGAAATTATTGATGAACTCCGTAAAAATAACATTAAACGCTGTGTCATCTTGCCCCACGATAATGCTAGTTCCCACACGGCCAGACAGACAAACGAATTTTTGAAGGTGAAAAACGTAGAACTTATGAGCCATCCTGCATACAGTCCCGACCTGGCCTTGACCTTGTGACTTTTTCTATCCCCAAAAATTAAGAACCAATTACGCGGTCACCGATTTTCATCACCAGAATAGGCTGTCGAAGAGTATGAAAAACACGTTTCTGAGGTCACCACGGAGGAGTGGCACAAAAGTTTTCAAAATTGGTTTAATCGAATGAAAAAGTGCATTTACACAAAGAGAGAATATTTTTAAAAACAATAAATTCATTTTTGACCTTTAAAAGTATTTTTTCTTATTAATTCCGGAAACTTTTAGTGCGCCCCGCGTATCAGTAGACGTTCAATGTCCCAAAATATTCTACCCCTCAAACCCCAGGCGGTCGCATGAGACCGCACCTACAAAAACACACTTGACTTTGTACCGTGTTTTCATAGCCTTACAGACTACTTTAGTATGAACAAGTTTGGTTATTTCGATTCTGTGGTTCATCTTATGTATTGTTAGCGCAAAATATCGCATAGTCTATGCTCGATTCTGTCAAATTTGACGTTGACAGTTAGTGTCAAAAAAGTGTTAAAAAAAATCTAAGAGTTAGGGGTTAACACATTTCATACATACATGCATACACTCGACTCACGACTGTTATCCCCTAAGGGTTAATCAGTAGACTAGGCAATGAGGACCGCTAAGTCAGTCCTCTGCCATAGTCCACGTTTCACCGGCAATAACAAATAACGACTGCACATATGCTCAGCGTGACAGGTGGTGAGCCCATCGCCGCTCTTGCTGTTGAATGTATGTGTGCAGTCTTTAGTCTGTTAGTTGCTGTTTACGACACCCAAGGGAAGAGATGGGTCGGTAGTATGAGCTGTCACACACGCAGCTCACTTCACACATTATCGATTAAATATTTAGCCGTTAATCAATTTAAAAAAAATTTACCGTGTCGCTTAGCGGTGAAAGAATACTACCAACCCTCCTCTTCCCTTGGGTGCCGTAAAAGGCGACTAACGGACTAACCGCTCAAATGATCTGGGTCCCAAATGGAACCACACCTGTCAAGCGATCGTGGTCCCATATGGAACCAGTAACAAAAAAACAGTTACAATATTACTGTGTTAAAATAGTTTAAAGACATTGTGTGAAGCCAGAATTTTAGTAAGCCGTACGGAACAAATCCATTGTCCTGTTTAAACTATGTCGCCAATAAAAAGTGACAGAGAGTAAACAAACCCGCGCGCAATCGCGCTCAAGTACAAAAACAATGCGAAGGTGGCCTGCTCTAGCGTCTCGCTAAAGACTGCACACACATCCAAAAGCTTATAGAGGCGATGAGCTAACCACCTGTCACATGTGCAGTCGCTATTTGGTGAAAAGTGGACTATGGCAGATGACTGCTTTTGCGGTCCTCATTGCATAATAGTCTCTGAATAACCCTTCGGGGACAATAGTCCTGATTATATGTATGTATGTATGTACGAGTATGTATGTCATTCAATTAAAAGACCTGAGACCTGGGACGTTAATTAATTAGCGGCCTCGACAATGCGCTGTAACATGACCAGACTCAAGAGTCATCTTCTGTTTTATGTCACCACGAGCAAGGTATTAACACAGGGCCGGTGTTGGTCGACAGTCGACACGTGCCAAAGCCTCGTTCGTGTAGCAGGTAATCAATTATCGGCGGCTGTCCTCAATCCCCTGATTAAAGCAGCAATCAATATAGCACTCAGGAGATGGCGATATAAAATCTGAGCTCACTTTATTGCTTCCGCGCTCGTTGCTATAATGGACGATAAAGGGCCGTTATTGAGATGCCTTAAGTAACTAGGTAGGTACTTTGTTCTTTTTTTCTATAAAAAAGTAGGTGACTGACTCACTTAGAAGTGAGTAGGTAGACCTGTCAAGAGGAAGCGATGGAAATATGACGCCTGCACGTTTCGACAGTCGATTGAATAACATCACTAGTAGTAAGTGCTCACTTACGAAGACGCTAGCGGACGCTTAAGGACTTAAGTCTGACGAATTAACCTCATATCTCATTTTTATTTACAATTTCAGAGTTTCACCTATACAAATTGTTGTTCTTTCACTTAAAAGAAATTAATTGGACTTAGTTGCCAAATTTTACATCTGGGTCCTTATTCTGTAACGATTCCTTGTTTCAAATCCACGTTAATTCCTTATAACGATTGACACGATTGTTTAGGGAGTCTTACGATACTGGTATTGTGCCGGTGTCTTGGCAGGAGGCGAACATCCAACCCATCCCCAAAAAAGGGGATCGCTCGGATCCGGCCAACTATCGACCCATCGCTGTAACTTCTGTGCTGTGCAAGGTGTTTGAGCGGATAATTAATTCCCAGCTCATTCACTACCTAGAGGATCACTCGCTGCTCCATGATCGCCAGTATGGGTTCAGACCAAAGTGATCAACGGGTGATCTTCTAGCGTACGTTTCTCACGCGTGGGGTGAAGCGATGGACAAGCATGGCGAATCCCTGGCAGTTAGCCTTGATATCGCCAAAGCTTTCGATAGAGTGTGGCATCGTTCCCTTCTTTCCAAGTTGCCGGCCTTCGGTGTGCCGCCCCGTTTGTGCGCCTGGGTTGCAGACTTTCTAGAAGAGCGGAGGATTCGTGTCCTTTGTGAGGGTAGTTCCTCCGCGTTCTACAAGGTCAATGCCGGAGTGCCGCAGGGTTCTGTGCTCTCACCTACTCTATTTCTTTTGCATATTATTGATATGTTGTCCTTGGGCAATATTCATTGTTATGCGGATGACAGTACGGTGCATGAGCGGTACTTGGGACATCCTGCGGCAAAGCAAGCCGATATCATGGTGAAAAGGCAAGAACTGGTTGCCAAAGTGAACCTGACTCTCGATCGTGTCTCTAAGTGGGGATCCAAAAACTTGGTCGAGTTTAATGCTAGCAAAACCCAGGTTTGTGCATTCTCGTCCAAAGTAACTCCCTTCCTTACTTCTCCCTCTGTTCAGAACTTTCCGTTACCCATTTCGGTGAACCTCAGCATTCTTGGCATGGACATCGGCCAGGAACTGAATCCAAAATGCTACATCGAGAGTGCTATTTTGACTGCCTCCCGGAAGTTGGGTATTCTCAATAAGGTGAGGCGGTTTTTCACTCCCGAGCAGCGCTGTTTGCTGTACAAAACTTAGGTGCGATCGAGTATGGAGTATTGTTCCTATCTATGGGACGGCTCCGCTAAATACCTCCTCGATGCACTTGATAGACTGCAAAGGCGAGCGGTACGCATTATTGGAGCTGCTGAGGTTACAGCTTCACTTGAGGACCTCCAGCTGCGTAGAGACATTGCTTCTCTCAGTGTCTTCTACCGGAACTACTACGGAGAGTGTTCTGAAGAACTTTTTGATCTTATCCCACCCTCTCCTTTCCTCTCCCGGACTACACGTGCTGGTCTTAGGAACCACCATCATACTGTACAGACTATCAGTACTCGTACCAAAGAATTTGGCAAGTCGTTCCTCTATAAGACCATTCGGCTTTGGAATTCTTTGCCGGCACATGTGTTTCCCAGCTCCTACAGTCCCGGGTCTTTTAAGCGGAGCGTGAAACGGCATTTATGCAGGCCGTCATGAATGGGTGCGCTCGTTATCGTGCTTATTCCACGGAGGAGCGCTCTCATTATTTTGGACTGCATCGGCTGCTTACCATCAGGCAGGATGCAGTCACTATGACGAGCCATTATAAAAATAAAAATAAAAAGTTACGATATCTTCCCAAAAACGTATGCGTTTGACGTTTGTGCGCGGTAAGGTTTAGGTGTGGAATCTATAGATTGCGATACAGAACTAGGGCCCTGGAGGATGTAATTCTCTAACTATTTAACTTACTTACCCTAACTAAAGTTTCTGCGCTGATGTTTGTTTTTATACATACACTAGCGGCCCGCCCGCGCCTTCGTCCGCGCTAACTTAGAAACATCGTCATACTTCAGTCATTTTGTATAAATTATCTACAAACTATAAACGAAAACCATCCTCAGTTAACGCTCTATCTTTTAGTGAAAACCGCATAAAAATCTATTGCGTGGTTTAGGAGAATAGTACGGTGCCACAGACAACGAAAACGGCGACTTTACTTTATAATATATAGGGTGACTGCTAGAAACCGCAAGAAACTTCAAGGGCTAGTCAGGTCAAGGGTTTTAAACATGACAAGAATGGTCTCATTGCAGACTAACGTAGGTACTTATCGCCCAGCTGACGCGAACGGGTCAACAGACGGTCGGCTGGGCGGCCGTTGCCCGCGCGTTGTAAATAATCGTTATTTTTAATTGTTTTTTATTTTATTTTTCTTATGTTATTGCTTTGAAATAAATTAGATACTCAAAGACAATCCAATTAAAGTTCACAAAATGAATTATTTAATTAAAAATGAAAAAAACACTTGTAATTTTTGTCATGTTTAAAACACTTAACCTGACCAGCCCTTGGAGTTTCTTGCGGTTTTTAGCAGTCACCTTATATTGTAATGATGATGATTATGGAGGATGTCATTTTTTAACTATTTAAGCTTACTTACCCTAACTAAAGTTTCTGCGCTGCTGTTTGTACGTATCTACATATAAACACGACTATTATCCCCGAAGGGTTAGTCAGAGACCAGGCAATGAGGACCGCAAAAGCAGTCATCTCCCAACTAGCAAATTGGTCATATAAAATCTGTGCTATGCGACTTTCGGTTATATAACTGTTGAATTGATGTTATTAGACAACTACAACGTTGTGTAACCGTTATTCCTACAACGATTTAGTCCCGTAACTAATTGGTCCACTAAATAAGTTAATTAAACGTTTTTACGACTACTTTATACAACGTCGTATAATGGTACAAAAATATAGGTTATGTAAACGTTTTTACAACTGTATTATACAACGTTGTATAGTGGTGCCTGTGTATAGGTTAGGTAGACGTTTATACGACTGATTTATACAACGTCGTATAGTGGTGCCTGTCTATTGGTTAGGTAGACGTTTTTACGACTGATTCATACAGCGTCGTATAGTAGTGCCTGTGTATAGGTTAGGTAGACGTTTTTACTACTGATTTATACAACGTCGTATAGTGGTGCCTGTGTATAGGTTAAGTAGACGTTTTTACGACTGATTCATACAACGTCGAATAGTGGTACCTGTGTATAGATTAGGTAAACGTTTTTACGACTGATTCCTACAACGTCGTATAATGGTGCCTGTGTATAGGTTAGGTACACGTTTTTACGACTGATTCATACAACGTCGAATAGTGGTGTTAGAGTATAGGTTACGTGAACGTTTTTACGACTGCTTTATTTTATCGTCGTATTATGAAGCCAGGTTGTAGGTCGGATAAATAAAAAAAATATGACACCATGTATAAAGGTTTCATTTAAATTAAAGGTTATCTGTTCATGTTTATTATCTCACGGAACTTTAAAATAATTTATCATGGCCGACCATCATGGTCGCAAGAAACCGCATTATGCGACATTTTCATTCTATAACTGATGTATAGAAGTCGTTTCTTAACTTAGACAAGATGGCTGCTATTTTAGTATGTAAAAAAATTTTAAGCAATAGTATACAATAATTTAATTTCAAGAAATTCGAAGGGGGCGTACAAAAATTCACAACAACACACCTATATTTCACCACAAAACTAAACGTCCCATAAGAACTAGGTGCACTGCACACATTTATCCTAACACTCTGTTTGTGTATAATATTGTTAAAGTAAATGTAAAACTACTTAAGTAAATTATAACTTATATACCGTTTAAATTTTGTTTTTGATAACACGCACTTTTCCAGCAAACATCACAGGAACGAATGAATGGAATGAACTGAATGTGTACAATAAAAGTCGATGTTAAACCTTAACCGACATTACAGTCATCTTCTAATGTCTATGCAATTGTTATAGGACTTCAGCGGTTCGATAACAGTCGGTCGAAAACTTTTATGTAACATTTAAAAGTTCTTGACTGACGTTTATTTAACTTGTAAATAACAATAATGTCGTTTAATATGGGCCTATTTCGCGTTGTATAAACGTCTACGACACGTTTATATGACCCACTTTATAGAACCAAAAGGAAATGTAAAACGTTTTCTCAACTATTATGCAATGATAATTTGTTACTTGGGCTGCCATAGTCCACTTTTCACCAAATAGCGACTGCGCATGTGCTCAGCGTGACAAGTAGTGAGCCCGTCGCCGCTCTGTGCTGTTCAATGTATGTGCAGTCTTTAGTCCGTTAGCCGCCTTTTACGACACCCAAGGGAAGAGAGGGGGTGGTAGTATTCTTTCACCGCTACGCGACACGGTTGTTTTTATCGATAAATCCGAAAACACTTTGGTTCAATTTTTAGGCCGTAAATTGAACCCCTCTGATACCCAGCCGAGCGCTTGGCCACTTGCCACCGAGGCGTTAGCGTTTAGCGTTAGTGGCCGTGTCCTACCTAAAGGTAGGTCTATACCTAAGGACTATAGACATTATACTACCTATATCATGGAATTAGGGATTGCAATCCCGCAAAACGGGATCACGCATTCCCGCGGGATCCCGCTGCTTTTATATTAATCTGCTGGATCCCGCACCTTCAAAGCGCGGATCCGCGGATCCCGCAAATAAAACATTTGGCGTTTTTTGAGTCCGATGGTATCAGAGGAGAGTACCTGACGCTCGCCCATGAATATAATAATATCCTGACGGTCCAGCCTACTAGCGTAGAAGCCGAGAGAGCGTTTTCAGCATGAGGATATATTTTGCAGTTCACTCAGAAGCAGGATATGACGTACATGATACAATAAATGCCATTTGCTTCTTAAGAGCGTATTTTCAAAAGTTATCACCATAGGTTGATATCATGATAAAAGCATCTAAGAGAAAGTTGTGATTTGATTATTAGTCATTATATGAATAAGACTGATTTAACAATATAAAACTGTTGTTAGGAGTAAGGGTAAAATTAAACAAAACTATTAAGCTATGCCAAACATTTAAAGATGAATCTAAGATAAACAGATTACAATTACATAAACTTACCTATTTAATTAATAGAAGAGAAAAATTTATGTTGCTTAATGTAATAAAAGTTGATTTTTACACAAAAATCTGTAGTTTCAATTTGATTTTATAACATAATTTCAATATAACATATTCTTATTGTTAATCATTCTATCAAGGAGCAAAGTCCATATGCAAAAAACGTGGCGAAAACAGTAGTGAAGCAGATTAGCCAGACATTTATTTGATGGGAACTAACAGTATGCGTAAAAAAACCAGCTTGAAGTGTATGTTATTACTTCTTTTGATTTTTTTTTATTTTAGGGGTTATACCGCTATTTTATGAGATCTAAAGTAACACAACCTAACAAAATAAACGCTTCGAACTAATTAATAAAATGCAAACAACCTTTAATAGGGAAGGATGGATGGGATAGTTAAAAATACACTGCCTCCTTAATTAACATCACTTTTATTAAAGAAATACTGAAAGTCTGTATTTCTATTACCTACCTACTCCAGATAAATACTCGTTGTACCATTTAAAATATTGATGGTACTTTTAATTTTTACATTAATTTTGATTCGTGCTTCGGAAGGCACGTAAACCCTAAGGCTGGAGTCCTGAGTCAGGGCGCATCGCGCAGGAGCCGTGACTCAGGACCCAGCCTAACGGTTGTTGTCGTGAGATGGCTGCCGTTAAACCCCACCAATTTGAGCCAAATTGGGCCAGGGTGGTGAGCTCATAACTAACCATATTCTTAGCAAATAAAAATTATTCTATTCTATTCATCATGCTTTTGCTCTGTGGGCTGATATTAAAAGAGTTTAAAAAACACAAGGTACCTATAGTACCTAGTACCTAGAGTATATACTTAAATGCAGATGATCATCATCAGTATAAAAACATCCCATTGAAACTGCCCGTCGAATGTCTAGCTCGCCGGTTCTAGCGTCGCGCCCCATCTCCGAGGTCCCCGAGTTCAATTCGCGTCGGGTCAATTTAAAAAAAATACATTTTCTAAATTGATTTCGGGTCTGGGTGTTTTCCATGTTTATATATGTTTATCCGTTATCTAGTTAACCATTTACACGAGCTTCTCAAAGGTACAGTGTCTCGCTTAAACACAGAAGATCTCGAGACATTTTAATTAGGTCATCCATCCTTTGATCCGGCATTGCGAAATAGCTTAACTTGTACTTGCTCCTTTCATATTCCATCGTATTTAACAGTTAAAAATTTTCATACCTGCAACATACAATAATAACTAAGTAATTCGTACATTTTAAATCGCCTCGTAACTCTAGATCCCCGAAGTTGGCGTCAGATTCAGCGTTTTCAGTAATAATACACTGCGTAATAATATACTAGTAATAGTACTACTAATAATAATATACTACTAGATAATATATAAGCGATAAGACCGCCACATTGTAACTTTGTATTTTTGCTCTTTTATGTCTAATGTAAATGTTGGTGTTACGTTACAATAAAAGTATTATCTATCTATCTATCTGTACTGGCTTTGCTTCCATTCCGTGACGACTTCCGTGGTCGAGTGGTTGAAAAACTGTTTTTCTAAATTGTTTTCGGGTCTGGGTGTTTTTTCTATGTTTATGTTTATTTATCCGTTATCTTTTCTACTTAGGCTCGTATTCTAAAACCAAACTCACAGTCAAATCTCTGCTTGAGTACAGTTAGAAAGGGATGGTGCTATTCATCGCATAGGTATATCGTTTGGTTTTAGAACACGAGCCTTAAAGTATGTCAATGAACTCTAATATTACGACTGAAGGACTAGTATCCATGGTCACAAAATAAATTTAAAAAAGATGAATGATCAATTGAATGATAGTGTCAAAAATAGCTGATTCTGGGCTGAGGGAAGTGATATCGTAAACAACCATCATTATTAATTTATTATTTCCGGCGAAGTTAAGACTTCATTCTAAAAAGGTTCAAGTACTAAAAAAATATATTAATTTTTTATATTAATTTGATAGGTGTACAAAAATCTTACAAAGCGATTTCATAAATGGTCAATCTCCTTTAATTTGAAGTCGGCTTTGCATAGCTACTAGGCGCATACTGATTGAAATATTGAAGTTGTTTTCTACTGAACTGTCTGTACTATAATGAAAACAAAAATGATTTTTTCTTTTTTCAGCCAGTTACAGAGTTTCGCAACATGGTTTTATGTACCCACAGAGTAAAACTATGTTTTTCTATGCAAGTTCACGTAATAGTAGTATAATGTGTTATGGTGTCATTTATTAAGAAATATTTTTTCTTAAAGCACTGTGTAATATGATTGTGAAATTACTATTTAAAAATAACGATAAAAACCTTTTTGGTAGTTTTACATTAGCGCGTCTACAATTTATTGTTGTTTTTAAGTCTGTCATTTTTATGACCGATAGATAGTGTTACGTTTTTGTGCAAAAAGTTGCTTCTCTTTTTTTGTACACTTACTTCTTCATATATAAGGCGACTGCTAGAAACCGCAAGAAACTTCAAGGGCTGGTCAGGCCAAGTGTTTTAAACATGACAAAAATCACAAATGAGAAATTCGTTATTTTTTCATTTTTAATTAAACAATTCATTTTGTGAATTTTAATTGGATAGTCTTTAAGTATCTTATTTATTTTAAAGCAATAATATAAGAAAAAAAAATGAAAACATTGAATAATAACGATTATTTACAACGCGAGGGCAATGGCCGGCTGGCCGGCCGTCTGTTGACCCGTCAACGTAGGTATTTATCGCCCAGCTGACGCGGAAGAAACACGAATTCCTTTTTTGTCATGTTTAAAACACTTGACCTGATTAGCCCTTAAAGTTTCTTGCGGTGTCTAGCAGTCACCTTATATAATAACTAGCGACCCGCCCCCGGCTTCGTACGGGTGCAATGCTGATACTGAATATTATACTACAACTACATTAATTTTAATATATTCAAGAAGAAAAGTCAGTCATATAGGTCAAACATATGCGTCAAAAACCAAAGCATGCTTCTCCCCTTTTAATAGTAATTTTGTAAGGCCTATTCAAACCTGAGCGGTATTCGCTGCCGCTGTGGGCAAAGGTATAAACCGCGCGGGTTACGCTCAGGTATAGTGCGACATAAAAGAGTAGAAATTAAATAATCCAGAACTAAATTCACTCATTTTTTGGCAACATTGATTATCTGTCATTAATGTCAAGTGGTTGTTCAACTCTGTCCGTGGTTACGATATAAATTGTTGTTTTAGTGATATTTCTACATTCCTGGATTCAAAACACTGATAACATGATTATGACCATCCGTGGCAGTTCTCGTAACATAATATATAAGGTTTTTTTTGCGAAGTTTGGCAGAATTTCAATACGGAACTTTGTTACGTAATCTGGAGGATATTTACCAACGTACAGCAGATTATACTGGTAAGTAAGTTATAAAAGATGTTGAAAGTATAATTATCTAAAATATGCCTATGCGCAATCGGCTAAATTCCGTGAAACAATCAGTATTTTTCAATATTTTTAAAAGTTTTGGGGTTATGATATTACAAACAAAAATGTTGGTTATTATAGTTCGACTCGAGAATCTTGAACTTTTGAATTTATTGGGACATTTTATCAAGTGTTAAGGGGTAGAATGTGGTAAGTATGTGGGTTGGCTTTTGAATCGAGTCGCCTGAATTTGAAGAAACTAACACTGTGGGGGGGTCTTAGGGGTTCTTAAATAAAGGTTTATTAACATTTTAGCTGCCGCTGTTGCGTTAAAATATTTAAAAAACCACTTGAAAGTTTTGCCAAAATCGGCTATAATCACGAAAAATTACACGTTTTTAGGTAATACAATACCATATTAACAGAACCGAAGTGTGGGGACGGGGGGGGGGGGGGGCGCAGCCCCCCTACCCCGCCTTGAAAAAAGTCTAAAGAGTTAATTAGGTTAGGTTCTTAGAATAATAACGCTATAGAAAGATAGTCTTCATACAAGCGCTCAGTCAAAAATGAAGCACTAAACCGATTCACACACGCGTGACGTGCGCGCATGGCCGTGATCTGCTGTCTCTTTACAAATCTATGAATATGAAAGAGACAGCACTGCGCAGGCCGCTGCTACCGAGACTTTAACTTAGAGAATCACACTGCAGTACGTTTATATTTTAACCTAATTAACTACAAGATACTATGAAATACTGAAAGCTTACCTGTGAAAAGTGATGTTATTATACTTCTTTTGTTTTTAAGATGTGTTGTGACACAATTTAACTGCACAAACCGCCATTTTTTTTTTGTTTTTGCGAGACACGTTCGGCGCGCTGTCACATTGAACACTACGGAGCGGTCCGGCGTAGGGTGCCATTTCTGGCTCCAATTAATGTGCTTCAAAATAGGCGCGCGAACTTGGTTTCTATAGCGTTATTATTCTAAGGTTAGGTTAGTATGTTGACCAAAACGCGCGAGCCGAGCGAGCGAAGCGAGCGTGCCGCGGGAGCGGCCGGCGAAGCGCCAGAAATGAGGTTTTTGTAAATTTCCATATTTTTAAAAAAGTAACATAACTTAAAAATTACTTGTCTGCGACAGGAGGGGTAAGTGGGGGGGTACTCCTCCCTCCATTCCTTACCTTCACCACCCCCACTCCGATTCAGGCGACTCGATTCAAAAGTTTTACCAATTATGTTTATAACTCAGTCCATAGGACTGAACAATTTTGGTTTTGTTATTTTTTATGCATATATGTTTTTATTGTTCTAGGTCTGTCTGAAAGTACTGTGCGGAGAATAGCTAAACAAGGCTCCGAAAATGGAGGAAAATTTTCGAATCCCGCTAAACACAGAAAGGGTCGACTCACAAAGGAACTCGATGACTTTGATATGTGTGCAATCCGTCAGAAAATGATTTTTTTTTTACACTGTAAAAAAAGAAATACCAACAATATGCAAATTAATAGCTCAATTAAGGCAACTTATTGGCTATGATGGAAGCCGCTCGCGGCTTCCATTTGCGAAACTATCGAGCGAGTATCTGGACTTTAATTTATTGGTTTTATATCTAAATAAAAATAAGTTATAAGTACAATGGCTGTTTTCATTAAGTACTACATACAAACTACTCAAATTAATTATTTTAACGACCTCCTTAGCTGAGAGGCGAGCACCCCGGACTTGGCGTCGCCATCACTGAGGTCCCGGGTTCGATTCCCGGTTGGGTTAGTGTAGAAAACCAACTTTTCTATATGGTCTCGGATCTGGGTGTTGTGGTACCGTCGTTGTTTCTGACCTTAGCTACTTCCTTTATATCAGAGCAATGTGTAAGTGATGTTTTCCAATTATATGAAAATATTAATTAAAAACAAGTATCAAGACCAATTTGGTCGACCTATCAGGGTTGCTATGTTAACGACAACAGCGCCCTCGTTTATTTTCTACTCTTTTATGTCGCACTGTGTCTAATATCAAGTTCCGCGGCTAGATTGACCTGAGCGAATACGCTCAGGTTTGAATAGGCCTTAATTGCTTGACGACGAATCCCACAACTCAGGCATTACTTCCAAATTCAAAATAAATTATTTTAAATAACTCTGATCTCCCGTGACTGACTAGGGCGGCGGCTTCAGCAGCGGCGTGTGTTCCTCCGGGTTTTCAAGCGGGTCCGTCTTCATTGCTGCATCGATGCGTACTGACCAACCACAGTATTTTATTAATGGTGTAGTCTAGTCATAGAATATTAGTTATTAGAGAGTCTAGTATATTGACGGATGTCAGTATATATCACAATCTGTCAATATCATCATCAGCCTATAAACGTCCCACTGCTGGGCACAGGCCTCCCACGTGAACAATAGCACGTGGGGATATTGGGCCATAACCCACCACGCTGGCCCAATGCGGGTTGGTGGGTTTTAACGACTGCCATCTTACGACAGCAACCGGGACCAACGGCTTAACGTGCCTTCCGAAGCACGGAGGAGCTCGAGATGTTTTTAAATTTGGTCACCCATCCAGCGACTCGGCATTGCGAAAGTTGCTTAGCAAGCAAGATCGCAAGCTGAACGCGCTAGCCGCTGCGCCATCGAGCTCCTCCGCCATCGAGCTCCTCTCTGTCAATATGGAATTAAGAAATCTAGAAATCCGCCATAAATACTGGCATTCGTCAATACACTAGACTACGCGATCAGTACATATCACAAAATTAAATAAATACTGATGGATCACAGTTCATCACAGTAATAACTGAGCGTCTAGGGGCAATCTTACAATTAAATATTTCAACTGACATTGACTGATATAGACATTCAACCATTGTTCGTTTAAATAGATTGTAATTGTAATAAATACACTGGCCTGCAAAAATAAATATCACTCTTTTAAAATTGCAATAACTTTTTAAGAACACAAGATATACTTTCGAAACAAAAAGGACTCGAAATATAGTTAGTTAGTTACTATAGTTACAAAGAAAACTGGTAAAAATTGCTATAAAACTATTTTTTATTTTAAATATCTAACTTCTATAGTTTAGAAAAAAATGCAAGGCCAGTGTAGTATAATCAAAAAGGTTGTATTGACATTAAATCAAAGATATGGTAGTTGTTTTCGCCGCGTGTAGTCTTAGCAAAGTCTCTCCACCTCTTTAAAAGGTTTTCCAAGTCAAACAATCAACAAACGGATCGACAAACACAAGACCAGCCACTGAAAGGTTTGCGAAATATTTTATGTATGAATGTAAATATATTATAACTAGCGACCGCTATTTTTTCCCGCCGCCATAATTAGAATTTCAACCGCTGTTGGTTCTCGTAATTATTCCCTGGTACACTATGAATAATACGCAAAAGGAGCTCGGCATAATAAGCCGCGGGCGATAAGGCTGTGTATAGGCCCAAACACATAGCCATATTTCTATAAAATACTGTTTTACTTACCTACTGACCGACGACGATCTGGTGAAGGTCGTGCGCGAGTAGGCACTGCATGCGAGCAGCACTACACCGTTCGCGGTGGAGATCCTTGGGGAAGGCCTTTGTCCAATAGTTGGCTCAGGCTGTTAATGATGACGAAATTTTTTTTTTAATTTATTCGAATTTATACTTGCAGAAATATTACTAACGCACTACTTTTATTGTGAGTATAGTACGTAAAAGTGGATGTCGAAATGAATCACGCTGAAATGGCCGAATGGACTATATGAAAATCTGGATTCATGAGTATAATTATTATCCTGGTTCAATGCATTCTTTTTATGCCGTGAAAACATCTTATTTCCTCAGGACTTGGCAATATGTGATGTGACAGATCGAATTTTAATCAGGCAAACCTTAACTCGTAAATAAAAACTACAAGGTGTTCCGAAACGTGCGTGAAGGACAATCGTAGCAGTTGTATCGTACATGGCCGGTATGAAAATGGATCACGAAATAAAAAAGCAATGTCATTTTCATTTCGCATTTCGGTTGTCGTCGGATTATATCAGTTGACTTGAATCTCAGTCATTAACATAGGTAGGTAGAATAGGTACATGATAATTCTAATAATTAATTAATATTCGAGACATTAAGAAGATAGAAGCACTGGTACGTGTCATTAATAACGGCACCTGAACAAGATGGAGCATTTCTGTTTTACCCTCGTATGTTCGTTGGTATATCATACGCACGTATTTGCGGGAATGCATTGTGGAAATACCACACGGGACGTGCCGCAGCAAACCGTACCTACTAATAATACATTTACATAAATATTTCATTTATTGCATGACATTACTGCTTCTGAATAACTGTCTAACGTTTTTCTAATTATCGAGCAACGATGCTGCTCAAATTATTGTTTTGGTGTCAAACTTATATAAGACTAGCGGCCGCTAGCGGTTTCACCCGCGTCGTTCCCGTTCCCGTGGGAATATCTGGATAAAAAGTATCCTATGTGTTAATCCAGGTTATAAACTGTCTGTATGCCGAATTTCATTCAAATTCATTTAGTAGTTTTTACGAGAAAGAGTAACAAACATCCATCCATGCTTAGAAACTTTCGCGTTTATAATATTAGTAAGATGGTGGTAGCTAGCCATGCAGCCTAAAACAAGCCCTATGTCTAAAAAACCGAACCAAAATGCACGGGAATCGAACCTGGGATTTCTCGGTCCGAACGTGAGATCTCTGATACCACATACGGTTTTCAGAACTATTAGATACTAGGACGCCTTCCTTTACTTGATAGGAGTGGCCATTTTCTAATACTTTTGCAATATTTTTTAAATTATTTTTTTAAGTTTGTTGTTTTTTTATGTGAATCTTCTTTGTTCCAGAACATAATAATGCCACACCAATGGCTCGAAGGGAACCTGCCGGTGGCTGCCAAGTGCGACGTCTGTGATAAAACCTGCGGATCAGTTTTAAGGTGAGACGATTAAACTTATTTAACATTTTAATTGCACCTGCAAGTGAGCAACTTTCTGCAGTGGTATTCTGTCCAGAATCCTACGAAATGGCGACCACCCTGATACCTATTTCTGCCGCTATGTAGCATTATTTCTTAAGGTTTCAGCTCTCTCGTTGTTACAATATTAACGTTCCCAGCATTGTCTTATTGTAGTGTTCGCGCTTAGATGGCGTTAGCGATATTATAAAATACTTTTAAATAAGCTATATAGTATTGGTATTCGAGGGGTTGCGCATGACTGGTTTGTTTCGTACCTCAGCGATAGGAAACAATATGTTCAGATTCGGCATTACAACTTTGAAACAGGACAAATAAGTGATATCAAATCATCTAAATCAGATATAACTAAATCTATCCCTCAAGGGAGCGTCCTTGGATGCATATTGTTTCTCATCTACATAAATGATTTGCCAAATGTGATAAGTGATACTTGCACAATGTTTGCTGATGACATTTTGGTAATAATTCCTTGCCGTGATATAGTAACCCTTAATAATCATTTAAATAATACAATTTCTGTTATAGTAAACTGGCTAAGCGATCATAATTTAAAAATAAACTTTTCTAAAACAAAATTAATTCAATTCAAGCCATATCAAAAACAACTCTTAAACATAGTTTTTTCTTTTAATGGCCATCAGTTGGAATGCGTTAGAAGTTATTCTCTGCTGGGCATCGAAATTGATACACATTTAAATTGGAAAGATCATTTGAAAAATCTTAGTTCCAAATTGTGTAGGTTTACTTATGCCCTTAACGAGCTAAAAAGAACCACGGATGCGGAAACAGCCATCAGTGCTTATTACGGCTATGCACACGCCTGGCTTCAGTACGGTATTATCCTGTGGGGCAATTCAACGACTATAGTATCCATAATTACTTTGCAGAAAAGGTATATAAGAATAATAGCAAACATAGATAACTTAGACAGCTGTAGGCCTTACTTCGTTCAATATAAGATTTTGACGGTCATATGCGTTTACATCCTGGAGGTATGTGTGTATGTTAAAAATAATTTAAGTGATTTCCCTATTTACTCACGCCCTCTAAATTTGCGCCCGGACAGCAGACTGGCTCTTCCAAGATCTAATTTAAAATTTGTACATGCTAGCCCCTTTGCAATGTGTGTAAAAATATACAATAAATTACCATTGTCGTTGAAGGAAGAACAGTGTATAGATAAATTCAAAAACAAATTGAAGACAACGCTTATTTCTAAATGTTATTACACTCTGCAGGAATTTTTTAATGATTGAATTGAATTTTATTTAATTGCATTTTCTATTAATTTACTTATTTTAATGTATTGTAATCTTTTTTAATTAATATGTTTTAAGTTTCATTTTTTAAAAATTAAAGTTGCCATGCCCTAACCGGGTTCGTGTAAGGACCGCAATTGCTTTTAATAATAGCTATTGTAACTACCTACACGAAAGTGCAATAAATATTTATGATTTATGATTTATGATTATGATATTGTAAACTAATTTGATACAGAGGAAAGTAAAAGCTGTTTCTAAAAAAGCAAATACTGTAAGGTTTAAGAATATGATCCGTACTCTATCCGCTTATCCGTCCGAACCACGATTTTTCATTAAAAAGTGCACGCTTCATTGCTCCCCTGTTACCCGGTGTCTAGCCGGTAAATGGGAATCCAGCAGCAGCCGGATCAACCGGGAACACCGGTATTATCCCCGGATCGCCCGGAACGGCGGCGGCGGCGGCGGCGCGGCGGAGTGGAGTGTGAAATCTATCGCAGCACCCAAGAAATTGAAAGGATATTGTCAGGATGATCTCGCACGTCTCGCTCGGTGAAACGGATCTGATTCTGACGCGTTTGGATTTATTTTTTAATTGAAGTTAGAATGCAATGTGATATGTGTTAGGTTGGGTCGTAAATACTGTAAATGCCGTAGATATTCTAAAATTGCATTCTGATCTTGTGCACGTGTTTAGACTTTTGAGAATATACACTTTTGAAGTTTCATATCTAAGTAAGTATAATACCTAAGTAAAAATCAATTGCCGTTAATGTTTGTACGCGCGTCACTTCAGAACGGCTGCATCGATTTATCTTATTTTTTTTTGTATTCGTCATTGTCAGGACAACGTAGGTATGTGTATAAAATTTTTTTTGGAAATTCGCCTCTTTATACGGGATGTTTACGCGGACGAAGTCGTGGACGGGCCGCTATAGTTTAAAGTTTAAAAAAATAAAGTACAGCCTGTAAGTACTCGTATACTGTCCCACTTGAGGGCACATGCTTTCATCATTAAAATTAAGTTATCGTCATTGATGGGTATTGGCTTCGATCAACAATACAACTAGATGTCAGGTCGGCGCTTAAAATGTGTCTCAGTAAATAAGAGCGCACTTGAGAAGTGAGCTCTTATTTTCTCGCAAGGCATAATAGGAAAAAGTACTTTATTTGTTGCCCCTTAAGATTGATTTCACCACTAATTGTTATTGACGTCTTTTCTTTTTAAGTGACAGGAGTAATTTATTCCTTTGAAAAAGTATTTTCATCCCCCCATCTCGGAAAGAGTATTTTTACTCTTCGATATCTGAGTGCAAAAGCCGTTTTTACCCGCTAGAGGACAAAGTAAATTGAATTTATAACATCGTGTGCACTTAGTATGTGTATTCAAAACATCATTAAACCTATTTTCTTCTTCCTCCATGGTGCCGATTTATCATACGACCTTTTTAAATTGTTAAAAACTCAGACTCGGAACCTTTTTGGTGTACCTACTTTTTTAATTTGGTTGGTAATTTCCTCGTTGAGGTGGGATGAAAAGTTACGTGTTGCACTCGAGTGCAAAGATTTTTCACCTCGTGCTCTTTTGATTCCCTCGGTAACGCTCAGGATTCTAATTTTTGAATCACTCGCTGCGCTCGTGATTCAATTTTAGAATACTTCGCTTGCTCGGTCATCAAAATTGAGCACGCGGTTAAAAAGCAAGTTTGCACTCTTGTATAACAAATAACTATTATTCACGTGGACAGAATTTAGCTTAGATTTTGTACGTGACGCGGCTTTAGTTTATACTTAATAAATATTTCAAAAAATAAATTTAAAGCTTTAGAAAGCATTCATTCGCACATTATACGAGTATACCTCTCA
This sequence comes from Scoparia ambigualis, assembly GCA_963921215.1. Taxonomy (NCBI): domain Eukaryota; kingdom Metazoa; phylum Arthropoda; class Insecta; order Lepidoptera; family Crambidae; genus Scoparia; species Scoparia ambigualis. The sequence goes on from OY992503.1 coordinate 5,470,722, forward strand.
ATGCGACACGCTATTTAGCGCGTTTTAATAACTCAGGTATGTATGCAATGCCGCGGGCCGCTCGAATGGCGATTGGCGGTGATAGAAATGTTGGCCTGTCAATTTCAGACGAGGCAGCCCCGCCAGCCTTTGTAATGCCGCTTTATTTATAGCTTTTGTTAGATGTTTCTTTTCAGTTTTAGTAGACAGATAACGAATTTATATACCAACCACAGAATAAGTGGTCTGTGATACCAACTCAAAAAAAAAAAAAAATTGTTGAACCTTCTCCTGGGTCTGCAAGTAACATATTTTTGCGCGTTACTTGTATTTTATTCTATGTTGAGGATCTACCTAGTGACAACACCACAAGGTCTACCAACATTGTAGGTACTCTATTCCGTTTTAAAGTATTCCACAATGACACAAGACTACTCGGTCTTAAAATAGACGTGATTATAATACAGAGTATTTCTTGTAAGGTGTCAAGCCGATGTGTGGAGATAGGGAACTGCCATATCTATCTACATATTGAACCCCCATGTATGTTCTACGATGTTTTGTAGTTTTCAAGTTATAATTTTTTTTCGTTATTTTATGATTCAACGACGAAATAGCTCTAAAAAAATTATATCTTTTTTTGGGTCGACTTTTCTTCGATGTTTTTTTTAATACAATGTCTATTGATTGCACTTTTATGAGTAAAAAAATCTCCTTTCTAACTTTAACCTAAGATACTAAAATTGTGATCCTAACTTTAAAAATTGGGTTAATCAAAACAGAATAGAATTTTCAACTTAAAAAAAAAAAAAAAAACATGTTTCATAGCTTCTGACTAGTTTTAAAAACTGCCCGACCAAACATGCTCTCATACTAATACAAAAAAAGATGTACTAAATGGGACATTTTTTGCTGAAATCGGTCGTTGAACGTGGTAGATCAGAAATTGTGTACTTTTTATATTTTATAATTTCTTAGTAGCTTTGCATTATAAAATACTAGCAGACCGCCGACGACTTCGTTCGCGTGGACCCCGTACCCCGTGACGAATTTTCAAAATGACTCCCCTCCCGTACCCCAGTGACGACGCCTACATCGCATTTGTTCTATCATCAATAGTTTTCGTAGCGCACGCGATGTAAGAAATTGATTAGAGTTTTAGTAACGATCCTTAATTTTTTTTTAAATATAATATAGCCTAAGTCGTCCGAAGATATATATAATCGGTCTAGAAGTTTCGGAGCTTATTTAATACAAACAAATAATAAAATCTTTCCTCTTTATAATATTAGTATAGATGTAAATTCACCCCTCATCCCTCCCTCTCCTTTCCTTGACCTCATCCCTCCCTCTCCTTTCCTTTCCAGATCGACGCGTGCAGGTCTTAGAAGCCACCCTCATACCGTGCTGACCATCAAGACACGTACCAAAAAGTTTGGCCAATCGTTCTTTTGCCGAACTGCCCGTATGTGGAATGCGCTTCCCGCACACGTGTTTCCTTCCTCTTTCTCTCCCGGGTTATATAAGCGGGGCGTGAAAAATCATTTATGCAGGCCGCCATAGTGAGAGCGTTCGGCATAGCGTGGTAGCGCTGTGACGAACGCTTTCACTTCTTGGGCTTCACTGGCTGCTTTTCATCAGGCAGAGTGAAGCCATTATGGCGTGCCACAATAAAAAAAAATAAAAAAAAATTATACAATTTTCATCTATACTAATATTCGAATTGAATTGAATTCGAATCATAAAATAACGAAAAAAAATTATAACTCGAAAACTTTAAAAAATCGTAGAACATAGGTACATGGAGGTTCAATAGATAGGTATGGTAGTTCCCTATTACCACACATCGGCTTGACACCTTACAAGAAACACGCTGTATATAACTTATATATAAGTAGGATAAAGTAACGATATAGCTGAAGGTGCAAGTGCACTTTCACAAAGGAACCGCTGAGAAAGTGTCTATCCTATAACTGTCAAAAACGCGATTGGCGTTGCGTTCAGTTGCCCATACGGTTCCCCTTTTTGTATGATGATGTCCCGTGTCGGCAATAGAATGTGTCAAGTTTGCGCAGCGAATAAAGAAACACAACACTACTACGGCTTGAAGAAAGACAAACCATTATAAGTTTTTCGTAGCACATATCGGTAACGCTACGACGATCAAAAGTATATTAGTTTTTTTTTAAAAACACTCCTACTTTACTAAAACTTTGAAAGTAAATAAGTGGGCCATATACTGCCTCACTGCTGGGAAATGCAACCCTCATTGAAATTAAGAGTTGGCCACCATTGACGGGTCCGGCTTAATTATCACGCTTGCCAAATGCTGTAAGTACTTACCTTACTTTACCGGTAATTTTTTTTGCCCGTGGTACTACTAGCCTGTCTGGTAGTACCACGGGAGATTTTACATTACCCGTGGCACTACTAATCAATTTAATATTCCCTACAAACGTATTTCGAGGTATGCATAAGCTTGAAAAATCGAGTGTTGTAGATCCTTTTTTTTTTGTTTTGTTGTTTTTGTTTTTGGTTTGTTTTTTTGTTTTGTTTTTGGTTTTGTTTTTGTTTTATACTTTCACAGCTAACCAGTACCTACATATTTGCAAAAGGTTATAGAACCTTTTTCAAATATGTAGTATCAAACAAAAAACAAAAAAAGGGTTCTAGAACACTCGATTTTTCAAGCTTATGCATGCATACCTCGAAATACGTTTGTAGGGAATATTAAATTGATTTGTAGTACCACGGGTAATGTAAAATCTCCCGTGGTACTACCAGACAGGCTAGTAGTACCACGGGCAAAAAAAAGTTACCGTGGTACTACCAGTAGGACCACCGGTAGTACCACGGGTAAGTCAAGGCCAAATGCGCTTTGGTGTGATAACAAATCCTGCGAAATACATCCAAAAATCCCGAACACCCTTTGCCCGACCTGGGAATCAAACCTAACAGTCTAAATAGGTATTGAGGCTGTTAGGTTTAATTCCCGTTTAATTTGGCGTTGGTACGTACGGTGTTTTGAGCCTATATTGTGTGCATGTCTGACTTCGAAGTGACATCAAAAGGAGCAGATAAAGTAAAAAGAAAACAGCAGAAACTAAATTAAAGTTAAACGTGTCTGTTACATACTCGTATTACATAACACTGTAAGTAGGTCTCACATCAACCTCCGTCCACGTGCACTTCAGTGCAGAATACACGCGACCGTTAGATGTCCACGGGACACGGGACACGTCTGCTCCTGAAGGTGCTGTAACAGCAGCTATTTATAGCGGCGACTGTACCCGCCGGCTGCCCGACAAATTGAGCGCTACATTTTGTCACGCTCGCAAAATGATAGCGTACTTTGTTACAAGGTACAAGGGAAATAATGGAATGGTGGATTCGTATTTGTTTTTATTGCAATTACTTAAACATAATACGGTAAAACAAATATGTATCTAGGTATCTACTATTAGTATCTACATAGAAATTTTATATTTCCTAAACCATTTTCTATTAGAAAGCCTATATAAAGTAAAGAACTCGTTAAAATTAGACGAGTGGATTAAACATTTTGTACTGTCTTATGTTGTAATTATGTACTGTCCCACTGCTGGAAAAACGCCTCCATTATTGAAATAAAGTCTTTGCTACAATTGATGGGTTAATTAATACCCATCCCACCCCACTACCCCCGCACATACCCGCTGCATCTAAATATCCAAAACAAACCACCGAGGTGTTTATATTTATATCTTGATATTGAGATTATATACCTATTTAAAATTATACCATACCCACGGAACTACATTTATTTTTGTTTTTTTTTTATATATACTTATATATATAAAAAAAACGTCACCGGTCACCTGATGGAGAGCAATCATCACCGCTCATGGACACCCGCAAAACCAGAGGAGTCGCAGGCGCGTTGCCGACCTTTAAGAAAGAAATAAGGTTAAGGAAGGAATAGGAATTGTGAGGGGGAGGGGGGAAGGGGCGTCCGGAACTCTCACTGGCCGGACGAAAGACAACAGCACCAAGTGCCATTATTTCACGCCGGATATTCGTGAGAGGGTGGTATGGTATTACGCCGGGCGAGACGGCCTAATGCGTGCTGCAACGCAGCGTAGTGCGTAGGGTCTCAAGGGTAAACCTACGGACGCGATTAACTTTAACCCCCAAAATATTTGTCATATTTGTCATATTTTGAATTATGTTTATTAGTCATAGGGTATAATGCCACTTATATTGTACTTTATCTCTGTCTAAATTATTTGTATTCTCGAATGCAATAAAAGTTTATAAAATTATTGTTATTAATTATATCCTCAATGGCAGAAGTAGAAGCGCACTTAAAAAACAATAATTGTAAAACTTTGCATTAACACCTTTTGTCAAATAAAACCTTAATTCGTAACAACAAACTTTACTCGACAATTGGAACTTTTCTCCCCGTATCGCATGCATATAAATAGCAGGGACATGACCCGATGCATAAATTAATAAAGTGCATGAATTTACCGCTCGTGCCCGTGTGTACTTGCGGCGGCGACCTGCTTTCATTGTGAATCGTGCCGGTTGGGGGGGAAAGTTTGCGGCCGCCAAATTGGGATGATTCATTTACAAATCAGCCCGCTTCAATCTAGATTCGCTACCTGTTCACCTACTTGTTATCCCCTTGTCTGTCATGAAGACTCCTGCAGGTTACTAACAATTGAAGTTCTATTAGACAACACAAAGAACAGCAAACAGCTGACCTCTTAAATTAATAAATAAATAAAGCTTTCCTACAATCACACCAATTATCTAGCCCAAGAGAAGCTTCGAAGAAACTCGTTAAATGGTTACTAGACAACGGATAAACATATTTAAAATACTTAAATACATACTTATTATACATAGAAAACACCCAGACCCGAGACAATTTAGAAAAACAATAATTTCTAAATTGACCCGACCGGGGATCGAACCCGGGACCTCAGAGATGGCGACACCATGAAAACCGGTGTACAAACCACTCGACCAAGGAGGTCGTGAAAAAAATAAGTTAATGCTTTATTTAAAAATAAGTTAATGCTATATAGTTCCAAATTCTCGTGTCTAACTTTGTCTTGCTCGTATAATAATATTTTTGCTCAAAGTGACTAAGTGCTAGTTTCATTAATCGTTTGATCAAGTTAAAGAAAAAAAAGTGTTTTGTATGGCATTTGTATTGCAGCTGACAGTTTAGGATAATGTATATTTAATTCAGCCTTCCTCTGTTGCTATTAACTGCTATAGTTTTTCTTGTATCTAAGTAGAATACTTTTAGGATGAACTACTGTACTATTAGTCGTAGTTTACGACTACTACTAGACACATAAGAACAGCCAATACCTCTGCATTATTACGAAAAATCCTTTATTATCTTTGTGTTAAAACAATTACGTTATTTGCATTACTCTCTGGGGTTGTCTCACTTCATATATGTTTGTTTATTTGGGAACTAAAACAATATTTATTTATTATTTATTTAATTACGTCGTGTAAAAACTGGCAATATAGAAATATTCTAGAAAGGCTTCTTTTAGCAGTTTCTGTTAAATAATAAAACGTTCGGAATATTCAAGTACGCACGCCAACACGCCAACCTACCCAAAAAATTTCATTTTTTTAAAATCTATTATAATCTTTAGGGATCCTTATAATCCTAAATCCTTATACCCAAACGATAAAGTTTATTGCTAATAATAATAAATCTATGGAGATAAAGGCGCTTTACTAGTCTTATTTTAATACATAAGAAAATACATACAGGAAAATGGCTTACACAAAGTAGCGTACATATTATATTATTAGGCATGTCATGTATAATGGCTGAAGTGATTAATGGGCACGTTTTTTTGAGTATTGGTACTGAACTCCGCTCATACGGCCCTAGGGTGTAATTTAGAGCCAAACCTGTCAAAGAAACAAATTGGTTGCTGGCATGGCAGTTACATACTTCTTCACTTGCTTGTTTATACCTCTTTGGTAAATAATAACCATACATATAATCACGACTATTACCCTCGAAGGGTTAGTCAGAGACAAGGCAGTGAGGACAGCAAAAGTGCATGTGCCCACGTGTGCTCAGCTTGACGGGTGGTGAGTGAGCTCATCGTGCAGTCTTTAGTCCGTTAGTCGCCTTTTACGACACCCAGGAAAGAGAGGGGGGTGGTAGTACTCTTTTAAAGCCGCTACGCGACACAGCCGATAAGTAATCAACTTATTTTGACGAATAGTATGGAAAGCCTGAAGTAGGTATAACGCCTTGCGTAATTAGGCGTAAAACCATGTTCGCACTAGTCGAGTGTTATAATAGCACAGTACTACCCTGGTTATAGTCTTGTAGCGTATATATATTGTACTGCTACTTTGCATAATTGATACGAATTTTAAAACAATCATCCTCACGAAACTCTATTACTTACTTAGATATTCTCACTAACTCGTATACGACAATATAAGCTCCGCTTTTCCGGCTTTAGGTGGAGTACCAGCTCTAAGCTTATGAGCAAAGTGTCTGATAATTGTAAACAGAGATTATTTTTATTTGTTATGTGCCTCTATAGTTTTTATAACGACTGTAATAGTCTAAGATCCGAGTATAGAACGACCTTCACCGGGAAGGTTGGTTAATGGATGAAAAGTATTTTATATCAAATTTAATATGTTAAATAATATATCGCGAATGGGTTGGCTGAAAAATTTCAGTCCAGCACCTTTATTGATTAATTTAATATTTAAAAAAATATTCTTTTTTACATTGCACTGGTTTGGTGTGTGTGTGTGTTTGTAATGAGCTTATCTTTATGTAAACATAAATTTTATTTATTTAACCAGACGGTTGCAAATTACTAATATTGACATGCCTGTTTACACCTGCCTACCCAATGTTATGACAGGAAAAAAATAGTCAACCTAACGTTTGCATGTTCTATAGGCTTCATACTTTCGATTGGTACCTATGTAATTTATTTATTATCGAAACAAGTGCAATGTTTAAAAAAGAATTTAAATATTTAATTAATCATATACTGGACTGAAATTTTTCAGCCAAGCCACTCGCAATATATTTTTAACACATTAAATTTAATATAAAATAATTTTCATCATCAATCAGTGAAGGTCGTTGTATACTCGGATCCTCTACTATAAAAGGTTATAGAAATATATGAAAACATAGAAATTAAACTTTGATGACAAATGTCGTTAGAGACCAGTGAGGTACTCAGTCTCTGACTTTTAATATTTTGATGACGATGTTTATGTGAATTTAGTACAGACACTTTACTACATTTTTCTCTTTAAATAAATGATATTATTCATAAAGTCACATTGAATATTTTAGTTTAATTCGTCGTCTAGTAGTTTGGGCTGTGTGTTAATAAGTCAGTCAGTTAGTAATTAAGTCAGTTTTCCTTTTTTTATTATTCTGCAACGGGCAAGCGCTTGGCTTTCATCTCACCTGATGATAAGTGACGATAAGGCCGAAGGTTCAACCACTAAGGAACTGCCTATCTTATCTCAAACTGTCGTAACACAACAATGCCATAAACATCGTTGTTATGGCGACAGACTTAGATAGATTTTCATATATATTTAGAAGATAGATAATGATGATAATGTATGTGAATGTCACAATTTGTTTCGTCAGGCTGCAAGACTTCCGATGCGTGTGGTGCCGCAAGAGCGTGCACGCGGCGTGCAAGCCGAGCTGGCGCGCCGCGTGCCAGCTGGGGCCGGCGCGCGCCTCTGTCGTGCCGCCCACCCGGCTGCACTCCGTCGGGCCCGACGACGCCTGGGGGCCCGACAGGCCGCCCAACGCCTCGCCGCTCATAGTCTTTGTCAACTCACGATCAGGTATTCTATACTCCTTTTCTGGTATCCTCCAGCTGTCAACAACCACGTTGGTCGTACCCGTTGGACCCAATGGCCACTGGCCGCTCAACGGCTAACCGCTCAATCTTCGTGAACAAAAACAAAAGAAACTCGCGATCAGGTAAGCTTTAGACTTAGGCATTGTTCACACGAAACGGATCGTGCGCTGCGGACAGTGAGTATGCTCCTGTCAGCCCCAGTGTGAACGTAGACTCAATCTGCAATATGCGTTCACACCAAGCCGTCAATACGCTATAGCGTACAATTCGCTACTTTCGGTGTCGAACATCGCGAGATACACGTCTGTACTCATTGAAGTTTCTCGAATGAATTGTGACCGCGGCGCAGCAATCTATACGTGCTAATACGTTCGGCTATGTAGCCAATCGGTGTCCGCCGTGCATAGACGCGTAGTTCAAAAATCGGCCACCGAAAGTCAGCGACTAACGCACTACGTAATAGCGTATAGTCCGTTCGGTGTGAACGAGAAGTTAAATTTATATTGAAAAACGATAAACTGCGTAACGCGCGCTCACAGTCCGCGGCGGACAATCCGTTTGGTGTGCACAATGCCCGACAGGCCGCCCAACGTCTTGCTACTCATAATCTTCATCAAGTCACTATCAGGTAAGCTATAGACTGAAGGTTATATAGCAGAGGTATTAGCTTACTAATTACTGCGTCCCACGTGCCCCCACCCGCCTGCACTCCGTCGGCCGGTGTCTGACGCCGACCCCTGGGTACCTGACTGGCTGCAAAACGCCTAGCCATTTGTAGTCTTTATCAATTTAGGCTGACGTATACGCATATTATATCAACAATGTGCTGAGGCTTGGGCTCCCCTAGACCCCACCCTTTACCATCATACTTAGCTTCTAAACGTCTGCGTCTAAATGCTCATTACCACAAGAGTAAAAGCACATAAGGAGATCAAGCGGTCACGAGTCGCATCATAAGACTCATCGTCTTTGATCTTTCATACCTTTTATCCTGTTCATCCATCCATCTATCATTCTTCTCTGCGCTTCACCTCCCCCCATTTCATGACCATATAAACTTACATTTCATAAAATATTTATATCGAACACTTTTTCAGGTGACAATCAGGGCATAAAGTTCCTGCGGCGATTCAGGCAGCTCCTCAATCCAGCGCAAGTGTTTGAACTGAGCGGCGCGGGCCCGAGGCTCGGACTGCGACTGTTCAGGCACTTTGCGCCTCTGCGGGTGCTCGTGTGCTCTGGCGACGGCTCAGTGGGATGGGTACTGCAGGAGGTTGACAAGCTAGACATGCACGTAAGTTCCTTATTGGCCCTTTAAACCGGGTATGTAAATATCGATGCATTTCACCGAGAACCTCGACCACTGAGAAACTGGCTATTGCCTTCTCACTATTTGTAAGAATAACTGATTGAAAAGTTGACATACTTAGATTAGATGACTGTTGGTAAAATAATAAACTTAACACCAACAAATAGACAAAGTCTTAGGGCCAATTTCACCGTACCGAATAGAAACCGAGTTTTATAAAACCTGGTTCAGACTAATCGCGTTCAAAACTTAGTCTTGATCGCGGTTTACGTCGCACCGATTTCACCGGCTTCGTTTTGATCCCGTTTACTAAAACTTAGTTCAGCTTTGACAAAGAGTGAATGAGTGAATGATATGTCATCAACTATACGTTATTTTTTTTTAATTCTGACTTGGAGCCTAACGAATCGAGTTCAAAGTGTTGCAATTAAAAAAATTGTTCCTTCACAAACGGGAAAATAAATTAAAAAAACATAATTCAAATCACGTTAATCTTCAACAAATGTTCAGAATATGATGGGTTAGTATTAGAAATTACATATAAAATATTTGAATCAAAAATTTCAAAATAAATATCTTGTGAAACATGGTAAGAATAGTAAATTGTCAAAACTATTTAGCACGTCAAGTGCTAGTATGCGGGTTCTTGTAACAGGTAAAACTACTTGATCACTGTAAAATCGTTTATTGTTCAGGTTCACAGGTTTCAATCAAAAATTATAGGTACAAATGCTTTAGAATAGGTGCTAAGACTTATGGCGCGAGAACGGAGATCGTAACGTAACGCAGTCTCTCTTGCGGCAGCCATTGCTCTATTGGCGCGCTGTTGCGCTTGCGGTTAAAAGTGGAACTAGCACGTTCCATTACACGCAAAAGGCCGGTTATGCTTAATGTGTTAGGCGACACGCTATAACTACTAATTTATAGGGACTTTTCATCAAAATTTTCGTCAAAAGCTCGTGCCAGGGCTCTTTTCATCTTTGTTTTAGAATCAAAATATCACTAACAAAAATATTATTTCTTTCTTTGAAAATAAATAAACAAGCCTCCCATACTCCACACAATTACGACAATGTCAGGCAAACAGCTCTGAAACAAGACTTCTTGGCAGGAAAATCAAGTGTTACCTGCAGTTCTGCAGTTTTGTCATAATTTCTAAATTTTGTGTTTTGTCGAATATGAATGTGAAATAATGGTGGTTTAATAACTGTCATGTGTTCGTGAACGTGCATTTATGTGTTGGCAAATAAAACAAAACAGTGCAACATCACTTTTTAAATTCTTTTAATAAATCCGTGTGAGATCTCTGTAAAGTCCCACATATTTAGTAACAATCAAGGGGTTTGGGGAATATAATTTACCATAGTATATTCATTATCACTTTCACGTTCATATTATAACTCATTTCATTATCATCCACTACATGCAAAGAAAAAAAATCTAATGACTAGGCAGTATGGTCTCTGACCTTAGCCTGTTCCTTCAAAGAACAAATAAAAAAAGCACCTAAACGAGTTTAGCCAAGCTAAACGTCGAAAATCGGCCGTTCAGAAACTGAACTAAGTTCAACTTGAACGACGTTTAGTTTATGCCGGTGAAACTAGCGATGCGCGATTATGACTAATTTCATTAATCGAATTGACTACTAATACTAATCTCAAAAATCGAATACCAGATTAGTAATATACTAATTTCAATAATCGAATAAGTATTACTAATAAAATTAGTAATAAAATCGAACGATTATTGATATTGAAAGAAAGAAAGCTAAAATGTACTTTAACGCCACAGCATAAGGCTTATAGCGGTTACTAAGAGAGGTCTGCTATAATCTAAAATGGCGACCAGTGTATTACACACAGCGAGAGGGGATCAAAATGAGTACCTAATTAGAAAAAGAAGTTAGTTACTTGCTTTTACACCACCCCAACAACTGTTCTGTAGGAACAGAATAACATTACTAGCTGTCGGTAAAATTAATGAAATTTTTGAAAATAGCGTCGCTGAGCCAATTAATTTAGTTTCGTAATAATCCGCGGGTCTTCTTTACTAAATTAGTTACTTACAGTATCAATGAATGACCATTCAGTCAGTTGCAAAATTCTGTATTCGTTAGTGGTTGATTCCTACTACACTACTGACTGATTAGCACCCGATTAGTACTGATTAGTAATTAGTAATACATTTTAGAAGTCATTCGAATTATTCGAATGAATGTAATAATCGAATGATTCAGTTAGTATCATTCATAATCGCGCATCGCTAGGTGAAACGCAAACTTGAGAGAGGAACTCAGTTTAGCGCGTAATCTGAGTTTAGCCCGAATTGATCGCGTTTAATGTCAGCGGTGAAATCGGCCCTTAGTCTTATTGCTCACTGGTCAAAACCATCATCTTACTGATAAAAAATTCTGGATCAACACTTTGTACAGAAATTTCAGGCAAGAAAATCGGAAGGCACGTAAAGCCGTTGGTTGCTGTTGTTGTCGGAAGATGGTAGTCGTTAAAACCTACAAACCTGGATTGGGCCAGCGTGGTGGATGGTCCAATCTCTCCATGCGTTGTCCATGTAGGGGTCTAGACTTTAATAGGCTGATGATGGTGACAGACATTTTATTCGATCGTTCCTCTCCAGCGCCTAGTTCAAACCGCTGTGCTGCCGCTGGGGACGGGCAACGACCTGGCTCGAGTCCTGGGCTGGGGCGCCTCGTGCGACGACGCGGCCAACCTGCAGCAGCTGTTGGAGCGGTACGAGCGGGCTTCAACCAAAATGCTGGACAGGTGAGCAATGCTTGTTCGCAGCAGCATGTACTGCCTTTTTGCGACGACTTCTTTGGTTATTCGACCATCTTTAAGTTTGTTTAAGAAGCATAAGTCTATCTATCAATGGTTTCCTACTTCAGTTAGATTGACAATAAAATAATATTATATTACCTACCGATCCTCTTCTATTACCGATATTAGCTTCATAAAAAAAACTAAAACCTCATGACAATTTTTAAAGTAATGTTCCACTGTTTTTATTTTCAATTTGTTAAGACTATGCATGTATAAACTAAACGGTTTTCGATCTGCTTTTTACAAAAAGGTCATAGAGTTTGTCACTCGTTCCCAATTTTCATTATTTGGTTATAGTAGCACAATTTCTTTTATCATTCCTAACATAAGTCGATTACGGATGAAAACAAATAATGTTTTTTCGTGACAGATGGTCCATCATGACATTTGAAAGATCACTGTCAGCACCGCCGCCTCCCCCTGCACCCCCTGACCTTCTGGAAGAGAACTCCTTGCTCAAGAACTTGCAGGACATCATGCAGGTATTTTATCTACAACGTGTTTACGGATTACTTTAGATATCGTTGTAACAGATAAGTATGTACCTCTAAATGTTTTTATGAATTACCTAGTAAATTAACAAAACATCATAAACTTCGTTTTCCAAAGTTCTTATGCATTGTTTGCTATTTTTTTACTTGCCGTCGTGGTATGTCTCTATATGGCATGCAGCCAGTCTCTCATCAAGCACTTTTGAATGTTCATTTGACTAAAGACTTCTTGAATTTGACTGAATCAATTAAGCAAAGGATGTATGTAAGAATCGTGGCAAATATCGTGGCCTTCCGTCCGGCGGGTCGATTAACGTCTTACCGAACAACTACATGCACCAGTTCATGTTAGTCTCCCACACTTTGTCTTTTCCCCCTTGCCGCCACAGCATCTCCTTTTACTCACGCCCCCATCCAACCACCATGTCAGTGTTTAAAAACAATGCAGGTCAGACGGCGGCATCCCATTTCCCCACCACCAAGTCGCTTTTTGAGGTGGAGTTCACTAACATCCGTGGACTCCATTCAAACCTCAACGCCGTCCACCAACACCTTGAGACGGCCCGGCCTGCATTGCTCTTTCTGACGGAGACACAGATCCGCCGTCCTGCCGACATTGCATATCTGCACTACCCCGGCTACGTGCTTAAGGAATGCTTCCTCGCGAAAGCCGGAGTATGCCTTTTCGTCAGGACGGACGTTTGCTGTCGACGTTTGTGCTGCTTGGAGGACCCCTCCTTCTCCATCCTATGGTGGGTACACGTGGATCTTGTTTCCGAGAGCCATGTCTACGCTTGCCTGTACCGTTCCCACTCCGGAGACCACAAGACAACTCGGTTATTCGACTACCTGAGCCAAGCAGTTGACGACGTACAGGAGCGGTTTCCGTCTGCCGATGTGGTACTTTTGGGAGATTTTAATGCCCACCATGAGACCTGGTTGGGCTCTTCCAAAACAGATCACGCAGGCCGAACTGCCCACGCATTCGCTCTCACGCATGATCTGACTCAACTGGTTCTCCAGCCCACCAGGATTCCAGATATATCGGGTCAAGCGCCTTCCCTGCTAGACTTACTGGTGACGAGTCGACCAGCCGGGTACAGACAGAGTGTCGATAAGTGCTCCGTTGGGCACTTCTGACCATTGCCTGGTTGGCGCCGTAAAAACTCTCCCTCAGTGGAGTCTAAACGGCGTTTATGGCACTACTCGTCGGCAGATTGGGATGGTATGCGCGACTATTTTGCGTCCATCCCGTGGGGCCAGCGCTGCTTTGTGGGTAGGGACCCATCGGAGAGTGCCTCTGCTGTCGCCGACGAGATCATGTTGGGGATGGAATATTACATTCCCTACACTGATGTCGTCAGCGGAAGTAAGGCGCGCCCTTGGTTCAATCGCGAATGCGCCAAAGCTGTTGAACTTAAACAGGCGGCGTATCACGCTTGGACCAAGGCTCGCACGCTCAACGATCGTAACATCTCTTCCCTCAAGGTAGTCTTCAACAAGGCTACCAAAGTCTGCAAGAGGGCTCTCTCGAGAGCCCAGCGCGTTGCTCGCGTTGGCCAAGAGCTGTTGTCGCACCCAACGGGTAGCCGAAGTTATTGGCGACTGGCCAAAGCGGTGCAAGCCAACTTTTGCGCGCCTTCTCTGCCCCCACTGCGGTACCCTAATGGCTCGTTGGCCCATCGCCCGCTAGACAAGGCTAACCTCTTAGCGAAGCTCTTTGCGGCGAATTCGCGTGTCGATGACTGCGGCGCGGAACCACCTACCATCCCTCACTGTGGTTCCTCAATGCCTGACGTCCAAATCAGACAACGTGACGTCCGTGCCGTGCTGCAGTCACTTGATGTGCGGAAGGCTAGCGGTCCTGACGGTATACCGGCAGTCGTCCTTAAAAAATGTGCTCCCGAGTTGTCTCCAGTACTGACACGCCTATACCACCTCTCGTACTCTACTGGAATTGTGCCGGAGGCTTGGAGAAAGGCGAACGTCCAGCCGGTCCCCAAAAAAGGGGATAGGTCTGACCCAGCCAACTATCGACCTATTGCTGTCACCTCTGTCCTTTGCAAGGTTTTTGAGCGAATCATAAACAGGCAACTCATTCGCTACCTAGAAGATCACTCCCTGATTCATGATCGACAATACGGGTTCAGACCGAAACGATCAACGGGTGATCTCCTGGCGTTCATAACACACCTGTGGGGTGAAGCAATGGACAAGCACGGAGAAGCACTGGCTGTTAGCCTGGACATCTCCAAGGCTTTCGATCGAGTTTGGCATCGTTCGCTTCTCTCCAAGCTTTCATCATACGGCTTGCCACCTCGCCTATGCGATTGGGTCGCCGGGTTTCTGCATGAGCGCAGCATTCGCGTACTCTGCGAAAGCAGTGCCTCACAGTTTCTTCAGGTGAACGCCGGAGTGCCGCAAGGTTCTATAATATCGCCCACGCTGTTCCTTCTGCATATCAATGATATGTTATCCTTGGGTAACATTCATTGCTATGCAGACGACAGTACAGTACATCGGCGTTATTTGGGTCACCCTGCGGCAAAGCAGGCCGATGTAGTGGAGTCGAGACTGAAGATTGTCATTGAGCTGGACGAGGAGTTAGACCGCATTTATAAATGGGGCTCTGATAACCTGGTCCAGTTCAATGCCAAAAAAACACAGGTCTGCGCTGTCACTGCTAAAAAGTCCGCATTTCTCCCCCAACCCTCCTTCCAGAGCAACCTATTACCCATCCAGACTGTATGTGTGTGCGTGCAGATCTTAGAAGCCACCCTCATACCGTGCTGACCATCAAGACACGTACCAAAAAGTTTGGCCAATCGTTCTTTTGCCGAACTGCCCGTATGTGGAATGCGCTTCCCGCACACGTGTTTCCTTCCTCTTTCTCTCCCGGGTTATATAAGCGGGGCGTGAAAAATCATTTATGCAGGCCGCCATAGTGAGAGCGTTCGGCATAGCGTGGTAGCGCTGTGACGAACGCTTTCACTTCTTGGGCTTCACTGGCTGCTTTTCATCAGGCAGAGTGAAGCCATTATGGCGTGCCACAATAAAAAAAAATAAAAAAAATATTAGAAAGCTGTGGTGTCAGCCTACCCCTCCGGGCAACAGGCGGTATGTATACGTATCCTTCAAGACCATTAAGTTGAACTCCCGTTATGTTGACTTTTATAAAAGTTGGATTCCCATTAAGTTGAATTCCCATTAAGTTGAATAGGCTAGTTGACTCAATTTCAAAATCATAATAAATATCATATAAAATAAATAAAAATCATATAAATAAAATCATAATTAAAACGATAACTGTTTACCAATTTATCCTAAAAATACTTACATCATTATTAAAAAAATCGATTATTTACAATATTTATTTTGCGTTTTTATAATCCAATTGAAATTTACCGCAAAGAATGACGTCACCACCCCGTGCCAAACCTCTGTTTCGTTCGAGGCTTGTTCTGAAGAAATGTCACAACAATAAAATGACATTCGGCACGGCGTGACGTCACGGCTTTTGATTTCCGTTAATGTCATATGACGAGTTTCTCCCGTGTTCTTTTAGCGACAACACATGTTGTGAGACTCCATTTTATTTCAATCTACCGTACAATACTAAATGTACTTAAAAAATACATACCACTTGACATTGGCTTAATGCTACACGCGATAGCCATTAATTAAGATATAAAAATAATGTCATATGACTGAAGGCGTATTATTGTCGATTTTTTTCTTTAAAAATATTAAGTAATGATCCCAATTTTTTATAATGAATATTTTATATATTTTGTTTCTATAAATCATAACGCTATGTTTAAGTCTAGTTTTAAGATACTTTAAAAAAATATATATTTTTATGATATTTATGCATGCCGTGGCATCCTTTAGTTGGAGCAACATCACTGTAACAGACATAAAGTTTGTAATGTAAGAACGTGTAGGTGTATGCTTTGTTGGATGTCCTTTTTTAAATAAATAAATAATTGATCATTAGAAACGCCAATCCACCCGATTTATTGTTAGTGGACACAAGTCTATTCTCTGAAAGTAGGATACCATGTTTGGCATTGCAGGCGGGCGACGTGAGCTGCGCGGCGTCGGGCGCGCTGCGGTCGGGCTGCGCGCGGCTGGCGGCGGCGGGCGAGCGCGCGGGCGGCGGCGCGGCGCGCGCGGCGCACCGGCTGCGGCGCGCGCTGTCGCTACTGCTGCACGCGCGCGCGCATCTCGCGCACGACCACGCGAGATGCAGGTGATTGCATCTCGGTTGGTGACTCTTGACACCTGAGAGACACTGCTAGTGTTACAGATCTTATCTGGCCACTCTTTAGAACTGGGTAAGGTATGGTATGGGGGGTCACGTACGTCTTCTCACAAGTACTTGCGCGTATTGCGCAAAGCGTTTTCTTTAATAGAAAATTATAATGGTTGTGCTGCCAGGATAAGTGTAGAAAGATTCTCGTACTGTTATTGGATTGCTTGTGCGGTAGTGATACTCTCTACATGCGTGTACCTAAAGTTCTCAACCACTGGAACGTAAAGCTAAATTGGAAACCGACTTAAGAGGGTTTACGCATTTCGGTTTCCCATACAAACTTCCAAGTCGAAATTTTTAAAAACTAATAAGCCAATTTTAATTAAACTTTGCATGCTAGAGTAAAATACAGGAATCTAAATTAAATAGTTTGTTGAAAACATTTTTAAAAAACGTTTATTTAACTCAGTTTTGCGATTTTAAACTTTCTATAGTGGACTTTAAATCGCAATAACTCAGCTAAATAAACGTTTTTTAAAAATGTTTTCAACAAACTATTAAGATCCCTGTGTTTCACTTTAGCATGCAAAATTTCATTAAAATTGCTTTATTGGTTTTTAAAAATTTCGACTTGGAAGTTTGTATGGGAAACTGAAATGCATAACCCTCTTAAAATACCAATTTGTAACACTTTCATACATGTCTATTTAAAAACAAAATCCTAATTAATTACTGACTAATGACTGTTAATCAAACAGAAGTGAAATAAGAAGTCCCTGATGCATGTGGCAATTGATTTTTTCGATTGTTCTTTTAGGTCTTGGGAGCCGCTCGAGGGGACCAGCGACAGCGAGCCCGAGGGCCAGCCGGTGGCGGAGAAAGGCAGCATCGAGAAGACTGAGAAGGAGCAGCTGAACTGGGCGGCGCGCTGCTCGCTGGCCGGCCGCGCCGACAGCGTGCGCCGCGCGCTGCACTCGCTCGTGCGAACGCTCGCGCACTCCTGCCCGCAGCAGGTGCAGGTGCGACTGCCACCAGTATAGGCACTGAGCAGGAGCGGCGGCACTGCACAGCGCGCCGCATTAGGTCGCGCACTCCTGCCCGCAGCAGCTGCAGGTGCGACTGCCACCAGTATAGGCACTGAGCAGGAGCGGCGGCACTGCACGGCGCGCCGCATTAGGTCGCGCACTCCTGCCCGCAGCAGCTGCAGGTGCGACTGCCACCAGTATAGGCACTGAGCAGGAGCGGCGGCACTGCACAGCGCGCCGCATTAGGTCGCGCACTCCTGCCCGCAGCAGCTGCAGGTGCGACTGCCACCAGTATAGGCACTGAGCAGGAGCGGCGGCACTGCACGGTGCGCCGCATTAGGTCGCGCACTCCTGCCCGCAGCAGCTGCAGGTGCGACTGCCACCAGTATAGGCACTGAGCAGGAGCGGCGGCACTGCACAGCGCGCCGCATTAGGTCGCGCACTCCTGCCCGCAGCTGCGATGCCCGTTTTCGGTGCAAGGCTTGCGTAATTCATTCTTGAACAATCGTCCAATTCATGACCAAAGCTCAACGAGATTCAATAAAGGAGATCGATAGTTTATTTCACAAGTTTACGCAAGATGTCTTTGTGAGTCCTTTAATTTGACCTTTCTAATGTCTTCCCCGACGATCAGAAAAAAAATGTTTAACCTTTTCGTAATCTAAACTCCCCTGTTGTTGACTTCGCTGACGATTTCACTGTACTACTAACAGAACTTGATCCAGTTATCTTCATAAATAGAGTTCTGTCAATCATGTAAATTTTTCGCCAATATATAAAACTTAATTATATTTAGTATATTTTTATTCGTAGCAAGAGTCGGAGTCGTGCGACACATGCACAAGCGGCGCGGAAGGTGACGCGGAGGGGGAAGTGGAGGCAGTAGAGGAGGCGGCGGCGGCGGGGGCGGGGGCGGGGGCGGGGGCGGGGGCGGGGGCGGGGGGCGACGCGGGGAGCGGTGCCGGCAGCGGGGAGACGGAGATGTCGGCGCTGCCGGTGCCGCGCGCGTTTGCGGACAGCCGCCGCTCCTCCGCCGCTTCTGCGGTCTCCGCTGCTTCAATGCATCTAGAAAAGTGAGTGTAGAAAAGAGAATACGGATGGGATAGATCGGTGTAAAATATTTATTAACCCTGCTATTTAATTACAAACTTTAATTATCCAAATTATTATATTACAGCATTCCAGACGTCGACGAAGACATAGCAAAGCTAATTAGTTCAAACCCTCCGGAGCCAATGTTTAGTTTGGAGGTCGACAGGGCTGACCGTAGTAAAACCAACTCCGCCTCCCCCCAGGACCGACTCTCGCTGTCCAACCTCTCCTCCTGTGATACTAGCTCCTGCAGGAACCTGTTCCGGCCCGACGCGGAACGCACCTATAATAGTAGTAGCCTTACGATACCTAACCTAGTTGTGTCAGACGATAGCGATAAGCGAGATTCGATATTACAGGGAGAAACTTATGAATCGGACCAATTGACTATAATAGACATCGATAAACCTTACACGGACGACGCACACTTCGAGCTCAGCGCCCGAGCGACGCCCGTCAGCGGCGAGTGCACGCCCGAGAGAAAGCTTTCTAGTGTAGACTTGGAGATAGACGCGAGTAGTTCAGCAGGGTCCAACATTAGCGACGACTTTAGTTTAATGTCGGAGATTATCGACTCGAAACCGGACGACGCAGAGGAGACGAGCTGCATGGCTCACATAGACTCCCCCGAAGCCTCGGACACGACGTACGTCAATTCAGAGACACTTCATGGTGAGTCCATCATGGACGACATCAGTTCTATGCTCGGACAAGAAGTACTCATGGCCATGATGGGGAAGAATGGAGAAAACGAAACGTATACAGACGACACGACGCTGTTCACCTCTGACACGGTTTCAGATATAGCAATGGACAGCAGAAACCCTAGCTTGGAGAAAAACAATGAGACGAAAATTAAGTACATATCGAAAATGAAAAAGTCCAAAGAAGGGGAAGTCGAGAAATTCGGTTTCGAAAACAGAGTGTTCTACATCGAAAATTCAACGAAAGTAGAAGAGCAGATTAAGTACTGCAGTTTAGCTCAATTCGAAGAAGGCAGCGATATTGCCAGAAAGTCTTTCAAGAGGCCTATGAAAAAAAGTATAAAGAAGAGAGTTAATGACGATACGAACCTTAAGCATTTATTAACTACAACTCAAGACACTTACAAAGCTGAAGACAGTCCCAAACACAGGCTCGCCGCCCCAAAACCAGTACCTGATTATAAAGACGATCGTAGGACTGATGATCAGACGCTAGCGTTTCCACAAGTTAGCGTCGTTGTTGAACCACCATCTCCTTCGCACAGCGAAGATAAAAAGAGTTTGAAAAACGGAAGCCGGATGGCGTCAGTTCTTAGTGATTTATTCGACCAAGGCACGGACACGTTGAGCGTACACACTCCAGAGCCCAGCATCGGGACGACCAGAGAAAGGCGGTGTTCAGATAACCCGAAGCTGTTGGGTTCGGATCCAGAATATGGAAGATTTCTGAGCTGTTCTCCGGCTGCCACGAGGAGGATCTCATGTGGAAGCCTCTTCAAGCCTGGTGAACCTGACAAGTAAGTAAAGACTTTTATTAAGAAAAATTAACTTTGTTCAAACTGTGTTGAATCAGTATTTCACATAACTTTGAAACTTTAAACTATAGGTAGGTATTATGTACAATGTACATGGAGGAGCTTGCTGACGCCGCTGTTTGCACATTTGAACTAATATCTTCCAACTGTCACAGTTCCTCCCGAAAGGCACTTTTAGCCTTTGGTCCCGATTGTTGTCGTAACATGGAAGTCAGCAAAACCCAACTTCCAAGCTATGAGCCGATTTCCTTATGTGCTCCCTGAGCCCAGTAGTTTAGTTAGACTTTTATTAGATTGATGTTGATCCAGTTGCTCTAAAACATTTAATTCAAAGCAGGTTATCAACATCGGTTTCATCAATATGGGGAGAAGGAGGTGCCATGAGTGGTATGGGATCATCCAAAAGTGAAGTCAACGAGAAGTCGAAGAAGCTGCCCATCATAAATCCACTAGTTCAGTTGCCAGCATGGCCTCACGTCACTCAGGGCTTCATCAGCCAGTGTTTGCTTGCCAACGCCGACGCACTCTGCGCAGCAGTCAGTCCCCTGATGGACCCGGATGAAACACTCCTAGAAGGCTTCTATGAAAGAGCAGTGATGAACAACTACTTTGGCATTGGAATCGACGCGAAAATCACGCTAGATTTTCATAATAAGAGGGAGGAACATCCAGAGAAGTGTCGGTCGAGAGCCAGAAACTACATGTGGTATGGAGTGCTCGGGTCCAAGGAGTGGGTGAACAGAACATACAGGTATTTAATACTTTGTAATATTTAATACAGTAACATAATATTTAAAAACCTGTTAATACTTTTCAATGTTTTTTAAAGAACTGCAGAGCCACAAAGGTCACTTTGGACAATTTAAATATTTTAACTGAGATTTCGTACCTCAAAAAGTTGCGAGTAACAAGCTAAAGGAATCCTTACTTCCAGGCATTTAGGGCAACGCGTCCAGCTGGAGTGCGACGGGCAGCGGATCCCCCTGCCCGAGCTGCAGGGCATCGTGGTGCTCAACATCCCGTCCTTCATGGGCGGCACCAACTTCTGGGGTGGCACCAGGGGCGACGACCTTTTTCTTGCGCCCTCATTCGATGACAGGATTCTTGAGGTTTGTCCATCTTTACAACTGACCTTCGAGACAAACAGTCACTCTAGCGTTCCTTAATTAAAAATTGCTTTACCTTAATTTGGCTTGATGGTAAGTGACAATAATTAAAAAGTTATAAACCGCATTTTCCCATAAAAACCTTAACTACTGAGGAATTAAAATATATCCCTCGCTTCTGTATCACAACAACTAACATTATTGTTATGGCAACAGGCTTAAATTATCTAATTTATACCATGGTAATATACTATCATCTGATGGTAGCTTACTAGTAGGTCTTCTTAGAACAAGGTCTACTACCACCATCCAAACCGTAGGAACTTGTAAACACTTAGACCACATTCTGTTTGCAATAGCGATTTATCAAAAATCAAAAATCTGTTTAGGCTACAGCACTTATGAATGTTATTACGCCATCGGTTTGCAAATAGGGGCGGGAGACCTTGTACTGAGAAGAACCAACCATTTTGGGGGTCAAAGTTGCTCGCGTCTGTAGGTTTACCCTTGAGACCCTACACGTGATCCCTGGGTGGTGCTAAATGAGACACCAACTGAGTGGTAGAGCCACGCTGCGTTGCAGCACACATTGGGCCGGCTCGCCCGGCGTAATACCACCCTCTCACTAATATTCGGCGTGAAATAATGGCACTTGGTGCTGTTGTGTTTCGTCCGACCAGTGAGGGTTCTGGAGGCCCCTTGCCCCCCCCCTCCCCCCCTCCTCCCAATTCCTATTCCTTCCTTAAACTTATTCCTCCCTTAAAGGCCGGCAACGCGTCTGCGATTCCTCTGGTTTTGCGGGTGTCCATGGGCGGCGGTGATTACTCTCCATCAGGTGACCCGCCTGCTCGTTTGCCTCCCACTTTTATAAATAAAAAAAATAAAAAAAAACCGGCAAGAAACTCAGCAAGGGCATTTCGTTTCTCCCTTTCTTTTACAGAGTCAAACAAAAAAGTAATCAAGGATTTCCCGCTACACAGGTGGTAGCAGTATTCGGCTCCGCCCAAATGGCGGCGTCCCGATTGATCAACCTGCAGAAGCACCGCATCGCGCAGTGCCGCGCGGTGCAGATCAACATCCTGGGCGAGGAGTGCGTGCCCGTGCAGGTGGACGGCGAGGCGTGGCTGCAGCCGCCGGGCTGCGTGCGCATCATACACAAGAACCGCGCGCAGATGCTGTGCCGCTCGCGCGCGCTCGAGACCAGCCTCAGGTTTGCAACGTAATACAGTGACGGCGGTCCGCATACTTTAATAGAGACTCGGTAGAGAGTAGCGGTAGCTTTTTTATGTACATATAATACATATAATAGATAGACTCGAGATAAAGTTCTCTGATGTCCTTAATTGAGGACAAACAAAATATCGTTAGTGTAGCAAGTAGCTAACTGACATTAAAATAAAAAAATAATAAGTGATTTTAAAAGTTGCAAATACATTAGTAGTCCTGTTATATAGTAGGTAGAGGTAACCTTTATACATATAGCATTATATTTACTCACCTGTGGACTAATGTTCTCAATTGAGAACAGAAAAACGTGAGTGACTCAGTTTTGCAAGTACCTACTTTAAAATAGTAATAGGTAAGTAAATGGTTTGTAAATTAGACAGTGACCATAACATAAGTAGACTTTCGCTAGTGAGTAGATGTAGCTTTTTTATGTATACATAGATCGACTCGAGACAAAGTTAGGTTTGTTCGCATCGTATTTAGCTTCCTGAATACTGACGTTCTTCATTGAGGACAAAACAAACGTGAGTGATAAGTCTCGATAGGGAGTAGAGATAGCTTATTTTCTTTTCTTTTGAACAAAGATTTACATGTCCGATTTTATGTTATTCAAAATCTATACGGGAAGGGAAAGTGTATTTTGATTCTGTGGAGATTTTACTATAAAGAGTAATGACCGAATTAGTTTATAACATGAGAAGTTTACCCTTCCTACCCCATGGTAAGTTTTGAGATTGGCTTACAGTGTTTGTATGATTTTTAGTTGTTGTTGTTGTTGTTCAAGATCACAGCTTTATATTCACAAAAAAATGTAAAGTACACAAAGCTATTAGTTTGTTTTAGTTGAATAAAGTTTAGATATGATTTGTCTTTATGCAATGGACTGACTCTAATGCAGAACATTATTTTAACTATTTTTGCATAAATTTTAGTTTCCACTAATAAGCAGTTAGTAGAATAGAAAATATTTATTAGTGACACAATACACATGCCATTATTACATTAAAAAAATCGAAAAATAAGTGGCACTAACAGATGCCGCTCAGCATGATGTCAGGCCTCCTAGATTATAGGAAAACCTGACGCTGGTCTTCCGTTACGTTACGTTTTAGTTACTTCTGTTAGAAAAATTCTTCAAGATTTATACAAGCCTTTTCTAACTTGTAAATCATAATCATAAAATCTTTATTTGCATAAAACATGGTAACAAGGATGTAATTATTGGAGGATAGCAACATACATGTTTTATCGATCTGTCGATATGCAAATATTTTGTCGTCATGCTTTTGAAATTAATTATTAAATAAGTACCTATCTATAATTCTAAATTTACTAAAATAAATAATTACAATATTTACTAAGATTAGATGTTACTGTGTCATTAACAATTTATAAAATTATATAATAAAATTAAGATTTAAAACATTATTATTTATTCAGGACCAAAGCCATCGTCACAGAGAAATATTGAGAAGTCAACAATGAGTCATATTTTGATTACCAATTTTATTTAGATGTCATTCTTTTTATTTTAGATTTCCTTTCCGACAAAAGTTAATAAATTCATTTATGTCATAAAAACAATTTTTCACAAGGATTCTAAAAACAGTCTTTTTAAAGAGATTAAATGGCATATTTCTGATATCGTTGGAAAGTAAATTGTATAATCTAATACCCATACTGTAACAATTTCTTGAGAAAGTTGTTAATCTAAACAATCTATATTAATTAATAAAAGTTGATGCAGTTTACTGTGACTAAAATATAGCAACTCGCGCGGCGCATTGTACGACGAACTACGAATAGACTGGGGACTAGCATTTGTCAGTTGTCTAGGGGGGCAGTTGTATACATTAGGAAAGACCTATGTCCAGAACTGACACGAAATTTAGCTCATATTATCGTCTTTCTATTGCTTGGATATGAACCTTATAATGTATGTCCAGGACATGGGACGAAAAGCAGCAGATGAAAGCGCACGCTCTCGCGGGCGGCGGCGGCGGCGGCGGCGGCGCGTGCGCAAAGGCGGCGCTGTCGCACGCCGAAAGCGCGCAGCTGCTCGCGCTGCTCGATGACGTCAACACGCTCGTCAAACAGGTGAAAGCTTTTGTTTCGAAACAGTGAAAATCTTTTACGAATACGCTGCGCCCGGACAGACGCAGCGGTTTTTTTCTCGTGCTTCTCCCTACTGTTAATTGTTACGCGGCGACTATCCACTAAAACACTAAGATACCCTCGCGGCCTCGCCTCATTTTAGGGCTGGGCCTCGGAAGCTGTTTCATGCTGACGTTCGCTAAAGTTACCGGGGCTATATTTTTTCGGTCGATTATTCAAGTGCTCATTTCATAGTCTAATATCCGAGTAGAACGACCTTCACCGGGAAGGTTAATGGATGAAAAGTATTTTATATCAAATTTAATATGTAAAATAATATATCGCGAGTGGGTTGGCAGAAAAATTTCAGTCAACCTTTAATGATTTATTTAATATTAAAAAAATATTTTTTTTACATTGCACTGGTTTGGTGTGTGTGTGTTTGTAATGAGATTATCTTTATATAAACATACATTTTATTTATTTAACCAGACGGTTGCAAATTACTAATATTGACTTACCTGTTTACACCTGCCTACCCAATGTTGTGACAGGAAAAAGATAGTCAACCTAACGTTTGCATATTCTACAGGCTTCATACTTTCGATTGGTACCTATGTAATTTATCTATTATCCAAACAAGTGCAATGATTAAAAAAATATATTTTTAAATATTTAATTAATCAAATACTGGACTGAAATTTTTCAGCCAACCCACTCGCGATATATTTTTTTAACATAAGTATTAAATTAGATATAAAATGCTTTTCATTCATTAACCGGCTCAGTGAAGATCGGATCGTATACTCGGATCCTCAACTATCAGTGTCTTACAAAAGCTCTACTCCCGCACCAGGTGAAGTTGTCGTGCATAAGCGAGGGCGGCGTGAGCGGCGGCGTGTCGAGCGGCGTGGCGGCGGCGCGGCGCGTGGCGGCGCAGGCCGACGCGCTGCAGGACGCCGAGGGCAAGCTGCTGCCCGCGCCGCAGCTCAGGAGGCACCTGGCTGCGCTGGTACGTGGATTTGATCAGCGATTTATACGTTACACTAGGGCCATTCCGGACACGCAAAGTCCATCTGCGGAGTCGACTCGGCACCTTGCTTTAGCGTGGCTTCGACATTCACACGGCTTAGGCGCGTGTGGAGCGGCGAAAATAAGTGAAATTAATTGTTATTCAAGTCATTATTATGTAGTTATATCGTAGTATTAGAATAGAAAATATATTTTTTCAATTATTGTTATTAGTGTTGCCCAAAATCGGTCTTGGTCTTGTTCTTGCATATTTGCAAAACCAAGACCAAAACCAAGACTGGGAACGCAATACCAAGATCAAGACCAAGACAGGGTGTAGTAGCGCTAGACCAAGACCAAGACGGGCTAAGTCTCGTCTTGTTCTTGTATTTGGGCAACACTAATTGTTATTGACAATCTATTTGGGACGCCATCTTGATACACACTACGTTGTCTTTGACCGGTCTATCGCTGGAGTTTCTCCCGTGTTCTTTTAGCAACAACACGTGTTGTGAGACTCCATTTTATTTCAATCTACCGTACAATAATAAATGTACTTCTAAAATAAAATACCACTTGAAATTGGCTTAATGCTAAACGCGAAGCCATTAAATAAGTTATAATAATAATAATAAATCTATCGCTGCGGCGCTGCGATGTCTGTCTGTTGATTAGACGACATAAATGTTTAAGCGCTACAGCGGCTACAGCGAACTTTAGGTCTCTCATTCCAGAATTGGAACAAATGGTTTGTATAAACATTCTTGTCTAAGTATATCTTCTACGTCCATGGGTTTAATCGACAAAAATATCTACAGGTACAGGTACCGCAAACGTCCGAAGCCTTTGCAGGAGCTATGTTCGCGCGCCCCCTATATGTTCGTCTTTCTATTGCTTGGATTGGAACTTTACTATATGACAAGGTAAAAGAATACTTGGTCAAGAACACTCAATGCGCGAAACAGAATCACTTTTACCCGCTTTTAAATAAAAAGCAAGTTCTTTTTATAATTGTTAGCACATTTCCCCTCAGGTGGAAAGCTGCCACGAGCTGTTAGAGGGCGGCGCGGGAGGCGCTGGCGCGGGCGCGGCGGGCGCGCTGCGGGCGCACATCGCGCGCGTCGAGCTGCGCGACGGACAGGCCTACCTGCACCCAGACGAGGTAACTCACACTATATCGATGATCCAATCGTAGTATCCGGCCCAGAGGCCCTACTTCCTAAACGCATCCGAGACTTCGTCTGCCCGTAATTCGTCGTACGCGGCTGTGTGCATGTACTGCGCCACTCGCTAGTGAAAAAAAAACAGCGCGCGCACGCGTTGTACGATGAATTACGGGCCAACGAAGTTTCGGATGCGCTTAGAGAGTAGGCCCTCTAGGGTCGATGTACCGGCCCTGCTTCATAGGCTTGGCGGCGGTGACGGTGGTAGTGGTCTCTTGGTCGTGGTGCTACACTTAGGCTGGCCTTACACAGCCGGAATGGCTCTCTGGATTCATCTAAATTCATATTGTTAATTCAGAAAGACCGGCACACCACACATAATCAGTATGCTCCACACACATTCTGATTTTTTCAGATTATGAATTTCTCCAATCGATCTGTAAGAATGATACTGACAAGCGTTCTAAATTCCGGATCGGAATATTTAAGATTATGATTTCATAACGCGCGTATTCCCATACATTTCATATAGAGCGGCACACACATACTGAAATGAAATTGTGAATTATTTCAGTTGACATGACACTGCAAGCGGTTTAACGTCTCGGAGACGTTTGCATATGCCGGGAATCACAAGTACCTATACTGATTAATCTGAATTTTTAAGATATGTGTGAGGCAAGGTGCCGGAATTTAGATTATGAATTCAGATTATTAATCCAGAGAGCCATTCCGGCTGTATGAGGCCAGCCTAACGCATCACCGAAGCCCGCCGCCTGGACGACAAGCCTTACTGCTCGGCCACGGCCACAGGTGGTTTTGCTACGCGAGAAGCGCCATTTCTCAGTCCTTTTCGTTCTTTCTTTCGGTCTATTGTAGTTTCGCGTTCAATTATGAACAAATATTGAAGGGGTGTGACGCAAAACTATTTAGTATTGGCATCGTACGCATACCTTTATAAACCCGAGGTTTCCGTCTAGTATCTATAGCGTCGGTCGTGGTCAAATGCTGACTGCTGTCGCCTTAAATATCGCCCGAAATTAATAACGTCTCTTAAGAGATTGTTTAGCCTACTAGAGTAAGAAATTTGACATAACTTGTATGGAGCTTAAGTTAATTTTTATTTTATTTAGAAAGCTGGATAGGTTATTAATTTCGGGCGTATGACTGCTGTAGTAAGGGGCGCATGCGCAACGAACTGGAAATCCGCAAAGCCTCGCACTTTACTTAACATCTGAGATATTTCCTACTCGGCTAGTAGAGGTACAAATAAGCTTCGACTGTGTCATATAAATGAACATGACTGTGCTTTATAAACTAACTTCTGCTTTGTTGTTTTTCCCGCTCCAGACTCTTCTGAGTTCCCGTAGATATTGCCGAAGACTATCGCTGGATGGCATTAGGCTTTACTTCTAATGTCATCTCTTTATGTGAATGTCGCTTGTATAGGGGATGACTGTATAGTCTTTGTAAGACACATTTGCAAGATTAGATTTGTTACGGGCAAAGACAACAATGCCCAATTCAAATTGGACAAATGCCTGCTAGGGGCTTGTAGTCGCCCAGTTGATCTGCTTCAAGTCGGCGCTGTCAGGTACTGCTGACTTTGCACAGTCTGTGGGCTTCGTTAAATTATACCTACAAATAGATGAAAGTGCTTGTCAAATATCTAGGTGCTACGTGATCTTAATGTGCCACTAAATTTTTTAAGATATTTGCAAAATCAGAAAAAATAATTACAATAAAGTTGTGCATAATTAAGTGTCTTACACAATATTCTAGTTCCAGAATATATAATAAGAATAATATTAATCTAAAATATTGAACGTTAATGTCATCTCGTAGCTTGCTTTAATCAACTCATATGTGTAGTTCTCCTTAACCTCCAAGCAATGTGTTAAGCGAAAGGTCCTTTTACGCTAACCCACCCTAGTCTATAGACCTGAACCTCTATCACCCTCACCAGTCTACCCTAACTCAGGTGCAGAAGAAGGGTGGCGCCGGCCGCTGGCTGCGCAGCCGCCGCAGCGTCTCAGAAGGGGCGTCGGCCGCCACGCACACCGCGGCCCAAGTCCGTGCCTGGGGCGTCAACGAGGTACAAGCCTGGTTGGACACGCTACACCTGGGAGAATACGCCGACTCATTCGCGAAACATGACGTCACTGGCCGTGAGCTACTCTCACTAGCGCGCCGGGACCTTAGAGACTTGGGCATCACGAAGGTCGGCCACGTCAAGAGGATACTGCAGGCGGTGAAGGAGCTGCAGTGACGGCGGCGCGGCCGCTCCGAGGGAGATGGCCATTTGTAGACGTACACTCGATCGCGAATCTGCACCCGGACACAATGAAAGTGCGGGCGTAATTTTAGTTGCAGGGTGTATGTGATTGACACATAGTGCGCCCACTAGTTCATTATAAATGTGGAGGTGTTACATAAAAATGTGAAGTTAGCATGCGCACCGCGCCCGCGCTTTCATTGTGAGAGAGCCGTAAATGAGCATTGGACACGTTTCAAATCTCACGATTGATATTCTTCCAAGTAGATATTGCTGTTAATATCATAAGACTGTCCTAAAGCAATTAAATATATATTTTAATGTTTCTTGCCCTAAATGTGATTTCTGCTTCACAAATATGGGTTTTGAAGTGAGTACGATCCTCATTTACTTTGATGTTGACTGGTCAACGGTCGCGACTGCGATACCATTGCATTGTACAAAAGTTGGAAAGAATTCAACCAACAACTCCAGTACAAGAGTTGGAATTCTATAATTTGTTTATCTGTTCAAACAAATACAATTATACAATGTTAAGTCGCGACCGGAAATGCGCGAATGACCTTGTCGGTACACCGTCGGTGATTATTTCTCGCTACTTAAATCTCATACTTACTTACTTTATATAGAAGATGGACATGGACACATCTTAAAATCAACGAAGTGGATACAATACATTTGGGGGGTCAGTAAACGCGACTATTTTAAAAGCTGACCCGCGATACGAAACATAGAAAACTCATTGATTGGTGAATACCAAAATGATATTGTAGATATTTCTTCTACCAGTTTTGGTAACTAAAAGACTGAGAAAATGAAAGATAGTAAAGCAGGCAGACTTTAAATTTAACTCCAAGTTAAATGAATCGCAGTGCTAGTTGCAGAGCACTGTCTTACTCTTAAACGTTAGACAACTTGCCATGTTTTTAAACGTGTTAATATTTGTAACTTGAGATTTACTTATTGTGTCTACTAAATTAATTTCCTTTCGTACATCGAAGGCTCTACCTCTCTCGTACTGTGTTCCTGTACACTATACAATTTAATCTGTCCTTATAATGTACTCATATTCTTCTTTCATCGTAAAATATTATGTTTTCAAGAGACATTTCATTATCACCAAACAATGATACATAATATTCATGAAACTGTTTAAACAAGTATTAAGTACAAAGTTTCTAGTCTCTTTAATGTTACGTTCACTATCCTTTAATTAATTATTAAATATTACTATGCTAAATACTGTAAGTATCAAAACGATATAATATTAATAATATATGATACTTTGCATGACACAAAAAGAAAGAAAGTTTGTCACTGGAGGCACCGTAACGCACTGCAGTTTTCGTAGCACTCATTTCGTAACGAACGCATCTTTGCTACAGACTCTCCTATACTACGATAACAGTAGCACAGTCATGTAGTCTGTAACCAACATGCTACGATACCACTATAAAGTTGTACGATTAGTTTCCACGATTACTACTTCTACTACGGCTAGTTAGTACGATACTGCGCCACCTGAGTAAGAAGAGATTCTAATCAATTCAAATATTCATATATTTATCCATACCTATGGTCTAAAAGTAGCGGATTTTCCATTACGGTTGAGCTAATTGAAAAGAGCGTGGTACCTCTAGTTACACACTGTTGCATTGTGAATTTCAATTGGGAACAGACTGGACGAATTTAATAGCAATTGTCAATATACTGATCTATAAAACCTTTTTACTTGAATTTTACATTGTTGCCCCCTTCTATTTTTACAATCGTCGTTGGAGGTTGAAATCGGAACATAAATTGTGTAAGCTAGGCTTGTTTAAAGTTTGAAATGAATTTATGGATCCATTTCTGAAGAGTGTGTACAATTTTTCACCTTGTTGTTGAATAATATGTGTGTATTATAAATATTTTTGGAAGTCCACCGTCTTTTGGTCCGTGCGGCGCTCGCCTCTGCGCCTCCGCAGCTGCCAAACTGCACTTTTATTAACATTATCGTTTAAACACAACGAACAAGGGCGCATTGCTACCATTTTCCCGAATTTTATAATTATGTATACAGAGTATCTGGTAAAGGTATATCGGAACCTAGGGTTTAACAACCCTTCAAATATTATGCAACTTTTTAACGTGTCAACTGTTTGAAATCGGTTTCGAACAGTTGATCCCGCTGTGAAGCTGTACTTCCCTGTATACATTTGTACACTAATTTTAAAAAATCATGTTATTGGTATTAGTAATATCATGAACCATGTAATAATAAACATCTGTTAATTCGCCAATATATTGGGACCGGCTTCTGAACACCTTATAATTTAGTATTTTCGTTATCGTAAGACTATTAAAAAATGTAAAAAAAAAGTAATATAAAATAGATCCAAGGAAAAAAAGTATTTCATGCGCAAGCAAACACAGCACAATGAAATGTGTAAGTGTTCGCCCGATCTTTAGAAAATAAAGCTCATGGATATATTTTTCAAAATCGATTATTTTGAATATTTACTATTCTATGCATTTTAGTAAGTATATTCGTTACATAAACATGCTATGCATCTATTTCGTTGCAATTGCATTATCTTATAATATCTGTGATAATTCAAGATAATGAAAATACAGATAATATAACAATTATTTTACTAGTCTTAGTACATTCTTAGTTTAAGGAAAGTACTGAGCAGATTTTGTCTCTTTAAACCAGACATAATGATTTAAATGTAAAAGCAAAGCAATTGAATATAGTTCATACTAAATGAGCGCTAAATATGTACCTATTGTTACAAATCTAAACTAGAAGTTAGTTGGTACAGTACGTAGTAATAAACCGTGGCAACAGTTATTTGTAAAATTTACGAGTATTAGAAATAGAAACAATAAAAAAACTATAGCATTCTAAAGGCAATTTATGAACATAAATATCATATACTTACAAGTAACCATTTTCATAGTGAGAAGTGTTGATTCAAATATTAACCTTAATAATTAATTAACTATTATCCGCCTTTAATAAAAAATATAGAATAATCAATATTATATTAGCCAATAGTACTACCATTTTATTTGATGGTTCATATTGCAAGTGTTTAGACATTAAAAACTCAAATGTAAAACATAAGTATTCAATATTAAATCGTTCATGTGTAGGCAGTCATAATTATGTAGATGTATTAATCTCAATTCCATATTCTAAATAATGACAAGCAATTTGATCATCGTCTATTCCTATACTGTGCATGTGTGAGATGTAGATTGGTGTATAATGATTATAAAATGTGATCTCTCGTGTTTTTGTTATAATTTAATCTTTAGGTAACGTAACGACTGCGTTGGCGGTGGTTCACTTACTACCCACATAATATTATATCTTGCTCAGTACCTGTATATTACATTTAAAAAAAAATGTTAAACGAAAGCTTACGTAGGTATTAGAATAAAACCAAGCAGCTAATAACTGTACCTACGCTTAAACTGCTCTTGCTGGCAGGATTGTCTGGCACTTTGTACACCTATCACCTAGTGTTTGGTGGTGAGTGCCAGTACAAAATGAAATCAGTGAGAATTATATACTACTTGCATGTATAAGACTTGTATTTAGTTCATTGTTTTCATTGCTTTGATATTGTCATATGAGAATGTCCAACTAACCGCAGCCAACGCAGCCGGTCCTCCTTCACGGATCTGCCTTATAGATGTTTTTATATCTCTACCGTGCTACAGATTACTCGTGTGAATATATGATTGCGTGTATCTATACTTAAATTTATATGAACATTTATAATATAGTCTACTAACTTGTGAATGTTCGATCTATAATAATAATAATAATAATATACATATAAAAAATATTTTCGCCGTTCGGTCAGAGCGGCAAGTTAATGCCTTAGATGATTTAGGACTATTTTATTATAAATAAAATTAAAAGTAATTTATAATGGACAATGTAATCTGTATTCGAATTGTAGATATTCTTGTATAACAAATTTTCTGTGTTATTGGATTTCTTTGATGAAGTCCGAACAGATATTGTCGGCCACATTCAGGCGCTATTAATTAAGGAGACTTTTAAAAGTACTTAGTCGTTTCAATGAAATATTTAAATAACATGGTTTAGTTTTTTTAGTAAGTACCTATTATATATATCTGGATTTTTACAACTGGTGTGATTCTATGTGGTTTAAAGCATTTTCTCTGGCGATGTCATTTTGTAATTGATAGGTAAAGTTTGTTCGAGTAATAAATGAATGTTTAATAACATATTCGGCTTAGAAGATATAGCCAAAATATGCAACTGCGCATTTTAATTTGCGGAACGTTATTTGATAGATTGATGTTGGTTCAATTTAATATAATTCCATTACTATAAGTACTTTGTTTGATAGCAGTGAACAAAATGGTTGTTTTACCATTACAGAAATGTATGAAATGCAACAGCAGGGTGAAGCTTTTTTCATGTTTATATAATTTTCAAGAGAGAATCTAAGTACTAACTCTTCTTTTACTTCGGAGAATATAATTTTTCAATTTATAACTGATTTATCGCTAATACATTTATCAACCATTTGACCATCGCACAATGATAATTATGTCGTCACTTGGCTATATCTTCAAAACTAAGTGGAAACAGCAATCATTGTTGTCTTTTGAATAATATTTTTTCTTCTAAGTGTAATCATATCAATAAGTTTAAGACGATTCAATGGAGTTCTCGATATTCTTTAAATTTACGATTTAAGCAATAAGCATCGATATTGGCTTCGATTTTCTAACTATTTAAGTACTTAGTAGATATTTTGTGATGCGTTATTGTTTTAAACTGACGGCGGTTTAGTAGCTCGTGTGTTTGTGTTTTATTTTTAAATTAAGTATCATCACGACAAACTGTAAACAGTTTCGTTGTTTGTTAAACTGTCTCTGACAATAATGTTATTCAATAGGTATAGTATATGACTGCACCCGCTTATTAACCGAATGAAGGATAATTATATATATTATAAATGAATTGTTCAAGCACTTTATAATTTGGCTTGCTATACCTATGTTTACGCAGTTTGTAGCCTTTAGAGTTCTTATTTCCTTTAGACGCATGGTAACGATCCAGGGACTAGATTCTGCTTTAGATAACATTTGTCTCAGTCTTCTGATGTGGAGATTTTTCCTACAGTGCAAATATGGCCTGAATAAGCCACTGATACTGACATTAATGTAGACATTTTGAAGAATTGAAGCAATGTTATATTAATTCGCAAAAAAGAATTAATCCAGTAATATTAGAGTGCCTGCCTACTAGAGTATAAAATTGACAAGAAAGCCGCCGTCCAGTTTGAAATGAGCAGCGATCTCTTCGTTTAATTTGTTCTAGTCATTAATTATCGTAATGTTCCTGGCACAAGTTGTGAGATCTAATAATGTGTTGTTTTAGAATTAGTTCCGATAGATTTATATTGATATTAATCAGTGTGTTTTGTAAGTATATAATTTGTAGTGTTTTATGTAAAGATGGTTTGTGAATTATAAATCAAATTGGTACCTTTGTCGAATAGCACGGTCACTCCAAGTTGAAGAAGATAACTAATTGTTAGTATTTTGCGATCATCAGCACAATAAATAACGTTGACGTTTTTACGTACCTACCCAAGTCAACAGTTCAGTTCAGTTCAGTTCAGTCAACCTACATCTGCTTATACAAATATAAATAAATTACAACAAGTCACAAAAATTACCTAAATGTTAACAGCATTGCACAATTATTCTACCGAAATACAATAAATACTTTTTATTTTAATTTATAAGTAAGTACCCATCTGCCGAGAGCTTAGCCGTTACGAAATAAAACAACAATTTTCTTTGACGAAATTAGTACCTTTTCTAGGTACCTACTTTAAATCTGACACCCTCAAAGGCTCGGCTTCTAAGATCCAGATACAGGTTGACTAATAGTGAATGCCATTTGGCATTAAGCTTGCCTTTAGTACTACCTACTTTCGTTTTGAGCAATAAAGATGCAATAAATAAATGTATCTATCGAATTTACGTCATGTTTCGTCATTGGAGGGACTCGCGCTACTTATGAAGTTTGTTTGTGTGTTTTGCTCAATTTCATTTTAAGTTACTTTTGTATACAATGTCTCATTTAAGAATTAATGTGATCAAGTCTCTTTTCACTGTGGCTCTGTGTGAAGTATTTGTAAGAATCAGGTTGTACATCAATAAATAGTACATACTGATTTGACTCTACATTCCATTATGGATTAAACAATGTTCAAGTATATAGGGTTCTTAAAAATCCTTTGTTGTTTAAAAAGGTTGATACCTCAAACTAAAAGTTAAACTTTAGTTGATATAAAAGACCTCTATGATACCTACCAACACACAAAAATATGGGCCATCCCTAGGTTGCCTGGAAACTATCGCTCTTAGTGTTAAAGCCGCCCTTTGTGCGATAACACAATTTTGTTTCTATTATTACATGGCAGTAGTTTGTGTACAGACAGAATGATTGAGTGATTTATAATAAGTGGCCTTAAACAAAAAAAAACATACTAGAAAACAAACTTTCTTTGTTTTCATAATAAAGTATGTTTTTGACAATCACTATCCAGATTTTTTATTCTTAAAAAAAGACAACAACGCGTAGGCACAACTCTATTTAACTTAAGTGTGAAGATATTTGACCATTTAGTATGCTTCAATCAATTTCATGCTGACTGTATACCTACACTAGAGAATATTCCAATAAGTAATCATTAGAATTGTAAAAATTCTTTCAAATTACAATTTAAAAATGTCTTATTTACTTACTTATACCATTCTGTTTTGGAGCCTTTTTACCAAAACGTCAAGGATTATTAAAACAGTTACTTTTTATAAAGGTATTGCATATACTTTTTTATGTTTAATAACTTTGAATATACCTAGTCAGACGTTATAATAAAAACTTAATTTTGTGTTATTACTGTTAAGTACCTATACCTACTTATAACTATTTCTACAATGTACCTAATGAGATTATTGATGTGCGACTGTATGTCCTAGAAAAGAACCAGTTTTAATAAGTCGAGTGTACAACTTAATTGTATCGGGTGGCCCCCGTCGGTAAAACATTATAATAATTTTATTTTTTTTATTATTCTGAATAATTCCTGTAGGTATTTATATTTGAGAATTCAATAAATTATACTGTTACTCATAAAGCTGATTTTTATTTCTTAACACATTTTAATATGTACTTACTTGGTCTGTTTTAAGAGGCCTATTACATCTCGACTGTGATTTTTTGCGTAAAATGGCCAATTTTGGCGTTATGGATCTCAGAAACAAAAATACATTAACAATTATGACTTATTGAATAGTGTAGAATAGCTATTGGAATAGTACGTAGCGGCCTCGCTTTTTGTAAATTTTGCTTAACTTTTTAATTAAACCCAAAATTGTAGAGAAATATTTTTATAAAGTGCGCGAAGGCACTTTTTTGAGCTCATCGATTGAACTACTGTTCTAAACAAGTGATATAAAAAAAATATAAGGTTATCTCTTATAAAGTCGAATAGTGCGTAGCGGCCTCGGAATTTTTAGATATCATTGATTTTATATAGGAAAAAAATCTTATTCTAAACAAAAAAACTTCGAAAATCGCTATAAGTTAACTGTGTATATCTCCTATCTACGATAATATTATTAAGCATAATTTATACCAGAGTAATTGTTACTTCATGAGGAATAAAGACTTTATAATGAATTTATAATCATATTTCGATAAAAACGATAGGTAAATACAACTACAAAATTACTACAAAATGCGATGCGCCGGCCGTCCGAATTCAACCTATGCTCACAGAATGGAGATTTGTAATATTATGCACAAATTTATTATCCTATTTCGATAAAAACGATAAATACAACTGCAAAATTACTACAGAATTCGAAAAAGGGCATTTTACGCAAAAATCACATTCGAGATGTAATGGTCATTAATTTATGACATCCTATACACTTTTGAAAAAAGTTCGCCTTTATTCCTTATAGATCATCTTTTTAAAAACCAATCTAGCGTTTCCTAATATATACTCTTTTAGGTACAGTTGTGTAAACAACTAAAGATACCAAATTCTATGGTGAATAAGTTGCTAAGCATAGGTATGAGGGTGGGGTGTGTGTGGGTCTTCGGTGAACATGTTGATAAGTTAATGAATAACAAGATAAGAAGAAAGTAAATCATAACCATGTTTGAAAAACCATCTAAAATGACTCTTAAATCAATTTAGACATTTCAATTACACTAAAAAACTGATTTTTAGGAATTAAATTAAACAATATTTTCGCTGGTTTAAGCTTTAATGTATGGGGAATAAGTTGATAAGTCTCATGGTTGTATGTTGATAAGTCTAACTAAGTAATTTATTTTTAAGGAAAATTTTTAAACGCTGAATAAAAGACGACAACCTCAAGCGGAAATCGAACCACGCGCCTTCCGCATTCCGGGCGGCTGCCTTAACCACTTGGCTACCGAGGTCTGGTTTTCACCCTCCGAAATTTGTCAGTGCTTCATGCTTATGTTTTTTAGTCAACATTGCTTCATCAAATTTTAGAAGTTTTCACCTCTGAGATCCGAAAGAAATATTTTTACAAATATTTGAACATTCGGTTAAGATGAAGCTGAGTTTATAGATTAATGTTTTTTTATATATTTTAACGTTTTATTAACGCTTAAATATACTTAGGTAAAATTTTAAACACTGAAAAAAGACGACAACCTCAGGCAGGAATCGAACCACGCACCTTCCGCATTCCGGGCAGCTGCCTTAACCACTTGGCTACCGAGGTCTGGTTTTCACCCGTCGAAATTTGTCAGTGCTTGATGTTTATGTTTTTTAATCAACATTGCTTCATCAAATCTTAGAAGTTTTCACCTCTGAGATCCGAAAGAAATATTTTTACAAATATTTGAACATTCGGTTAAGATGAAGCTTCGTTTATAGATTAATGTTTTTTTATATGTTTTAACGTTTTACTAACGCTTAAATATTTAAGTAAAATTTTAAACACTGAAAAAAGACTATAACCTCAGGCGGTAATCGAATCCAGCCAATTGGTAGCCAAGTGGTTAAGGCAGCAGCCCGGAATGCGGAACGTGCGTGGTACGATTCCCGCTTGAGGTTGTCGTCTTTCTTCAGTGTTTAAAATCGCTGCCCTGTAAAATTGCCATTTTGGACTTATCAAGTTCTTCACGCCATGCACGGATATAGGCTATATTTTTCTATGTTTCTTTAAGAGGAAAGCACGGCTTAATCACCGAGTTGCCAAATGGCGGGTTGGTGATCTAACTAACCCGTCGATGCATCGAAAAATCCGTAACACAGTTTGCCCGACAGGAATTGAACCCTGGACTTTCGGTTATCAGTTCGAGCGCTTAGCAGCTCGTTTCTTTTTAATTTTATTTTCTAAATAATTTATATTTTATTCATATTTCATTATTGATATTTTACTATTATCAATGTTTTAATATTTTTGCTATATGATTTTTTAAGTGACTGTATTTTTAGTATTTTATGTTTAGAATTTTAATTTTTTATTTGTTTGTAATTAATTAGTGTAATTGGACAATTCCGTACTAATTAAATAAATAAATAAATAAATATGAGTGCGACTGAGTCACCCCTTCAAATGCAGTTGCATTTTTAGAATAACAAGAGTCGCAGGCGAGAAGAATTAATTGTTCATGTAGGACTTAGAAATGTTAACTCTAGTTTTATCAAACTTGTGTTATATGACTGTAGTCAAAACGCAAGGAAAAACATTGCAGGTAGCAGGGATGCATTTGAAAAAGCCTACTTTTCCCATGACCATGGCCATATCCAGTACAGGTATTAGCGCCAAATTGACATTCCATATAAGTAGTATAATTATGTGCTCATTTAATACTCCTTTCTGTGCCCATAATAGTAACGGCCAAGGACAAGCGGAGTTAATTAGGGATAATAATTAACTGTAGGTAAAATTTCAATGAAGTGGGATTATTATTTTGCGGCAAAGCAGAACCTATGACTCTATTGTTCACTTTTTCCTACATAGGTAGGTACATACAAACTAGTCAGGGAAGCCCGGTAGAGTACCTTTCGGCGATTCTCTTCTCTCCTCCATTCCGACCGCGCATACGTACAGAAAGGCCGACTCTCTTTCTCCGAAACGAAATTTCGGCCGATTTTCGTTTGCTATTTACAGTAGTTTCCATTCCTTCCGAAATTTCGTTCATGCCAAATAGGCTTGGCATTTAGGTAGATTATTAATTTTCAGAAAATTATTTAAAATTTCTATAATAATGGAAAGCGCTATATACTTATCATCATCATCATCAGCCTATAAACGTCCCACTGCTGGGCACAGGCCTCCCACGTGAGCAACGCACGTGGGGATATTGGGCCATAACCCACCACGCTGGCCCAGTGCGGGTTGGTGGGTTTTAACGGCTGCCATCTTACGACAACAACCGGGACCAACGGCTTAACGTGCCTTCCGAAGCACGGAGGAGCTCGAGATGTTTTTAAATTTGGTCACCCATCCAGCGACCCGGCATTGCGAAAGTTGCTTAGCGAGCAAGATCGCAAGCCGAACGCGCTAGCCGCTGCGCCATCGAGCTCCTACTTATACTTATATCAAACGAAACATAGTCGAAATTTCGTTTCTAAGAAAGAGGGTAGGGTAAGTGCACCAGTCAATGAACCAATCCAATGAATGAACAAAACGTCGATTTTTTTAAATAATAAGAAATCCGCGTTTTTCAACTAAACTCACTATTCTTTTTTTTAAATTGCTACACTTTTTTACGTCAACTAGTCACACAGTAATCATCCTGAGATCAGTAGTTCTAAAATGGCGAAGGTCCAAACCGGACACTCGATGGTGTTTTGTGGTTTGTATGGGGTCCGTAATAAGGAGTCAGGTAAGTCATAGTGTTTTGATATTAACGTTGTAGACGTTATGTGTGCTAGTGAAAATAAAATTGTGTCACAGGATAGTAGAACGGTTGCTTTATCTAATAAACATGAGATTTTGGAGAATTTCATGTATTTATTAAAAAATTTAGGGAGTTCGAATATATGACCACGAAAACAATCAAAATCCAGTGAATGAACATGTGGTTCATTCATTGGAGGCTTGTGATTTTTCAAAATCTAACAAATTTATAAGTTATTGCTATTCAAATTGGGTCGTTTTCTGTACATAGCTTTAATTAACGGTTGGCGTATTGGTTAATCTTCGAACTAGGTATTAATTTACTGATATTTTATGGTTTGTATGAACTCTAACGTTGATTACTACGTTCGTTTATTGGTTACGTAAATCCAGTGAATGAACACTGGTAGGTGATTATATAATAGTATGTCATTTTGAGCTGCCACTTAATTAAAAATATGTGACTGAAATCTGTTTTATTATTATTCATGTACCATTATTTTTAAAATAATGTTTTAAAATCTTTTGTAAGGTATCAATTATTTTTTCTAAGACTTTTCCAATTTAGACATTAGAACATTACTGCCCAGGGTGACATGTGAGTGCACGCGGTTAAAGGCATTTAGTCGGTCAACTATACATCCTGAAGGATAAATAAATGAAGATATTTATTAATTGATTAATTGACTGCCTGTTACTGGTTTTTTTTTCTAAATCATTTAAAAACAATACTTATTTCAGGACTTAGAAAGTGTACATAATACTTAATTATTTTTTATACCTTGATATATATAATAAAATTAAAGTATTTCTATTTAGGAAAGTTATAAATTAGCCACTTCGGACCGGAAATACATTATTTTCTATCGAAATTAGCTATTTTTCAAAGATATTTTAATTTGGCTGGTAGTTCATTTATTAGAATTAGGGTGGTAAATTTACTGAAGATTTTCGTTCATTCACTGGTGGTTTTGGGGTCTTTTTGCATAAATTATCCAAAATGTCTAAAAATAAGAGTTTTATTTAAAAACGGAGAAATTTTATTCTTCTTCAATAAATTCGGAATACCAGACAATATTATTGTTTTACCTAAGATACCCAGAGGTATGTTATTTATATTTTTAAAGTTCTGGAATTCCTTAACTGTTCATTTACTGGTGCATTTACCCTATATAGGCCCTCAGTTGCGTGCGCGTTGATAGTGAGCAAGCGAATATCGCCTAAAAGTGGTCGGCCGGGGACTTCCTGGTCTGTAGGTACATATTCACGACTTTTATCGCCCAAGGGTTAGCTAGGGACTAGGCAATGAGGACAGCAAACCTACCGTATATTGCCACACGTCTGCTGTGTTTCACCAAATTACAACTGCACATATGCTAAGCGTGATAGGTGGTGAGCCCATCGCCGCTTTACGCTGCTGAATGTATGTGCAGTTTTCAGTCCGTTAGTCGCCTTTTATGACACCCAAGGGAAGAGATGGGTTGGCACCTATTCTTCGAATGATGAGTCGCCAGCAAACAGCTCCACACAGCTCCGCCAGCACACTTTTTTCCTGAAGAACCTATGAACCTTTAGGTATTTAAAAAGTAGCATATTACCAGGAGGGTGTCACTTCGCAGTTTAGGTAGGTTCGGCCGGCGCGCCTCCCAGGCAGGCCGCCTAAGCGTATTACAGTAAAGGTTGCCGCGAACACCGAGCGCTGAGTCGCTTTTATAACTCGTAAACCCTACGGTCTGTGACGTCATGATGACAAATTGATATCCAGTCAGCGTTGCTTAACCGAATATGAACACTCGGGTCACACGATAAGTTTCAATTTCGCGTGAAAGTCGTTAGAGAGTGAACCTTCTGTACGGTAGTACTATTATTATTCTGTGATATTATGTCTAGGTATTTACCTACCTGCATTGACCAACTATCTGAATACAATAAGTTACGTTCCTACCTAATCGTATTACGTGAATGCTTCCTGTATCGATCGACAAACAGAACCGATTGACAAAATCTACATTAACGCGAGTGAAGCCGCGGGCTAAAGCTAGTGTTTTATAATATTCAATGCACCCAAGGTGAATTTTTGCAGTATTATTGCTATGCAACTTTTATACAGAAAGTGATTTTTCCACAGGCGGGACTCAAACCTCAAACCAAACAATCCTGGCCGGGTTCGGTTCTATACCTACAGGATATATTTTTTTTAGTAACTTAATCTAGAACTACAGATTTAATTTTAATTTTTTAAAATGAAAATTAAAGAAACTAAAACTGATCAAACATATCTACAAAAATACCGTTGATCATGGTAAATCGACCGAGACCGCGAAATTGAACACATTACGATACCAGGCGGCCGGGCGGGTTAATGCACTCTATGAACCCTAGTGTTTAAGTTTAGGAAGTGTA
Organism: Scoparia ambigualis; assembly: GCA_963921215.1. Classification (NCBI taxonomy): domain Eukaryota; kingdom Metazoa; phylum Arthropoda; class Insecta; order Lepidoptera; family Crambidae; genus Scoparia; species Scoparia ambigualis. Next base: position 5,513,347 of record OY992503.1, read on the forward strand.
TAGAGTGCTACAAGCGGCACTGTATCTCCATCGGTTAGGGAACCGTAAGTTTTGCGGTATAACAGTGACGCCGCCTAAGCTGCTGTAAAGTTTTTGTTAGACAACAGAAATACTAGCTGCCCTAGTCCTGTAGGTCACGTGATAGGTTAGAAATTTAAGACAATCGCGAAGCGCAGCGTAGCGATTGTCTTGAATTTCGAGGTTATTTTTTTTATTAGACAACAGAAATCTAACTCCATACAAAAATATATTTTGAATTTTTTTTTTTATACTAAGCCCGGCAAATGACCCCACTTCACCTGATGTTAAGTGGAAATGAGGTCCAGGCGCGAGGACAACTGGTGCAGCGTAAGAGACGTAGCATCAGTCATCCTCACTCTGCCGGCCCACAAAGTGCTTCTTCACGCCTCGTTTGAAGGACCCTATGTCATAGGTAGGAGGGAATACGTGTGCTGGTAGACTATTCCATCTTTTGGAAGTGCGGCAAAGAAACGAGTCACCAAATTTCTTTGTGCGAGATGGAATGTTAGAGACTGTAAATTGGTGACTCCGCAGAGCAGCACGCGTACTCCTATGGAGGAAGGGAGAAGGAGGGATGAGGTCAAAGAGTTCTTCAGAGCACTCGCCATGGTATAAACGGTAAAAGACGCTGAGTGACGCAATATCTCTACGCAATTGCAAAGGCTCGAGAGTTTTAGTGACCTCTGCATTGCCGATAATGCGCACAGCGCGGCGCTGCAATCTGTCAAAGGCATCGAGAAGGTACTTTGCGGAGCCGTCCCAAAGGTGAAAGCAATACTCCACGCAAGACCGCACCTGTGTCTTGTATAATAGACACAACTGATCAGGCGTGAAGAATCGCCGCACCTTGTTCAGGACACCGAGTTTACGTGAGGCATTTTTAATCACGGTTTCGATGTAGTCCTTTTGGTTCAGATCGCAGCGGATATCCATACCGAGCATGTTAATACTGCTCTGCAGGCCTAGAGATGTACCCTGAAGAGAGGGAAGGGGAAGGAATGGCGACTTTTTCGCTGTGAACGCGCACACCTGTGTTTTCTTGGCATTGAACTCCACCAGATTATCGGAGCCCCATTTGGAAATGAGGTCCAACATCCGATCGAGCTCAATGACAAGATTTGCTCGCTTCATTTCGGTGTCTACCCGCCCAGCCGTTGGGTGCCCGTTATATCCCCCATGCACTGTGCTATCATCTGCATAGCAATGAATGTTTCCAAGAGGAAGCATGTCATTGATATGCAGAAGGAACAGCGTGGGGGATAGAACGGAGCCTTGAGGAACACCAGCGTTCACTGACATGAACCGCGAAGCGCATCCATCTGGAAGGACACGGATTCTACGCTCATGCAGGAAGCTGGCAATCCAGGTACAGAACTGAGCGGGCAAACCGTATGCCGGGAGCTTGGAGAGAAGAGCTTTGTGCCAGACCCGATCAAAAGCCTTGGCTATGTCAAGGCTAACTGCCAGTGACTCGCCACGCTTGTCAATAGCCTCACCCCAGAGATGTGTGACGTACGCTAGAAGATCACCCGTTGACCGTTTTGGCCGAAACCCATATTGACGATCGTGAATTAGGGAGTGATCTTCTAGGTATCGAATAAGCTGTTTGTTCAATATTCGTTCTAGGATCTTACACAACACTGAAGTTACGGCTATAGGGCGGTAATTAGTCGGATCTGACCGATCTCCTTTTTTAGGGATCGGTTGCACATTAGCTTCTCTCCAAGATTCCGGCACACAACCCGAAGAGAGCGAGAGACGGTACAGACGCGTTAACACAGGGGACAACTCCGCTGCACACATTTTCAGGACTATTGCTGGGATGCCATCAGGACCGTTAGCTTTCCGGACATCGATTGACTGCATTTCCGCACGGACATCACACTGCCTGATTTTAATATCAGACATTGTGTGGCCACAGTGAGGAATTGAGGGTGGCTGTGCATCACAGTCATCGATCCGGGAGTTAGCCGCAAAGAGTTTGGCCAGGAGATCGACCTTTTCCTGCGGCTTGTGAGCTAAAGTTCCGTCAAGACATCTCAGTGGTGGCAGCGAGGGTTGGCAGAAGTTGGATTGCAAGGCTTTGGCCAGACGCCAGTAGCTACGGCTGCCCGTAGGATGCGTCAGGAGTTCTTGGCCTACTCGTGCAACGCGCTGGGCATCCGCATTAATGTAGGCCCTCTTACACGACTTGGTGGCATTATTATAGGCTGCTTTTAGCGAGCGAGTTTCGAGAGCCCCATGAGCTTTACCTCTGATCCAAGCGCGTTATGCCGTCTGTTTGCTCTCAACAGCGCTGGCACACTCGCGATTGAACCAGCGGTTGCGTCTGCCTTTGCTGATGACATAGGAGTGTGGAATATAGTATTCCATTCCTAATACTATCTCATCAGCAACGGCAGTGGCGCTAGCGGTCGGGTCCTTCCCACTAAAGCAGCGCTGCCTCCAAGGGACGGATGCAAAATACTCCCGCATCCCGTCCCAGTCTGCCGACGCGTAGTGCCAAATCTGGCGTTTCGAAACCGCTGTTGGCGGGCGCGATGCCAAGGGCACTGTGCTGGATATCAAGCAGTGATCCGAGGAACCTAAAGGAGCTCGAATCTCCACCCGGTATCCAGCTGGGCGACTCGTCAGCAGGAGGTCGAGTAAGGAGGGCGCATGGCCAACTATGTCTGGGATCCTGGTGGGCTGGTTCACCAGTTGCGTCAGGTCATGCGTGAGAGCGAATGCGTGGGCAGTTCTACCAGCATGGTCTGTTTTGGAGGAACCTAACCACAACTCATGGTGGGCGTTGAAGTCCCCCAAAAACACCAGTTCCGCCGATGGAAACCGCTCCTGCGCATCATCTGCTACCCGACTAAGATGTTCAATTAGTCGAGTTGTCTCCATGTCGCCGTTATGGGATCGGTAGACGCAGACGTAGACACGGCAATGAGAGCCTAAGTCGACGTGTACCACTAGGAGGGAGAAGGAAGGGTCCTCCAGACAGCGCGACAGCAAACATCCGCCCGAACGAATAAGCAAACTCCGGCTTTGGCTTTGAAGGATTCTTCAAGCACAAAGCCGGGATAGTTCAGGTAGGTGGTGTCAGCTGGGCGGATTATTTGCGTCTCCGTCAGGAACAACATTGCTGGCCGTGCCGTCTCAAGATGGTGGTGGACGGCATTGAGGTTTGCATGGAGTCCGCGGATGTTAGCGAACTCCACCTCAAACGGTAAGGTTGTGGTGGGGGTGTGCACCGCTGTAGAACCAGTTTTGTTGTTAGGCGCTGTCATTTTAGGAGTGGAAAGAGAGAGGCACGCCTCTCTTTTCACGGCACGGCGATTCACGAATCGAGAAAATGATGCCGCGATGCGAATGGTCAAAGTGTGGTGGCCTGTTTCCCCAGGAATTTGCCCACAGACGAGTATTATCAACCTGCCGAACGGAAGGGCCCCCGAACCCCCCCGGGAATGGCCGCCGGGACCCCACCTTCCGGTCACCAACCGGCACGACGGACCACCCCGAGATTATGCGTGGCATGGTGAGGCAGCCTCACGAGCTGGTTAGGCTCGCGTGGGCCCCTGTACTGTGCCACGGGCGGCCAGCGGGACAACCGTTTCTACGGGTCTCCCTGGTCGGCAGGTTAACGAAGTCCTCCTGGCACTGGTTTGACGGAAGCCTCCACAGACCAAATACATCGCAGCATCATCCTCTCGAGCTCTGGTTATACGCTGGCTGATCCCGAAACGCGACCGACAAGCAGTCACTTGACGGGTTTTACACCATGCGTACGTTGGTCACCAACCAGAGGGGTCAAGCCCTACCACCAGTGGAGCAGATCATCGCTCGAAAGAGTCCGTTAGTCGCTTCTTACGACACCCACCGGACGGAGAGAGGGGCGGCGATTGGTGTTCTTTCTCCGTCACCGCACGGATAAAAAATATAATGTCGTCTGAACATTATGACAAAATAATATGTTACCTACAATGCCGCTTGTGGCACTCTATACGCTTCGTACTAGGATGCCGTCAAATTACGGCATCGTAACCGATCGTACTAGAATGCCGCTTGTGGCACTCTATCCACAGCCTTAAGTTTAATGATGTCTATAACGTTACTGAATGATATAAAAAAATATGCGCACTAATAAAAAATTATACTGTATAGGTACCTACTACTATTGCATAATAATGTACTCGCCATGATGCATGTGATGAGTTTAACAGTAGTACTAACTAATGTTGATCCAACTTTTGTTTCAAATAAAATTTGATTAAATTCAATTTCAATTAAAAGTGGTCATAGGTCGGGGCTTAATTGTTTCTTTCGTTGGGAAACAAAAAAGATGCAATCCAAAGGTCCGGCAATCCAAAGGTCATGGGTTCGAATCCCATTCGAGCTTTCCTGAGACTGGTTGTTTTTTTTCTGGTAAACATTTTATCCCCTAAAAGATGCAAACCCAAATAGGACATGTGCAATGTTCAAATTCGGATGAAGTGACAGTTAGTGCCGTGTGGAAAAGCGGATCATTAAAAGCATACTACCAACCCCTCTCTTCCCGTGAGTGTCGTAAAAGCCAACCAACGGACGGCCATGATTGAGCTTCGTGTGACGTCACATTTCACAAAATAAACAAAAACTGTCTGTCAGGTATCAAGATTTTGTTTGTATAATGTGGTGTGACGTCATTAGGGCTAAATGTCACGTGACCAACCGTTTTCGCACGTGAAATGAATGAAGAAATACATGTTTTTTGCTAAAAAGCTTTTTCGAGAAAAATATATTGTAAGGGGGGTACAAAACAAGCGTTTGTAATTTTTTAAATACTTTTCCTAAAAGTGTCAGGTAGCCAAATAAAATTAGCCCATAAAATTATTTCTGCGTTACAAAAAGACAACCCAATCAACGTAATACAGCCTTTATTCGCTCCAACGACTGACTTTTCCCTAAAAGCTGCATCATTTCAGCCACGCCCGGCCCCTCACCGAGCCCACTCAGCACTGACCGCAGCATCTTCATCAGCGCAGAAAACTTCATGCCATTGTTCGAAGAGAACTCTTTGAGGCCACTTTTCAATGTCCGTTCTTCGAACTTTTCTACACCCTCTAAATAGTGGACTAGCTTCTGTAATAAGTCTTTGTTTATATTCTTTTGGGTGCAGGAAGGTAGTATCCATAGAAAACTGAACATAGGAGACACCAAATCTTCAACCCTGGTTATCCTAGCCACAGCCCAGTTGAGGACATCTCTGACGTGTTCCTCGGAGACGTTGAGGTTCCAATCGGGATATTTCTGTGTGATGAGGTCCTGTAAGTTTACTACAAGCGTTTTCGCCAGATGCTCGTCTTTCAGTTGACGTTTTATCTCTAGCCTGTTGCATTCGTGGAGCAGGTCTGGATTTAAACGGCTGGGGTGCGAAGAGATTTTTTCGATCTGGAACTGAAGTGAAAACTGGTCACAGTTGGTTATGGCAAACCTCCGTATGGCTGACCAATTTAAAAGTTATACACTATAGTTCGTTCGCGTTAAGAATGAGTGACGTCATACTTGTCCGCCGGCCTAGCCACGCTCCCTAAACATAATCAAATCGTTCCTAATTAGAAAGTGAACTTCACAGTGACCAGTTGTACGCATACTTTTATTGAATTTTAAAAAATTAATATCTCACTTATTTATAAAAATAAAGGTGGTTTGGTAATTCATTGACGAGAAAGAAAAGTTATTTACGTTTTTAAGTACCTTAAACAGTGTGATTTAAATAAGACTTTGGACATTATAGTACAAAACACAGCAACTGCATGCGGTGTGTCCGAGAGAACCGTTTATAATATTCTGAGAGAACAAAAGGAATAGAAATTAAATAGCCAGAGAAAAGGAGAGCCCGCCTGTCAATCACTGTAAGAAGAAAAATACATTCAACATATTTAATTTGATTTTAGACAGTTAAGTGTATTTTTATAAATCCATAATTAATCTTTAAAATTATATTTAAATAAATTTGATAGTATTAGGAACACCATACGGTGAATACACCTTTACCCTGCAGTTGCACTGATGACGTCACTGCATTATTAACGCGAACAAACTATAGCGGGATTTGAATCATAACACTTACTACTCGTAAAGAACAGTCTAGAATAGACAAGAAAATTAATTAGCTATTGGCAATCTAAATAAATAAATAAATGTTGTCTTTGTATTTATTACATTGCTAGTATTTTTAAATTGCTTTTATTATTTATCAAAATACCAACGAGAGGAGATAAAGAGAGACCCTTCTCACAGCTTGCTCATAGCTGATTTGATTGCCAGAAATACCAAAGAGAGCATTATAGAGAGAGACCATGCTCATAGCTTGCTCATAGCTGGTTTGATTGCCTGAAATGCCAAAGAGAGGTTAATAGAAAGAGACCATGCTTACAGCTTGCTCATAGCTGGTTTGATTGTCAGAAATGCCAAAGAGTGGATATAGAGAGAGACCATGCTTACAGCTTGCTCATAGCTGGTTTGATTGTCAGAAATGCCAAAGAGAGGATATAGAGAGAGACCATGCTTACAGCTTGCTCATAGCTGGTTTGATTGTCAGAAATGCCAAAGAGAGCATTATAGAGAGAGACCATGCTCATAGCTTGCTCATAGCTGGTTTGATTGCCAGAAATGCCAAAGAGTGGATATAGAGAGAGACCATGCTTACAGCTTGCTCATAGCTGGTTTTATTGCCAGAAATGTCAAAGAGAGGATATAGAGAGAGATCATGCTCATAGCTAGTTTCATTGTCTACGGATACATACCTCCTGCGCCAGCTCTGCCGTGGACTTGAGGCGCACGCCAGCGCCCGGCACGTGCCCGAAGCCGCCGCCCGACAGAGTGATGTAGTTCACCAGCGCGCCAGGGAGGATACCTGCCGAGGGATAATAGACCTTAAACAATGACGAGCAAGAAATATTCTTCAATACCGGTCTTCGGTAGCGGGTAAGACTCAATAGATAAAAATCGACGAATTCGTTTCGTACTAAGTGCGAATATTAAGCTAACGTGGGTCCACGACAGAGGTACCACCTACACTAAAATTAGCTCTACTCCATAAATTAAACTTTTGATCATCGATAGCTGTCATTGACATACATGATGGGACACACGGGGTGGTTTTCTGCTCTCGGTATTTGACCTGAACTCCCGGAAGAATCTTGTTAGGTATATAATTCTGCGCAGACGAGAGACAAGTATTTGTGATCATGCATGAGCGTTAGCAAATAAAACAAAACAGTGCAATGTGACTTTTTAATTTACTGATATACATACTCAAGGATTTTCGGGGGAACATTATTTACCAGTCCATACTTTTTTATAAATTAAGACAGTAGGTTTTTAGTAGGTATTTCTAAAATATTGAAGGCAGTGAGTGAGAGAGATTATTTTTAAAGTTAAATAATTAGAAAACGTGCAAATAAAATGTACCACTATTCCTGTAGTCCTCCACCTTCACGTCGCTTTGCCGTTTGCTGAGCTTCGTGCCGTCGGCGTTGACGATCAAGGGCAGGTGGCCGAACTGCGGTGCAGTCCAGCCGAATGCTCTGGAAGTTAAAGGTGCTCCTTGTAACCAACTACATCGAGTTACTATAAATGTGTCGATATGTGGCGGCGATCGCGACCTCTTACCGTCTGGATCCACGAAGTAAAAAAAAAGAAAAAATAGATTGAAACTTTCAAAAAAGAGAAAATAAAAAATCATACAGACTGGCAAAATGATGGCTAACATTGTAGAACTACATGTTTGTTTAATATCAGACAGTGTGGAGTAATTTGCTTTCCCAAAACAACAAAAAAGAAATATCTCTTACTCACTTGTAGATAAGAAGGTGTTTCGTTGTCGAAATCTGCCACTCCACACCCCTCAGGACATGCGTCACGGCCATGAGGTGGTCGTCTACCACGTTCGCGAAGTGGTACGTCGGGTAGCCGTCACTCTTCATCAGAACTGGGTCACCCTCATTCAGGGAGACGTCGTATGCGATACCACCAAATATTATGTCCTCGAACGAACAGCAGGCAGATGAGAGCTAAAGGGAGAAAGGGATTAAAATCTAATAAAGTTGAGGCTGATGCTCTCGAGCCTATAGCCGGAAGTACCAGTTCTTAGGTCAGGCCAAATGCGTTTCGGTTTTTTTTATAAATTCCCATAAATTGTAGCCAAGTATTGATTTCAATGAGAAGTCTTTGCCCAGCAGTGGAACAGGAAGAAGGCTATACACTTGGCTACCGAGGTCTGGCTTTCAAATGTCGAAATTTGTCAGTGCTTGATGCTTATGTTTTTAGTCAACATTGCTTCATCAAATCTTAGAAGTTTTCACCTCTGAGATCCGAAAGAAATATTTTTACAAATATTTGAACATTCGGTTAACATGAAGCTGCGTTTATAGATTAATGATTTATATTTTAGCGTTTTATTAACGCTTAAACATACTAAAGTAAAATTTTAAACATTGAAAAAAGACGACAACCTCGGTCGGGATCGAACCACGCACCTTCCGCATTTCGGGCGGCTGCCTTAACCACTTTAATTTTAATGTGTTTTTATAAGTTTACACCTGAATCTGATGATTCAGGTGCAGAAATAAAGTGGACATACTTTAAACCTTATACAGTATGGTGAGCCTGACTGAATTTTCTCTCTAATGTCATCTTCTGATAAGCTCCGACACCTGTTATCATATTTGGGTATCCGCTGGAACCTCACAGCATCCCTTCGTAGCAAGTTCAGACGTCTCTCTGTACAAAAACATTTGTAAGCTGACCCATTGTCCAACAATTTTGTGATGTGTTCTCTGAAATAAATATTTTTACATATTTACCTTGCACCATTGTTTACTTTTCCATTATTCATTATCAGCCTATAAATGACCCACAGCTGGGCATGGGCCGTCCCCATGGACCACAGCCCAATTGGAGATTGGGCCACAACCCATCACATCGGCCGGGCCCAATGCGGGTTGGTGGGTTTGCTTTTAACTATACTAAGAGCCTAGCATTCAAAGGAAGTCATTTTTAGGCTGCCTACATTGTTATGCCATACATGTTGTTAATTTTAAATGATTAACACTGGTTTGGTGTCTGTCTATTGGTATGGTTCCTAGCTCCTTACTTACTTACTTACCAAACAGCTTGAATCATATCACAATCCTGTCAATCTTTAGCAAAGATAAAAACCCAAAGCAAACTCTTTTGTTTAAAAATGTTACATTGGGTTGTTTATTTTTCTTATTAAAGGTCTATCATAACATAATTAGGTACGTACTGGTATATGTGCAGCCTCTCACTCTGTACATAAGGACCATGATGTCCACCTTGCTTCGGCCCTTCGTGGCACTCAATGCCCGCCCACTGCAGATCATTTATCAACGCCTCAACAGATCCTTCAACCTTCCTCGTCTGATCTGTGTCTTCTATCCGTAGTATGAACCTACCACCACGGGACTTTGCAAACAAGTAATTGTAAAGCGCCGTTCTCAACCCACCCAGGTGTAAGTAACCAGTTGGACTGGGTGCAAACCTCACTCGAGGGGCCTTCGTACTGACCGCTCTGAATACTACGTGATTACGAGCGGTAAATAGCCGCTGTAATATAGTTGAGTTCATTTTAAGTTATTTTGTAACATAACGAACTCATTTATAACACTAGGTGTAATTATTATTTACTTTTTAGGTTAGAAGCAAAAAAGAAAAAATTATTAATAACAACAGTAATCAGCTGTTTCATGACATTGACATTATGTGACTTTCGACAGCAAGCAAGAGCAAAGCCAAGTTACGTTCTACATCAAAAATGGTTACAAAACACGACAAACATTACACAATTATTTATTTTAAATAATATTTACAATTTAACTTACTATTTAATTTTGGCATTTGAAAAACAGAATGGGTAAACATTATTGTGTATTAACTTGTGTAAGTTTAATTAATTCACTATATTTTTATAATCTAGACGCACGCACATGAATATTTTTGGGCGGTAGTACAATTTACTATGGTATTTTTAATAATATTGCCAGAATAGTTAAATTCCAATGAAAAGTGGTAAAAAAATTAAGGCCTTTAAAATTATTAAAAACTAATGTTAATAATAATTTACAAAAACTAAAATATGATTACAAAGAAAGTAGGTACTTACCTATGTGAATGTAAACATATACAAATTTGATCTCTGATGGATGACTGATAAGATGATAGCCTAGATGACTTTTTGTACTACCAGATAACTAAAATGTGGTTTTAACTAAACCCATATTAATTGACCCATTTGTTTGTTTTTATATTTATCTGAATTCTTTAATTTTTTACTTTTTTTTTTAACAAAGAAGAAAATACAGGTAGGGTAAATATTCATTTTGTATCACAAAAACCTTGACAGTTTGTCCGGATACAAATCACACTTAAGTGTCGCTTATCAACACTAACAAAGAAAAGTTGTATAAAATAGTACAATATAAAAGACAATAAAGACAAAGAAGACAAATTTTGCAACTTAGCCTAAATATAATTATTGTAAATAAACATAATGTTTAGTGCTCGCGGGTAGTAAGCTTGTTCAAATGGAGTCGGCCAAGAAACGGCTACATTCACATTGGTATTTGGAGAAATTTTTTTCCATAGTTGATGCGTTGTGCGCTCGTAGACAACTACAACATACAGGTGATGCGTGATGCTGACATTTATTTGTAATATGTTATTTTCCCTTTATTTATAACTTTTGTAGCATAGTTTTAAAGTAGATTTTAAGTTTATTTTTATAGTTTTCATCTGTCATTTCTGTTAATATTTTTGGTGGTATTTCATTTAAGAGTGTTGGTACTAAATAATATTTAGATTTTACACATAAAAATATAGGTAGTTACTTATTTATGTCTTTTTAAACGAAAATAAAGCACCTAAGAAATGGTATATTTACGTGTTTTAGGTAGATTCGTATTTGATAGTAGAGAAAACAAAATCGACATAGACAGCGCTAACAGTTGGACTGTCATGCCATGATTTCTATGAAGATAATATAGCAAGGCTTAGCTCGAAATAACAATATAATATTTCATATTTAGTGTTTAGACTTAAAAATTATAAGTAACCGCAGGGCAGCGCAGCGTACACGTTTATCATTAATTTGGATGTCACTATATATTCTTTGCTTGTAATCCCTTTGTCTGTCACGAAGACTCCTAGAGGTCACTAACTGTTACATACTGTTATTTTTACGATAGTTGAGCTTTTAATATACTTTCGCAAATTGTAATGCCTAATTAATGTGAACAATTATTTTAATTTGTTTGCAATAAAAACGTTCGTTCTTTTTAGTAAAAAACAAAAACAGAAAGGTGAGTTTTTGTTTTGGGGTGGCAATAAAAGTTTGTCTATGATTGTTATTTCACTTCTGTACCGATGTCGAAATAACAGTGAAAGTCATTAAAATTAGCAAAAATCTATCGAAAATGGTGAGTAATCGTGATAAATCATGAAATAAATTCGTTAAAATTGACTTGCGTAAATAAGTGATAATCGTAATTAAAGAAAATTGCGCTGTACAAGTGACAGCTAAGCAGTGTGGAGGTTATGACGTTCCTGCGTTTTCTTTCAGAATAAATTAAAATCATCACAGAGAGACAAAGTGAAGAAATTCGTCGCATTCACGCAGACAAGCGAAACCACGGCCATATATTGTCTCTCACAAAATGATTGGAAGTTGGATCTCGCGAGTGATAATTACTTTCAGAACCCTGAAGCGTACTACAAAGATCCCGTGAAGGCTTCTGTGGATCGTAAAAAACTTGAACAACTATTCAACAAGTACAGAGACCAACAGGAGGCAGATAAAATCACTGTAGACGGTGTTATGAAGTTCCTAGAAGATTTGAATCTTAGCCCTGAATCTATTTTAGTTTTGATCATTGCATGGAAGTGTAAAGCTGCAGTGCAATGTGAATTTAGCAAGGACGAGTTTACAACTGGCCTATTAGAACTAGGAGCGGATAGTATAGACAAATTGAAGGCAAAACTGCCCACCCTAGAGTCAGAAATAAAAGATACAAATAAGTTTAAAGACTTCTATCATTTTACGTTTAACTATGCTAAAAACCCTGGCCAGAAAGGCTTGGAACTGGATATGGCAATAGCTTATTGGAATATAGTACTCCGTGGGAGATTCAAATTCTTAGATGCTTGGTGCAAATTTCTCACGGTGAGTGTTATCCTGAAGTAATCTAAAATAAACAATGATTGTGTTTGTGAACCTTGCAGAATTTTATGACTTTATTGTTAGTGGAAAGAAAACAAACTTCCATTTGTGTAGTAATTTTTACACAAACTGGCTGCAAAATTTTACTAGCGATATATTATTGTTAACAATCTAATATTTGTATTTTTTTATTAGCACATTAACCAACACATGTCTTAACATTATAGGAGCACCACAAAAGATCTATACCAAAAGACACTTGGAATCTACTTCTCGATTTTGCTACCCAAATTGATGATGGCATGAGTAACTACGATGCAGAAGGAGCGTGGCCAGTCCTCATTGATGATTTTGTTGAGTGGTGTCAAAAGCAAGGGCTCACCGCAGAAGGAGTAAAAGCATTGGAGCCAGCGTCCGGCTAGCTGACACTCAACGGCTGCCCCCAGCACGAAGCGAACACACATGACATGTATGCCGAGGCAGAACAACGGGACTGTAGCTATGCTGTTACACTGAGGACATACATATTTATTTTACTATCTCGCTTTTTGCTGTACGGTCTTGAGCTGTGTACAGTTGAGTGGGTCGCAATCTTGATAGTTTTTGAATTATGTAGCTGACTAAATTTTGACATGCTTCCATCCTATAACTAAAGTGTCAGTTTAAAAACAGAACTGCCATGAAAGCCTCTTTAGATTGTATTTAGGTGGATAAGTCATTTTGGTCTTGGTTACACTCTCCTGTATAGGGCTCTTGCACTATTTGTCCATTAGATCAAATTTTCATGTAGATTCTTGTTGATCCAGTTTCCTCATTACCTGCACTAGGGTATGTCATAAATTTATAGGAAAATATTTTTTTCCTCTGAAGACATAAATCTAAGATATATTTTTAATGGTTTTCAAATTTTTAAGAAAGTTCTTATTTTATAGTATAGAACGTCGTAAATTTAAATTAAGATGTAAATATGTATATACACTTAATGATATTACTTTTTTAGTATTAAAACTTAGAATTTTTTTTAGTTTAATTTTTTTATGAGCAGGTGCAACACTGAAGTAACTTTTTATTATAATACCAATGATTTCTTATTAATACACAAATGATTATAATGCCTTACTTTCTTGTACCTATCACAAATATAATGACAATCTTTAGTAGTTCTAGTAATCATTTTTTCTAAAATTCATTTGTACAAGCAGAACCTAATAACCATCAGATGTTAATGTCTCAGTGCAATTTCAATCATATTAAATGTGATAAAATAATGATGATGTTTTAATCTAGAGTCCTAAAGTATTTATATATAACTGTTGTTATCAAAGCCTTTTAACATATTATGTAAAGTCATGGAAGTAATATCTAAAGATTATGGCTAACTATTTCAATATTGTCATTGTTATAGCGCTCGGTTGGTTTATATGCATGACTTTTAGTATAAACGGTAGTAATTTGGGACGCAATGCCTTTGTATGAATTGTACTTACGCGTCAATCAGAATGCAGATCGCAGCGAATACCGCTCAGATTGACTGAGCGCTTAATACATTGTCTGTGACTATACAAAGGCTTAAAAAGAATACAAACTAAACAATAATCTAGAAAGATTGTCTGTTCTAATAGTAGAATGTAATCTTTGTCAATTCTTACGTGTCTAATTTACTATGAATATGAGGCTGTTAAATTGTATCCAGTTATTTGCAGTGTCCACTAACTGATTTCATTAATTTTCATTGTTTGTAGATGTTTCTAGAGGAAGTAATTATTTGCGCTTCTCAGATAACCTTGAATTAAAATCATAATTGAAAGTGTTTGGTACTTAGTTTTAATGTACAAAAGATGAAATTGATGTATTGAGTATTAAATTACAAAAAATTGTTAAATAAATTACTTTTATTTCTTGACAGATCCAGATCCAGAAGTAGGTGGCTTATCTCTTATTATCATGTTACAACAACTGGCTCTGAACGAAGGCGCTCGTGCCACCATTACGGGAGGTTTACAACTTGTAGTAAACAAGGCTTCTACTTGGTTTACAACCGCCGTTGATCTTATCAGTCACAAGCAGTGTTACAATTTTTAGCAGGATCCTGCTTTTTTGGTATTTTTTTTTAATAATTTGATCCATTTGCTGAAAAAAAACGCGATGATTAATTTTATATCTTTATTAGCTAGATATGAGCGTTTAAAGATGTAAAAAATACCGTGCTGTACGTAAGTACATTAATATTATACGAACTTGGTTTTTTTCAGTAACCACATTGTATGTACTACTACTACTGTTGTCCTACTGTTACATGGTAATGGTGTGTAAGGCAGTGGCAGCACAGCAGACCGCAGCAAGTTTCCAACACGCGACCGCAAACCAAGGTCGTGGAAATGTTAACCAAAATATCGTTGCAAACAACTAGCCACACTGTTGTTAACCGAGGTTGTAAACGTCGGGTTACAACAGTCTGGTAGCCCATAAGGGATGATTTTTAATAGAGCGGACCGTGCACGGGGCGTGTCCCGTCCGGGCCCGGACGACGCCGCTGACTTGAGACGCTGCATTACATTTTGTATTTATATTAGAGCGGGCCGTGTCCGGGCCGGGCTTGACACGGATCATGCACGCTGTAATATGAACTGCTTCATACAAAATGTATGCAACGTCTCAAATCAGTGTCGCCGTCCGGGACCGGACGGAACACCCTCCGTGCACGGCCCGCTCTAATATAAATCATCCCTAACAGTCGACCGACTCATGTACTTGCGCGGGACAACGATGGGGGGTATACGCGGGGAAGTGAGCGGCAGAGTCGGCTTACTAAGGTCAGTGTCTCGAACAATAACTAAAGCTATTGTTCTGAGGTCAGTGTGGGGAAGTGTAACTAGGGGGCAAGTGTGGATGCCCTTTGTGTTTCGAAAACTATTTGAGCTTTTGTTGGCAGCGACATCACCCGTGTAGGGACGGGTCAGAACACAGATCCCTACTGCCGCCGGATAGCATGACATAGGAGCCGTCTAACCGTGCAGGTTCAAGAGGTGGTAGGCTTTAGCCGCCGGCTCAATCACCACCCTCCGGACAAAGCCATGATGCCAAGCGGCTCACGTTCCATCATGATGTCCGGAAATGCCGTACCTGGGGAGAAGTGGGGTTTTGTTGCGTTTGTTTGACGTCCGATCAAAGATGCAAGCATCGGCGCAGCATCGGATGGCCAAACTCGGAGAGTAGCGGGATCTGAGGCACGGTTCTCCGCTGGCCGACCGCAGACAGTTGGGGGCCCAAGTGTTGGGAGCAGCCACTCATGAACGGCTGCCCCGCCATCTAGCAAAAAATCCCTGGAGTGCGCTATCGTGCCGATTGGCGACCGGACGGGAGAACCCGATACACTCTAGGGGGGGGCTCGGGTGTTCCCGCAGTCTCCAGTTTGGTCCTTCACTTGGTGTTGAGCTCTGCTCGCGTTTTTGGGAAGGATAAGGGCGCCGCGACCCTTTACGGACCTCCATCTAATTCCATACATGTCAAAAAGAAGTAGAAAAACGGTTTCACAGCGGATGCACATCCTCCTGCTCCAAGTGCACCTCACAAATATCCGAGGACTGCACTCAAATATCGTCTCAGTCCACCACCACCTCGAGACTGCCAAACCACACCTTCTATTTCTCACCGAAACGCAGATATGATGTCCGGCAGACGCTACCTATCTAGCGTACCCAGGCTACGTCCTAGAGCATCACTTCAGGGCTCGTTTAGGCGTATGCTTGTTTGCCCGTGATGACATCTGCTATCGGCGTCTCCGTCACAATGAAGACCCTAATTTCTCCTTGATGTGGGTGCTCGTAGACATTGGCATCGACAAAATCTTGTATGCCATAATCTTCAGATCGCACAGCGGAGATGTTGAGACAACCCGGCTCATGAACCACCTCAGTGAGAAGGCCGATGTGGCTCGACAAAAGTATCCCACAGCCCAACTTGTGCTTCTGGGGAATTTTAATGCTCACCACCAAGAGTGGCTATACCCATACCAGAACACCGATCACGCTGGAAGGGAAGTGCGTAAGCTTGCTTTGAGTTACAACCTTACCCAACTGGTACAGGATGCAACAAGGATAGCAGACGTTGATAGCCACACACCCAATTGCTTAGACCTTCTGCTGATAACGGATCCAGACCGCTACTCAGTGTCAGTTTCTTCACCTTTAGGTAGCTTTGACGAGATGCGTTCTTTCTTTGCATCCTATCCCTGGCGGCAGGTCTACTTTTCTTCTAGCGACCCCTTGACCTGCGAAATGGCTGTGGCAGAGGTCTTGCGTCAAGGAATGGAAAATTATATATTCCGTTCTCCAATGTTCCTCTGTACAGTAAAGTTCACCCATGGTTTGGAGCCGAATGTAGAAGTGCGAAATCGCTAAAGCATAAAGCTTATATAGCCTGGGCATAAGCTCGAGTTAGCATGGTCGTGGATGTCCGTGAAAAGAAGAAAGCCTTTAACCGTGCCGCCAAATCAAGTAAAAAGGCGCAAAAGAAGGCTTGTTTCAACCATTAAGCCGAATACTATAACTTCTGTCGGCCCTCACTTCCTCCACTGCTGAAACCAGATGGGTCGCTGGCTCATACCGCTACTGATAAGGCAAATTTATTTGCCAATCTCTTCGCGTCTTGAAGATGGTGGTGCTGTGCCCCCACGTGCAGCAGTTTGCGAAACGACCATGTCGGAAATTCGCATACGCCAATCGGAGGTACGGAATTAAAGCACTACCTAAGTAATCTCGCTCGACGTGAACGATTCCAGCCTTAGTCCTGAGGACATGTGCGCCGGAGTTGACACCAATTATGACACGCCTCTTTCGCCTTTCGTTTGAGACCCGGTAGCGTGCCTAAAGCATGGAAGTCGGCTAACGTGCAACCAGTGCCCAAAAAGGGTAGTCGTGCTGAACCCGCCAACTACAGGCCAATATCAGTCACATCCATTATCTGTAAGACTAATGGAACGTGTTCTAAATAACAGTGACAGTGACTGTCAATACCATTGAGTTAAACTAATATACTAAATCAATGGTCAATACGGTTTCCGCCAAAACCGGTCCACAATACGTCACTCACATCTGTAGCGAAGCAATCAAGAATTACGGTTTAACGCTTGCCGTTTCCCTCGACATCTCAAAGGCTTTTGACAGTTTGGTACGACGCACGGTGGGGCCGAAATACCGATTTTTGAACTAGACAAACTGAGCGGCGTCATAGATTCACTGTGGAGATTCCGCATATGCGTGCGAAGCGCTTTGAGTCTACTTTCATAATTCGTACTGCAAAGCTGTGGAACTTCCTGCCTGAGTCGGTGTTTCCTTTATGGAACAATATTGGGGTCTTCAAATCACGAGTGAACAGGGGCCCAAGTCTGCTAATTTACGAATGGCTTAATCGTATTGTAATTGTTTGACACATTTGGTATTCTCTTACTCATATAAGAATCGCCATTTTAAAATTTGACACATTTTTTAGGACGAACTCGAGTTAGCACGTGCTTTTTCAATCGATAAAAATATTGATTTTGAAGAATTTGTATATTTTAATTTGTATATTATTTGTTTACGCAGAGAGTTAGAGATTATACCCTAAACTACATGATTTTTAAATTCAAAATAAACTTCGAAAAAAGTATGACACACTTAGCCATAGTGACCATATTAAAAACTTGACACTGGCTAAATGTGATCGCACGAAGCAAATAAATAAAGAAATAAAAAATGATTGACATTGACACTGACAGTTTTGCATGCATCTCTTGACGGACTTCTATTGGCGGGAAAGTGAAGCGTCATGTCTGCAGTTTTGTTTTATTTTCTAAAATTCGTGTTTTTTCGAACATTAATGTGAAATAATAGTGGATTATTAACCGTTAAGTGTTTGTGAACGTGCATGAGTGTTGGCAAATGAAACAAAACAGTGCAACATCACTTTTCAAATTCTCTCAAGTAGTCCGCGTGAGACCTCAGTAAAGTCCCACATCTTTACTGAGAACTCAAGGGGTTTGGGGAACATCATTTATTATTCATCTTAATCACCACTCATTATCATCAAGGGAAAAAAACAAATAAAAAACTAATGACTAGGCAGTATGGCTCAGACCTTAGCCTGTTCCTTCATGGAGTGCGTTCCGTCGTTCTGGGTGTAGTTGTTTGGTTAAAGTTGAGTTTGGTTAAACTCGTTTGAGTTGCAACTGAGCCACGGAACGTTCGAGTTGTTTTTATAACCTCTTCTGAAGTATTCCTGTCAAAAACTAGAGAAAACTCTTCTTTTGTCTAAATTTTTTCCACTTTTATACAATATTTAAACCTAATTATTAAAAAGTAAAACAATACGAAACAAACAGTCCGAATTTTTCGAGACGTTTTGACATAAATTGCAAAATTTGACACTATAACAATGACATATACGTCAAATAGCTGTCAGAGTGAAAAACAACCATCCGATTTGATGGTTGTTTGGTTGCTGCGCTCTGAGCCACAGAACGGATGAAACTACGCTCTGACAGCCGTCAGAGTAAAATTTCACCAAGCCACGGAACGGGTAAAGCGCGCGCCGGACTGCGCTCGAGTGCACTCGAGTGAAGTGAAGCCACGGAACGCAGCCCTAGAACAAATATATATTTAAAAAAAATGCATCTCTTGACATAACCCTGACGTGAGTGAGTGACGAACGGCGACGAAATTGTAAAAACCAAATTATTTACAAAAATAGTTATTGCACATTAACAGAGAATAAAATGGCTAGCGGCGTAAAACTTGGCGGTGTCTTAAAGGAACTGAGAATACATTTATGTCAGACGAGCAAACAATCAGCAGGAGTGCGGTAACTACAGAATACATTTGATTACATAAATACTTTTCCAACCAAACCATCATAGTAAAAGGTTACTTTAATTTCAGAGATTTCATTCAAAAAAACTATGTGGATATCAAGAAAGACAATCCTAATTTTCCAATACTCATCCGTGAATGCAGTGGAGTACAGCCCCGCGTGTGGGCTCGTTATGGTAAACATAATATTTCTCTGGGGTTGACTTTTGAATCGAGTCGCCTGAATTTGAAGAAACTAACACGGGGGGGTCTAAGGGGTTCTTAAATAAAGGTTTATTAACATTTTAGCTGCCGCCGTTGCGTTAAATTATTAAAAAAACCACTTGAAAGTTTTGTCAAAATCGGCTATAATCACGAAAAATTACACGTTTTTAGGTTATACAGTACCATAGTAACAGAATCGAAGCAGGGGGACGGGGGGGGGGGGGGGCGCAGCCCCCCGCCATGAAAAAAGTTTCAAGAGTCAATTAGGTTAGGTTAGGTTAGTATGTTGACCAAAAACGCGCGAGCCGAGCGAGCGAAGCGAGCGTGCCGCGGTAGCGGCCGGCGAAGCGCCAGAAATGACATTTTTGTAAATTTCCATATTTTAAAAAAAATTACACAACTTAAAAATTACTTCTCTGTGGCAGGAGGGGTAAGTGGGGGGGCACTCTTTATTCCTCCCCTCCCCTTCCCCCACCAATTATGGCGACTCGATAAAACTACTTGTTGGCGGTAGGGGGAGTAAGTGGGGGAGTACTCCTCCCCCCTCCCCCTACCTTCTCCACCCCCACCCCACCCCCGATTCAGGCGACTCGATTCAAAAGTTTTACCTTTCTCTGTAATTCCTTACATACAACATTACTCCTGTCCTGGCGCTTTTAAAGAGCATAAATACGATGAACATAGCATTTCTTTGCAGACAAAGGGCATGAAGTATGTACAAGTCTGGAAGACTTGAATGCTGATCAAGTGAAGACTGTAATTATGGAAACAGTCAGTCTTGTTAGTGTTTAAACAAATTATAAAAGTTTTAGTAGGTACTTACTCTTTATCTGTAGATTTTTTAAAATAAATAAAATAAAACAACCCTATAAGAAAATGGAAATAGTTTTCATTTTATTTTGAATAAGGTTTAGTAGGAATGTAGCATCAATATTGGCTCTTAACCCATATATGCCCAAGGGGTCGAGAACGACCCTCCAAACAGATGCAGTCTTTATTTTTTTTTAGGGAAACCAATTATCGAAATACAATTATGAAACTATATCATACAAAGTGAATAACAGCACTATCGATAACTATTTATTGTTCCATTACTAGAAAAATGAGTATCAATTTATGGTTTTTTAAAGTTTTGATTTGTTCTGGTGTGGCGATTTTTAGGTTTGCACGGACAGCAATGTTAGTTTTAAGAGTTATTATTTTAAATATTTAAAATAAAACAGTCAATTTAGATAAATCGATTATTGCTTTATGTAATGTAATAATACAATTTTAGATAGACTTTCAATTAGATGGCTAAATCAAAGTAATTACTTGGATGGGTCGCTAATGACCCCCTGGGCACATCTGTTCCAAAAATTGCTAAGAGGGATGGGTGGAATAAAATAGTACTGAGACAGATAAAGTCTATTTTATTTCAAAAAGCTATGCATGTCAACTATTAAACATTTGTCATGAAAATAGAGATTGCATTTTATACATTTTATGACGGTTTTGTTTTGTCACACGGCATATCTTCGCCTAGCCTGACCAGTCAAAATGTTGTGGTCTACTGCATGTCTCTTCACACTGAAAGAAACACTTGTAGCTACGAGAAGCTGTGGTTTTGCTGAAGCTGTGGTCTAACTTATGCCATAGCTGTACAATAAGTACGAGGCGAAACTTCAGATTAGCAACGGTAGCTCCAACCATAACAATAGATATACCATTTCTTTCCTCTCATTGCAATTGCAATATTAGTATCTAAGCATAATTGATCAACGCCACCTTTATATTATTTATATTTATAGATAACATGAAGTTGGATGTATTATCAATATCTGTTTTGTTGCAACATAATATATTTGTACTATTCACATATAATTGAGATAATAGTTGGACAATACTTGCTTGCGAGATCTTATATAGCTACCGTCGATGCTCTGATGTGAAGATCCTAAAGAATGAAGTATTCTTTAGCTAAGACATAAATTGGACCGGCAAAACCACAGCTTCACACACTCGTAGCTACAAATGTTCCTGTCAGTGAGCTGAAACATTCAGTAGACCACGACATTGAACTGGCCAGGTTATGTGACGATATGCATTGCGTAAAAACAAAATCGTGTCCAAAAAATGCAATGTCAATTGAGCTGTGATGACTTGAGCTTTACGTTAATAGTTTTTTTTAAAGAAAATCGCCTCCATCACTCTCAGTACTGTTTTATTTCACCCATATACCCCGAGCAATTTTTGCACCAGATGTGCCCAGGGGGTCGTTTACGACCCATTGAAAAAAAGAGACTTTCAGTTGTGTAAAAAAATTAAAAGAATTTTTTCTGAAGTAGAAATAATGAAAAATTAACAAATTCAAAAAATTATAAAAATCGGAGCTGCAAATAGTTGTGGGTAGATAGATATGAGTTGTTACGTGATTTTATCGAAACGAAACATAACCAGTTATTCCGATATAGTCACCTGTTTTGAAACAAGTGATTTTTCGTAGCTAGTTATTTTTACAAGTGCTTTGACAATGAGCTTATTAACATAACAGCCTGACTAGGTGACACCAACTCATGAGTATGATGTAGCTAGCTACCGTTATTTAGTTATCAGGACTTAGTGACAATTTAAACAAGTTTTTTAACATTATTGTAGAAGTAAGTAAGCATTGATCTAATGAACTTTTCTTCATACTTTAACCAGGCTTAGGACTAACTGCATTAACTATGTAGGAAGGATAAATTATGTAATGCAGGCGTATTTAAAAGTTCATTCTATACAATGATTTGAAATTATTATTAATACAATATTTTAGTTATTTACACATTTTCACATAAGTACTTAAAAGATTTAAAAGTTATTTAAATATTTTATCGTTCCTGTCTATTTACAACTTTTGATTATTTAAAAATTTTAATAGTTGTTTTTAGCCATTTACACATTTTTAAATTACGTTTTTTTGTTCTTTTTTACATTACGTTTTTTTGTGTCGGTCATATTCGTCACCGGTCGGCGTTACTCGCTCTCTGCGCATAACGTCGTTGCTTTAGGGAACTGGTTACGAAAAATCACTGGTTCATTTTTTAAGCCGAAACTAGTGATTCCGTTACAGGCTGCATAACCTGTATATACTGTATAATAACGCCCATACAATCGGCTGGACCAAAATAAAACACTGAATGCGCCATACTACTAACTTTACACCAGAGACACTTTTAAGAAACATGTAGTACAAGGGTTCTATTGGGCTCATAGACTTGTAGTATTATTTTTTTCTAGAAGATGATAATGTAATAAATTATGCTTATAATTTGTTTTGTATTATTACCTTTCTGTACATGATTTATTTAATATTTTTGGATATTTCGTGTACCTAAGTACCTATATTGGAAAAACTGTATAGGCATTCGTTATTTTTATGATAAATTAATAATAAAAAAATGATATGTTGAATGTTTGTAGCGAATAATATTGATTATTAATGAATAAAGATAATAGTTTCTTAATAGGGCACAAAACAAAAAGTTCAAGAAAGATATTTGTTTAGAAAGTATTTTTTATATTAAAGAGAGTTTTATAAAATTATATAGATGCTTAAAATTACAAAGGTTCTATTAAAAAACATTTGAAGAAAGATTTGTGGACGAAAATGATGAATAGCTTACTATTTACCAATTTTCCCCCACTAATTGTCCTTCAGATACTAAATCTGCCAGATCATTAGAGAACTTTTCCCTGTTAGAGGGTATAAGCCTCACGAGCTTATTAATAATCTCATCTTTTTTTAAATTTTTTAGCCCTCTTAGGGTATCTTCACTTGCTGGTACTGCACTATAATTGTGTCGTTTTTGCAAAAAATCTACTTCTTTAAACTCATCTTTCAAATTTTCTTTAATAAACACGTTCCTTATACCTCTTCTAAATTTAACTTCAACAATATTCTTTAGTTTTATTTCTTGTAAATTATCGTTTTGGCTAGCGTTTAATTCGGAACGTGCATGGATAAACCGTGTTTTAAATTTGCGCATGTGATTTTCAGTGTTTTATAATAGTTTTATTGAATTTAGTGGCGTATTCAGTGTTTTCACACTTCTGTATGTTAGTTATTAGGGAAGATATTTTAAAAAGGGTCTTCAATTCTGATACAGTCGAGCATGATATGTCCATTTGTCAAAAAATGCCAAAAATAGCAAAATGGCATATTCAGTGTTTTATTTTGGTCCAGCCGACATAGTTGTGGGCATATATGGGTTAAAGAAATCACTTTTAATTAGTTTCAATATAATATATATAATAATTATCAAAATATACTACTCTGTAGTTAATTTGACTTCATCTCATCTCATACATATATATTTTAAATAAAATGTAAGTATGTACTTATTGTATCATGTAATATTGATTGTAAATATTAAAATAAAAAAATAACAGGTCTACTCTAGTTTATGTTGGCAACATTTGGTGATTGCTTGTTACAATTAATTTTGAATGAAACACCTGTCCTCTCACAAACCCTGATACTGCAACGGGTTTGTGGTAATTTGAGTAAATCCTTAAAGTTTGATTTCAATGTATGTAGTTCTTGTATCTTTAAAAAACAAAATTGTATCAGGTAGTGTTTAACATCCTAGGTACTCAATAAAAAAAATATGTAATTTTAAAATGTCTATTGTCTTTATTGTAGAAAAAGGAGTAGAGCGCAGTGCACCTCTTACCAACCTGTCAGCCAGTGATGTCTTCACAACAATCAAGCAACTAGCGAAATAAATTTATTTTATTTATTTACTTAAAATATTAATAGAACACAATTATCAGTTTTAAATAAAACATCTGTTACATTAAAATAATATTTTTATTATCTTATAATCATGTAATCTACCAGACTTTGTAAAAAATAACATCTAAAACTCTATAAACTTTAAGCACAATCTAAAAATGATTATCTTCATTATTATTATCATACACTATAACGTCTATAACTATAAATATTGTCCAAGAAGATAATTCTATTTGAGTAATGTATGACCTAAGTATATTAAATGGGTTATTTATTACTATCGTAATTTACATTGTTATATATTACACAGTATTTCACGCTGGCCCACCGCTTACAACTGTATAAAGCACAGGTCAAGCTGCATATGGAATACTGCTCCCATCTTTGCACCCCAATACCAACTCCTTCCTTTTGACCACATTCAACGCAGAGCTGCTCGAATTGTCGACGACATGGTTATTTCAGGTCGGCTCGACCCACTGGCTCTTCGGAGAGACGTTGCGTCTCTGTATATTGTACCGCATATATCATGGGGAGTGTTCTGAGAAATTGTTCAGCTTGATCCCTGCCGCTGATTTCCTACACCGCACTACACGCAATCGACTGTCATTCCATCCACATAACCTTAATGGATGGCGGTCCACTACTGTGCGTTTTTCACGAAATTTCTTGCCTCGAACTGCAGGGTTGTGGAACCAGCTCTCGGCGGCGGTATTTCCGGACCCCTCTCCTTAATTCACTAAGTTTTATTTGTACTGGCACCTCGAGACCAACCGTTAGGTTATGCAATGCGCCAGTAAAACACTCGCGCAGGAGACCATCTGCGTTAAGTCTTGACGCCAAATCAGTGCCCGCCGCAGCGCGCTCTTCATTCGGTACTCATAAGACTAGAGTCTCGGGAGAATCTCCCCGTGAACACGTGTAGTTCACTGCCTATTGTCCAGATAGGTAACCGGAGCTGTCAAGCTCGCTCACTTCTCGTTGCACGAAGGGCACAACTTGCAGTTGCCACTGCTAGGGTCGTCGACTCTAAAGTCGACTCCCAAGTGTCCACCTTGGTCGCGGAGTAGTAAGCACACTCACTTCTCGGAACCCATCCGGGCGCCTAGCCAGTTCCCACGTCCTACGCGGCTGGCTGGACCAGAGGCTACTGCATCTAGGGGGCCGCCTCTACTAGTTCTCCATACTAGTACCGGAGATGTCAACACCAATGTCCAATGAGAACCACCGGACAAAGCTGCCAACTATAAGGTAAACTCACGTTCCCGCAGGACTTTTCGCTTCTGGCCCCTCAGAGACCGCTACTAGGCCCCGCTCGCTGTGCGCTAGTTTGGAAGTCCTGGCACACAATACCAGGACAAACGAACATTCCCAAGCTCTACAGCTAACCACAAGCCACTACGAGTCCAACCTACGTCCGGATCCCGCCGGTCAAAGCACAACCAGCGGGGGGCATGAACCGGAACCCCGTAGTACCTCTGAAAACACAGCCGGGGTCGGTAGATAGGGACTATCGGGGTCGGTAGATAAGGATTAGGGGGAGGGTATTTCCGGACCGTTACGACTTAAGGGCCCCACAGACGATCAGGTCGCCTGCAGGTAGGTATCGACCTGTCAGTTAGTAGTACAACGCACGGGCGGCGGCGGAACTGACAGGCTGATACCTGCAGGCGAACTGATCGTGTATGGGGCCCACCGGAAGGTATCAGCCAACTGACAAGCTTATACCTGCCGATGTGCCGGTGAACTGATCGTGTGTGGCGCCCGGCGGCAGGTATCAGCTTGTCAGTTAGTACTAGCCGTCCGTGCGTTGTACTACTCACTAACAGGCCGATACCTGCAGGCGACCTGATCATCTGTGGGGCCCTTAAGATATAATAGTAATGGGCGGTTTTCTGACAGCACAATTAAAAAATAAAAATTTGTTCAAAAACACTCGATAGATGGTGTTTTATGAAAGCCGAGCCGCTCCTAAAGGGCCCCACAGACGATCAGGTCGCCGGCAGGTATCGGCCTGTTAGTGAGTAGAACAACGCACGGGCGGCGGCTGCCGCGGGCGGCTAGTACTAACTGACAAGCTGATACCTGCCGGCGGGCGCCACACACGATCAGTTCGCCATCCTCTTTGAGTTCGCCTGCAGGTATAGGCCTGTCAGTATCGCCGCCGCCGCTGCCCGTGCGTTGTACTACCAACACTAACTGACAGGTCGATACCTTCAGGCGACAAAAAAAAAACTTTCATACTACATTCTAAATTTCAAACCGTCAGAAAGTTATTAGTGGATTGAGCTATTGATTTTTCAGATTTAATTATAGCCAAATTGACATTCTATAAAGAGTAAGTTGTATATGTATGAACTGCTTGTGGCAAAGCGCAAAGGTATCAAATTATATGTGGAGATTTACAAAAATTGTTGCTATAATGACGTAAATTAGATTTTATTTATATTCCATAAACAAATTAAGCAAATTTGAAATTAATATTGAAAAAAATAATAAAGTTTTGGAAAATAATGTAAGGAAGTACAAGTATAACGAAACATTGAAAAAAAATGTGTACCTTAGGCGGGAATCGAACCCGCGTCCTCCGCAACCCGGGCAGCTGCGTTGGCCACTCCGCCACCGAGGCATTGGTTGGACCGACGAAATTTTCAACGCTTTTGACTTTATGCTTTTATAGCAACAGTGTAAGACACTGTCTTAATTTACATTCTTAGATTAGATTCCCGCCTGAGGTAGAAATTTTTGTCTTCGTTTCGTTATCTTTGAGTTTATTTGAGCGTTTTTTAACGCAAGTAATCAAATATTACGAAGTACAAGTACTTATTTACAGAAAGAATAAAGATCAAGATCTATCAAATAATTATTATAAAATTATTGCATGTCGAAAAAAGTCAAGCTGTAATATTTGTAACATAATAACAACAATGTTAGATTAAATTCGATGATGGAAATCACTAGGAATTTATAGCTTCACTGTTTACATTCTACTACCCGTATAAAACGTAATTGAACATGGCATATTTCACAAACATCTGAATAATTCAATGTCTGCTAAATACAATGTGTAATGACATGCAATGTACAAACTTTAGAGGTGGATTCTAAACTCAAAAATACATTATAAAAAAATATAATAAAATAGTGGAATTTACGCAAAAATTTGGCAAGTATTTCCGTCTTATACCACAGGTATAAAGAAAAATCTGAAAACTATACATTTGTAATTAAATCATTAAAAACAGGGTGTTTATGCCAGGAGCGGCGGTCAACATTTTGAATTGAGTTAACCGTGTCATGTGGGGTATCGTATGAAAGGGCTTCATTGGCACAAGCTTCCTTGAAATAAATAAATAAAAGTAAACCGCTCACCGGACAAACAGATTTTTAATAATTTTTATGATGTTTTCGATTTATGATGCAGAACGAGGATTAATGACAAATTTATACGGAACCTTCGGTGGGCGAGTGCGACTCTTACTTGTCCGGTTTTTTTTTGAAACACACACGCAAAAATCAAAGATAAAATAAAAAAGGCTGCCATTTCTAAACTATTGAGTTTATAATTTTTATGTACAATGTTTTATGTATATTTGTGTGTAGGATCCACCGATATTTAGCAGCACACATATGTTAAGCTTAATATTTACACATCAATAATATATAAATTGTGGCAATACACTTACTATCACGATTCTTTAAGAATGTACTTTACATCATGGTCAGGACTATTGTCTGTATAACTAGAAACACAAATTTTTTATACCAATTAGTTAGGTAGGTATATCTAAATTATCTGTTCTGGCTAAGTTTTTTTGTAATGCCAACCTACAGCTACTACTGTAGGTAGTAGTTTCAATAAATCTTTATAACATCTAATTAAACTTTGTAACCTATCACCATTGCACTTAATTTAATTTGAATCAGTTTTGAAAATAACAGAAACAATAAATTCGTATACGCCTAGCCTGTTAGGTCTAGCACAAACTTTTATCGAATGAAATCATATCGTAAACTTAAAATGTAGCGTCACGGGAGGCTACACTTAGATGATGTATTGATATGATGATGATGATATATTGATAAGAGCACGGTGATAGGGAATGATTCAAACGACCGTACCGATTGATTGCGTTTATTGAACTAATTAAAAATATAATGAATTGCATAAATACAATTTGTGTCATGTCAGTTGTTTACATAAAACATTAGGTATGCTTTCGTACGGTAAACCGTACATCTTGCCAACTCAAGATAAGAACGAAATTAACAAATTAATAAGAATGTAAATTACAATAATAATAAATTAGATGAAAATATTAAAAAATACAAAGTATAAAACATACTACAGTAGTACTAGCTTGTACTACACTATGCTAGGTACAGAAAATATGCGTCGTGGGTGGATCGGCGAAGTCCCGATGTTGTTTAGGCTGGAGGCACGCGGCAGCGGCACAGGCGCGTGCGCGTGCGCGTGCGCGGGCGCGGGCGCGGGCGCGGGCGCGGGCGCGGGCGCGGGCGCAGGCGCGGGCGCAGGCGCGGGCGCGGGCGAGTGCTCGGACGCGGGCGCGGGCGCGCACTCTGCGCCGGCTTCCTGGCTACTGGCTCGCCGTCTCCTCCACAGGAACACGACCAACGCGAGTACCGCCACCAGGCCGGCCAATAATAAATACTGAACGACGTAGTGATGCACATCGTGATCGTTTAATTGTCCCGAGGAGTCCACTTTTAACTCTTCTATCTGTTTCTTTAGTTCATCCCAGGTATCTTGATGCGTCTTTAATTCGAGCGACCGATCATCATCTGGCAGGCTTGTGTTGATGATAGTATTTAATAATGATATTTTCGGTATCTCAATATTAGCGGGTCGCTGTTGCATTTGGTTGAAGAAGTGTTTATGAGAGTAGATAGTAAACGTATCTCCCTTTACTGTGCAACCTTGACCTAGATTAATTATGCCATTCCCGGTCAATGTCCTTATCTCCATGTCAGGCGCACAGAAAATGCGGACACTGCAAGGACTGCAACAAGAGTACAGCCAGCTGTTTTGGCCGTGTAACTTGATCCACTTGTCGGCGGTGCACGGCGATCGCTTCCTCGCGCACGGCGATGACTCAATACTGTCTGTGTTTATTAATTTTATATTACAGATAGATTGCTTTAATTTTAAGTCGTATATAGGCTTATCTAAGGAACAAAGTATCTTATCGCTCTGGGTATGCAAACAGGATTGTATGTCATTTTGCGATAGTAACAACGCTAAGTCCCTTTTCATATGAAATGCAATGAACGGGTATGTTGTTAAAGTGTACTCCATAGAATTTCCATTTCGTATGGGTACAGTGATAATCTGATCCAACTCGAATACGTCATTGCTTACGAGCGGAATCTTCACTTCGATTATTAAATAGTCCTTGACCATTCTGGCGAAGACTTTTAATAATTTATAGAATTGTCGTATATTGTTTCTATCTGTAGGTAATGCAAGCTCTCCTTGAAGTCGACCTTGAACGATACTGAGTTGCTTTTCCAGCTGTTCAGGCGGTAAAAGATGGGTGTCGATTCGGCCATTACTTATATCTGTGATGGTGTTTATAAGTGTCTGTTGTATGCGTCTCAGGTTGGAGATAATGATGCTGGCGGCGAATGAAGATGAAGTGATGTAAACGTATCCTTGTTGGTCAAGCATCACCTTCTGTGTTTCGAGTGAGAGTGCTTGCAGATGTTGTTTAACAAAGGAAAGTTGTTTATTCATTACTTCTTCATTGCGGCGTATTATATTATATTCGGATTCGATTACTAATGTCTGATTTTTAATTAAGCTTTGCAAATGATTCTCATTTAACTTGAGTTTCTCAATGTCAGTCTTGTACTGATCGGCGAATCTCTGATCTAATGTCCCAAACATCGTGTTCGCGAGGTAGCCAATACCGTTGATTAGTCCTCTCCTTTGGCGTTTGTTGCTGGCGTTATAGGACAGAATACCATTATAGTGTTCGATTTCACTAACTTCGTGTTGCAGCTGCAATATGATACTTTCGTACTGCGAACTCTGTTTGTCACATAATCCTTTTAAGTGGCTGATATAGTTTTTAACATCTGTTAATCCATGCCAGTACGAAGTCATATTGTAATAAATTACTAGCTTCCACTCATCTCGGATATGCTGTAATTCGGACACCTTGTCGAAGTATAGGGCTTGACGTTCACCCAACGCGGTCGTATTAAAGGGTAGAGCGCTTTGTTGCATACTTGGTGTTATAAATGCCGTGAACATCAATAGCATCATAGTCACAAAGCTCGTGAACGTGCATTGTTTACGCTGGCGACGGCGTCCATGGTTGATAACTGGATTATGAGGTGTTTGAGGTTCAGCTTTTGATAATGTCGTATGTATGTCGTTTTTTACAGGTAGCATGATAAGTTTGTTTATAGGGCGTTTGATGATATTGTTCCGCGTTTTCAAAGAGACTACTCTGACATAACCATCTTTGCCCGGATGCAGTTCTTCAATACGACCCACTGCCCACTTTCCTGGCGGCATATTGTCCTCTTTGATAATAACGACATCGTTGATTTCTGGATTGGGTATAGGTGTTCTCCACTTTGATCTTGCCTGTAGTTGTTGCAGGTACTCCCTAGACCACGTACTCCAAAAGTTTTTGTTCATACTCTGAACGAGACGCCATCTACTTGTAAGGTCGATGTTATCGGGATCAGATTGTGGTCTTGATAGCAGCGAGTCGCCTACGAGAAAGTGACCAGGGGTAAGCACGTCATCTTCCAAGTTTTCAGTTAACAGGCATAGGGGGCGGGAGTTCATACACGCCTCTATCTGGTGTAATAAAGTTATGAATTCCTCGTACGTGAGCTTTTGCTCACCCAATACTCGCTTGAGGTGGAACTTCATACTTTTCACTGCTGCCTCCCACAGTCCGCCAGCACTGGGCCACGCAGGGGCGTTGAAGTGCCATGTGATACCTATTTCATTTATGTCCTTGATAAAGTTAGCGTCGATAGTGTCTAGGATGGCCTTGTATTCTAATTTGAGGGCTCGTGATGCACCGACAAAATTAGTACCGTTGTCAGAATACATATGACAAGGGGTACCCCGCCGAGAGCACATGCGTCGAAAGGCCGCAAGAAATGTAGCAGTGCTGAGGTCCGACACCAGCTCAAGGTGAACCGCCTTCGTCGCTAGGCACACGAAGACCGCTACATAACCTTTCGTGGTTTTGACTCCTCTTCCTTTGTTACTCTTGATATCAATGTGTCCTGTGAAATCCACTGCAGCGTTGGTGAAGGGACGAGCGGGGTTAACTCTTGGCGCTGGTAGATCAGCCATGACTTGGTGATTTGTCTCTTGACTATATCGCCTGCACTTAATGCACAATCTTATTTGCTTCTTTACAGCGCGGATGCCACTGACAATCCAATATCTCTCGCGGACGTATGACAGCGTAAGCTTTGGGCCACCGTGTAGGGTGAAAAGGTGCGCCTGATTGATAATAAGTTGTGTTAGCCGGTTATGCGATGGCAAAAGTGCAGGATGCTTCGCCTTATAACTTAATCTTGCGTTCTGGAGCCTTCCGCCAACTCGAAGGATTCCGAATTCGTCAAGGAAAGGGCTAAGATTCGATATTTTACTGGTACTTTTCACTCTTTTGTTCCTTTTTAACTGATAAATGTCATCCGGAAACTCGTTTGCTTGAACATTTAGAACAATGTAATTGAAAGCATTATCCAATTCTGCCGATGACAGTGCATTGATATTCGCGTGTTGTTTCACAGTGACTTGTGTTTTGCGCAATCGAGTAATGAAACGTAACACCCAGCCGACTATATGTGTAATACGTGCCATTGAACTGCAGTTTTCTAACAATTTATTAATAAATGTCTCTTGATATAAGGCTGTGTTTACACACGCTCTTTTTTTCAGCTCGATAGTCGGACTTAAAACTGGAGTCTGATTCATGTTGTGATTGTCAACTGATGTAAGCCAATATGGACCTTCCCACCACAGTTTTCCTTGCAAGTTAATGGTTGTAAGCCCTCTAGTGGCGCAGTCTGCAGAGTTGTCTTCTGACCGCACATGACGCCACTGAGATGATGGTATAACGTCTTTAATTTGTTTGACTCGATTCGCTACAAACTGGTTCCATCTTGTAATGTCACCCTGAAGCCAGCCAAGCACAACCATTGAGTCTGTCCAGGCATTGATAATGATGTCTTCAGCTTCAATAGAATCTGTGACCTTTTTCATAAGCTGGGATAGCAGGAGTGCTCCAGACAGTTCCAACCGCGGCAATGATAAGGGTTTGCATTGTGGGGCCACCTTCGTTTTCGCTGCAATGAGTCGCGATGTGTATTCGCCCTTATCACATTTCATTACAGCGTACACGGCGCATGCATATGCCTTTTCGGAGGCGTCACAAAACCCATGAAGTTGATATGCATGTTTAGGACCAAGGTATCTGCAGATTTTAAAACTATCGATGTTTTTAAGGTCATCTCGAAGGATTCTCCATTCTTTCAGTATGTCTGCAGGTAGCTCGTCATCCCATTTTAGATCCAATAACCAAGTCTTTTGAAATAGTAATTTGGCTTTAATTGTAATGGGAGACAACCATCCCAAGGGATCATAAATCTTTGATATGTCGGATAGAAGTCGTCTTTTGGTACAGCTTTCTAGATTTGCATGATAGATTATCTTATTTTGGAATGTGAAGGTGTCTGATGAAGGATTCCATCTGAGTCCTAGCGTTTTTCTGGTATCAGTGTCCTTGAATTCAAATGGCTGATCAAGCTGATTTGATGATAAGTTCTTGAGAAGTTCATGTTCGTTGCTTGACCATTTGCGTAGGTTCAGGCCTGCGCTCTTTAAAACTTGAATTAATTGCAGCTGTAGCTCTTTTGTCTGTTTTTTA
Source organism: Scoparia ambigualis (assembly GCA_963921215.1). Taxonomy (NCBI): domain Eukaryota; kingdom Metazoa; phylum Arthropoda; class Insecta; order Lepidoptera; family Crambidae; genus Scoparia; species Scoparia ambigualis. Next base: position 5,546,311 of record OY992503.1, read on the forward strand.
GAATCATGACCAGTCAGCAGGTCATCAGTGAAGAAGCAGGTCTCTAATGCAGCTGCTGCTAAAGGAAATTCAATAGCATTGTCACGCGCGATCTGTCTTAGCGTCCTCATCGCTAGGTACGGCGCAGCCTTGGTACCGTACGTCACAGTCATCAGTTGATATTCTTGGAGCATCTCTTGTGGTGAATCTCTCCAGATGATAGTTTGCAGGTGCTGGTCAGACTCCCTGATGATAAACTGCCGAAACATTTTTTCGATGTCCGCTGTTACGACATATTTATGTGTCCTCCATTTCAAAATGAGTCCTTGAAGGTCCTGCTGCAGGTTAGGACCGCATTCCATTAAGTCATTCAGACTATGGCCAGACGAAGTTTTCGCAGACGCGTTGAATACAACTCGTAGCGCCGTAGTTTTAGAGTCTAATTTCATAACTCCGTGATGCGGTAGGTAACAAGTCGGCTCTGACGTATTAGTGACGACCGGGCGCATGTGACGTAATGTTTTATATTCATGTATAAAACTTTTGTAGGCATTTGATAACTGTTTATTATTTTGCATTCTTTTTTCCAGTTGAATGAATTGTTTGATTGCCTTTGTTTTAGATGCGCCTAGGCGTTTTTCAAAGCCTGGTTTCATGGGAAGAGCAACTTCATATCGGCCGTTGTCTAGGCGTCGCGTAGTAGCCTTAAAAAGGTCTTCGCAAAATTGCTCTTGTTCTGTCAGATTGGACTGAGGCTGATTAATATCTTCAACTTCCCAAAATCTTGATATGTCGTGAATTTGATTAATTACTACATTGCAATTAAAAGTTTTGATATTTCCTGATAATATCCAGCCAAGTTTGGTCTGTTGGGCTATTGGTGCTTGTGGTGATCCTTTGATAAGACCATTCATGATTATCTCTGAATAAATACTAGCGTCTAATAATAAGTCAATCGGCCTGGATACATTATACTCAGGATCTGCGAGATTGATGTTCTGTAGATGTGGCCAAAACCGCTTATTAAATGAGACGTTAGGTAAATGGTTGATAACACGTGATATTACTAAGGCTTGGGTGTTAAAGCTGTAATCGTCATAGATTGATTCACATTCCAACATTACCATTCCTTTACTTTGCTTAGACGATACGCCTATACCCGACACAGAAGCCTGGTATCTTTGTCTTCGGAGTCCCAATAGCTGGGCAGCGTTCTCTGATATAAGGGATATTTGAGACCCCTGATCCAATAACGCTCTGAGTGTGGTATAAGTGTTATCGCTTGTTTTTACTTTTAATGATACTGTAGTAAGTAATATTTCTTCATCTTGAGCGGCTACGTGATTCACGCTATGTTGCCTGTCACTGGAGGTCTTGGGTTCATTCATGTTGTTCCCGGTTGGGGTAGAGTGCGAGGCAACAACCACGGGTAATGAACTCGTAGGTGCTGACGTTTGTATTTGCATTATATCTTGATGTATTATTGAATTATGCTCTGCGTTGCAATATTTACAGCGTCGTGTCGAAATACACGGTTTGTCAAAGTGTTTATATAAACAATTACGGCAAATGCTATGTTTCGCAAGCGTTCTAATTTTAGCTTCAGGCGATTGATTAAGAAATCTTTTACATTTGTATAAATCATGTTCTGCATTACATAAAGGACACTTTGGCGTGTATGCAGGAACAGCTTGATAACTATTTTTTTGATATTTAGGTTGGTATGTAGGCTTCACGTATGATCCTTTTGGCGCGAAAAAGGGAGTCTGTTTATTGTGCGATATCTCTCTCTCTCTTTTGCTTATAGGTTCAAGGGCCGTAAACTTTCCCTCGAGAAAAGTCATAAGTTGATCAAAGGACGGCAAATCTCGTGGAGACTGGCGTGATTCCTTGTAGTCTGTGAATGTGTCTGCATCGAGTTTCTTGGCTATTAGGTGTACGAGAAGCGGATCCCACGTCGAGGTGTCCACACCTAAATTGTGAATCGCGTGTATACACTCCATAGTAGTATCGTACAGGCGCTTCAGCTCAAATGATGTCTGTTTGTGTACACTCGGTTGACTCAGAAAGATCTCAATTTGATTGGTGAACAGAGCCTGAGGATTATTATACCGATGAGTGAGTATATCCCAAGCAGTTTCGTAATTCTCGGATGATATGTTGAGATGTTGTATGAGGCGTTCCGCTTCACCCTTTAGTTTGCCTTTTAGATGCTGCATCTTTTGAGCTTTACTTAGTCCACTGTTGTTGTGAATGGTTTCTCTAAAGAGATCAAAAAAGGTTGGCCATTGTGAATACTTTCCCGTAAAGTAGGGGATTTCTACCTTGGGCGTGGATTGTTGCAGATGAGCTGTTGAGTTTAGTTTCCGATTTAGACGCTTTCTGATGTTATCATACTCTTCTTCGTACTTCATAAACTCTTTATCGTACTGTTCATTTTCGCCTTGCAGATAGTTGTCTATAGATAAATGTTGTTCGTCGATAGTACGCCAACGGTATTGTAAATCTTTCAATTGATCTTCTATTTCCCATTTCTCATCGAGCAAATCGACTTGAATACGCCCTAATATACGAGAGAAGGCTCTAAAGTTAGTTCTTTGCTTGGTAAGTAACTCTTCTACGGGACCACATGGAACTGTACCTCGATCCTCACTATGACTTATGGGAACATTAAAGTTTGCCACATGCTTGTCGCTAGTATCATCCTGCTCCATCTTTGATGTTGAAGGGACCGGGTAACTTAATATCTTTTTTCTTTCTGACCTGTAGTACTCTGACATCCTTGAATAAATATTCTCAGTAAAATATTCGTGAGTTTTGTCTTCATAATCAACTAACACTTTGTTGTTTGCTTCAAATTCACCCCAAAGATGATCCAAGGACGTTATCCTTCTTTCAATGTATTCAGAAGTTTTTCTTTCTTTTCCATCTTTGCCAAAGTTCACACAAATCTTCTCGATGATACTGATCAGTTCACTTTGGCGTATAAGAATATCCTTCATGTTGATAATATTGATAATTCACCTGTTTTGATAAATAACTTTCAAAGACGACGATGAAGTAGCCCTTGATGGATGGTTATAAAGGTGTATCACTGATGATGTTGTTTTCTTGCGTGTTGTATAAGCTTCATGCAATATATACGCCTTCTCAATCCAGCTGGTGAGACCCGCTTGTGGGAGGCCAGTGAACCGATTCGCTATTACACAAAGATACACAACACTTGATAATAAATATAGTCACTGATAGAGTCTGATTATACCACGAACCGCGATGGAGCGAACGTGACACGCACTACCGGGGGGCGAGGTAAGCTAGTTCAAAGGCTCGAAGGACCATAAAATGTAGCGTCACGGGAGGCTACACTTAGATGATGTATTGATATGATGATGATGATATATTGATAAGAGCACGGTGATAGGGAATGATTCAAACGACCGTACCGATTGATTGCGTTTATTGAACTAATTAAAAATATAATGAATTGCATAAATACAATTTGTGTCATGTCAGTTGTTTACATAAAACATTAGGTATGCTTTCGTACGGTAAACCGTACAGACAGCATCATAAATTCTATCAAAAATGACTTGTTATTCACGGACGTCGCCGGTCGCGGCGCCTGCCGTTCCGATACTCTGTACCAATTAATTTGGCGTAACCATAATTAAATTATGACACGAACTCACAAATTTTTCGTGCTACGCTTACACTGTTCAGTCGCGACTTGCGAGCTCGCTTGCGAATAGATATGTTGACAACAATTATTAATCCTAAACACTAGAAGTACAAAATGACATCATGCAACATTTCCAACCTTAGATTAAAACAAAAAGGGAAGATACGGCATGCTCCTACTTATAGTCAAAGTCATTCAAAATATAGTCCTACTCAACTACTTAAGCAAACATTCACACACGCACACCTATAAAGTGTAAATCGAGCGAGCGAGACAAAGCGGTAAGTTTCAACGTCAGCGCGAGGGAGTCAGCGAGTAGCGTTGACGTCTCGGTCGCTTCGCAACAGACGAGTACGTACGACCGATTCCGACGCCACTGCGGAGTAGCGTCTTTCTCTTTTTCACACAGTAGAATATCCGCAATAGTGCGATGTAGCCTGTTCGCTCGGCAAATTGTGACTGAAGTGAAATTGTGCCTTTAGGCCTAATTTTGGCGGCTCACTCACGAGACGCTAATGCCGTATCTTCCGTTTTTGTTTTAATCTAAGTTTCCAACCATTTCTTGATTTCACCTAACCTAAAACTAAACTAATTACTGTAACCTAAAAAATGGTCAACATACACATTATTGACGGAACTGACGGAAATTCCTATACAATTTCTGTAAAAGTATATCGTTTTGGCAGGCACTAAAAAGTTTCGATCTATACTCTATCGACTGATCGGTCTACTACTTAATTTTCAACTCGACGTTACTTAATGGCAGGTAAACCAAACAGCTCGGGCCTAAACTTAGCTAACGTGGGTAATACTATGGTGGCGTGAGTTGTGAGCTTCTTGTCGAGATGCGCGTCGGGTACCATCACAACCTGCATGCCTGCCGACACGCCTGCCGTCACTCCGTGCGGGGAATCTTCGAATACAAGGCACTGCAAAATAGAATACATTTTATGATTGCATGCTAGACTCATCATCGGCCGAAGGTATCGTGCCCTAGCTGTTAGAGATAAGATAGCCAGCTCCTCAGAGTTGAGGAATTCCATATACTGTGCTTATCATCACCTTACATTAGCGGGTCTATCGGCTAAAAAATATGGATATGGACATGGGCTTCATTTGACATTTGAAGCTCATATTTTGTCCTTATATGGGCATATTATGGGCTTCAAAAACTTTTTATTAATAATATTTAAGGTTTACCTTTGAAGGGTCTGGTTTGTCTGGAAATCTGGAAGCAGCAACTAAAAATATATCCGGATGTGGCTTTCCATATTTCACTTCCTTATCAGTGCTGCCCATCACCATATGATGGAAGTAGGTGAACAGTTCTTTATGGGCGGCTACTTTTGTGTGCACCGATCTTTCACTGGACGATGTGGCGAGTGCAAATGGCACCTTAGTTTTATGCAAATGGTGAATTAGTCTTTCGGCACCTGAAAATAGGTTTAAAACTAAAGGAATCATAAATATATTGACTTTTAATAATATCATATCAATAAGATTTTTAATCGTAAATATATCGGCATCATTTATTAACATGTACAAAAAATATAACATTAGTAAATTAATTGTCATGAATCATATGTGATACAGACAGGAAACAAATAGTGCGTACCTATGAAGAGTTGTAATACAAAATCATTAAACTGATATTTTATTTACCTGCTAATACTTATCACACTTATTTAATCAAGACAATAATTATAATAGATGGATTAGATTTTTAGATACAGATATAATGAAATTTTGTGCACTATTTTGTAGTTTAAAAAGAGTTGTGTATGCTTAAAAAATGTTAATGAGTTATTGAAGAGTATATTATAATAGTATTACAATTTATATTAAAACAGACTATAGATACAAAATTTTATTAATTTATTTTATTATTTTATTATTTTACACACACACACACACACACAAGTCTGTTGCCAAGTTTATCTAAATACAATCAATTAGTAGTTACCATCGAGAAGAGGTGCATTTGCTAACATGGTATCCCCGAGGACGAGAAGTTCATCTCTAAACTCCTTAGGAGATACAGGAAGGTTTAGCTCTTTACACAGAATCTCGGACAGGCGTTGCTCAGTGCCACCTAGTACTTTCATCATCATTTCATTTGTATATTCATGTCCATACTTAGCGCAAAGTTGTGTTATCATTTTCTTATAAACTAACTCAGTATCTGTAAATAATAAATGTATTGATATGTCACTATTTCAACACCTCTAAAGCATCCTACTGCTGGGCTCAGAGCTTTAAATGTTCATTAGGATAATAGGCCAACATTAAACAATCACATTAGTATAAATGAAGTTGTATATTTAAAACACTTCAAATAAATATTTTGTAAGTACCTACTTAATTAATTTAACACTACATTTATTTTTGTAAGCAGGAACTTTATTATCTACATAAGCAATTGGCCGTGATGTTTCTATTATGTAAGTTGGTATGCAAGTGTAACCTTGCCACCGATTAACATTGACAACAATATTTAAGGTCGAGACGAGAAGCGTTTCTTACCTAAAAGTAGTCCGTCCATATCAAATATGCAGTGTGTCACTTTTCTGTAGTTAGTCGTCGATAAAAATCGCCTAGCCATTGGGCTTGCAATAGTTTTTAACAAACAAATCCTCATGATTGGGCCGGTGTTATGTAAATTCTACTAAATGAAATTCCAGTGAAAATTCATCAGTTATCAATTAATTAATTATTTTAATTTGTAGTACATAAGGTAAAAATGACTAGCAGTAAAAATGTATATCAAGTTCCTCAGCAAAACGTGAAAATTCAAAACAAAAATATGAAATAGGCAACTACACTATCAGCATCAGCTGCGTGCCGCGCTCTCTGGTTATGGTTATTGGTTGCTTGCTTGATGACATTGACAGTGACATTGGTTTTTTTTTTTATATATATTTGTTCCATGAAGGAACAGGCTAAGGTTGAGCCATACTGCCTAGTCATTAGTTTTTTATTTGTTTTTTTCCCTTGATGATAATGAGTGGTGATTAAGATGAATGATAAATGATGTTCCCCAAACCCCTTGAGTTCTCAGTAAAGATGTGGGACTTTACTGAGGTCTCACGCGGACTACTTAAGAGAATTTGAAAAGTGATGTTGCACTGTTTTGTTTCATTTGCCAACACTCATGCACGTTCACAAACACTTAACGGTTAATAATCCACTATTATTTCACATTAATGTTCGAAAAAACACAAATTTTGGAAAATAAAACAAAACTGAAGACATGACGCTTCACTTTCCCGCCAAGAAGTCGTGTCATTAGTTCTTTTTTTTTTTTAACATTTGTTCCGCGAAGGAACAGGCTAAGATCAGAGACCATACTGCCTAGTCATTAGTATTTTTATTTCTTTTTTTCCCCCTTGATGATAATGAAATGAGTGGTGATTAAGATGATGAATGGTAAATGATGTTCCCGAAACCCCTTGAGCCCTCAGTAAAGATGTGGGACTTCATTGAGGTCTCACCCGGACTTCTTGAGAGAATTTAAAAAGTGATGTTGCACTGTTTTGTTACATTTGCCAACACTCATGCACGTTCACAAACACTCAATGGTTAATAATCCACTATTATTTCACATTAATGTTCGAAAAACACGAACTTTAGAAAATAAAACAAAACTGCAGACATGACGCTTCACTTTCCCGCCAAGAAGTCCGACATTGGTTCTTTTTTTAATATATTTTGTTCCGTGAAGGAACAGGCTAAGATCAAACACCATACTACCTAGTCATAGTTTTTTTTATTTCTTTTTTCCCTTGATGATAATGAGTGGTGATTATGATGATGAATGATAAATGATGTTCCCCCAAACCCCTTGTGTCCTCAGTAAAAATGTGGGACTTTACTGAGGTCTCACACGGACTTCTTGAGAGAATTTGAAAAGTGATGTTGCACTGTTTTGTTTCATTTGCCAACACTCATGCACGTTCACAAACACTTAACGGTTAATAATCCACTATTATTTTTGAAGGTCAACTTTAAAAAATTATTATCAAAACTTTAAATGCTAGAGTAACGAAATTTTGTGCAAACACTCACCAGATACTGTTCTTTTATAAACTTTACAGTTTTGGGTAAAAAATATGTTGAAAATAGAGATAAAGTCACAAAACCCATGTAAGGTAGAAAGTCGGAAATTAGCCTGGAATATTGTCATTCCGCACAAACACTTCATGTAAGAAGAAGTTTATAAAATGCTAATTATTTACAAAAAGTAACAATTAAAACCGAAACACTTTTATAATTATGCGATCCAAAATCACCATAACATTCTATTGAACACTAGGCATGGCAATCATCAATATCGATAAAATCGATTTATCGATAAAAATTTCATACAGATTTTAATAAACAGAAATGCGATACTAAATAAAACGAATTCTAAAAATCATATTTATTGATGGAAGAGTTGAATTTGAAAGAAAATCGTGTAAAATATCCTCGATTTCGTAATCTCCAAGAGGATATTTTCTTGAGCCCTTACCAAACATAAAATTTAATGTCGACCTCCGTTTTCGAAGTGATCACCACTATAAATCAACCATTTTGTTTTTTGTGAAAACTCTTGCACAATCCGGATGACATCATATTATGCCACCATCTGTGGCCTAACTTTGTGATTTTTTTTCAATAGGAAGACATTTAGTGAATTTACTTTGAATTACTTCAGTATAGAGGCCAACCAATCACGTCTCAGTCTGTGTTGATAAAATGGCACCTGTCGACAATGATGTATAAAGTTATAGATGCGTTGTACACGCTCTAGAATGGCAATACGAATGTAAGGTAATTGCCCGACTCGCATTCAGTCAGGCACGCTCTCGCGTCCCGGCTATACATCGCTACAGCGCGTGAATTTATCAAGTTTTTCGTGGCCAAAATGCCTTCCTGTGTTTTTAGGCGGTCCACAAATTACACGGCAACTTTTAGAGACAAGAAAAACGTGTCATTTCATTCGTAAGTACAGATTTTTTTAAATTAAACATTAAATGCCCGATAAATAAACTGCTGGCTGCTCCTCACGTGGGTAAAGAGTGTGATGTAATCTGTTCTATGCGTGAGAGTGAAACAGACTATGTTAGCGCGGTCTACTGGCGGCCGTTGCCATGGAAACTCACATGCGTATAGAGCGAGATGTATATTTATCTCTTTCTAACCACATAATGTGTCTCTTGTTAGCGCAACGTGTCATAATAAATAACTGTATACCTACGTAGATATAGTACTACTTGCAGCACTTTAAAATGCAATAATGTTAGCGTGTATCCTGTTTATCTTTTATATGCACGGACTTAGTAGAGATGCTACGCATCAGACGGAAATCTCCGGTACTAAAAAAGTGGCCAATGGGAACCTCAATGAATCATTTTGACAAACATAGAATAAAAATAATTATTTCTTAAACTGGCATATTTTTTTTTTAAATATCTTTATAGGATAAGGAACTCATTCTTTCAGGCAAGTCACTGGGAAGATTTAAAATTTTTATTCAGAGATAAACAAACTTAGTGAAACATTTCAAAAATTGTATTTTTTCACGAAATTTTCAATATTCTTAGTAGGTACGAAACTATTGAAATTATTCGGAAAAATTACAATGTTTGAAATATTTGACTAAGTTTGCCTATCGCTAATTAGGAAATAAAATTAAACAAAAGATGGTAATTTACTTTTTTTGTTTTTCAGCTGTTTTATAATTCATGTAGATACGCTTTTAACTGCATTGTAAGCAAACATATGTTTTGGAGCCTGAAAACATCAGTACCTTGTAAACTTTTATTTATAACTGTGCACCAATTGAAAATTGTTAGTTGTACTGGGGCCCAAGTCTGCTAATTTACGAATGGCATAATTGAATCGCAATTGTATCGCAATTGTATCGCATTGTAATTGTTTGACACATTTGGTATTCTTATATGAGTAAGAGAATACCAAATGTGTCAAACAATTACAATACGATCCAATTGCGATTCAATTATGCCATTCGTAAATTAGCAGACTTGGGCCCCTGATCAGTTAATAAAAACATCGGATATATTTTAAAGAAACATTGGTTAAAATTATGTGCTTCACACTTCAAAAAATCCAACAAATATTTATTGGTTTTCATTATTTCTTTTATTTATTTAAAATATTTTTTTCTCCGTTTGTTTTTCCAAATATTTGTTGAATATTTTGTTACATCTGCATCAGCTTTTCGGTTGGGTGGGTCAATTTATTTTTATTTTTGATATCATTTTGTACTCAGGGTATGAAATCCATTTATGAGTTTGGTTTTCATTTTTTGGTATTATATTATGTAGTACCTACATTGAGTCTCTTGCACACATAATATTTGAAATTCTTTAGGTTCAAAACTCTGAAAGTTAGAAGAATCTGGCGATGCTTCAAAAGTCTCTTGTGTATTTATGGAATAAATATTATGAGGCTGGAAAGTGCATGGAGATTTAATAATTGGTCGCCTGAATCTTCTTCACATCATAACTCTGAGAGTGAAATTTTATTAACCTCGTTTTCAGTAACGACCTAAAAGTGCATTTAACATAAGACAAGTCAGGGTTATTATTTCTAAAATTGTATGATCTGTACAAAGAAATTTTCAAGTGGGTCCGAGTTAAAAATTCTTGAGCGCAGCATTTTAATATTTTTTGTTTTATAAAATTCCCACATTCCCAACTTTTAAGGGTTGTTACCCAATTATTTAACGTAGGTACTGATGTTTCCTTACCTTGTTTATCTATAAATTTTATTATTTGAAAGATCAATAATCATTTCCACACCTCATGATGTTGTTTTTGTTCACCGCGGTCCTAAGGATTTTTGCTTTGGCTGCCTTATAATTGCTGGCATTGACAGAGTCAAATAGGTCGTCAAAGTTTACCATTTCAGACATATTTTTAAAAGTTGATTTACAGTTTTCCCATCCAATAATTTGCTAAAAAAAAGAAAATGGGTTAATTTTTTGTAATCATTATTTGATTAATAATTTTATTTAAACTTTTTAAATAGGTACCTACTTACAAAACTCAGCAGTGTATGACAGGGGTTGCAACTGCTGTTATGCTGAATACGCGAGCACAATGCTTTACCTAAAACAAGAAGAGTAGATATAATTATCAAACCATGTTCAAAGCCAGCAAACGTCTTCATTTGGACTGAAGTATGTTCGTCATTTATAGTTTGTGCTTAAGACGCATCTGTGCGTGGTTACAACCTAATTTGTAGACATCTACTTTAACACTCCATTTGGTTAATCAAGACTAATCTAGACTATATATACATAGGTACATACATTCATATAATCACGTATATTATCTTCGAAGGGTTAGTCAGAGACTAGGCAATGAGGACAGCAAAAGCAGTCCTCTACCATAGCCCACTCTTCACCGAAAGCGACTGCACATGTGCTTAGCGTGACAGGTGGTAAGCCCCTTCGCCGTTCTTTGCTGCTGGATGTATGTGCACTGCACGGTCTGCACTGTGTAGTCCCTAGTCCGTTAGTCGCCTTTTATGACACCCAAGGGAAGAGAGGGGGTGGTAGTATTCTTTCACCGGTACGCAACACGGTTAAGTAGTACTAGCTAAAACTTAATTTATATGATTAAACTCGTTAAATGTAACTACACTTACTGTTTTCAATGGGTGCATTGGACAGTCCACTCGCTATTTCGTCATCAATAAACAAAGTCGGATAAGCCTGATGCTGCCGAGACTTTGAAGAGAAAAATCTTTTCTCGAAATGTTTCGCGCAAACTTATTTGCGCAGCACATCGTCACTTTGGCCAAATTCACCACTTTAACCAGTTTTGGAGTTCTATTCTATCTCAGTCTTTTGGAATTTAAACAAAATCACGACTTTGCGTCTGCTGTTGCAGCCCACAACACTATTAGAGCTTGAGAGGATAATGATAAAATGATCAAAATTTACAAAATCAAAACTTTATCGGCAATTCGGCAATGGCGGGCGATTGTGATTCTCAACTTGCCGATCTAATTAAACAAACCAGTGTTGCCAGATCCGTAGGTCAAAACTATCCTAGATTTACTGCAAAATTATCGTGTTTTTATCGCATTCAAAAAGACAGAATTTATACGACTGGGCACTCCAAATATGGTAACATCCAACGTCACGAGCTAAAAAAAAAAAAAAAGCTCATCACCTAGAAAAAGGACTGACTGTGGTACCTTAAGGTAACATCCAACGTCACGAGCTAAAAAAAAAAAGCTCATCACCTAGAAAAAGGACTGACTGTGGTACCTTAAATTTCGTTATTTCCAAACTGTCACTGAACGACTAATGCTAAACCAGGTTTGTCACAAAATTATCGTAGAACTGACAAAAAATATCGTGGAAAGTCGACGAAATATACAAATTATCGTGCGATACTTAATTATTATTTTTTATCGCATGCCCCTCCAAATTATCGTGGATCTACGATAATTATCGCACGTCTGGCAACGCTGAAACAAACAAACATGGCGCATAGAGGAATGGCGGCGAAGGGGCGAGGAAGGAGTAAGAGGGGTGAAGTATGTGTCAAAATCGTTTATTGACCCATAGACACTAAAGGCTAGAAAGAGTTGTATGAAGACACTTTAAGTCTGTGTATGAAGATTACCGCCCGTGTTTATATGTCTTTGCCTGTCCATAGATAATGTAAACGAAAATTGTGATTCTATACAGCCTATGCCAAAACATCATGACTCGGACCAAATATGTAATATTTGGTCCGAGCATCATGATGCCTTCCAAATTAGAAGCCCGCTTTGCTCTTGTCATCATATGACGCCTTCCGTACATAAAAGGTTAATGTTCGAAAAAACACAAATTTTTGAAAATAAAACAAAACTGCAGACATGACTCTTCACTTTTCCGCCAAGAAGTCCGTGACATTGGTTCTTTTTATTGTTCCGTGAAGGAACAGGCTTAGGTCAGAGACCATACTGCCTCGTCATTAGTTTTTTTATTTATTTTTTTCCCCTAGTTGTTAATGGATGATAAATGATAAATAATATTCCCCCAAACCCCTTGAGTCCTCAGTAGTAAAGATGTGGAACTTTACTGAGATCTCACGCGGACTTCCTAAGAGAATTTGAAAAGTGATGTTGCACTGTCTTGTTTCATTTGCCAACACTCATGCTCGTTCACAAACAGTTAACGGTTAATAATCCACTGTCGCGAAACAATAGGTTCTCAATGGGCGATTTTCCGAGATAAAAAAAAAAGAAATTGGTTCGTAAATGACTTCATAGATGGCGCTTAGCATAGATTAGTATGGCGCTTAGTAAAAGGCGGGTTCATGAAGAGCACGTGTATGGCTGCGTAATATTTATTCTATTCCAAAATAGAAATAGATTCTGGATGTCCTGAATATAAATAGGTAAGTAAATACTATTTTTTTATTCTTTTGGTAGACAAGTAAAAGTGTAGAATTTATTACAGCTTATAAGTAGCCCAGCTTTCATAAAACGACATCTATCGAGTGTTTTTGAACTAATTTTTACTTTTTAATTTGGGCTGTCAGAAAATCGCCCATTGTGTCTGGTTTCATGTTGCTTGAGGGAAAAGAAATGTTAAACTTTATGATAACTTCACGAGAACTTTTTAAGTTTTTATTAAAATGTCAAAGCATGGTTCTATTTGATTTTTAGCAGTGGGGAACAAAACAACTCGTACGCCAACTTAACAGGGCCTCAATCACATTAAGCACCAACGATATTACCAAAACTAAACCTTTACCGTTCAGCCGACTTCGTACAGCGCCATCGCATGTTCAAACGCGATGGCGGCACTTTAAAAGTACGTCTAACGATTGCGTTTCAGTGGATGTGGTTTTGTTGAGATTATTAAGCGTGATAGCCTCCCAGTTCATAATCTACCATTATTGTTAAGAATAATATTTCTTAAAACTCTTGAAACTAAAATAGCAAACACTACTTCACTCTGCTGCCAAGAAGTCCATGAGGCCATGCCACTACGCTAACAGAACATCCAATACAATCTTTATTACAACAAGAAAAAATCATTATGATTACAACAAGGCATTAACTTTGTACTTGCGTACGTGTGTGGTACGTACATGTACTACCTACTATTATTTATATTTTATGAATAATGAGGCGCCCTCGAACTCGTCCGCGTGGACCCCGTAAACCGTGACAATACCCAAAAAAAATCTTTCATACAATCCTTGTCCTGCCTGACAATTACAAACACATAAAAAAAGAGTTAGCCAAATAGGTGCAGCCGTTATGAAATCTGAAGTGATGCGCGAATTTTATACCTACTCTAGTGCGGCAACTGGCAATAATTGATTTTTATTTTTAATGTAGTGAAACGAGTGAATAATTAATGATAAGAACTTCGTTAATAGAATAACAGATGTCAGCGGTGATGACCACTTCCTTATCGACAGCGAACGTTCATATAAAAGCAGGATGGGTGATGGATGGCTGGCAACACTTAGTTATTGTTCTAAGGGCAACACATTTGTATAAAACGTTTCGTTACCTGCGGAAGTTACTAACGCCACCTCGCGGTAAGCTATGTTATTATTATGCCGGCTTCTTTTGTGTGAAAATTTTACGGTAACCGAAAACGAAGTGCAATTTTATTATTTTGCTGACAAAAGTGACTATGAATAAGCGAAGGCGTAAGCAAACATAATATAATAACACTGAAACCTAAATAAGCATGGGTAGGGTAAGTACAATAATTAATCTATTCATAAAAGTGCAAGCAAACGACTTAGGTGAACAAAGTTTTTTTAAGCTAACTGTGTTTCATTAAAAGTTGTGGATGAGTGAACAAGTACCTACCTATATACGTACCTAGCATATTTTAGCTGAATGCTGAAATTAGCATTAATAAATACTTACAGTATATTGCTTTACTTATTTCTTAGTAAAATTAATAGTTCGTATCAGCGCGCGGCAGCGGGCACCGGGCCGGGCACGTCACGGGGGGCAGTCGACCACTCGGCGAGGCGCGCAGAGCCGCAGACAGGCAGATGCAGTCGGGTCGGGCTGCGACCATCATGGATCGCAGTTGAGTCGCGAGCGGCGTGTGGCGTGTGTTCTACCGCACAATAAGTTCATTCTAAATTTATTGTTTCCACAATCTTTATTTATGAAACGTTTAGTTAAGTGATTTAATTTGTTTTTGTTACACCAAACTTCCCGTGAACATGGCTGTGAAAGAGTGTTGTGGTGAACTGTCGCCGAACAAAAAATCGATTTTCGGATTGAGAATGAGGAGCCAAATATTGTATTTAATGTTCATCGTTAGTTTTCTACATGTGGCTGCGGCGGAGTACGAGCAGACATGTTCGAAGGCCAAAAATATTTTCGAGAAAAATAGAATGTTGTCCGCGGCGAACATACAGGAGCAGCCTAACTCAGGTGAGGACTGTGCTATATTCACAAATTCACAGCTGACGCTGAGTGCGATAATCACGATATAGTGAATGATAGGTGATTTGTGTGCATAAGTGCGTGTGTGACTGTGTGTGTGTCCTAAAGTTTTCTGTTTGATATATTAGATTATCTATGATAAACACGCGTGCGTCGCCGTGTGGTTTATTTTTTATAAGTTACTTGGCTAAATTTCTCTGTACCTACTTACCTAACTATTTAATACTTACTTACCTTCCTATCTATGTAGTGTCATTAGGTAATTATTATACACACTAATCAATTTACTTCATTTATTAGTATTATTCTAGTAGTTATCATTATTATTGAAATTTTGCATTCACAATGCTATACTTATAGATAAAGGATAAAATGTTTACTAGAAAAAAAATCAACTAGTCTCAGTGATCCCATTCGAGCTTCCTGAGACTGGTTGATTTTTTTCTAGTAAACATTTTATCCTATTATTCTAGTAGTACTTATACGAGTATGATTCCGATTTTGCTAACTCAAGCCGAATGTAGCCCATCCATTCTATCGAGCTTGGTAAATATCTGTACCATTAGCACAGAAAGTTGTCGTCTACGTAACAACCTCGAGGTATTACCAACCAAGCGCATCCTAGATACCCCCTAGAGGCTAATCGTCAAGGTTTTGCCATGTTTGCATGTTCTAATTATGCTATCAAGACTCGTAATCGGCAGACTTAAAGAAAAATGTTAAGGCCAACTTTTATTGCGGTAAATAGCTCACAATTACGACGCAAGTCAACATAACACAATTCGTTGTAGGTAAATAAAATGTAGAACGAAGTTATAAAGCAAACTGCTAAGTAGGTTCGAGTCCGGCCGAATGCACCGGGGCCGTGGTCATGGTTATAACTATGACCAGGTAGTCCAGATACCTAAGTTGCTATCTTAAAAACGGTATGCTTAGGAAACCTATACCTTGGTACGTAAGCATTTTGCGTAAAACCCGGTTAAACGTTGTACAAGTCGACGTAGGGAGATACCTACATAATGTTATTAACATAATAAATGTGTACATACGTACGAGTATGTAAACTAAGTACCTAACACAAACCATAGTATAGTTAGTGTTAGGTACTTTCAAACGTAACATACTCCTATCGTAGGTACTTACCTCACTATCTATCTATCAAACAACCCCACATCAATATGTTAACACTTAATAACATAAGTAGGTAAATACTCAAATGCACAATTTATTGTGCTGCACTTTTTGCTAGCTTGCATTATCGCCAAATTTTAATGTCCTCATGAATTTGTCCTTTCAATTTGTTGCAATATTTTTGATAACCATCTCGTAAAATATCCGTAGGTGTGTAGTTGAAAACAGTAGGCGGGGTTTTGAAATGCAAACTTTAGTTGCGACACAACCAGATAGCTAGTAGTGTACAAGCAAACCTTTGCTGTATTTCTCGAAACGTATCTTATAAAATCACCTGTATCGTCACTAGACAAAGTTCAAATTCAAACTATCTTAATACCAATGTCAGGAGATGTGTTCAAGTAAAAATCATGGCTACAGGCAGTTAATAGCATCACAAGAAAGCGTGGGTGCGATTTCCAACGCACAGATGGCTTAAACATAACATGACATAAATCCGGACGTTTATAAAACTGTGTGAAACGTAAGAGCAATAATAGCGCGATTGCGGTTAGAGAATCAGGGTCAGGAGATTTAGAAAATTTTCCTGGTAAAGGCCAACTTATAGCATCGATTTATAACCAAATCGTATGTTATATTCAACGATATACTTACTTCATTTCAAAGGTACCAACCTGTTTTGTTCTAGCATGGTAATTAATGGCCAGATCTCTCATTTTTTAAATTGTTAAGACTAAGTGGGCTTGAGCTTGAACCAACAGTGGGTCGCGAATAGGCTTATGATAATCAATATCATGTTCTGAAAGTTATATTAGCTTTATTGTTTTAACAGTGCACAACAGATTTCGAGAGATGTCACACACATCCTATATTTGGCAATGCGAGAATAGCCTTCGTGCCATAAAATTTCTGAATACTGGCCGAATTATATTCCGAATTGTCGTGAACTTTTGACCGAATGAATTCCGGTTAGGACGGAACGTACTCTTTCGGGTCTCTCAAAAATAATAATTTACAATGACATTTCGATTATAAGAATTACTGGCAATTCCTTTCTGGGAATCATCTCCGCAATTAAGCTTTTGACAGCTTGCGAGACGACGTAATTTATTCGCACATTGGATATACAAACTTCGTGGGCTACCAAGCGAAGTACCCAAGGCCCTAGGGACCATTGTTTGAATTAATGAGATCCTCGTTCAATTTGTGAAGGTATACTGTGACAGACTTCAGAAGCGGAACCTATTCCGCAGTAAACTGATACATTATTAATGAGGCGCGCACCACTCCCTGTTACTCGTGCCTTCGCAGCTACTAAATCACCTATCGATCTAATGGCACTAATTACTCCATGCTCCGCTACAAAGTATACCTTTAGATCTTTTAGATGCGAAGTCTCAACAAACTTATTAATATTTAATCATATACAACACAACTGCTATGCCACTTACGTTTGTAATTTATATGCAAACATGCTCTTATTTTATTCGTCGCGTCGCCAACGGTAATTAAGTGGACTTGTCTGGACCTGGACTCGGCGAGCTCAGGTTGAGTAGTCGATACCAGTTTCGCTATAGAGATAAAGCCATCGATTTAAAGCATAGTGGTCGCCACGTTTCCCAATAAGGGTACTGGGTAGAGCCTGAGAGACGGTTTGCAATGGCGCTGTCTTGTCGCACTGAGTAGGTACGAATTATTCGCGGAGACTACGCTACTTAGCATTCGATACTCGTTCGACGGTACCTCTAACGGGCGGCTTGTCGCGACAACTACCGGCTTTTGCACATTCGCAGACTTCTAAAGTAGTAGCAAATGAGAATCGCCAATCGAACTGAGGAAAGGCACCTTTACAAAGTAGAAATAATTGAAGTTAAGTTTTCTAATAATTTATTTGAGATGTGGAAATTTCTAATTCATCAATGTTATATTCATATATGTACTTTTACGTAAGTATAAAATATAGTATATAAAGTATAAACTTTAGACAACTGATATAAATTGTACGTTTTGTCGTAAGCCGACTGAGTTAAGGTCAATCGCCTCTAATTTCTTTACACAAGCCTTCCCTAGAGAATGTCGGGAATGGATATCGTTATCAATGGATGAAGTATCCTGTTTGGATATTTTCTATACTAACCTATCTATCATTCATTACTGTCACGGGAGTTAGATAAAAGTTTCGTCTTTCTGACGCTAGTTGTACCGCTCCTAAGCACAATAAAACTCGATCGGTTTTAGACATCATTGAGATTTGTTTCGGCACACAATGAAAAACTACATATTATTAATTCTTCAAAAGGAATTTCAAAATGTACTGTCTCGATTATTTCTTGCCGTGTTAGGTCAAAGTTACGAACGCTTCCTACCAATGTTAACGATCGGGTATGACATACATAATCTGGCGGTGGGTGGACTGGTTAAATGTACACGGTGCGGGTCGTCAACCTGACTACTTTCTTGATTAGAGTCAACTTCACGTACGTAATCGTCGATACTCAATATAGAGCCATCGTAGCCACTTAGCTCGCTACACTTTAGTAATCCATTACGTCAATCATTAAGTTCTAAGGTTCGAAAGTCTGTTTTGTTGTTTTCTACAAAATGAAAAATCCTAAATCCCTCCCTATACCGAATTAGCGCGTACCTGGAGCACAAAATACCATTACGGCGGCCTTTATGCGAGCTTTCACAGTGAACCCTTTCAATCAACTTAACTGAATGGCGCTCCATCAGTCACAAGCTACGGTCCCTTTATGTCGCGTCCATTCCATAACCTCTCATTCTGTAATTAGGCTCGAAATCCAAAGGAGGCAGGATGTCGTTTTGTAAAAAAAAATGCAAAAATCCTTTCCCGCACATCTGTTTGATTACCATATTTACGATCTAACATATCAATTACTTACTTGTACATGTACGACAATGTTTTAGACTGCCAAGGATCAATGGGTGAGTCGTAAACATTGTGTGTTGTGTATGGATTATTGATCGTTAAATTCGGCTTAGGAACACACCGAACACCGAGGTCGTATATGACGTAAACGCTCAAATGCGGTTTATAGTTGTATTGTATGGCTGTCATGCCCACACTGCACACAAATGTAATACAATATCTTGCGTGGATCGATCCTAGGTGCCAGGAAGTGATTTCGAAAGGAATGGATAAAGAATTCCCTGAGGGGAATTTGGAATCTTACAATTAGTTTCAGCCTTGGTGAAACTTATCCCCATTCGAACTCGATTAAATTTCGTCAGATTAAGTGTGAAATTTGTTGAATTCTTGCTTGGAACTTCCTTTGGTTGTCTTTGAATAATGAAAACTTTGGGAATGCAACCTATCTGTGCTGTGGCTGCATCATAAAATAGGTACTATTCACTCCTTACAAAAGTGCTAAAACTAACATGTCCGTCTGCTTTTATCTGTAGTGTATGTGTATATGCAGTAGCTATTGCAAATCGATTTCGGTATGTGCAAAGGCTGGTGCAGGCTCACATTCCGCCGGCGGAGCAGGTGGCAACAAGTCGCAGCTTCGCCGGACCGGTCCTCTGACTCGTCCGCTACTCGCAAAAAACGCATTCGCCCATTACCAACGTTTAACCGCTTAACCGTTTCGGCCGTGTAAAGTGCATTCAGTACTCCTACCTGGAGGAATTTGCCTATGAGATCATCTATTATCTTAATCGGGCTATTAAAATCCTATAAAAGAAGACTAATGTTTATTTACTTGATGATGCCACTTTTGTATAAGCTGCCCACTTCTTTTTGGAACTTGTTCGTTTAAGTTTATTTTTATTTCGAGCCGTCCGTCGCATTGGATTCTTTACGAGTCAAAAGTTATCTCTTCACTGGCTGTCATATGCACTGTATTTGCAGCAGCACATTAGCAGAGAACATCGTGTCTGTTATCTTTGAAGTCAATGCCCATTTATGTGCAAATGAACGCGTATTTAATTACAATAACTTTTGTGTTTATTTTTAACCAATGGCGGCAGTTATTTCATTTTGCTATAATAGTCGTTTATCCTTCCAATGTTTTATTATTAAAAACACGAATAGTAGTTAATTTTGTCACTGTACGAATTACGAGTTACGACGACACTATTAAAAGTGTAATAAAGTTTTACAAGTAAACTATAGTTTGACCGTGTGTGACGTCAGGTTTCAACGTTAACTTCAATAGAGATGACAGATGCAATGTGGTTTGTGGTGCAAGCATCCGCCAATCCACTTTCTATGATATGAGTGATACTCACACCAGTCAGGTTCGAGGGGTCGAGATCGAGTTATGACGTGGCGAAAACAAAACTAGTTTGAATCGATTCCGTGCATACCGATGCTTCACGGATTCCACTCGGAGAATGCGAGCCCGCGACTCTTATAATGATTATAATCTCGATTTAGAGGTCGATTCGTCATCGTCTGATTTAGTTAATGGAATAGGCAATAAGCGTGTGAAACGGGTGTGATGACTTTTGATTGTGCTCATGGAAGCCTACAGTAGTAATAGACACTGCCACGGTTCCAACCTCGGACATTATTAAATTATTTGTGTCTGCGACAAGAACTACTAAAAGAAGGTTTTTACATTACTGTCGACACGACACGACTCGTAAAATATTTGAAGATAGAAAAAGCAACATCTTTAACAAATAACAATTCCGGAATTTATTGTATTGTAGCGAGAAGCGCTTTTGTAATCTACTAGAACGGGTGTTTTTCTCTCTATTGTCTCAAATCAGCCGCTTCTTTTAATCCATTCTTAAAGAGCTACCTGCAAAAGGATATCATTTACAATCTTGCAAAATAGTAAAGGAGCTAGCTAGTCTGGCTTTATCTCCAGCCACAATATTTGAGATACAACTTGGTAGATAGTAAATACATGACATTTTGGAGAGATCCTGGAAGCTGGTGGATGCAGGACGCGGTCGCATGGGAGCGGAATGCGGTCCGGCGGGCGGGGCGGCGCGGGCGCGGGGACACGGAGGGGGCGCTGCGCGGGCCTGCGCTGCGCTCGCGCAGAGCCGGCCTATAAACTGCGACGGAGTGGTTAGCGCGCCCCGTAAAGCCCGTAATTATTATGCCGTGAGAGTGCACGGCCGATCACCCCGCGCCCATAACGCCACTGAGCATTGTTTTAATGACTGTTGCGAACTGCACTCATTAAAAGCGTTATAAGCGCGTTAGTAATTTGTAGTCGCTGCCCGCTCTCCTTGCGTGGTTAACCGTAAAGGTCGAAATTAAACGTTGCGGTTTGATCAATGGGGTGGATGGCTCCTGATCGTTGGGTCGTCTACAAGGCAGTTGCTTTGTTAAAATATTTCGATGTATGCGTATACTTATACAGCATTCATCATCACCATCATTAGCCAATAAACGTCCCACTGCTGGGCACAGACCTCCCACGTGGACAACAGCACTCGGGGATATTGGCCCCAAAACCCACCACGCTGGCCCAATGCGGGTTGGTGGGTTATACAGCATTTATTAAGGGAAACGCATTTTTAATTTACATCTGGCACTCGGAGTTTATCTTGTTATTACGGAAGCGAGAACTTAATTTTCCCGACGTTGAACATTTAACGATTTATATAAAATGACTGGCCAGAAGATTTACATACGCTTTCCATTAGTTAGGTAAGTTATTTCAATAAAAAGGTGAGTTTAAAGTAAGGGATCATCATTATCAGCACTTGTGAGGCGTCCTCGGAGCCGATAGTGTTCATTATTCATTGCGTCAACAATTCACTTTTGTATATAATTGCTACTTATAGAGCTACATCAGCTATTCAGCTCTATCAGGCTGATATACTTTTAATGTTATCATCGTTACAATTATTAATTTTAGATCCCATTCCAACTAAGATTGGGTGACTTTCGATGAAAGTGTTCAAGGTTAACATGATTATGACTTATCGGAAATCGTTTCACTGAAATCTCCACAAATAAATATGTAGTAAGTACAGGTAGTAAGGAAAAATATCCAAAATGGTATTTTTTAATCTGCTAGTAACTTCTTCAGCATCTGTTCTTGTATGCAGCTTGTAAATTCATAATTATGGTGTTGCAAGAATTTTTAATGATGCAAAGTATATCTTAATACCCTAATAACTTTATCTTATCTGAGATGATGGCGGCGCAATGCAAGCAAAGAAACACATGCGAGTGCTTTCAGAATTTGTGGCCGTTTTTGGTACCCATTTGAGTACTTTTCCACACAAGCTGCACACTTACAGAAGAAGATACTTCAATATTACAAAACATTTAAGTATATCTTCTTCTGCAAGTATCCAGCCTGTACATTTATGATTTTCGAGGAAAATTACTTAGTTAAACTCTTCAACACTTGACGATTGAGGACTCATTACTACTTTATCTTATCTCAGAGGATGGTGCAATGCAAGCAAGTCACGCAAGTTCTTTGAGTGTTTTAGCAGTTTTTTTTGTTTCAATTTCATCGCTTTGAAGATAAAACTAACAGGTTCTTCATGTACGAGTATATCTTCTGCATCTCTAGATGCAGCTTAATCCAAACGTATACAATGTAATATAACATCTAAGTTTTATATTGATGGAGACAGCCTATCTATTATGATGACTTTTATCACAACAAATATTTAATGTTATCTGCCAATATCCTGTTTCACCAGTTTTTGTTGTACTACATGTTGGAGGTTGTTCACCATCTGATAAGCGTCGTTGAAATCTCGTCGCGGCTTTTTGCCAACCAAAATTCGAGTTTGCACCATCGACCATAAAGCGATCGACGTAGGTGGTGCAGTCAATGAAAAAAATGTAACATAAATACTGTACAGTTGGAAACAAAAACAATTGGCCGCTAGTTTTGTTTTCGTATACGTTTCCGGTTTGCGGCAGACAAACGGACGAACGCACGTGTGATACGATCTATATGTAATAGAATCTAATGCTAGACGCGGGGCGTCAAAGGAGGGGGTATTGGTATCACGCCGAGTTATGAATGAACGTGGACCTCCGGGACGGCGCTAGGGCGATGCGGGGGGTGGGGGGGCGGCCGCTCTCGGAATTCCAAAAACTCGAGTGGGCGATGTCGATGCGCTAACGCATAAAAAACGAGCCGGCACAATAGCGCCTCGGGCCAACGTCGCGCCGAGGTGCGACCGTCCTTTACCAACACAAATATCGTCTAATCGCCTGAAACGCTACGACGATATACGGTTGCGTTATGGTTTGTTAAAATAACAGAATAATGAGCCTCCTGTTTGGTTAGCATGACAAAGACAACTCGTGGAATGTCGTTCATCTCGCCGGTGCGCGGCGCCTGCGCGGCCGCCTTGTTGATTGAAAACTCTAGTTTCCCATTCGATCTGGTGCCAGGTCACGTACATTGAACCTCGGCTTTCTATGTAGCGACTGCCGTTTAAGGCATTACTAATACACTTACCGCTTCGAGTGGACTTAGCGGTGTAGCGGACAGCGTCGTCGCATTTCTCGCTAAAAGCATTTAGCGATTGCAGATAAGAAATTGTCGATTGAGAAATCATACCCTACGTTTTACGGTCTTGTAAAATGCGAAACTTTGTCGACAGATTTCTCTGTACTTTTCTCGTGTGAAAAATAACACGAAACAAAAATTCGTGGAGTCTGAACGGAAGGGGCCGCGGGGCGGCCGATGCAGCGGGAATAAAGCCTACCTGCCCGATGTAGATGTTATCTCCCTCGGTCAAAGACGCCCGCCGCCTCCGTGCCTTACTCTCGCGAACTCCAAATAACAACTCTACTTCACAAATATAGAGCTCAAGTTCGCTACAGATGCACATTATGCTAACAGACACGTAACGGTGTGGAATTACAACACTTTTGTTAGATTGTAAGCTTTTGTCATACTTACAAATATACTTTAGTCATAAACACCGCACATTACCGCGATAAGTTCCTAGGTGGGCGATCCATGATTGCAATGGTAGTTCAGTTGATTTCTCTATTCTCTTTAATAAATACGTTTACTTTCAAAACTTTGGTTTCGAAAACAGAATTATTTTTCATTATTCTAAACCAGGTTGCCTAAAAAGAAAAATAAAGGGCGTACCGATTTACTAGAGCTTGAAATTTTTTATTTTTTCTTGGTCTTGTAAGTTATAAAAATTCTTCTGGTATAGCATTGCATCCAATGAGTCCAATAAAGATTTAGGAATGTGGGCATTGTATCAATTAACATAGACATTAAAGTTGGTGGGTAGATAAACGGGCGAGCAGGTTCGGGCGGCCAATATAAATAAATACGAGATGCAGCTGCATTGAGGAGTTATTGGAATCAAAAGAATGTTTGGAAAGAACTATATTGGACGGCGCACGATGAAAGCGCGGGCGCACGCGTACACAACGTTCATGAAAGTGTTTTCCTTTGACGCGCTTAAACAACGGACTTTTTTTAAGTAATGGCTTGGGCAGTAAAATAGTAGTAATATAATTCTTATCACTTTAATTGTTCTTTCCGCTTATGGCAATTTTCCATCTTCAATTTTATCCCTAATAAATAATTAGTTTGTTACTTTTATTTAATATTATATGCGATGAATAATAATAAATAAGAAAATAAGTATACCAAATTAGTAAAATAATAAAGGTTAGAATACAAAACAATAAATATACTACGTTAATTGATATCTCGATAGCTGCATTTATAGACCGACGACCAAAAAAAGTATATCATCGGCATTTCAACGAAATAGGTCACACAAGCACAACATACACAAGCGCAGTTGATCAAACGACAATTTAATTGATTCTAGAGCGGCGTATCGACTTTCGTTAATGAAATAATTGGTGTGAAAAGCAAATCTATCCAATTAGTTTAAAGAGCTGAATTTCTGGAATATCAATTTGTAATTGTTTCATTTTTTTTTGGAAACTCAATAGCTTTTTTACATAAACATTACAAGAAAAAAACTTATTTTCAAACACATAAGAAATTCCACAACTTAGAAGATAAGATAAGTAGAATGCGATGGACGATTCTATTAAACATCTAGTTATAAGGTTTATCATTAAATAAAACTAATTGATATTCATCAAGGTGCTCTAAGAAGTTCTTTAATGCACATGGGTTTTTTGCTAAAAAGTTTAATGAATCATAATTTTCATAACCAGTTTAGTTGATGCGTGCCGTGGGCGTGGGTAACATGTTTTTTATTTCTTAAATGTAGATTTATTTGGTGGTAAAAACTGCAGTGCTATGTGTGGATAAAAATACCTCAGTTTTCTTTTCATAAATGACAATATGTAAACGTATAAACATTTAATATGTTTTACGAAATGAATGAGTGAATCATTAAAATCTGATAAATGATCTGTCACGATTATAAATCTTTATCGATGATGTATGAATTGATAATTGTAACATCATCGTAATTAATGACAATCAATAAAATCGAAATTTGCGCTCAATACGGATCAAGTAAGATCTTTCATCGTGATGATTCTGTGGCAGACGGTCTGATTCGACAAAGTAGATTTTGTAAGTATTTGTGGTTCTTACTTATAAATGAGAATGTATTTTATCTTAGAGCTATTATAGCCATCGGAAGCTTTAAAAAGATACGCATAGATAGATAGATAGATAGCGTTTATTGCGTCATGTGGTACATTTTAGGTCTTAAACTTATACATGCAAGAAACCCAAACATGAGCCCCGTTGGGGCACTGCAAAAATTGAGGTTAAAAATTTAATTTTTTCTTACTAATTAATAAATTATAAGTAATACAATTTTTTACCTACTAATATTTAATACAATTATAATTTCATTTTACATACTTACCTAAATACATAACTACAATTCAATTTTAATTTTATAATTTTAATCACATTACCGCAGTCATGCTTTTTAAAGAATAAACAAAAGCTAAACACTCTTCTGTTTTAATTTGCTAACTTTGCCTCCATTATTTATTTAATAACATATTTGAAACTTTTTAAATTGCATCACAGTGGCGCAAGATCAAAGCCAGTATTCCTTGTATTTGTATGATGTCAGTAATTCATAACGGCTTGCCTAGCCGACCTACTTTGCCGGACTATTTTCGTACGCACCAGCCATTGCGTCTAACGTGAAACTAAACAGTGAAACCATGACACCTCATTATATTATGTAGGTACTTACTCCTCTATGTGTCCACCAATAAAATTAATAAACTAACGGTTATAAAATTAGTGTAGGGATAAATAAAATAAAAAAGTAGGATGATTTAAAAAAAATGCGGTCAAGTGAAGTTACAGTTGAATTACCTACTTATTAGGAATATTTCATACTGTTTAAACACGTTTCACGTAACTACAAAGTATAAAACCATTCAACCACAGTTATTCATCATTCTTTAATAAATGAATTAGAATAACTGAGTGTGGTCAATGATGTAACATAAGATCTTTTCCTTAGTTACATTATTTCCAACATTTGAAATGAAATGTAATTAGTGCTAAGTGTAATAACTTCTAGCACAGGTTATCTCTGAAATAACAACATGACTTATTATACTGGTCAAAATTTTTTTTTTTTAAGTTAATAATAAGTACGCCTTTTGTTATCTTCATTCATAGGTAGTCTTTTATCTAGCAAAGGACTACTTATGAAGATAACTTCTTCTTTGATCATTTGTCGCTATTCCTCGTAGCTTCGGATTTGGCCCAATTCGTTACGTTACAGTATTTATGTCTTTATCAGGTGCGTAACTTGGCTAGGCACACTTCGCTTATCATGCGTTATCTGTTTCATAGTGACGACAAGGTAAACATAGTAATAATAGTCGCTGTATATCTCGAAAATAATTTGCATCGACATTTGTTATGTTTGTCGCGAATGAGTAACAATTTAAAAGTAGCTAAACGTTACTCTTTTGTGTGGCTTAACATAATGTATTTCGCATTAACTAAGCAAGACGTCTAGTGAGTTGTGACGAAAAAGCCGAAGGTAAAGGCACTCTTCAACCACAACATCCCTAAACTGCTGAGGAACTGACATCTTGCTTGCACACTTATCCACATCTGATGATGGTGGTAGCTGGCTAGGAGACCTTAAAATAACCCCTCCAATAATTAAACAGCTAAGAATCAAACCAAAATTTAAATTAGAGGCGGTCATTTTTTAAATCCAAATTCACCATTCAATTTCTATATCCAAATTCTATATTATCTATCTATACAGCATTGTGAATGCAAACATTTCAGTAACAAAGATATTTACAAGCATTTACGTCTTTATCGATTGTTAAATACTTGCAATAGTATTTCTTTCGAGTGTGAAATGGATTCCCAAAACACGATTAATAAAATCACTGAAGGCCAATTGAACGATATCCAAAATCACGTTTCATCCAAAACATCTAAAATCGAATCACGTCAACCCAAAAGAACGATATCCCAAAAAGAACGAAATCTCAAATCACGCTTCACCAAAAACATATTTTTGGAACCTTTTAAGATCGAATATTTTATTGGAAGTTGAAAGTCTTTAGGGCGAATGTTTTGACAACTGAAAATTTGAATATCGATTTTTTATATTATTTTTCGTCCTTCCTTACTACAAATCAGTATGTATTTGATGTTTTTTTCTTCGTCTTAGATACATCGGCAAAGGTCTAATATGTACATCTAATATGGACTTTAATTTGGTACACTTTTTAATAAAAAATCTTCCAAAAAGATGTTTTTGGTAAAGCGTGATTTGAGTTTTCGTTCTTTTGGGTTAACGTGATTCGATTTAGGATGTTTTTAGTGAAACGTTATTTGGGATATCGTTCTTTTGGGTTGACGTGATTCGATTTAAGATGTTTTTGGTGAAACGTGATTTGGGATATCGTTCATTTGGCCTTCAGTGATTTTATTAATCGTGTTTTGGGATTCCATTTCACACTCATTTCTTTCGACTGTGAGGACGGGTACTTAAGGGTCAGGTGAACCTTCACAGAGACGTAATATCGCTGGCTTGCAGCGCAAATCATCAAGCACTAGAAAGAATTCCACAAGTCTTCTCGGGTCTGGGTAGCCTATCGGTTAAAGCAGTGGACGAGCAATCCAAAGGTCATGGGTTCGAATCCCTTTCGAGCTTCCTGAGACTGGTTGATTTTTTTCTAGTAAACATTTTATACCATTCAATCATGTCAAAGAAATCACTTTGTATGTCATTAAAGCAGCGTCTCCTGGTGACAAACAAGGCTATATAGGCTATATAGTTGCAATTTTCCTATACCTACAAAGATACTCTTTTTCTAGAGTACTTTTTAAATTTTAATACGTGTTGTTTAGATATAGAATACGTATATTCCACAAGCGACCTAATTACTTACCTCTTTGTAATCAACGTATGAATTTTAGATTGCGTCTCGAGTGTTCTAATTAGCAATGAAAAAGCCATTTATTAATTATGGGAAGTCGTTGGCCCGTGTTCGTTCGAGTCGCCTGCCATCGCTGCTAATGTTCTTTGTTACGCGCCATTGAATGCGCAAATGTGTATTTCATCGTGATTTATTGAGAAGTACCAACCGTTCCTCTTTTTTTTTCTTTTTAGGAGAAAATTCTAATGTAGCTACTAATGCGTCACTCACGTCATGCGCAGGGGAGAATGTCATGTCATGTCATGAGCCTATTCCTTTCTTAAAGGCCGGCAACGCGTTTGCGATTCCTCTGGTTTTGCGGGTGTCCATGGGCGGCGGTGATTACTTTCCATCAGGTGACCCGCATGCTTGTTTGCCTCCTTATTTAAAAAAAAACGTAAAGTACAGCCTGATACATTGATATCGAGTCATCGCTACAATAGATGGGTATTGGCTTGATCACCACGCTTGCCGAATGCGGGTTGGTTATCACAAACCCGGGCTATGAATCGGAAAAATCCGAAAACACACTTTGCCCGACCTGGGAATTTTACCCTAGACCTCTGGATATCGAGCCGAGCGCTTGAGCACTCGGCAACCGAGGCGTTAGGTCATGCGATAAGAAGTATTTCAGATATGAATGTGGAGGGATATAAGAGGAGGGGTAGACCAAAGAAAAGATGTGACTCTGCGAAAGATGATATGGGTAAGAAAGGTGGCAAGGAGTGAGTGCAGAGATGACGGCTAGTTGAGGAGAATGGAAGAGACGTGCCGACCTTACCTAGTGGGATAAGGGCACGTACTTAGATGATGACGACTGCGTTCGGGGAGACCACAGAACAAAAGAAAGATTAGATGCAGATGGGGTAAATTTTTCCAGTATCATTTATCTATCAACCGCACATCAGACGCAAACGCAACACAAACTGAGCTGAGTACCCAAAACTTATCGTCGTCGCAGAGTTCCGCTCATACGGGTATTCTTTTCAAAATTAAGGTTGTCAAATTGCAAAAAAGATATGAAATAGTCCGTCGTATCTGCGTCTCCGCTGCCTCATACTGGCATTTTCTTCAATTAAGATTATTAAATTGTAAAAAAAATATGAAATAGTCCGTCGTATCTGTAATACTGTGAGTTCGTGTCAAGTCAACCCACATCGTGATAGGGTTACGACCCAAATATGCGGGGCGATTGGGTAACCCAGTTTGGAACTTTGGACATGAGCATCGACTACACTTGACAGATCAACTTAATACATTACGCGTTATCTACTTGGCTAAACGTTGACGGTTTATATTAGCAACGCAACGCAGTGTGGTTATGAACACCTGTCAAATTGTCGACGCTCAGGCTCATGTGGGAACCAAGGAGTTTGATGTGCGTTAACTTGTAGTGCTACTTTTGTTCACCATTTGATTACCTACGTTAAAGTAACTTAAAATGGATTAGGCATTCAAACAACTGGTTAGCAAGTGAGTTAAAAGGTTGCCATACAAAGTCTCGTTGTCGTTAGCGTGATAGCATGGTGAAAATAACTCTCACTAGGCACGTTGTAAATATCCCCTTGTCTGTCTCAAAGACTCGTAGAGGTAACTAACAATTGAATTTCTAATGTGTCTGATTTTACGGCAGCTGAGCTATAAAAGCATCCATTTGACAGAACAACAGAATACTTTGCGGGAAATCTACTTTTCTCAATATTGATGATTGTCATCGAAAACACAATGTATTATGTAAATCACATAATTATGTGGGAGGGTAGGAGGACTGCACCAACATAAAGATGACGCAATAATGTTAAGTTTAAAGCTATCTAAGATACCATCAGCTTGCCATAAATGAAAATGCACGTAGGTATGTCTCAGTAATTTGTTTTGAAGTAGTCATACTCCGTAAATTCTGCATGGTCTGCATCAAATCTTCACTCGCATCGCACCATGTATAATTTGCGATCAGTGACATAATAAATGAATGCATTGCACAGTAACAGCTTTTGTTATTTTTGTGTTGAGATTGAGATGCGATTTTGTTTTATAAATTCTAATGCTAAAGGTGTCTTTTACGTTACCACATTAAAACAGATGCTGTTAGCAATTTTTTTGTTTATTTAGTTCATAAACTCTGACACCAAGCGGTATGATTTTATTTCACGCCGAATATTCGTGAGAGGGTGGTATTACGCCGGGCGAGCCGGCCCAATGCGTGCTGCAACGCAGCGTGGCTCTACCACTCAGTCAGTGTTACTCATTTAGCACCACCCAGGGATCACGTGTAGGGTCTCAAGGGTAAACCTACGGACGCGAGCAACTTTAACCCCCAAAAATTGTCAATTTATTCTTGGAAGTGTATTAAAATTTATTGCAAATCAATGTAATATTTTATAGGTTTATTACCTAAGTATTTAAATAGTCTACAAGTAACTACAGCACATAGTTAATGCTTGTATGATGACTCCACACACGACACATACGATTACCCCGAGTTGGGATCTTTCAGTTTCTCCGATCACGATATTCCGCTTTATAGCCCTGGAAAATCTAGGAAGATATGGTTACCACTGTCCTTTTGCCATAGACGTCCAACAGTAAGAACTGTAATAAATACATTATCCATAATTCAGGCTATCAGAATGTACTACTTAAATGTATATTCCGTGCTAAACATAACTAGATATCCGCAACAATAACTTATACAAAGAAGATAATTACCCTTATCATAGATATAATTAGAATAAACAAACCCTGGAGCTACGAGCTTCGCTAAACTTATCGAAAGCTACGGAGTCTTAAGAGGTTTTTATTTGACTCAATTAAATACAAAGACGTTAAGAAATTGTCAAAAACCGTTCCGAACATTTCCGTAGAAAAGGTGTGTGGCGAGGCTTTGTCTGTGCGAGGGTTGCTCGCGCGCAGGTAGGGGGTGACTCACCCTCCACCATTCATTACTCATCCGCCTCTGACACTTGCCGGGCCGCTTCCACTGCTGCTTGCGTCGCGTTCGTTTATTTATCGTCCAGCGCCGGCCCGCAATGGCTGTCGCACTAATCGGATTTGTCTGATTTAGGAGCGCGCGCGCAGACGACAGTCGGTTGATTTATTTCGCGGCTGGTGGCGCCGGACGCCCGTTTGAGCTTGAACCACAGAATAATACTTGAACCTTAGAATTAACGTCTTTTTGGGATTTCACTTTGTATTAATTGCATATTTTGTTAGCACTCTTTTTTTGTCCTATTATTTTGCGTATCGCAATAATAAACTGTTGGCGTACAGTTGAATATACTTACTTAACTTACTTGGTGGTATTAGTCTGGCCAAGATACTGGACGGTAACCACTCTAATATTTAGTTATTGCCAAGCAGCGTTGTTTTGCGAAGCTGTGTTCCGGGTTTGAAGGGTACTTAAACCAGTGAAAAAACAGGGCATATAACATGGAAAGAACTGTAGCTTTACATGAACTCAAAGTAATAACAAGTAAATAAAGTAAGTAATAACAAAAAAAATTCCTTGTTTCTTAATTCGTTTGCCAATCGGCTCTAAATCAAGGCGACTGGCGAGGTTGTAATTTTACTGCGGTTATGTAATACGAGTATTTAGTATCGATCCTAAACATCGGAATGTCAATAGTCTCGGGATCGATTAACGTTGTGGAATCTAATTACAAAAACTTGACACCCAGGTTTATAGGCATGACGACCGCAAGGTGTTACTTAACAGTAGCTTGTGGTTTGGACAAGTGGAATGACAAATTGATAGGAAAATCTTGTATGTATGAAGAAGTTATTATGATAATAATAAATCGTGATTTGACAATTACATTCTTAATGAACACACCATAAGGAACACAGATGGACTTACCGAGCAAGTCTTCAACCGTATAATGAAAGAAGAAAACACGATTTCATGGACTTCCTTATTCGTTTTGCGCCCGTTCGGATTCGAACACTAAAATGGATCACAGAAGGCCCACTTGGTCGCTTTTGCCATATTTTAATTACTTACGCTTATTTTTAAGATGCATATCCAAAGTTTAAAGTGCGTTAATTATTCATGTCTCAACTACTTACAAAATCGCTTGGATACGTAATGCACGCATCTCTCTTTGTTGTTTAGAGTTTTAGACTTGCTTCCAGCATTTTGTCAGGCTTGCTTTCTGCCAGTCAACAACCTAATTTCAGTGTTCTATTGTCACTAAGGGCTACACTTGAATCGCGGCGGTCCAAGTGTGAAAAACGCGGCGCGTTCTAAGAGCAAGTTGTTTGAGCTCGAACGCAGCGAGGGTTGCCGACGAATCTGAAATATTTGAGAAATTTATTAAAAATAATAGTAGGTACTTCGTGAACAATACCAAGGTATTTTAAAAATTACAAAGTAAATTCGTTTGTTAAAATTATTATCCTTCAGCGTTACTTCCACACCTATCACATTGCCACATCAATCAGCCTTCAAAGAGAGCGTATTCTAGGTAAAAGTGGCGAAAGGAGAGAAGCCGAGCTTAGCTAATCGTATATTTTTAACTGAAAAGTAACAAAAATTGTTTTTCAAGTAAATGTATTTTAATTGTTAATACTTTTTTAGAATTAACACAAGTTAGGTCAGTAGTAATATTTATTAAAAAATAAATTTTAAATAAAGTGGACAACCCTAAACGAGACGACGCGACGTTGGTTATGTCTATGTAGGTAGATAAGAAGCCTGTCGCTTCGTTGTTGTTACAAACTACACAAACCGACTAGGATCCGCTGAAACACGCCGCCCGAAATCCGTGTTATTACTAACAAAGCCATTGTAATCACGTAACACTGGTAAAATGTTTAAGACCCCTGGATAAGCGGCTCCTAATCCAACTTCAGCCTTGCGCTTCAGATGTAAGGTTCAATTTTCTGTATTTGAATATATGCAGACAGGTACCTATACAAATAATGTATGTAAGTACTCGTACATATTCATGTACTGTGCCGTTAATGGATTTGAAGCTAATAATGTCGTGCAGTTTATTGTTGCAAGATGTCATTTGGATGGCGGTGGGGCACGCATTGGCTTTGAAACTGGAAGTGACCACTTATTTGGACACTTGCCTGATCACTGTAGGCGGTTTGATGTCCGGCAATGTCATTAAAACGCGAGTTAATAGCGAACTAAACGAGGACATATTACCAGAGAACATGATGTTTGACTACCTTACTTTTTAGGCGTGTTTCATAAGTTGGGATCTAACAAGAATATAAAGAAGGTTGAATAAAATAATTTGAAATTCATAACACTTATTAGTGGTAAGCTGTTCTTCTCGTCCCTTACATTTAGGTGTGATACGGCTAGGCCGATGTAAAAAGTTCAAGAAAAATACGAACTAGAAAGAAACATAATAGAACCATAGTCATATTAGAAGCCATAGTAGAATCTTAGAACTGTGTAAACTGTGTATGTACTTATATCAAGAATTCATCAGTGTTACAATATACCATAAAATGTCTGGACTTTAAGAAACGAAAGTAAAGTAAAATCCTCTTAGGGATACATTGAGGAGCTAAAAGTTTATGCCACCCATAAACCCGGTTACGCGGTAAAGACCATAGGCAAGGCAACTAACAGTAAATTGTTTCCAAAAAAAAAAACAATAATAGAGAGATAGGAAGTAATTACGTTCTCTTTATGTGCTTCCCCTAAAGAATACCCCTGATTAAAAAGTTGTGCGGCCAAAGCATAATGGTGTCCGTTTTGTTTGAGCTCGCAGCTAAAGTATAATTTGGAATGTATTACGGCAACTGTGCTAGCAGCGGCACTTGTGCAAACAATCCTCAGTCAGAGCACCGCTTTCTTACTTAGTATATTCACTTAGGAATATTAAGTGGGTGGTTTAATTATAGAGACAAGATTTTTAAATTCGTGACGGAGTTAGTTAACTTTTTTGGATATGACTAGATTTGGGGTGGTCAATGGCTATAAGGCGACAATATCGTAAACAAACATTTTAGAAGCGGCATTGACACGGCTTATGTTACTCCGTCTGCATTCCCTTACTACCATCTTATCTTAATCTTGTCTATAACAGCAATGAAAATAGCATTGTTATGTTTTGACAGCTAGAGGGATGATTGCCAGTTCTTTAATGGTTGCAATTCCGTGTGAAGTGGAAGCGCACTTCACTCATTCATATTACTGAATTCACTATCACTAGAACTTCTTCTGCTATTTCCGAAGCAGGAAAAGCTTGAAATATTTTAATTGGATTACCCATCCGAGAATCGGGTATTGTAGGAGTAGCTTAACTTGTACGATCGTGACCTGGCGGCTTGAAAGACACACTTCGTCGACTCACGTCACCATAAATACTGCATTGAATTTATGATTAAACATTCGCTTGTTTTTTTGAATCAGTTCATTTTTGTTCGATTACCTACCGGTAAAAAGTAAACTTAACACTGTGTAAGAAAGTGTTAATACACAGTTTTTCTTAGCAATTCTCACGCATGTTATTCATAGATTCAGCGCTAAAATCGGTTACAATGCGGCCTGTCGGTGTCAGAATAGTTAAGTTTCTTTTCTTCGATGCCACTTTAGCAGAAACTTCGCGTGATCGATATCTTTCCTCAGTCATCGGTTATTCAACGGATCGGTAAACCTAATTTGTTTTATCAATTTTATTATGCGGTACGTCTACACGGTTTACGCTAACCACCGACTTCCATTGCAAAGTTATTTTATGCTATGCTGGTGTACATAAAACAGTATGGTAAAAAAACTCATCAGGACCTAAGCAAGAAACACTTACTACGGGTTTTTAAATAACACAAACATTAATAATAATACAGCTAATAATAATTTTGTAGTGTTGCCTTGTCTTTGAAATCAATAGATGGTGAATTCATCTCAGTGGTTTGCTCCATAAATTAAACAAATTATTGCGAAAAAAAGACAGAACGGCATAGGTATGCAAAGAGTTCAAAACAAAATCAGCTCAGTAACTTCGGTTTAGTAGACTTAATGCACCCAGGTGATATCACCTGGAGTCTATCAAATAGTATCACCTGCAAACTTCTTGACTAACATCTTTAAATTCCATCCGGTTCAGAGAGTATTCCTTCATATTCGACAGAATCAAAAGACTGTTACTACCAAATAAAATGGAGACAACTCAGGTAGTTCTGAAAGTAGCGACAGAGAACGAACGGGCAAGGATCACAGGGCTGTTGTGTAAAATGGGATGTTTGACGACGACGCAATGAAGATTTTGTTTTAATGATAACTAAAATGAACGTCCGCTATGCACACGCTTTGTTAACACCTAGGGTTGCCTGACTTTATACAATTACTATGAGTTATGTATGAATTAGAGAGGCGTTGCTGGTGGCAGCCTAATGAGACAAACCGAAGATCTGACATGCATTGGGATAGGTCAGAGTCCAGCAGCAATGGAATGAAATGACACAGGCATAGTCAAGAACTTGTACATAATGTTTTAATTTAGCCACCCGAGTTGCTTGACGTCCAAGTCTGCGGCGTAGACGACTGTGTCTAATAGATAGTCAGTTGATGTTTCTTCAATTGTTGTTGTTTTAAAAATAAAGTCTCGTATCTAGTTTTAGATTGTAGATAGGTGGATATCTGACTTAAAGCGTTATCAATTCTTAGGGCTTTAGTTTGTTATCTACCTAACATGAAAACACAATAAATTGCCGGGCAGTTTTGGGTTAAGCATGTTGAATGAAGTTTCTTCGCAGATATTGTTGGCACCATTATCATTTTTATTGTAGTTTGAGGTGCTCTTATCGTAAACCTAATACTATACTACAGACTATCAGGCGATGTTACCAATTACCATGGTTAGAAGATTATGATAAGAGTTTACGTATGCCAGGCGTAGTGTGTAGTGCGTACGAGTACGAGACTTCGATGCTACAGATAATAAAAAGGCACGCAATGTACACACGTGTTAATATGATGAATGTCGTCTAGCTGTAAACTCATCATCGACCAATTAACGTCCTGCTGTCAGCCAGTCCTTAACACTTGAACGATCACATGGACAGATCAGCCCCCTTACTCTTGAAACTTGGATTGGTATTGTCAATTTTCGTACTCTTAAGTTACGACATAAGAGCTAATATGGATTCATATTGCGTGGATATTTAGTGAAAAAAATACAAATCTCAATGCCATTTAGTTCACCAAATACCTATGAATACAAATTAGCGCTGGTGTCGTAACTTAAAAATACGAAAATTCACAATACCAATCCAATCCAATAGCGATCGGTTTCGAGAGTAAGGGGGCTGGTCACATAATTTAAAACTCCGGTTAACTAGTGGGCATTAGGACTTCATGCTAATGACAACAACGGAGGAACTCAAGATATCTACACCCACCGGTGATACAGAATTG
Source organism: Scoparia ambigualis (assembly GCA_963921215.1). Taxonomy (NCBI): domain Eukaryota; kingdom Metazoa; phylum Arthropoda; class Insecta; order Lepidoptera; family Crambidae; genus Scoparia; species Scoparia ambigualis. The sequence continues at coordinate 5,583,262 of OY992503.1, forward strand.
AATGTCGCACAAACCGTCATCAAGCTAATCTATTTGTCAAGGAAGAATAACGCCCCAAAAATTATTTACAGTTTGGAATCCGTCTGCAATGTTTGTTTCTATTATTGGATCAATTGACAATTTCGTAAGGATCGGATGGGTTACGCTCGTCATCCCTGCAGCCGCTAAGTTTAGCCGGCGACCTGCCCATAAAGTAAACAGAGGTAATACGGGCAGCGCGGTCAACATCCTACCGCAAATAGTCGAGAGTGGTAACATTTGTATGTACCGAACGCGGGTAATACTTACCTACTGCTCGGTGTACCTACACCTATAGTCCTTTCAGCATATGACGTCATTTAAACTTCACCTTTCAGCCTATAAACGTCCCACTGCTGGGCACAGACTGATGCAAAATGATTTTGAAAGACGTACAACTAGTCTCTCTTTGACCACGCAGCTTGCAAAAGGTTTTCAAACGTCATCGTCACCATCATTCAAACAGCATAATAAGATAATAATTCTAATTAACTAATAATATTGCGAAAGTGACTTTGTTTGGTTGTTTGTTTGTGTGTTTGTTCGTTACGCTTTCACGCAAATGCTAGTAATGTGCTAGTACGTAAATAATCGTGAGTAGATACCTACGTAGAAAGTAGTCATTTCCATGTTTGTCAGATGTTGGCGTAAAGTAAAAAAAAACAATACTTGAACTTGATTTAAGTCTAATTCAAAATTATGTTTTTTTCGGACGTAGATAGCTGTGTTAATTTTCATACAAAATTTCTCTCTCCTCAGACTCATATAGTTTTACGACACGACACCGTTAGTTTTTAGTGCTATGCCTTTAGACCAGGCAAATATTTGGTAAGAGTTCCGCGCGAATAACAATAAAAAAAAACAACAACAATCGAAAACTTCACCAAGTCTTTGTTACAAACAGAACAAGATCGTCCGAGATAGGATTACAATGGTGTGTAAAAGTGGTTGAAGGATCGGTTCTTTTACTCTCGCTCAAATTACTTAATGATAGATAGGCCGTGGCATTCTTTATCGCCACCCAAAGAAATGTTTCCTGCTAATACAAAAGTTCTGTGGTAGTGGTAGGTATTTGACACGCATATCCTTGCTACTGTTGTTTGTGGAATGATAATGGGAAGGGGAAATATCAATGGCAATAGTAATATGATGCTCTAAAGAATTTCAGTTAGTTTTCAAATCAAAAGAAATCGGAATTTGGAAAGCTCTTCACAGTGTTGTTCATATTATTATATTAATAATTAATCTGAATTTAATATGTATGTAAATTGTTCATAGAACTAAGAGTGGCAAACAAGACACTGATTTTATTTAAATTGATTAAGTATATATAAGTCATTCACACTTACATCGCACAGTGTAAGTGTGAAATCTCATGAAGAATGATATTTTCTTGTAGAATTTATCTTAGTTATGGAAGATTTTAAAAAATTTTATACTTATTTTCTAAGTATTAGTAGTTCAAGCACGAGAGAATAACCGACATGAATAGATTACGAAGTACGATGTTATTATAACACTATGTAACTAATACTTTACATAAACTCATACGGATACATAGGTATAAATTAAAATAATAACACGCGAAAACGCAATAGTTACATTATATTACCTAAACTGTATTTTGCATATTTTATACTCTTATGGATGTGTACGAATAACACTGGTATTTTGTTATTTAATTTTTTTTAATTACTTATGTATAAATGTCTCAAACTCCAAATTCTGGGCCTCAGAAAAATAACATGTTATTCTGAGTTCTGGGCACAGGCCATGAACAAAAACAAATTGACAACAAACAGCACATGGGAAATGGGGATTTATTACAAACTGATAAAAACCTAACCCTTATAGATTTAATTTGGTTTTTATCTCACTTGGTGACACCCAAATAACTATGAGAGCGAAAAGTGTGTTCTGTGCTTCAACCAACCGTCTATCTAGATTTAGTAAAACCGATAAATAACAAACTAATTCAGCAGTAGTGTCTGATTTTTTTGGAGTGTTTCCCCTATCTTAAACCGTTTTATCTCAGTTGGTGACACTGACACCCAAATAACTATGAGAGTGAAAAGTGTGTTCTGTGCTTCAACCAACCGTCGATCTAGATGTAGTAAAACCGATAAATAATTAACTAATTTAGCAGGAGTGTCTCATTTTATTTGTAGCGTTTCCTCTACCTTAAACCGTGCCTCTCTCTCTGTTTTAGTTATTTTCGAACTTTAATTAATAAACAGTCGTTTATACTAACGCTCGAAAGTTATGTTCGGTGTGTGGTACTTGGTACTTAATGAATTACAGAAGTATCAACAGATTTATCGTCTGAAATTGAAATCCGTAGTGTTAGGAAAAAAAGTTAAACAATGTTAGTGTTACACTTATATATACATTTTTTAGTTTGTACGCTTAAAGAAGGACGAGCTTAACGGTTCCTGACACTTACAATTCCATGGTGCCAGTCGACACCCCCCGTATTCCATATCCGCCTTTATGCAAACACACTTAATATTACTTTCGTTTGCACGCAGAGGAACTCCAGTATCGTCCCTTCGGGATTCCTTCTGAGATTTAACGCTTCAATAGTTCGGCTGATATAGTCATTGAGACGTCCAATAATCGTATCGTAAATGCTGTGCTAATCCATGAGGCTATGGCAGATACAATGGCAAGTGATTTCACATGTGGACGTTAAGTATTGTATGCGAGAATAAAAATTGTATTTTTTTTAATTTCAGGTAAAGGCTAGGTACTTGGTAATGGTGAAAAAAATGTTTAGAAATACAATCAACAATCAGAAAACGAGTTTAGAACATATCCTTTAGAATATGCTTTATATTCAGTTAGTGCTATTGTCGTTCAAGTAATGGTACTTGAAGATTTCATACCTGAATCAAAGAGTAGTACGAAACGAAATCACGTATAAACTTTACACTGTAATGATTATATTAGTACGAGGGCAATTTATTTTCATTCCGTATACAACGCAATACGAAGTAACTCGTTGCTTTAGAGAAACAAATGTGGGGCCCTAAACTAAACAAATGGATCCCGACGATGGATATGTTCCATGGGAGATCCAAGTGCGCCATAGCCCTTATCCGTAAAGCCGTAAGGTGCAGAATTGCAGATTCGTGCCGAGCTTGTGTTATGAAAGTTGAATGTACCGTCGGCCGCACAGCAAATTTCAGAGAATGTCATAATCTGTTTATCCTGGATGCCATCACTTCATTATTTTTAAAGGAACATGTATCGTGACTTCTGCTCATAATAACATCAAATCTATACCATATAAATAGTAATACTGTGATATAGTCATCTGTACAAATTAATATTTCGGCCTAATTACTTATATTTTGCGCGGAACGTGTAGAACAATGGATTCTGTTAAACTATAACATGTGTTGGTTTTCAATAGGTCGGCCGGGTACTCTGCTCTGCACATGTTGAATAATATTGCTCACACTAACAGCTAGCTACTATAGATATTTTACTTACGTACCACTAACTGACAATACAATTACAATTTATTATTTTATAGAGAAACTACCTAGCCAACCGGGTCATTCTCCTATGGACAACTTTTGATGGTAAACAAACATCAAAAAAACTGCGATACATCGATTATTGAATCCTTCGCCACTTATCTAAAAGGGTTGAAGTGTCTAGAAACAAGAACGTTAACATAAAATGAAACCATCACTTAGATCTCGGTGCCGGACGCTGACGATATTGTTTTTCTCGACGTAGACGTGTCCCATATACCTCGCAAAGCGTTGGGCACAAAGCCTTATGTAGCACCACTTCACCCAGATACTCGTAACGCCTAGATAGAGCATCAGCATCGGCCTAGTTCACTATTTTATAAACGGTTTAACGAAAAATGTTTTATCTGTTTATAAACTCATCACAAATAAAAAGTGTCAGTCTCTTATTTGGTTCTTGATACCTGTACTATTTATGTATTCTTTCATCTTGGGTTGTACGTAAAAATAATTTATACCCTCTGGGCATTGCGGCTTGTACAAGTTTTAAGGACAAATGTTGTTCCGTGCGAGTTTTTCTTGCCTACAAGAGAACTTAAAATTAGACACGCTACTGCTGAATCCGACATTAAGCATTTTATTGAATCAAGTAAAGCACTTAAAGGCTCCAGTGTAAGTGCATAAAAAATCTGAATACATATCAAGTTAGGCGAAGCTGGATTTCGCTCCCCAAGGAAGGTATGCAAGTAAATGCGGGAGTCGTAAAGTCTGTGCAGAATGTTGACCTCTCTTACCAACAATTGCAATTTGCTCACCGTGCAGCTCAAACAGCACAAAAGGAAATAAACCTTTGTAACAAAAGCACAGACCACACGTTAGCACGTAAACGGTACGTAGTCATAAGACCTTTTAAGTTCTCCGAACAACCTTTCAGAATGTTTTAAATGATGAAAATAGATTCAACAATGTAGACTTAAATAAGAAAACGGCGAAGCTCCATAATTTACCTTTATTTAAAACGCTATGCAGTTACAAGAAAAAACTTCATGAGAGAGACGAACGAAAATATAATTTTATGTCTGGACGTTGCTCGAACAATCTTGGTGGTGAAGTAGACGCTTAACTAAACACTTTTTATTTGAAACGCTCGGTTTAAACTGGAAAACTTGTCTCCTTACAATGAGAGTCAAGCTTTTTCCTGACGATTCTACAAACGAACAAGGACTTTTAGAGCGTTCGAGTCAGGTATCGTAATGTGAATTAATTTAATTGCCCAAATATGACTGTAGTGTAGTGTGAGCTAGTAATATTATTCTGTGGTGTGAGCCTAAAATCTGTTACATACTTCTACAAATATCGTGATCAATCCAGACTCAAAAATATAGACCATGAATTTATACATATTTACTTCGATAATTTGTATCTACTGATAGTATTAGTACAGACAGCAACGAAGCTAGCCTAACACTTAAGGGCCATGTCATGAAAAACTAGCAATGCAGAAACGCCTGTTACAGTCTCCAGTCGTTTTGACAAAATACTTAGGATTACAGCGACTTTCGTAGCCGACCGTTCTATAATATTATCTGTTCTGTGCTAGTACAGCCAAATTTGTAACTATGGCATGGGCATGTTCTCTATAGTGAGAGTAACGATCTCGTGAATTGACACTTCCGTTTCCCGTCGCTTTTGGACGATCGGCTCGACGTTCGGCAGGAGGATTCAACGATTAACACATAGTGGCACTGCCGAAATTCGTATGGGGTTAACTGTGATGCGGGTTTGCGTAATAGATGGCTCCGGGTGGCCTCTCGTGTGATCATCTCCACAATGGGTAATTTTATCCTATCGCAAGTGTGTAGTGTGTGTTGACAGATAGATTGATTAACAAAGATCCAACAGCTGACAGTCAAAATGATTGTATTTTGTACGATTGAGAATGAATAATATCGATGATTTCAGTTGGTAAACGTTAATTGCTCACGTCAGAACGTCAAATCTACCTCGCTAACTGAAGCTTTAGTTACTTTATTGATAAGGATTTTAATATAATAACCAGAACTGCATGCAAAAGCGGCATTCTTTATAGATGCAAATGCAAATGTCAAAAGCTATGTGATACCAGACGCTAGAAACGATTGTCCAATTTATACTTCATATAGTGTACAGATGTTTTGTTTCAAATAAATGATAAATTATTAAAGATCTGTCTGATGTGTCTGCTCTTTCGGCTGCCTTACAGGTCGTCCTTATTAAAGTTTTAACTCTCAAATGCTCTATACTCGCTTATTAAAGACTTACTTGGGGTACGAAGTGTTAGTCTGTTAGATACAAATACTAGAAATACCAAAGCTGCCGTCATCGTGCGGTGTATTCAAAATTTCAAAACGTGGTGTGGCATGCGCCCGCTACCGTCTACGCATAATAACGTGGCGTTTGGTTCACACAAAAGCGTGTTGGGGGAATTCTTGGTCTGTACGTGACCTACGCGAGAGCGCCGTGCGGAGCGCGACACTTACAGCTGAGCCACGATGAGAGCGCTGATATGGGAATACGGGAACTTGCTAGAAATTATTTTGAAAATGCACACACTTCTTAGAGGCTTTTGTTTGGATTGTTCAAAGTAACATTGAAAGTAGTAGTAGCTCTTAAATTGTATTTATTCCTTTTATATAAAGTGAGGTTCTTGGCCAACTAGGATTGCTTTATCTCTATAAAATGAAAGTTTTGTAATTTATTGATTTAAAATCTCATTATCGACAACTTGGTGAGAAAATAAAAAAATACGGCTTGAACCTCAATTTAGAATTGACAAAGTAAATGGAGGACCAGGAGGAGCGCCTTTTGCTTTAATACAATTTCTTGGCATGGCCATAGGGAACAATGAATGAACAACTCTATTTTCCCTATTAACAACTTTCTTTATATATGTTATCCTTAGCGCACAACTCTGTCAGTCTGTGCTAAACTTTGAACTCCGCTAACTGACAAGGGTCTAGTAAAAGTCGTCCATTTTGAGAGACACGGGAGCCGTGCTGATGTCTGTTTCTGTAGTAACTGTCAAATGTTGGACGAACTTTGAATTAGATTCAGACTAGACGTAATTATCGGTCCACAAGTTGTTATGTACTGGATAAAAAAAGACGGCATCTTGTTTAATTCCACGCCTTATTTCGTAAAAGGCTCAAACAAAAGTTTAGCTTTTGATTTTCTAGCATCGTATTTATTTAATGTAATAATGTTACATCATCAGAGACACTCTTTGTAACGTTATTTTTTGGAAAGGGTGGTTGTCAGTAGGCTTTGTATCATCAATATCCAATTATGGTATTGATTAACGCTGAAAATTTTATTCTATAGCAATATTGCAACCTTCACTTCATTCGCTATTATAATATAAGACAAAGCCACGTGTCGCCAGCTTCCTTTAGAATTAATTTACATTGTTTGGAGGCGACAGTTCATTTAGGGTCAACAAGAATGATAAATGAGCATGAGTGTTTTTAGAATGGCAAATAAACACTCGTAGGTTTTTATTTTTTTTTGAAGTCTTGCTTTCAGAGTTTCATGCCCATTGTAAGCCTATTGTTATATTGCAATCCACATTATACCTTAATGTTTCCATACAATTCACACTAGAGCTGATTCAGTCGTAGAGGTATTTATTTTTCGGTCGTAGGATTTGTTCGAAACAATAGCAAGCGTTTTACCTTTTCAGATAAGCAGTTGCATTTAACATCTTAAAACAGGACCATAGCTTACAGTTTGCCCTAATTTCGTCATCGTTAAAAGAAAACAACTAACAAAAACAACAATTAAGCCATCCGAGATTTTCTCTTTCCAGTAATTATTGCCGGTTCAAGTTCTCATCAATCTTCGTTTGGTAAACCTTTGCTTTTATTTGATGATCCTCGCGCCTTGTATGAGCAATTTGACTGGAATGGAGTCTGGATCGGCTAATTATGAAAGAATTCGCTCATGACTCATCATTTCTTTATCCGGAGGGAATCTCGAGGGCACCGCGGAGTGAAAAAGGAAAAAAAGACCAGCTTAAGTTATTATTAAATGTTCGCGGCGAGAGCATTCCGTATCGCTGTTACAAGGCCGGATAAAACTGTGATTTTAATTATTAAATGTAGGTAGTCATACAACGTCTTTGTTTTTTTTTTCAAATAACATATTTTAGACGTATTCTGGTAAAAGTGTTATCTGGTATAGTCGAGTTAAGTCTTATCACTATATCAGAATATTTAATAATTTTCAATAACACATTAGTACCTAGTAGTCCCGATATTCTTATTGACCGATTCCTAATCGATGGTTGTCCTTGCAATGGAATGTTTGGAACTAAAGGCCATTGGACTTTGTGAAGTTACTAGACAATATTTTTTCATAAGAAACAGGAACAAAATTTCTCGCCTTTCAGAACAGTGGACCATTGTAGATTCCGGTAAAAGGAATAGTGCGGAACGATGAGTGATTGGTAAGTGTTACAGATGGGCGGCTCTTCCGGCCTCCGCGGAAGTGCGCTTGCGCAGAGCTAAGCGCGTTATGCGAATAACATACTTACTCGTACATGGTAATACGATACGTGCTAATACGGACTGAAGTCTGGCTTGATGATATTATCAGTACTATTAAATATTATTATGTTGATAACAATATTATAATTTAATGCGTTAATTGACTCGGTAGACGGTAGACTTTCGAATTTAGAGACACTTTTGAGGTTAGTGTAATAAGTTGCTTGATTAGTGCTAGATTACTAAGATAAGGGCAGATAGCTTTTTAACTGATTGTCAGCCATACGTACGTATTAGGAGGAATGAAATCAAAGATGGGCTAGCTGCTACTTATTGTAATATTTTAATGTAGATCTATTTTATGGGTTTTTTTTTAATAAATAATTAAAGTACGTGAAGAAAAAGAAAGGAAAGAGTAATCATCTTTTAATGTAGATGCATGCAGATACACATTAGTGTGGACGCGAGCCATATTGGCACGGTTATCGATGACAGCGTGCTAACAGAATGGTTTAACATTTAACTCTTATCGGTAGTTATCAGTAACCGGTAAAAAAGCGTCAGTGTTTAAAAAAGGAGTAAACAACTGCCGCCGTGCCGTTGTCTCGGTCGGAGTCTCGGTGGGATTTAATCACGTTCCATCGATACCGATCGCCAGTGTAAAGCTATCCGAGATTAGTGAAATCGATTACTAGACACTGGCCGCGGCCGCACGCGGTGTAAGTATTCCTGTGATGACTTCATTGTGTCGATTATTATTTTCCCCACAAAAAGCCCTCTTTAATGGTCGGTGCGGGCGAGATCTCGCGGGTGGTCTATGTAATTATGTTCGGCCATTACGGGGTTCCTATCTCTTTCTCTGTCACACGTCTCGGAATGATTGTTTAAATGCGTATAGCAGGCTGTTTAATAATACAATTATGTATCAGAAGGTTAACCGAAGATTAACCGATAACCGAAGATTAACCGATAACCGAAGATTAACCGATAACGGAAGATTAACCGTGTCGCGTAGCGGTAAAAGAATTCCGACTACCACCCCCTCTCTTCCTTTGGGTGTCGTAAAAGGCGACTAACGGCTGCACATAAGTACATCCAACAGCATAGAGCGGCGATGGGCTTACCACCTGTCACGCTGAGCACATGTGCAGTCCCTATTTGGTGAAAAGTGGACTATGGCTGAGGACTGCTTTTGTGGTCCTCATTGCCTAGTCTCGGACTAACTCTTCGGGGATAGATTGGGTGTATATATCAGAAGGTTTCTCTAAACTTCAACGGTACGGTTAGATAACGGAAAATAAAAAGTCAATTGGTGCTATCGATGTAATTGTGCATTAACGGTCGATTTTTAAGCATATTTTAATTTAGTGCTTTATACGGCCAACAATAAAATATTAATTAAGTAATTAACATTGGCAAGTATTTTACAATAATCTTGAACAGCAAAAATAATAAGAATAAGTAAATTTTGCTGATTGACTAAATTAGTTTTAATTTAAGTACCTATACTTAACGGTTTTTCAAATAAAGTTACCTACTTAAGTGACATGACAGCGCATTATATTTTAAACTCCAACAGGAAGAACAAAGCCCTAGGTTAAATTTCATCAGATTTCACATTAAAGAACTGCGAATGTAACCATGTAATATTGTCATTATTTACAAAACGAAGGCGCTATCCTTGTGATCCCCCATCCCCGGCCAGCCCGCTGTGTGCGTGTGCGCGCAGTTAGTAATTTGGGATCTAATTTGTTCCTACGCAGGTGGTCGAGTAGTCCCTTTGGTCTGTAATCATCGTTTTCGTAAATAAATAGCTTTAGACTTCCAATTTTATTTGGAAAGAACTATTTTTGTTATAGAATTATCGAATTAGAACATACGATTGATTTGGATTCTGTCATTGTGTCTGTACTTACCTGGTTAAATGTTAAACTGAATTGGAATAAAATAAAGATTAGCACGAATTGTGTTTATAATCCATTACTTACAGAGTCGCATATAGACTAAATATAAATAGTGATGTTGAAATAACAACATTTAATTCAAAACCATTCAAATTACTTATACAAGTATAACATTACGTAACGGTTCTTCAAAACATTAACGATTTTTTGATTTGACCTTTTAATTGTTGTGGTGTATGTAATTATCAAGTTTCCTTGTTCCTAACAGGTGTAGGTGTTACAAGTTTTAATAAAATAAAACTTATTTTATTATTTTCTAAAATATTTAACAAATGTTACAATCGGAAAATTGCAAAGCGCATTTCCTATTACCCATCATCATGTTTGTAAGCACCATTAAAATAAACTATATTTTGTAACGTACTTACATCGATCGGTTTATACGAAATTATATTGTTCATAGTACAACAATACCGGCCAAGCTATTGCTACACTATAGTCACGAATACCGCGATAATGATCGATTGTTCTCAACCCTAATATTTTGTTCAATAATGTGACAATGAACATGTTGATGGTAGGTTGATAGCGAAATATACAAGACCTACCGACAAACACTTATTGATCGAAGTACAATTATTAATATTTTGTATAAAAAAAATAATAAACGTTAAGTGTAGACGAATGTATTGATTATGATTATCCCGCCCGCAGCCATAACGCAAAACTGTCATCCTAGCTCGGCAAGGCCTCCAAATTTTATAAAGTCGACGATGATCCCCGCCGAAATGTCGTCGAAAATGGTGCGAACAACAATTAATTTAGCCAGCGTGTAATTGTCGATCGTAACGAGGAATTTATTCGGCATTGAAGCTTTGGGGTGTTTTCGAAAGTTCGGTTCGAAATAAACGCCGCCGCGTCTTTATTAAAGTGAGGAGGGAAGTGTGAAATGAATTTATTACTATTTTTTGGCGATAAAACCTTTGTGAAATTACTGTAGGTGATGTTATTGCCGCTAAATTAATGTAATAATAATATATTCAGTTTGAATTGTGCACAGCATAGTAACGTGCGTTTGGAATTATAGAGAGGTTTTTTTGTAATGGGGTCACTTTAAACTTGACCACTACAAGTGAACCAATTACATTATCCTGGAGAGTTATTCACACCCTTTTTACGGTGTTTCACTGACTAACTAAACCAATCGAACTTAATGAAATTGGCAATTTCTTAGTGCACTTTAGATAAAAGAAACACAAAGGTAATAATAAATTTAAATTTAAGTAATTTTCTACGTGTACCCTCTCTTTAAAAGGTTTTTCGTACCCGCTAATCTATGAATATGTGTTGACATTAAGCCTGTTCGAAGGACTGTTTGACGTTTTAATTTTCGAATTTATTTGTTTACAATATGCTTTAAAGCCATGCACGGCTCTTGGAAGCGGTTTGCGGTAACACAACACGTTTTTTAACATAACATCGACGTTCGCCGCATGTTGCATTTTAATGTTGGTTTTTTGGGTCGCTTTACAAGTGCCGCTCGGAAAATAATAAAAAGAGTCGTAAAATTTGGAAGTCGTGATGTTATCATTGCGTATCGCAATATTAATGAGTTGGGTCGCGGCTCGATGCGAGCTCGAAACAAACATGTTAATGAAATTTTATGCTGCTTTAAGCTGGGTGTAGGCGAAAAAACTTATTTTCTAGATTTGACCCGAATGTACTAAATACTAGGGATGGGCCGAATATTCGTTTTATATTCGGTATTCGGCATATTCGGCAGGTTTACCGTATATTCGGCTAAAATACAAAATGTTCGGCAAAGTGGTAAGTACTTAAACTTTTTACTGTATTGAGCCATGTATGAGTTAACTGTTAAATGTGTTATTTTAATGAGGTACAGTGAGGCTTTATGTTTTTGTTGACACTGTGGCTGTATTTCCGAAAACAGCAGATAAAAAAGATGTTTATTAATTAAAAACAAAATATAAGTATGTGGCTGTTTTGAGATTAAGCTAACTAACTTGTATTGTTTACGTAAAGGAATCAATTATGCTGAATATTCGGTTCGGTAAAAGTTTTACCGAACATTCGGCCGAATATTCGTATTCGGTGAAACCCATGTTCGGCCCATCTCTACTAAATGCATACAAACATTGCAAGTTAAAATATTTAAAAGCTTGTAGAAAAAAACTTCATTGCTAGGATTTTGATAACATGAAATAAAATAATAATACTTTGAGATTTGTCCGATACTTATAAAAAATGTCTAAGTATTACTTAGCGGATTATTTGTCAAAAATTGCAATCACAAATAATAAGTACACTTAAAATGAGTAAAGTCGAATAGTTAAACTATTTACTGATACAAAAACGAGCGTACGCCGATCACATCGACGGAATTATAAGTGCACTTATCGTGAAAACATGTAAACAACTACTAGCCATCCGGAAATTAAGGAACTTTTTTATCTAATAAAAACCGACAAGTGCTAATCGCACTCGCATGTAGAGGGTTCCGTTGTCTAACGTAAAACCTAATAACTATTACAAATTTTCAATTTATGTCATCAAGGTAACAATTGAATTTAAATTCTTTATTGTTTATTGTACTTACTTCATATTATGAAAACCTAATATTCGTAGTTTCATCATCATCATTAGGTAGTAGTACTACTATCATATTGAAGTTAGGAGGTCTGTTGACAAAAGTTCGTAATTTCGGAAACATGCCATTTTTTTTTGTTTACATGTTACCTCCTCATTCATAGTAAGTAATCAAAACCACGATCCGTATGTGGGTTATGGATAACCTTAAATATTATTATATTTAATAAATATAATATTATTAGAGTTATTCTCTTCTCAAAATGACCAGATTTAGCATACTACCCCTAATTGAGGATTCCTGGTTTCTTATGGAACCCTAAAAAAGGTGATTGCGTTGAAACGTGCTGGTATAACATTAAGATCAGAAGACTACTCTCGCTAACATAAAAACTCGTTTATCTGTACCAGTCTATAGAGTTCATTTTTCCAACTTAAGAGTGTTCAACTGCAAAAGTATCATCCTGTGTGCGTTAGCCCTTATTCAAACAATTCCGATCTTGGAAGAGTTTGTTTGTCTTCCATCTCGGCAGATTAAAGGCAGGGGGGAACGTACCGAGATTCTTCCTTCGTATTAAAAATAGAGTTCATCATACTTCATTGGAGAAAATTCTGTCCTTCACCATTTTATTATAAGGTAGGTAGGTACTTAAGTTATACAATATTAAAATACAAATAATCACATTTTACTTAAATGCACTTTAAATACCAATCCACTTACTTAAATGTTGTTGAAATTGGTAAAGTATGTAAACTTTTTTGGCTTATGTAGTTGAAAAAGATCGTCATCGAATTGTAAAACGCAACTATAAAGAGACTTTCAATAAGTCAAATGTCAAGCCCATTTCGAAATTTAATAATCTCATTATTCTCTAAAAATCAGTTCAATGGCTATTACCGTCCAAAAAATTCGCTTCATTCCAATCAAAGGCCGACCAATTTTAACGCTTTCCGTCTCATCCCGTTATTTTATGCTCCACTTACCTCAAAATAATTTTCCAGGACGAGCAAGCCGAAATTGTTCGTTCCATTTTATATTCTTTTGACTGTTATATAATTTTAGGGCTGGAAAAGATGAAAGGCAAAGGAAAATTAGAAGCTCATTCGGGAACGAGGCGTGAATCTAAAAATCACCTAAAGTGTAACCCTTCACACAGGGATGTCTAATCTAATCATGGCCACTTATAAATGTATACCATTTCTTGCAAATGAGAAACAAAATAGATGTTTGTGCTACCCTTTGTTTTCACAATATTCTTTTAAAGTACGAGGGGCGTTCAAAATATTCTCGGTATGTGGATAAAAACAAACAAGTACGAAAAGTTTGATATTTTTATTTTTCAATATACTCCCCCTATGTTCATACACTTATAAGATCGATCAATTATTTTTTTTAATCCCTCATAAAAATATTTTTTATCTTTGGTGTAAAAATGCTCCTCCACGGCCGTCTTCAACGCTTCATCGTCAGAAAATTTATTTCCACGCAGATCCTTTTTAAGATTGGGGAACAAAAAGAAGTCGCTTGGGGCTAAGTCCGGACTATAGGGTGGATGAGTAACAGTTTCAAACCCACATTCAACAATAGCTGCCTTGGCAATATGAGCAGTATGGACAGGGGCGTTGTCATGCAGAAGCAGATCACCTTTGGTTAACTTTCCTCGCCTCTTTTCTTTGATCGCATCTCTTAATTGACGTATAACGTTAGCGTAGTACTGCCCTGTGATATTTACACCTTTTTCTTTATATTCGATAAGCAAAACTCCTTCACAATCCCAAAATATTGTGGCCATGACCTTGCCAGCTGACGGGATTACCTTGAACTTCTTGGGATGAGCTGAACCCTTAATGTGCCACTGCATGGACTCCTGTTTGCTCTCTGGGTCATAATGATGAACCCAGGTTTCATCTCCAGTAACTATTTTTTGCAGCACCTCATCGGGATTTTCACCACACAGGTCGATAAAATCTGAACAGCAAGCCACACGCATATCCTTTTAAAGAAGCGTCAGCATTCGCGGAACCCATCTTGCACTTACTTTTGACATATTAAGATGGTCATGTATAATGTCATGTACGGTACCAATAGAGAAATTGGTTACTTGAGCTATAGATTTTACCTTCACTCGGCCGTCTTCCAATATAAGTTTTTCCACTTTATCAATATTTTCTTGTGAGGTAGCCACTACAGGCCGGCCAGGTCTAGGGTCATCTTCAATACTCTCCCTTCCACGCTTAAATTCGCTTGACCATTTTTGAATAGTAGATAAAGAAGGAGCAGACTCACGGTAAACACAATCCATTTCCTCTTTTATGGTTTTTTGATTTTTACCCTGTTTTGTCAAGAATTTTATGACGGATCGGTGCTCTAATTTCGTTAAAATTATTAATTCGCTCATGGTGTTCATGTTTGTTCGGCAATTGCAGAAAAACAAAAGAACATCTCGGTTCCAATTTTACTTTTTTTTAATGTCAATGGATGAATCTTAGCGGCCAGTAACAAATATAATATATAAAAGAGGTTGTAACGTATCAATACCGAGAATATTTTGAACGCCGAGTTATTTATATTTTTAGTATTATTATTATAATAATATATTATTAGTATTTATATTTTTAGGTAACCAATTTATATAAGTATTAATAAAATTTTAAATCAAACGGTGCCAGTTCGACCACCTAAACACGACAGAGTGGAGAGCTTTCGAATGAAATTCCGTTTTACAGCTCAGTGCTAATCGCGAAGTGCTTGTTTACAACTTTAACCGAGAAGCAATCAAACTACGGTGTCGCTCAATCGAGCGCTCCCTCGTCGGTCGTCGGTCGATGTGCCGGCCCGGTCGTCGGTTGTCCCCAGCCGAGGACGCGCACGGGGCTTGCTGTGGTGACGCACATTATCGCCTGTCTTCAATAGGCCCCTGCGCCCTTGTTAGGGGATGCTTGTGCTAGCGGTTTAAGCTACAACAATGAGGCGTTGTTTTGTTTCTTTAAAAACACAAGTAAAATTTTAACATTTTGAATTTAATGAATAATAAATACAGTTTAATACTTAACCTACACACGCGCAAAGATTCTTGCTAATATTTTATCATCTTATCGTTATTTTTTGTAAACACAATTTCGCGTTTTTTTTCTTACAAACCTGTTCCTACTTTTCTTCCTTTTTGGTATTTATCTTACCTCACCAGTCTCTTATTGGAACAATCAGCCCGTGTGGTTAATCGCGCAAGATCGTCACTTGAGCCACAACTTTAATTTAGTTTGTGCCGCTGCGCTCTAACGTATTTCCAATGTCGCGTCGTGCTTTGACATAGAGATCAGAATCCCTTGGCGCGGTGCGTATGCAAATCAGTAATTAAAGTTTATCCCGTCTCAATCCCGGCAAGCACGAATATGCATCCGGGATTTGAAGACTCCGCTGGGTTTGCTGGCAGATGTATGTGATGCATGTCACTTGATGATTTATTACGCGTAGTCTACTCGTAGTATTCAATATTAAGTTTAAGTTTAAGGATACTTAAAATTCGTCTGCTCTATAATAATTTTTTTAACTCGTAAAATAAGTTTTTAGTTTAGCTATCTCGAATACAACCGGATAATTCTTAAACTCAATAAGAATAAGTTTTCATTGGTACTATTCTGTGCTACAATGCTCGTATACCAATAAAAAATACAAAATGATTTGAAAGAACTAAGTGGATGGATTTGGTGCGCCAAAGTTCACCTAAATTTTCAACTCCGATAATTGGAACTCCGAAAATGTTCTTCCTAACATGTTTCTAATGTTCATAGTTCCGAATCATTCAACTTCATAATGGCAGTAGCAATAAATATCTATTATACTATTATTTATTTTCCTTTATTTTCTCAACATACTTTCTACAACACAATATACTACAACAACTTTGACACTATTATTCAAATGATTGAGGATACTGTCTGCCCTACTCCTGACGGTCACGTGATAGGTTTGCGATTGTCATAAATTTCTAACCTAGGAAGAGTGATCATTCGGATTATAAATCGGAAGGAAGAACAACTTCAGATAAAGATCTTTAGGTGAGCCAATATGAACCAGGATGGATAAAAGGTCATTGCGGATGGATGAGATATTATTGGTCTTACGGTTCAACTTGAATCTTAGTTTGTTTCACGTCACGTGGTGGGATCGTAACGCCTATCATACGAAACGATTTGATACATCGATGACGCTATATTCGTAGTTAGTAAGGCATTCATTCGCCATCCCTCGCAATCGGTAATGCAATAAGCTAGTGCCCGCGGACGGATGTTTAAACTTATTTGGCCCGTCGCCTGCGGGGTTCGTGCTCCGGGTTCGTGTGGGGTGGAGGGTCTTCGATATGTCTCATCGAAACACCGTCGACCTATTATAATTGTCTGCAATCGGATGTTCATAGTATTTATAAGGCAGATTTTTTTATATATTAAAGTTGACTTCTTTGTTTATCAAAGTCAAAAGTCAAAGTCAAAAGATATTTATTCAATGAACTCAATTAATAAGTACTTAGAATCGTCTAAATCTTTTTTAACCTACCAACCATTCAGGATGTCGTTTTTTAACTGTGGCAAAGAGAGGGCGCAAGAAACCACAGCGCACGGACGCGCAAACTAAACCAGTGAACAATCTTTGAGACTGTATTATTCACATCGTCATAATTTGGGTGTCGTCGTTTTACTTTGAATAAAAGTGAAGTATCATCAGAAAACAATACTATCTCATGTCATATCTGTTTTTTACAAAAGTTGACGTGGGTACCTTTATAAAATATATTGTATATAAGGCGACTGTTAGAAACCGCAAAAAACTTCAAGGGCTGGGCAGGTCAAGTGTTTTCAACATGACAAAAATTTATATCATTAAAAATTTTAAAAAAACACGAATTCCTTTTTGTCTTTTTTGTCATGTATAAAACTTACTGTTGCAGTTTCTAGCAGTAGCCATAAATAAACTTACTGTACCTCCCAATTCCCTCTAGGCAATAGGCCTCTCCCAGTTGTTCAGGTTTTATTACTGTCTATTTCCGCTTGTAGCGAAATTTTTTATTTATTGATTAATACAAAAAATACTACCAGTTGCGTACCTAGCTTGCTTTAGACGAGCTCTGTACCTATCAAAATTGTGGGTGCTGCTCCTAGTTAGCCAAATAATTCAAATCAGTACACTTGTCTGGCCTTTTTATTAAAATATTTAGCTAATTTCAGTTTTCCAAGATTTTCTTCCTCTCTAGGCAAGTCTGATAGCTGTTCCTGTCCCATAGAAGTCTCAAGATATTTTTTATCACATACGTTTTAGCCCGGGGGCCCCGTATCATTAATACGGCTGATACGGCGGTAGCTACGCCCCTGGATTAGGGTTACCAGAAGATAGTTTGATAAAGGAGGGCAGATGGAGACCCATCTGACTATCCTCCTTTTTAGACAAAAAGGAGTATATTCTGTAAAATAAGAGGACATTCACAATTAAACGATTTTTTAAATATAATTTTACATTATTTTAATCATATTTAGCTGAGCTGCCAATTTTTGCAAGAAGTTCTTGGTTTTTCAACAAATAATCATGAAAATCTTCACATGTCATGTTTTTGAAGTTGTTTGTATTCAGCAAGAATTAAAGATTTAACTGACTGCACACTAATCCTGTTCCTGTTTTTGCTCCACTGAGTATTAATCAGTTAAAATACTCTTTCTACATTTGCGTTATGTGCGCTTATACAAAAATACAACTCGCAGATCTTGAGCAAACATTCAATGTTTTTAGCACTTAGACGTTTAGCAAAAAGGAGAACTTACAGAGGTAAGGGAGGACGGGCGGACAAAACATGGAAGAGGAGGACATGTCCTCCTTTTGGATACCATCTGGCAACCCTACCCTAGATCCTACACGTACATACCACACACATACTATCACGTATTACGAAGTCAATTATAAAATTAAGTCGAATTATGTATTATTTGTGTAAGCTTGTCGATCATATTAGACATAGCTCCATAATTGTAATGCAGTTTGACGGACGGCCGGTGTTTTATGATGGTTCCAGTCATGCGAGCGTGTTTAATGATACGACGAGTACTACCAAGTGTAATACATAAAAAGTTAAATGTCTTGCCGCGAAAGAAGATGTTGTTGCTTTTTGTTGCTTCGATTAGCGCAATGCTCATTGCACATGCTCTCGGAAGCGTTTAATCGAAGGGCAATCAACTTTGACAAGGAAAATATGTGTTTTATTAAGATATAAAGTTCCTTAACAAGCAAGGAAAATCAGTTCAGACCATACTGGAAGAGATGTCATCCGTTTACGGTGACTCTGTCCAAGTAAAAAAAACTATGGTTTACAAGTGGCATACCCTCTATAAACAAGGCAGGGAGTCACTTGAAGACGACCCACGGCCAGGAAGGCCGATCGAGGTGATCACTCCGGAAATTAGACAAAAAGTCGAAAAACTAATTATAGAAGATGCCCGTCTAAAGAAGAAACAGCTTGCAGAAGTGGTTGGAGTATCAAATACAACAATTTTCAAAATTATTGACGAACATCTTGGCGAGACTAAAGTCAACGCAAGATGGGTACCGAGAATGCTCACGCGCCTCACGGCGCCGCCTCTAAAACAACAGCGCGTGGATAGTTTTCGTGAATTTTTGGACCTCTGTAGGGAAGACGAAGATGGAGTGTTGGTTCAAACTGTTACTGGTGATGAAACTTAGGTTTATCATTATGAACCTGAGTCTAAACGGGACTCTATGCAGTGGCACAAAAAAGGCACACCACCACTCAAGTCACAATCGGCTGGGAAAATTATGGTTACAGTCTTTCGGGACTCAGAAGGAATCCTGTTGATCGATTACAAAGATAAAGGTGTCTCCATAACCGGAGATTACGACGCTTCAATCCTAGAGCAATTAAAGGAAGCCATCAAGGAGAAAAGAAGGGGAAAATTGACCAAAGGTGTCCTTCTTCGGCGACAACGCGCCTGTACACAAAAGCCGTGATGCGATTGCGATTGAAAAAAGAACTTAGTGGGAAAAAGTTTTCAAGTGATGAACAAGACATGCAGTTGCGGCGTATTATTTAGACAAAGACAAATAAATTTTTTTTTGATGGCATACATAAGTTAATTAAAATATTGAAGAGAGAAGAAATGTAGCAGGTGAAAATATTGAAAAGGAAAAATAAATTTGGATTTTTATTTCAACTCTTTCCCCCCATTCTGCGAACTTAAAAATCCCCTAAAATCGCCTCGTATAGTTACGTACACACACACACACGTTGTAAGGAAGGACTAATACGAGTACTACAAAAATTATTCCAGTGTTATTAATTTTCATGTGTCCAACGAGCTGCAAATAATGAGCATTTACGTTAGATTAACGTTTGACGAACATCTTAATCTTACGGTAGATAATGTCTTGTGGCGTGTAGTCCGCCTTTTGTAAGTAGCATTATTTATAATGGAATGAATATGGAATAAATAAAAAATAACTTAAACCTACGGCTGAAAAGTTTGCTAGAAAAATTAAAACGGTATCACATTTGACATTTCCTAATTTTGAATTTAGAATGGTAGGTTACCATTACATACCATTAACCTTATCCGACCTCATTTGGTGTTCTTTTGTTTTTATTAACCATTTGTTTTGTCCCACAGACGCAGACGAGCTGTGCCTCGGCAAAGGCTGCTGCGGCGCTAGTGCGCGCGCGCGCTTCACCCAGCAAGCGCGCGCGCAGCTCGAGGGCGCGCTGCAGAGCGAGCTGGGCAAGCTGGCGGACGTGCTCGCCAACAGGGCGAAGCGGGTCAACGGTGAGTGACGTCACTGTCTATACAGGATCATTTATACAGATAGGATCGTATGTTACACCTCGCCGCCGTGGTCTAATGCGGGTTGGTGGATACAGGATCATCATCAGCCTCTAAACGTCCCACAACTGCGAATACCTACCCACATGAACATTAGGAGATAGGGTCATAATTTTACGTGCCATCTTACGACTACAACCATAACCAAAACGGCTTTAAGTGTGTCACCCATCCAGTGACCCGGCATTACGATAATTGCTTAACTGTCAAGATCATTCCGAACTGCGCTATCGAACTCCTCAAGAGGATAATAATTTTTTTATAAAGTTAAAAGTTTTGTATGATTCGGTAACGTTTAAAACTAATCATACACATAAAAAAATGTTTCTTTTTATTTTTTGTTTTATTTATTTTGTACTACACAGCAACAATTAATTTGTGGATAACGGATACCGGGCGAACGAAAGGTCACGTGTCGATTGTGGCGGCACCTCATCCTTCTACGCCGCAAACCATAAGCTTTGGTATTTCTATGGATTATGTTTTATTTTTCGATAAAATCTGTAACTTGACTTTAAAGTAACTTGAGTTACTACTAAATCATTCAAACATCTGGTAGAAAAGCAGCCTCATTGAGGCCCCCGGTGACAAGAGGGCTGGCTGACAGGTGCTACCTCTGCTAGCGAATTAGCCTGGCAGCACAGAATAAAATGATCTGGCAGTTCTAACCGGCTCGGCCACGACATTGCCGCTGTGAGTGGAGCATCGAGCGGATACCTTAATCATTGCGAGTTATATTACGGAAGGTAATACTATTAGTTATTCTGTAACCTGGAGTGAAGTGACGAGTCTTTTTTTTTTTAAGAATCCGCTCGCCGCGCCGCTCACAGCGGCAAAGTCGTGGCCGAGCCGTAAAGAGTAATGTTGCCAGCCTTCTTGAAACGGCACTGACACGACTTCATGCAGTGCTATGCTGACGAAAAGTAAGGGTGTCCGTCCTTTCCTGGCGTTATGGCCAGATTTTTTTTTTTAAATGGCCTAGCGTAGGTGGTCCTATATGGTTATATAGGACCAGTAATAAAACAAAACAGTGCAACATCACTTTTCAAATTCTCTCAAGACGTCCTTGTGAGATCTCAATAGAGTCCCACAGATTTATTGAGTCTCGAAAGGTTTGACGCGAATGTTAGATGGGTAAACAATACAAAGCTAATTAAGTTAGTAAGCACACGAAACAGCCTATTAGAATCTGAAATTGTAATTTGCAACAATTAGTAGCAACAATTTGCAAGTATCAGTAGACACGACTCGATTCGGACTGATTAGTAAGAATTAAACAGTACTTACTTAGAAATTTACTTGACCTCCTAAATAAATAGGTCGTTAGGTCCTGTTTAGGTTTGCGACAGTATGAAACTTGTTTATTTTGTCTAAGTTACTTTAAGACTACTAAATTTTAGCGACGATGGGCTCACCACCTGCCACGCTGAGCACATGCCTCCTCTATTTGTCAAGTTCTATATTCATTTTAAAGTGTTCTAGAACTTCTACTTTTGTAACACCAACAACCAGACTGTTTTTTTTTAGTAAACATTTTATCCTACATATAATATACTTGTACATTATAGCATTGTGAATGCAAAATATCAATAATAAAATATTTATAATGAATTACGACTTTATTGATTGTTAAATACTTGCAATAGTATTTCTTTCGAATGTGAGGGTAGTCTTCACGTGACGTAATACCGCTGGCTTGAAGCGTATCAACTACTAGAAAAAAATTCAATGAGTCTTCTGGGGTCTCGGTAGCTTAGCGGTTAGAGCAGTGGACCGGCAATCCAAAGGTCACGGGTTCGAATCCCGTTCGAGCTTTCCTGAGGCTGGTTGCTTTTTTTCTAGTAAACATTTTTTCTACTTTTGTTGACACATTTTGGTTGTGATCGCTTTATCCGACCGCTTTCAAAGCGTGAGCGTCTCATTTCCAGCGGGGTCCTTTAGTAGCACCTCAGCGAACTTTGTGTAAAGCAAATAGATGGCGTTATTACACTGATGCCGTGATTGAGGGTAATAATGGGTATTAAAGTTCGCTGCACTTTGGGCGGGATGGCATCACGGAACTGTAAGCCTTAATGCAAAGATTTTGAGCTCGTTTTAAAGCAAAGCTACAGATTTTGAAGCAAAAACTGTTTTGGAAGATTTTTAACGCCTTTTCGAATAATGTAATGAATAGAAATTATAAAAAATTATCTCCCTTTCATAATATGAAAACATTTGTTTTTATACAGCAAGATATTTTAAGGCCTAACTAACATAATATTTTTATTAGTGTCGTAAACGTTCCGAATCGTTCATTTATCGATCGATCAATAAAACAATTCCTATTTTGTCCGCACTCACCACGTGTTTGATACGCGCGTCTGTTTCGTAAAGAGGTGGGCCGCCATAAACCACCTACCACCGACTTATTATATTTATAGAAAGATGCAGCAGTTGCTTACATCGTGCGATATCGAAACACTTCGCACTGTTTATGTAATGTTTTAGGGATGGCGCGTACGAATAGTCACAAAATACATAGGTGCCTAACATCTTAGAATACCATAGTAGTTATGAGTAGGTACTGAAATACTTTTTTTTAACTATCAAATCATTATTGCCCTTAGATTAAAACAAAAAGGGAAGATACGGCATTAGCGTCTCGTGAGTGAGCCGCCAAAATTAGGCCTAAAGGCACAATTTCACTTCAGTCACAATTTGCCGAGCGAACAGGCTACATCGCGCTATTGCGGATATTCTACTGTGTGAAAAAGAGAAAGACGCTACTCCGCAGTGGCGTCGGAATCGGTCGTACGTACTCGTCTGTTGCGAAGCGACCGAGACGTCAACGCGCTACTCGCTGGCTCCCTCGCGCTGACGTTGAAACTTACCGCTTTGTCTCGCTCGCTCGATTTACACTTTATAGGTGTGCGTGTCAAACACTCAGTTTGCTTAAGTAGTTGAGTAGGACTATATTTTGAATGACTACAAGTAGGAGCATGCCGTATCTTCCCTTTTTGTTTTAATCTAAGTTATTGCCTAATTCGCAGTATTTTATTCAAGAAGAGTTTCATTAGGTTTATTATAGACAAGGGTTTCATAATTGTATTTATCTATCTATATTAATAATAAAAATCAATTGCCGAAATGTTTGTACGCGCATCACTTGAGAACGGCTCCACCTATTTGGCTAATTCTTTTTTTTGTTGTGTTCGTAATTGTCATGACTAGGTTTGTGTGAAATTTTTTTTTTGGAAATTCGTCACAGGATACAGGGTCTTATCACGCAGACGAAGTCGCGGCCGGGCCGCTAGTCAATTTATAAAGAATATAAGTACATTATACTTTATATTCCTCTTACTATTTTGTAATGCCTCCGCTACAAAAGCTTTTTTGAAAGAGAGCGAAGTAATCCAAAGAAAAAAATATATTTATTTGGATAATAACTATAGTACGCTAGCAACATTTGGCCAGTTTGAATTTTCTTTTATTTATATTCCATGACCATTTTCACGACTCCAATGTTATCGCCTCGCCAGCCACGGCCACGGTAATATCACATGGTAATATTACCGTGCCACGGCGCGGCGTCGGCTCTGAATCTCGCTAGAATGTCGGCACTCATTGTTATTGGCTATTGTGGTAATGTTTAGTCTTCCCATTTGTTTTTACAGTGACGTCACACCGCACTTGTGGAGCAACCGTGCCTTTGTTAGCTACGTGTTTACGGGTAGTTCTGAATTTTTTATGTCGCACGCTAGCGCAATAAGCTTTGACCGTTTGTAGATAAAAAGGGGGCAAATGGAGGAGGGGATGGATTTAGAGTCGAATTATCGTCGTTTGTTTTGCTTAGAAAGTCTAAGCAAAACAAACGACGTAAAAGAACGACGACCTTAACACTTTAACGAAAGTTAAAGTGTTAAGATAAAAAGTTACATGTTTGATGAATAAAAAAACTGGTTTATTTATTTCGGAGAATCAATCTGTGTTGCCAGTGCAAGATATTTTCTACTCCTATACAGAGAGTTAGGTAGTGGAATTATAATCTCGCAACTAACCAACCCAACAACGAAAGGGAGCAATTTAAAAATTGCAAAATTCCAAACCAAACTAAACGCGTATAACCTAACATCCTGTATTATGGTAGTTAACCTTTGTTTATTTTTTATTTCTCTTTAAATGGCCTATTAAGAACATGTCGTGGTCAGGCCACGATCTATAACGTTGGCCCAATTCATATTATTGGTGGATCTTAAGGACCGCCATACAACAACGCCGAACCGGCTTGCAGTTCAGTCCGAATTATGGGAGCTCGAGATGTTATGATTCTGTCACCCATCTGGGGGTAGCATTGCGAAAGTTGTTTAACTGGAACGATCGTAATCAGAACGCTGAGTGTAAGTTGAAAATGTGCAAACGTTACTTTCGCGTTTGAGTTAAGAGTTTTGATTCTCGATCTTATTTACTTAGCGTTAAGATCTATCTGTCAAAACTTAACTCAAACGCGATAGTAACGTTTGCACATTTACAAACTTACACTCAGCTCTCTGACCACGCTTACCCGCTTACCGCAGCGCCAAAGAAACTATTATTACTATTTAATTTGGACACCAAATATTTTCGCACGGTAGGTATGTGCCCGTATAAACTCAAACTCAATGTGCTCAGTGTGACAAATAAGTATCTATCTGTTGAAAGAATACACATATGAAGAATATAAAACATCAAATAAATAAATGTATTAATTACTTAGTAAATAAGAAAACTGTAAATATAAGGAATCAATGTAAAATACAAAAGGAAAAGAATGTAATAGAAAATAAGAAAATATGTATTTAAATTTAAGAAGAAAAATGTAGAACAATAGAATATAATTAATTATGTAAGTACTAGAATAAGAATATATTGTAAAAAAGTGAAAAAGAAAAAGAACTTAAAGATAAAAAAGACAAAAGAAAGAAAAGATAAAAGAAAATAAATAAATTAAGCTCATAAAGCTCCAGATTATTTAACCTCTTGAAAAGAAAACAAGACACATAGCACAAAAAGTCTTGCAAAAAAGCGGGAAACAGCGTATTTTATTAACAAAAAAAAAATTCAATGTTTAAAAAAATTTAAGAATTATTATAAGTATCTGCGTAATAATAACTCATAAAGTATTTTTGGTCCTTTTTAGGGTTCCGTACCTCAAAAGGAAAAAACGGAACCCGAACACTTTGTTGTCCGTCGGTCTGTCTGTCAAGCCCCTTTCTCTCGGGAACGCGTGGAGGTATCGAGTTGAAATTAAAACTATATGCTCAGGTCGACAGTCTCTTGAAGCTGTGAAAAAATCAAACTCCTAAGTTAACGTAAAAGAAGGATACGGCCGTTTATGCCGCAAAAAACATATATCTAATTTCATTTAATTTGTGAATCGTATGAAAGGGTTTAATTGTCACGAGCTTAAACAAATTTTTAATTATTTGTATGATGTAGGTATAGTTTTCGATTTATGGCGAAGAATGAAAAACCTCTTTCCTTTTTTGTATAGGTAAGGTAGGTACCTATAGGCCTACCTAATAATTTTCGTGTACGCACCTGCAAATTTGTACGGAACCCTCGGTGGGCGAGTCCGACTCGCACTTGTCCGGTTTTTAGGGTTCCGTAGCCAAATGGCAAAATACGGAACCCTTATGGATTCGTCATGTCTGTCTGTCCGTCCGTATGTCACAGACACTTTTTTCCGAAACTATAAGAACTATACTGTTGAAACTTGGTAAGTAGATGTATTCTGTGAAACGCATTAAGATTTTCACACGAAAATAGAAAAAAAACAATAAATTTTGGGGGGGAACCCCCCAAAATTTATACCCCCCCATACTTAGAACTGAAACTCAAAATTTTTTTTTCATCAAACCCATCCGTGTGGGTTATCTATGGATAGGTCTTCAAAAATGATGTTAAGGTTTCTAATATTTTTCTTTTTTTCTAAACTGAATAGTTTGCGCAAGAGACACTTCCAAAGTGGTAAAATGTGTCCCACCCCTGTAACTTCTAAAATAAGAGAATGATAAAACTAAAAAAGATATTGTACATTACCATGCAAGTTTCCACCGAAAATTGTTTGAAAGAGATCTAGTAAGTAGTTTTTTTAATACGTCATAAATTAATTAATTTAAAAAAATACACTATTATTAAAACATCGATCAAAGTTACAACGAACTACAAGAACTTGTACTATACAAGAACTATAAAACGGAACCCTTCATGGGCGAGTCCGACTCGCACTTGGCCGGTTTTTTAATTTTAAGATCGCAGGTGAGTTTTCATAACCATTTATAATTTACCCATATAAGTCATATAACCCTCCTAATTCTCAATAACAGTACTTTAACAATAGCATGTTTATAAAACCTATTCCACCAAACCTTAAAAGGAGTTTATAAATTATAACAGAAGCTCTAAATTTTCAACATACAAATCACTATGAATGAAAGCTGACTATAGAGTTGACACCTCCGTCTTAAACCAACAAAAGTAGACAGAATTAAGATGTGAAGGTGTAATCAAGGCACCGTGGGATCGCAGGCACAAAAGGCTGAATGAAAGGTTCGAAAGTAGCAGAGTCAATATTGATAGTGAGTCCGGTTTGGGCTGCGGCGACAAACCGAACTCTACATACATCGAAGTAGAGACGTGCATGAGATGTTCCACCTTCCACAGCGGGTTTGATCTGTAAGTTAGTAGAAAATGTTACGCTCAAGTTAATTGAAGTACAGCTGCCCGAGGTCAACCTACCACTAAATGTCAATTTGAAACCCAAATGTGAATCACACTAATATTATAAAGGCGAAAGTTTGTGAGTGTGTATGTTTGTTACTATTTCACGTCACACAAAACTACTGAATGGATTTGGATGAACACACCGATAGTTTATAACCTGGATTAACACATAGGATACTTTTTATCCCGATATTTCTACGGGAACGGGAACCAAGCGGGTGAAACCGCGAGCGGCCGCTAGTTTTAAATAAATTCACATTTGGATTGGATCAATATCGATTAGAGTTTATTAGTTTTACATGGGTTGAAGTGCAGGCGAGTGTACATAAAAAATACTATTAAATTAAAAAAAAAAATGTTATGTAATCATCTTCTCTTTATGTTGTGATTTAGCATTTACTGAAATATTATACAAAAGTAAAGTTTATTACAGGAGATATTTGTAAATGTAGAGTTCCTGCTAAACGTGTTTTACGTCATTGGATATTAAAAAAATATTAATAGACAAAATATTCGTAATTTTGATTATTTGCGTTAAAAACGTTCGAATAAACTCAAAGATAACGAAACGTTAAAAAAATGTCTACCTCGGGCGGGAATTCTTTAACGTATCGTTATATTTGAGTTTATATATGAGCGTTTTTTAACCTCTTGTGTGCTACGGCCATTTTTTTCGATATGGCGGCATGTGTCAAACTACTTCCGTATTACTTCCTGTCTATATCCGGTCTAGGTCTAATGACGATTTCCATGAAATTTTTATTGTCAGACAATATTAAATACAACAAGTCTGTTAATATAAGATTTTGCATAAATAGTGTTTTTCGTGCGCTCGCTTTTATTTTATTAATTAGTTAGGAGTAGTGTTTGTAAAAACGCGGTTAGCTCGAAAGGGCCAGCCGGGCGGCGGGGCGGGCGGCGAAACTTATGAGTAATTAGAGTTAGCCGCACTCATTCGGACCAGCACAATGTACTTCACACAGTGCACACTCCATTTTAAAGGCTTGCGTAGACGAGGGACTGTCCCTGGCGTATGATGTTATATAAAAGACGACTGCTAGAAACCGCAAGAAACTTCAAGGGCTGGTCAGGTCAAGTGTTTTAATCATGACAAAAATGACGAAAAGAAATTCATGCTTTTTTATTTTTCATTAAATAATTCATTTTATGAACTTTAATTTGATAGTCTTTGAGTATCTATTTTATTTTAAAGCAATAACATAAGAAAAATAAAATGTAAGAATTAACTATTAAACCGATTATTTACAACGCGCGGGCAGCGGCCGGCCGTTGACCCACCCGTCTGTTGACCCGTCCGCATCAGCTGGGCGAGAAGTACCTACGTTAGTCTGCAATCTTTTTTGTAATTTTTGTAATGTTTAAAACACTTCACCTGACCAGCCCTTGAAGTTTCTTGCGGTTTCTAGCAGTCATATAAATGTCATGTTTTATCCGTCATTTAATAAGTGTTTGTTAGTTGGTCTAAAATAATACCGCAACTGAGCCATCCAATAAAGTGCAAAGAAAATCTATTCTTATGGAATCAACGCTGAATTTGAAAAAAACAGTTGTTTATTAAAAAAAATCTGCAAATGCTATTCGACTTCGACCTAAATGTATGGGTAACCTTTTTTTTACTTCACAGTTGTACAGTTACCCCCATACAAGTAGTAAAGTTGTTCTGTTCACCAATGTAGAGGCGACTGCAGAGAACTGCACACTCCGGTTTAAGAGAAGAGAGCGAGACGAGCAAGCTTCTCTTCTAAGTGCCTTCGTTTATTCATGCTTACTTTAGTTTTAAATAAAGTATTACACTTCTAAACCCTTGAGTAGCTTCTAAAGAGTGTCCCTAATGGCTAGGCGTCTTACCGTCTTCGATATGACTATTTCCAGAATCTTAGGAAGGTATACAGGATTTAAGGTTAATTCGACCTATATATTTTAAGGGTATGTACTTTCCATCATTTCTGACTGATTTGACTATTAAACACCGTAACGTAACCTTAACTTAACCGTTCTCAAGTTATAGACTTTAAAGTTTTTTTTATGAAAATTGCCGTTTTTTTTTGTTTCTTGTCCTCTTTTTTGTGTTTTGTACCTCTAACTTATTTAGTTTTGGTATTTTTGTGTAGAAGATTAGTTGCTTTATTATTCTGAACACTAAAATTACAAGTTGTACCAACTAAGTCGTAGTAGACGTAGACGATGAACAGTATAAAAAAAGAAGGCAAAAATTATATAAAAAAAGTATATGCTACAGATAATCGTTAAAATATCTACAGTTCCTTAGCTTTCTATCTATTAGGTATAACAAGCTAGAGTATTATCAGGTTTCTCGGAAAAAACTTTGATGAAAGACTCCCAGGTAGTAATCAAAATAACGGTATTACTTACGTGAAGTTACTCCCTGCGCCTATTTGTCCTTTATGGAATTTGTACGGTGGTTTGGGTTATGATGTTTCATAGTCAAATCACTCAGAAATGATGGAAACTACATTTACCCTTTAAAGGATATAGGTCGACATAACCTTTAAAA
Source organism: Scoparia ambigualis (assembly GCA_963921215.1). Taxonomy (NCBI): domain Eukaryota; kingdom Metazoa; phylum Arthropoda; class Insecta; order Lepidoptera; family Crambidae; genus Scoparia; species Scoparia ambigualis. The sequence continues at coordinate 5,612,948 of OY992503.1, forward strand.
CTGTATGTTGTATGAACGTGAACATTACATGTGAACGACGACTTAAAAGAACAGAGGCTGTATTGATTCATAACTTGATTAAAAGCAACTCCTTTCTACAGTACAATAGCACAAAATTGAGGGAGAGAATAATTCTTGATTCGTCATTTTTTCGCTATCACAGTTCACGGTTCGTTAAATGTGTTCCTGAAGGCTCTCTGCAGGGGAGATACAAATATTGCTCCCGTTATATTTATTACAAAGTGTTATAGGAAACATTTTGCAAAATTGTACGCAGTGCTCTCGAAAAGGGATGGCGTAATTGGAACCCCATTTACCGTAGCCCTTTATAAAATTATGTTAAGGATAAATATATAAATGCGGGTAAATTTATCTATAATGATGTCGGAAAATATATGCTTTGGTTCACTGGCTAATATTATTATGTAAGGTAAAATTCTCAGGTGCCGTAACTAAATAAAATAGCAAGTGCTAAGGGAAAAATATATTTAGATTAAAAGAAAAAACTTAACATTGGCGTAGTATTCAAATTTGTATTAAATCAAAACATTTCCACCTAGCCATTAATTTAGTTTTATGTAGGTTTACGTTAATCACTTACTTCACGAACTCAAATCTAAACACGTTAACGAGTTTGGCAGTTCTTTGAATAGAGTAGGAGGTACCATAATAGTGAGTACTTCCTTGAAATGTATCAAAAGTAAATAGGAAAGAACACTGTACATCTTAAACACTATTCCGTATTTAAAAAACAGGATTAAAAACATCTGATCTCTTTTTTTAAACATCATTTTCCTCCTCAACCCTATCTTCCACCACATCAATATGCGAATTATACGCGCAAATGATTAACATATGTATTAAAAGCTTTGCATCAGGCGGAGATGATGCAAAAACACATTTTACTATTGCATTTTAGTATACCTAGTCTCTGATAAATGAATCATAATAACGCAGCGAATCATGAAGTAGGCTGAAGGTTTTTGCTGGTCCGCAACAGGAAGAGTCGACAATATTTTCGAGAAGAATTCGCTAATGCCCCGGAATGTATCTAATTGACCACGCAAGTGCAGTGGTCAGTGGTATGCTTGCACAGGGCTGCCACTTGGGGCTACATTGTCTTTATGTATTTAATAAACCGACTGACAGAGTTATTGAGAATCTCAATAAAATTATTGAACACATCATTATAAAATTTTAAAATAACTATCTTTTTGTTAGTCTTTTGTAATATCTAATGTAAAACTTCACCCGCAATCCCCAACCACTCAGGAATAGAATATTTTAACTGTTACTGCCGGAGCACAAAGCACAAATATGTCATGCCACTAACATTGTTGATATGGCAATAGGCTTAGATATAATGGTGGTAGCTAGCTAGCTACTGGACAGCTGTCCAGGTGGACTAGGAAGAACAAGTCAGTTTCCTACCTAACAACAACAACGCAAAAGCATTTGTATTAATACATTCTAATCCAGTGCATTTCTCACGTATTCTCGTAGACGTCGTATATAAAGGATATCCTATTAATCAGAGTTAAATACCGCGATTTTGAAGAAGTAGACGGCAGCCCCGTACGCTGGAGTCATCAGTCCGTATTTGGCGTGGCGGCCCCGGTCTCCGGTCCCGTTCGTGCAATTACACAGGCGGGAAGCCGGCCAAAGGGTGTCATGTCTGTCTGTGTAGTATCGCAAGTGGAAAGCTATGGCGCATCGGCGGCGACTAACTTATTAACACAAGTATCAATCAACTTCAATTTTGCCGTTTCATAAACTCAGCACTTGCAAAAAGTAATATAGTTTTAGTAAAATGGTTAATAAAACGCTAAAAAATAAGTTTTATTTTTTAGATTTTAATTTAAGTCATTTATCGCTACACATAGGTAGGTATAACTAACTTATTTAACGGCATCATGTTTTTCTTTTAAAAAGTATTCGGTGAAATGCTGAAATTCAATTTGTAAATGTCTACACAAACTTCAGTTTTTCCGGTAGGAAACATTTAGCAGCCATTTCAACTGTTTCTTTTATATCGACTGATATAGTATGGCATTTGCTTGTTTATTCTGTTTCTGACAACTGCATAAAAACCTGCAACTTCCCTGAGGTTGGGTGAGGCAGACACCAACTTTTTGCTTTTCTTGCGCATTTTTTCATGATAGCGTTGCTCTTCCACATTCCTTTGTATTTTTAACGATTGTAATCTTGATCAATATTTTTGCTGATGGGAATTAATATGAGTAACTTAGTTAGAGTACGCATTGTAATTTGTGGGGCTTCGTTAGAGTATTTATGTGAAATCACACGAGCCACATCTATAAAGTTATTGTGGTTTGATGAAAAGAACCGGTACCTGTCTTGCTAATTGTGCTTTATATACACAAATCATGTTTACATATTTATAACATTTTTATAGCGGTTACGTTAGTTAGTTAATTTACATATTGTGTAGACATTATTATTTGTATAAATAAATAAAATAAAGCGTTTCTTTAATATTTTGTTAATGTAACTGATCTTCAGTGATCCACGAGGCTACTAGTCGTCTTTGATACTTCATTGATTTATAACGTAAGATAGTTTAACCATATTTTCGAATGCATTAGCAAACAGCATTAGCTGTTTGCTAATGAGCGAGGAGCCATTCAAAGTGACTTATTGAAGACATGTTGCCGGTGTCACCTTTCTTCGATAATAATTTATCAAGATGTTACTTATCTCTATTTATCTGAATGTCACAGAGATGTCACACATGCATTAGAGAAATATTTATGTAATGTAGGGTACGTAGTAAATGAAGTGTCAAAAAGATACTGATACAAATAGAAATGTTTGCGTAGAGGTTTCTTACATTTTTATATAATGATAAGTTTGATCCACTTCCCGGTTACCGATTGAGCTGAAATTTTGCATGCATGTGTAAATTGAATGACAATGCAAAATTATTATGACATGGAGCTGATCTGATGATGGAACCGGAAGGTGGCCATAGGAACTCGGTAGTTAAACGACGCAACCCCATCGAGTTTGGACTCGTTTGATCCGTCTTGACGAGTAGGTACTTTGGTGCTAGATGGTAACCAGGGTCTGATGATAGAGCTGGAAGATAGCCATAGGAACTCGGACCGAGTTACTCGGTAATTAAACAACACAATCTCATCGAGTTTGGGCTCGATGATACGTCTTGACGAGTATTTTGGTGCTAGATGGTAACCAGGGCAGGGTCTGATGATGGAGCTGGCAGGTGGCCATAGAACTCAGTAATTAAGCGACACAACCGCGTGGAGTTTGATTTGTTTCGAATATGTGACCCCCCCCCATCTTTGGGAAAATAAGTTCGTTCGTTCGTTCGTTCCGTTTGTTATGAATGTGGATTCTGTCTTTGATAAGATGGATTAGATGGATGACCCAATGTCAAGGTGAGCACGTGCTGAGGGCTGAATGGTATGAGGGTGTATAAACATGTCACGCCTCAGGGTACCAGGGCGAACCCTGTTATACTGAAGCCCTTATCCCTCTACAATAAGGGATGAATTATATTAGAGCGGGCCGTGCACAGGGCGTGCCCTATCCGGGCCCGGACGGCGCACTAATTTGAGACGTTGCATACATTTTGTATGAAGTAGTTCATATTACACAGTGCATGATCCGTGTCCCCGGACGGGACACGGCCCGCTCTAATATGAATACAAAATATATGGAACGTCTCAAAATCAGCGCCCCGTCTCGTAGTACTATTATTTATTCTGTGGCCCCGTGCACGGCCCGCTCTAATATAATTCATCCCTAAAGAGGCGCTTACACGGGCAATTTTTTGGTCAATTATTGCTGGCAATACGTATTGATCAATATGGATCAATTAGTGGAGCAATGTGGAGCAACATTAAAAATTTTCGGCAATTGTTTCGGCAATATTGCTGATAATTGCTCCATATATTCCAATCGATGAATGTTGGCGACACGTATTGCCGAATATCCAGTGAGTCTGGAAATTAGTAGCAATTTTGTTTCCTGTCTCGCTTGCACTTATTGATTTTGCGGCGTCTCGCTTCCGCGGGGACAGCGAGCGCTTGGGTGTTTTTTTAAATGGCTTCGTGCGGTCAGCACATTTAGCCAGTGTAAAGTAATATTAAACTGAATATTTTATTTAATTATATTATTACCATATAGGAGACAATAAAAAGCAACATTAAAACAATAGTAGATTGTTATACAAGGAGCTAAAATGACGCAAACGGACTAAAGACTGCACATACATCCTTCAGCATAGAGCGGCAATGGACTCATCAAAATAATACTACCACCCCTTTCTTCCCTTGGGTGTCGTAAAAGGCGACTAACGAACTAAAGACTGCACATACATACTACAGCATAGAGCGGCGATGGGCTCATCAAAATAATACTACCAACCCCTTTTTTCCCTTGGGTGTCGTAAAAGGCGACTAACGGACTAAAGACTGCACATACATCCTACAGTATAGAGCGGCGATGGGTTCTTCAAAATGATACTATTAACCCTCTCTTCCCTTCAGTGTCGTAAAAGGCGACTAACGGACTAAAGGCTGCACATACATCCAAACGCATAGAGTGGCGATGGACTCATCAAAATAATACTACCAACCCCTATCTTCTCTTCAGTTTCGTAAAAGGCGACTAAAGGACTAAATAATAGTGCACATACATCCAACAGCATAGAGCGGCGATGGGCTCATAAAAATAATACTACCAACCCCTCTCTTCCCTTCAGTGTCGTAAAAGGCGACTAACGGACTAAAGACTGCACATACATCCTACAGCACAGAGCGACACACACACACAGACAACTATCAGAAATTCTGAACAGATACATTAAACTTTAGAATGAATCCCCAGTAGCCAGAAATCGAAGGGTTAGGGCAAGTTTCGTCGATGCAGAAATTGGTTCTCTCATATTGGTCATCTGTTTCGTAATTAATGGGCCAACTTTATTCAAAAGAAATTCAAAATCACTTCGGGATATTCGAGTAAAGTTTTTGAATAAAATGTCATCTAATTCACAACACAACGATGATTGATTCCGTCTTGCTAAAAACGTTCGTACCCAAATATGTCTGTTCCTTTTGTGCTCAAAACAACACATTGACAGCGTACGTACTATACAGGCTACATACATAACGGAAAAACACTGCTACGCGCTACGAACTACGCCGTAGTCAATCTCTCATCAAAAAATACTAAAAAGTTAAAAATAAAATTAAAAAACGGAAAAACACTGCTACGCGCTACGAACTACGCCGTAGTTAATTCTCGCATCAAAAATACTAAAAAGTTAAAAATAAAAAGAAAACTTTTTATAAACTAGCTTTTATTACTTACTTGTTAATAAAATTTTTATAAGAATAAAAGCGTGTTACATTTTGATGAAACATTATAGAACATTTAATTTTAGCATACACCTTCATTAAAAGCGTTCATTAAATGTAACACATTGTGATTTCTTTTGCAATCACAATGCTTTTATTTATAAAAAAATGGGTCTGTGATAAAAACGCAAAGATTTAATATAAGGTGTAAAGTAATAAAAATATATTATTATGTATGTACGTTAAAGGATTATTGTGACGTAGACGAAGAAAGTTAATTATCGTTAAAGGTTGCAATGTATGTAATGTACCCCAAAAATGGTATTTTTCTTATCAGGTTTAAATTATTTTTAACTTTTTATTTAATTTATATTTTTAAAGATATTCATTTATTACAGCGGGCTCTTATCGATAGATATATTCAGACGTCGCTATTGTTTGTTACTTGTTGATAATGAATATAAGGTGACTGCTAGAAACCGCAAAAAACTTCTAGGGCTGGTCAGGTCAAGTGTTTTAAACATGACAAAAATGACAAAAATGTAATTCGTGTTTTTTTCATTTTTTATTAAATAATTCATTCTGTAAATTTTAATTAGATTGTCTTTGAGTATCTTATTTATTTTAAAGCAATAACATAAGAAAATAAAATGAAAAGCAATTAAAAATAACGATTATTTACAACGCGCGGGCAACGAAGTTCAACGAACTGCCGGGAGGCCGTCGGTTGACACGTCCGCTTCGTCAGCTGGGCGTTAAGTACCTACGTTAGTCTGCAATCATGAGACCCCATTTATTTTCCTTTAATTGAAATGTGCGTAGGTATAAGGTGCAGTTAAGTCCAACGACTATCGATTGCATCAAGTTATGGCCACATTTTAACTGTAATTATGATAAGTGTTAAGTATGAGCGTAATTTCAACTCAATCCTACCCTACGTCTTACAAAAAAAATCTATCACACATTATGAGAAGATAGGTACAGCTAGCTTTCCTTACAAATGAAAGATCAAATGTAGGTAGTTATCTAAGGTACGACCTGTCTGTGGGTACGACCAACGACCGAACGATGACCTTTCATGTCTACGACAACTAAACTAAAATAAGTATGTATTACCTATTTTGTGTTATTGTTAGTCAAGCGTTATTTCACTATTCAGTCTTGCCTACTTACACTAAATTAAGTTAAACTAATGTATCGCATTAAAGGCAACGTTGATACCTAAACTGCTGCGTAATTGATAGGTAGGCAGGTACTTACGTGGTGTTATAGAGCATTCCAGTTTATTACATTAGCGCACAGGAAAGGTGATAAGCTTCCCACTGTCAAACTAATGTAATAATGATTAAATAAAAGTAAAAACCTGTGCTAAAATTTCGTAAATAAATTAAAATTTACTAAAGGATAAACTAGAACAACTTTTGTGATCGGCACATAATTATTATTACACTAATTCGGCGTGCTTTAGGAATTTTTCCGCACACGCGACGCGAATGCACCAGACAGAATGCATAAGTTGACTGCCGAATAAAATCAAAGATGCAAGATGCGCAAGCGAGCGACACGTAGACGATCTGCTGTCTCTTTCCAATTCTATGAATATGAAAGAGACAGAGTAAATTCTTATCGCTGCGGCAGGCGGTGTACCAACGTTACGGCTTTAACTTAGAGAATCGCACTGTGGCACTGCTGTGCTGAGTCGAGTCACTGAACTCACTTGAGTCTCTTGCGCAGCGCAGCGCAGCAGGTGTGTGCAGTTTTCTCGGGAAAGTTTTGGTGTATGTGAGGTGCATTTGTGAGTGGGTGATTAAACTAATAACTAGTATGAGTTAATTAGTAAAGGATTAGTATTATTATGAATAGGCTACCGTGAATAAAGTAATCAGTTCAGTAACAAATTAATGTTTTGTGTAACAAATGGGTGTTAAGTCGTATTAGACTTGTAGGTAGAACAGGTGGTGTTCTTTTAAACACGTTAAATAAGTGTAATAATAATGTGCCGATCACAAGAGTTATTTTAGTTCGTCCTTTAATAAATTTTATTTTATTTACGTTATTTTGGCGAAGGTTTAATTTTTATGTAATATTACGTTAGTTTGACAGTCCAAAGCCTGTGAGGTGTGATGGGAAGCTTATAACCTTTCCTGTTCGCTGATGTAATAAACTGGAATGCTTCTAACACCATGTAAGTAAGTACCTACCGACACCTATTAATTACGCAGCTTTTTAGGTATTAACGTTGCCTTTCATGCGAGACATTAGTTTGACTTAATTTAGTGTAAATAAATAAGTAAGACTGAATAGTAAAATAACCGCTTGAATAACAACAACATAACATAGGTAACTTATCACAATGCTTTAGGCTGTTTAGTTGTCGAGGACATGAAAGGTCATCTGGTCATTTGGTTTGGAGTTAGCGGCAAGTGCTTAGCGTGCGGACGCGATATTAGATAACTACCCAACTACCCATTGATCTTTCATTTGTAAGGAAAGATAATTGTAACTTCTCATAATGTGTGGTGTGATAGATATTTACTAGGATTGAATTGAAATTACGTTCATACATCATAACACTTACCATAATTACAGTTAAAAAGTGGCGTTGGACTTAACTGCACCTTATACTTACGCACATTGCAATTAAAGGAAAATAAATGGGGTCTCGTGATTGCAGACTAACGTAGGTACTTATCGCCCAGCTGACAACGCTTACGGGTCAACAGTCGGCCGGCCAGCCGTTCGTTGCCCGCGCGTTGTAAATAATCGTTATTTTTAATTGTTTTTAATTTTATTTTTCTTATGTTATTGGTTTAAAATAAATTAGATACTCAAAGACCATCTAATTAAAATATACAAAATGAATTATTTAATTAAAAATTTTAAAAAAACACGAATTTCTTTTTTGTCATTTTTGTCATGTTTGAAACACTTGACCTGACCAGCCCTAGAAGTTTTTTGCGGTTTCTAGCAGTCACCTTATATAGACATATTAAGACGGGATTTAACGCAAAACTACTTAGTAAAGGCATTCTACGCATACCTTTTATACCCGACGTTTCGACCGAGTTGCACCGGCCGTGGTCACGGGTGGACTGGTGGGTGCATAATGCCTTTACTAAGTAGTTTTGCGTTAAATCCCGTCTTAATATGTGTGCATAATGGAACGCGAAATTTTAAAAGTGTATAATGAATATAGAATTTCTACGATATTTATATTTATATATTTATAATTATACCTAATGAATGAGTCATTTAAACATCTCCAAGTAGTCTCAAAATTTGTTTCTTTGTAATAATTACCACAAATTGCTTATACATAGCCACGGTAGCTTTAAACAATATATTTTTACGTTTACAAAGCCACGTTCTTTAGCATTTTAGTATAACTCTAAATTTAGATTTAATTGATAGTGGTCCTTCCCACTATATACACACACATTATCTAAATTATCTAATTAACATATTATGCCTTAGCAAAACAAGTGCCATATCCTAAGCTTTTTATAATAAACAAGAATATCTACTCGAGCTTATTCAAGGTATTCTCTGTCACAGACAATCTATAAGCTACAAGATAGTTTTTCAAAATATCTTATCGAAAATGCAAGAAACGTAATAGTATGTTTAATAAGTAAAATGATCCTAAAATTCTACGGACATAAGGTCTGTGCTCTCTAGTTGTAATTGTAAGCGAACACCATGTTAAAATGTATCGCCACATTTGTCTTGTAACTCTAGTAGGTGAATGAATGGACGGAGTATTTGTGTCTCAATCCATTCCCGCTTTTGATTTATTCACATACAACTACCTAATTTGTATCGTTTCTTACTGAATGATGAATACCTACGTCGCGTTCGTTTTGTTGAGCGCTGTTTGAGAAGTCGTAAAACATTTGTGTGAATATGGTAGCTGTAGCTACATCATAAAATTGGGAATTCCTTTCTTCTGGTTTGTTCAGATATTGTTGTTGAGTTGTATTTATAGCGCTTTTATTTTTATTGCTTTTTACATAGGAACATTAGGAACCAATCAAAACAGTTCGACTCAATACCTTCTAAGCGTTTTTAATTTAACATATCTTATACTGAATATGTGCGCTGTTTGGATCATTAAATAAGTAAAGGGACCGACAACACTGCTGATTTACTCAGTTCTGCAAAGAGGCATCGTCGGTAGCCGAGCGGATAGATGCTCGGGTTGAACGCGAGATATCGTGGTTCAATCCCCATAGCTCTGTTAGACTACTGACGTGAACCCACGTACTATTATTAATGTGTTAAACGCACATAAATAATAATATTTTGACGACCTCCTTGGTCGAGTGGTTTGTACACCGGTTTTCATGGTGTCGCCATCTCTGAGGTCCCGGGTTCGATCCCCGGTCGGGTCAATTCAGAAATTATTGTCTCTCTAAATTGTCTCGAGTCTGGGTGTTTTCTATGTATAATAAGTATGTATTTAAGTATTTTAAGTATGTTTATCCGTTGTCTAGTAACCATTTAACGAGTTTCTTCGAAACTTCTCTTGGGCTAGATAATTGGTGTGATTGTAGGAAAGATTTATTTATTTATTCATTATTAAATATTTATAAGTATATAAATAAATATATGGACATTAATTTTTTTGTATTTTTTTATATTAAATTAGTAATACTTATTATTCATTATACAGTGATTGGCAATTTGATTGGATTGACAAAGCTCGCTCAAACCTATGAATTCTGCCTGCGTTCTTTGATGTTTTCTAATGCGGTATAATTTTCGCATAAAAAATGCACATTAGGGAAAATTCGGTATTGGGCCACCGTGGTAGGTTTTGGCCCAATCTCCCCACGAGCTATTCATGTAGGAAGGCCTGTCCCTAGCTTTATAGGCTGATGTGATGATGATAGAGAAAATATGGTGCGTGACAAGCGCGAAACCGCTGGAAGTATACTACATAGACTCATTGCCCCGTCTATATTAGGGGACACAGAAAACTTTAGCCATGTCAAGTAACATTATCGATGTAGCACTGTCAATACAACAAAACAATTAAAAATCAGACAACAAACAATTGAAGATCATTAAACTCTGTCGTTACTCATCAGAGGTTACAAGTAGCCACTTGCGCAGGCGCCGCGCACGTGCGAGTTGCCGGGCCTTCGCCACCCAGATAGGGCTGCGCGATTGGCACTTGACACGTTTACACACGCAATTGGTCGGGACTACTCGAGTACCCACTGCCTATTAGCCGTTGATGTTATTCGTATCATTCGCGAAGGACAGTGTGTTACCACATCAACAACTCCATTACGCTGAACGACCTAATGGAAGAGTGTAAAACTATATCATCAAGAAAATTGAAATTTATTTATTTAGTGGTATAAAAGTTTTTAAGATCATTATTGTTGTTGTTCTACAAAACTTTATAGCTAATAAATAAGACTAATAATAAAAACACCGCTATTGGTTGAAAAGTGGACTATGCTAGAGGACTGCTTATGCTGTAATCATTGCCTAGTCTCTGACTAACCCTTCGGGGATAATAGTCGTGATTAATGTACGTATGTAATAACACCGACTTTACATGCAGTTTATGGCAATATTAATAAACTAATATTACAATTCTTACTTATATCTAAGTAGTACTTAGTTACCTATCTTTTTATTTAAGTACATAAAATGTGTTTTATCAATATTCTTCTAAGATGATTCATCATTATCATCCTAGAATTACCAACATGAGTGATAGTTAAAAGGATTAGTTCTAAAATCTAATTGATACAAAAAATAACAAATGGCGCTGTTGATGGTTTGTGAGAAATCATGTTATAAATAGAATTTCCAATTACCAAATAAGAAATATTTAAAAACAGACTTTTACAAGCTTACAGCTAAACCAAGGTGCGGCTCGTTACCGGCTGACAAGATACGTTCGATTTCTCAGTCACTTGCGCACGTGTCGGCTAGAAAGTGACGTCAATGTTTAAGTAACGGATATGCTATTTATATATTTAGATGCTCGAAGTTGCAGCCGATACGGCGGAAATGCAAACGACCAACTTTATGTTGCCTACAGTATCTATTTCGCGGTGATGATGACGCAAACGTTATTTACGATACCCCAGCTAGTAAATCAGACAATGTTCAAAGTATAAAATAATAATGACGCCTCTCGTTAAACAAAAGAAAGTTTCAATTGTGCTAAGGTAGCAGAACATTTCAAATAAAGTTTTGGAGTAGATAATCGGTTGTCTACGTGACCTCACAGTAGCACGATATTTTAACTACCTATTAAAATATCGCTACCGTGAGGCGAAGCGTGTAAAGTCAGATGTGCGAGTTTTACAAGTACGTCCAAATAAACGTTCAGTAAATAGCTTCAGCGATTCATCACTTAAATCGATTTGCTGCATAGCTTCCCCTTCCTTGTTAAGCTAGCACGCACTGTTATTAGGTGTTATATGATATCTACTGCTACATGTTCTTTGAAAACTGTTCTTTGAAAACAAAATTGGTGTTAGAAAAAATCTTTGTTTTTAGTTACGAAACAGGCATTTATTTGGTGTTACTACATAGACAACGATATTGCTTAAACTATCATCGAATTTTTTTAAAGGATTTTTTTTTTTTCTAGTTTATTATTAATTTCAATGATGAAGGCCATTGCCCAGCAGTGGGACAGTATATAGGCTTGTACTTTACTTGTTAATGAATGACGTGACAAAATAAATCCAGTACACGCAACATAATATTTAGATTGTGTTGAATTAATTATTACAAACTCACCGCCTGTTTGCACATTTACGCGTCACATATGGATATGGACACGCTGTCAATTAGCCAAATATTGTGGACGCGCGAACCACATAATTTATTATTGCCAAAAAAACAAAGAGTTTCACCATATCCCTCGTGCAGCCACCATCTTTGGCAAGCGCGTGGGACGAGGAGTTAATATTCATGATTAGTTATCAATAAAGTTAATAGAAACGCCCACGGGTACATTAGCAACTTGTGTATAATGTGCTTTATGTTCTTCGCTGTTGAAGTGTTTATGAGAAACTAAAAAAGTAAATTTTAATTAAATGTCTAAACTCAGAGAAATAAGAATGTCTAAATGACGATTCAGTCTATACTTTTTTTTAACTTTAAAACTGGCTTATTCTTATGATAAGATCTTAACTATCAAAAAGGCGAATCTGCGATGGGATTGTCGAATTCACATAACTTCATGTAGATTTTGTAATCAAAGTTAACACGGCTTAAAACTAAAAACTCTTTGGGACTGGGGGTTGTGGCCTTAAACATACAGAAGAGCATCAGCAATAGACGCCTTTTAAGGAAATTTCATCAACGATTTGACTTAAATCGTCACTCGACTTTGCAAGGCACTGCCACGGACGTGACCCTCACAGCTTACTGACTTGTAGCTGTGGCTGTGTATTTGTAACTATATTAACAAATAAATCAATCCTCTCATCAACTAACCGATTGCGTTTTACAAGAAGTGTTAAATTGTCTACAAAGGAATCAATTGAATTAAATTGATGACAATTGACCTATTCTTCTTCTACAACATTGCCTAATGGAAAATTGTATATCAATTTGTGCATGCCTCGCATTGCTGACTGTTCGGGAGGGCTCCGACGTGCCTTTGTCTATCACGCAACCAAGTGTTCGCGTGAAAGCGTGTGATACCGCGCGAATCCGCAGACGTGCTAAAAAAATCGCTCGCCAATGTCGTTGACCCCACCCGCAAAAGTCACAATGTCACATGCAAACATCTATTTCCATTCGAAATGTAATTACAAAGGGAAGATTTTGCGTAATGCTATTCTCAGCCGTGACGGGCTTTCGAAGAAATAATACTCAACATGTTTGTTTTGTTTCCACGAGATTGAGTTACGGAAAAATTGATTCACCTAGCTCCTACTCACTCGTCTAATTGCAGTATTCCATAGAGAAACTCACGATTTTCCTTAAGTTTCAATGTTATGGACTAATCTTGCAAGTGCTGTTATTCATGTGGGAGTAGGAGGCCTGTGCCCAGCAGTGGGACGTTTAAAGAAGAAATTATGTAATAGTAGCACATTTTAAGCGTACATTTCTATCGTTTCAGATTTTTTCAAGAAGTTGTTGTACATGTCAAGAGAGGAGTTCCATACGATGTTCAAGAGGACGTACGGCATGATCTACGAGCAACACTCTTATGTCTTCGAGAACCTCTTCGAAGAGCTTGAGAGGTATGTGAAAAGGCAGAAACGCATTCATTACAGTTTAAGTAGGTATAATACTTAATTGAAAGCTTAAATTTGCTCATAATTACAGCAATAGTAGTTTAATTGCAAAACATGGCAAAGGAAATCTTTTTGATAATCTGTTTACTCGAACATCATAATAACACATTGTAATGATTCCGGTCCTACCACATCGTAGGATTCGCAGGAGTCCGAAGCGTCCCTCTAAAATAATATGCAATCGAATCGCGGTCCGTGTACAAACTCTTTAGTTTCATTACATTTAACACATTCTATTGTACAATTTTCTACCCATCACAATAGTATATCACCCATTATCCACCAAGCATATTTAACGATTCCATTATCCCTTATCTTTTGAAAATATTTGTCTACAGAGGTTAATCTGGCCGCATTCCTTTTCAAAGTTAGAACCTAACTTTAATTTTCCCCCAAAGTCTTGCCTGTCAACTGTGTCGTGACTATGCAGATAAAGTTATGGCGCACGAATTTTCAGCACTATTTGCAAAATAGGAATTGCAGGAATTGTCGTTTGCTTTTTGTAAAGCTTCTTTTTGAAACTGTTTTGAGAAACATGTAAGTCCTTTTAGTGATACACTCTTTACATCCATACCTTGGAACACTCACGACTATTATCCCCTAAGGGTTAGTCAGACACTTGGCAATGAGGACTGCAAAATCAGTTCTCTGCCATAGTCTACCTTTCAACAAATAACAACTGACATAGAGGAGCTCGATGGCGCAGCGGCTAGCGCGTTCGGCTTGCGATCTTTCTAAGCAACGCCATCTCTGAGGTCCCGGGTTGGATCCCCGGTCGGATCAATTTAGAAATTATTGTTTTTCTAAATTGTCTCGGTTCTGGGTGTTTTCTATGTATAATAAGTATGTATTTAAGTATTTTAAGTATATTTATCCGTTGTCTAGTAAACATTTAACGAGTTTCTTCGAAGCTTCTCTTGGGCTAGATAATTGGTGTGATTGCAGGAAAGATTTATTTATTTTTTATTTATTTATTTTTTCTGCGGTCCTATGATGATGATTCTGAACAGAACTGTCGATGTCTCCCAGGTACTACACGCAGGGTGAGGTGGAGTTCGACGCGATGATGGACAAGTTCTTCGGCATCCTCTACCAGAAGATGTTCACCGTGCTCAACTCGCAGTACAGTTTCGATGAGAAGTAAGTTCCATTTTAATATCTTACTAATAAACAAAATTGTAGTCGAGCTTTGAAGCTAGCCAGATGACTAATAGTAATAAGTGTCTAAATATACCTACATAAAAGACACCAAGCAAATCATTGTAAAATATACTGTTGCTAAACGCCGCCGCATGCATATAATTCAGGAATGACTAGTTCATTAAACAACTCGTATCTGCTGTGCACAATGCTTACACATGATAATTTTATAATTGCGGTCTGCGTTCAGGCACTTAGTTAATTGTACATAAGTAACAGTTACCACTTGGCCACGGCACGACCACTACACTAGCGATTAGCGACGCGACGCGCGATTTTTGTGTTCCATACGTTATTTCTGGGATCTTTCCCAGACAACGGTTACGAGAGTCCAGTCAAGAGAAGACGACCGTTAATAATCGGTGTTCATGTTTTTGTCGGAGATAATATGAATTCTATAAGTACTACAAACGCTTACCGCGCGCACATGTCCTACAAAAAGTCGGACCTACAAAAATCGGTGTCTGAATTGCTTATGTTAAAGTTTTAACTCTAGTAGACAAATCAACAGATAAATTGATAATTTATTTCGGCGTATCATCATCGAGTCAGAAAGAAAATAGAGTACGGTTTTGTAAATTTTCTTCGTTCTTGTGCTTCTTTTTGAGAGATTCACGAATCACGATAAAACAGCCAACAATGGTTTCTTTAAAAAAAAACAGTAAAAATCTTAGTGTAACTGGATATTTACACAAAGAAATGACAGTATTTTGTTTCCAAAACATTCTTCATCAAATTTGTCGGTATTATATAAATCCGCTTACCGCGTCGTAAAACGCCGAGATCGTGGCCGAGGCCTTATGCCCGGCTTCGGTGACCGCATGCTTGCCGTACCTAATGGTTTTCTGGATGACATCGCCATACGATGAGATCATTTGCGGTCGGCAATCAACGGTTTGGGCACATCAACATAGCGGCGACTGTCATCAACGTCGTGGCATCTATAAATGAATGTTATTAATTTTTATTATACCTACTTAGGTACATAATTACCCGAATATACCTATACATTTCGTTGCTAAAAATCTATTCGGCACTAAATCATTATCATGTTTAGACTATGAGAATAACGAAAGGAAATGTATTCGCGGTTGAAGAAATTCATCGTTTCTGATGAAGAATCTATTTTTATAATTGATCATCAACTCGCAACATAAATCTTTTTATTATGTCTTGGGTATTAAACATGTAAGTATAAAAATATGCTACGCTGTCTTAGATAGATCTTACCGAAGTTCCTTCAAGTGTTGCGTGTTTCGTTCAAGTGGTCCATAGGGCCACATTAATACTCGCGTTACACATTATAAAATGATCATAATGCATTTTTCAGTGGCTGCTTTGCCGCGCTATCGACTTAATAGTTTGTTTACGTGTCCATAACAATAAAACTGTCCGCTAAGTGTTTTATAGTTCTCGCCGCGTAAACAAAGAGTTCCCTACACTTCATCCCGTCGTCGCATGTATGAATAAGTAATCTTTGTTCAAACGATCGTTAAAAAGTCCCACATCGGCGTTTAATCATTTTTATTATTTTTTTAGTAGCCTCTATATCACAATTGACAAAGCCAATCAAATTAAATAATGAGGTAATAAGTGTTTTTTTACTTTTTCTTTGTGTTTATTTTAGTGTAAGTAGGTACTTAATTATTTTCATTTAGTCAATAAATCATTAATATGCCTTCCGTTTTATGAAATATAACAAACAATACCACACACTAAGTAATCTATATATCATGAAGTATATAACAACACGAATCTAAAATTTCTAACCATGTTCGCATTAATTTCAGTAAATATTCATGAATATTAATTTACAACTGGTAGTTTTAAGGTTTGTGCTGTGTTGTGTTTTAGAAAGTATCAAGACAGCACACAAGCGCACGCACAAGTAAAATAAAATTGAGTTATTACTAGCGGCCCCGCGAATTCGTCCGCGTGAACGGAACCCCGTACTTACTTACCCAGTGACGAATTTTATTTTTTTTCGACCGGGAATTGTACCCGGGACCTCAGACATGGCACGAGCCAGAACCCTGAACCAGAACACACAGGACAGAACCTAGAACAGTCGACCGCGGAGGTCGCCAAAAGCACAGTCAATGGGTCGTGCAATAAGTCTGATTTTATTAAACAGATAAAGTTGTTTTTGGCCAGAGACTGTTAGGTGTATAAATTACAATAAGTAGGTACTATAAAACGACATGGCATTCTTTACTTTAAGCAATAAACTAAACTAAAACTAAACTTACCTTTTCTAATAAATAACAAAAATCCACAGGCAGGTGAGAATCGTACCCACGTCGTTTTTCAGCGGTTCATTAGCTCTTATGTATGTACTTATTATACTTTAAAGCGTTACTAAAGCAAAATAGGTACATATAAAATATTTTAGCTTAATAAATTAATAATTTCGGCGGCCTCGAAGCAGACCACCTGCTCGCTAGACGATTTTGTCAGAGTGGTGGAAGAACAGTGGATCCATCTAGCGCAAGATCGCAAGGAGTAGCGTCTAAAAGAAGAGGCATTTACCAAGCAGTGGGTTGCCGGCTGAGTAGATAGATAGATAGAAACCATTAATAACTTTAAATATACGAACGTTATCCCCACAGGTACTTGTCGTGCGTGAACGAGCACATGCGCGAGATCCGTCCGTTCGAGGATGTGCCGCAGAAGCTGTCGGTGCAGCTGCGGCGCGCCTTCGTCGCCACGAGGACCTTCCACAAGGCGCTGCAGGCGGGCGCTAATGTCGTGCGCAACATGATGCAGGTAAACCCCCATGGCAAGGTCACCCCGACCTACCACTCCCTATGGTAAGGTCACCCCACGCCAAGGTGCACTAGCCTGTAGATACGCCCTTTCCACAGGGCACTGCAGGCGGACATGATGCAGGTAACCACTAATCCCCATGGTAAGGTCACTCCGAGCTACCACTCCCCATGGCAAGGTTACCCCGAGCTATCACTCCCCATGGCAAGGTCACACCACGCTGAGGCCTGTAGAGACGCCTTCGCGCGTTCATTGCACTCGCTGGTATCACACTATAGAGAAAACCAGGGTCCGTAACTTCTCTGCTCTCTTGTTTTTAGCTCCACATAACTGCCTCTCTTCTGGGGGTGGGTTGGATATCCATTAGCCGGATTCACTGGGATAAAAAAGAGGGTTGGTCCCACTTCGTTCCTACACATGCTAGGAGTGTTACTCTTGGGGCTTTAGCCCTTTGACCTCTCATGTCTTTCATCGTCTTTACAACTTTTCTTGGGTCTACCTCTACTAGACCTTCGGTCGGATCGGAGTTGGAAATTTGTGATGCTAAATTTCCTACAAATAACAATGTAACCTATTAAGTCCACTGCCAATTATAATGAAAAATACAACAATACAATTTGACCTTAATAATCAGGTGCCTACTGCCTACCTAAAGTGAACAGTTAATTACAGAAACGTAAATGTAACTTGATTGCTAATTAAGCACGGAACACACGCTGTTAAGAGCATAATTGCCTCATTAGGCACAATAATTTGGGATGTAAAATGATATTTTAATAATGCGAGCAGTAAGAAAATGGCGACATAAGATGCACCAAATTAGGTAATTTAAAAATTCTGAAAGTATCTATGTAAACTGCCCACTGCCAAAAAGGTGTTTGAATCATTGAGCTAGTATAATACTACGTATAGAGAAGACACCGCTTACCACTAATGTGTTCCGTTCAAGTGCGGCCTGCTGGCCGCACTTGGGCTGCAAACGCCTCAGTGATTGCGCGTGATTCAAGCGATTGTGGACCTTGCGGCTGCACCTTAGTTGCGCACAAACTTGCTTCGCGGTGTCTTCTCTAGTATATTGTACCTCAATGTGTTTGAATATATTATAGACTAGCGGCCGCTCACGGTATCACCCGCGTGGTTCCCGTTCCCGTTGGAATATCGGGATAAAAAGTATCCTATGTGTTAATCCAGGTTATAAACTATCTGTATGCCGAATTTCATCCAAATCCATTCAGTAGTTTTTACGTGAAAGAGTAACAAACATCCATCCATACTTACAAACTTTCGCGTTTATAATATTAGTAGGATAACACAGTATACCGTATCGCGTAGCCGTGAAAGAATACTACCACCCCCTCTTCCCTTTGGTGTTGTAAAAGGCGACTAACGGACTAAAGACTGCACATACATCTAATAGCATAGAGCAGCGATGAGCACACCACCTGTCACGCTGAGCTTATGTGCAGTTGATATTTGGTGAAAAGTGAACTATGGTCGAGGACTGTTTTTGCAGTCCTCATTGCCTAGTCTCTGACTAACCCTTCGGGGATGATAGTCTCGTGATTATATGTACTAGGTACATTTATGTATACACACACAGTAGGTATATTCATACATTATGTTTGGTAATAGGATATAATGCCGCAACTGGGATATCCTACTATATGAAAAGAACAAATAAATCAGCAGCCGTTCTGCTGACTTCGTATAGCGCCATCGCGTGTGTCAAACGCGATAGCACTATAAGAAGTAGGTCTAACAGCTGAGGATCATTTGTGGTTTGGTCGAGATTATTTAGCGTGATCGTCCCCCTGTTCTACACATTATAGTAAGTACATACATAGGTACTTACATACATTTTATTATGGAACTGCTGATTTTTTTTGCATTTTCAGAGTTGTTTCGGTGTGGGATTAACCCCTTGACCACCGTAAAACCAGACACAATTGAAAATCAATTGTTTCGCGACCGCCGGCGGTCTTATGATCCTTGACCTCTTAACCTTTTACAATCTGTTTAAAATATGTGTTTCTTTTTCTTTTTCTAAGAATCACTTGTTCAGACATTACATAGGTACCTATACCTACCTACATATAAGTATAGCTAATGTAATGACAGCTCCTATTTACTCGCCGTTCGTCAGATCCGTTTCCTAACACCCTGTATTAACGGGTTATAAACTCGAGCACACAACTTGTCGTCAATGACAGACAGACGCGGGGAATCGTAACGGCGGCGCCATTATTCAAATGAAACGCGCCCGCTGCGATGTAGCGGCAGGAACACCCGAATAATCGGTACATGTGAATGTAATAAAACGTGTCGCTTAGCGGTGAAAGAAACCAACCCTTGGGTGTAGTAAAAGGCGACTAACGGACTAAAGACTGCACATACATCCAACAGTATCGAGAGCGATGGGCTTACCACCTGTCACGCTGTGCACATGTGCAGTCGCTATTTGGTGAAAAGTGGACTATGGTAGAGGACTGCTTTTGCGGTCCTCATTGCCTAGTCTCTGACTAACCCTCGGGGATAATAATCGTGAATATCGTGATTATTGTAGATAATGTATGTTAGCATTATCTAAGTAGGTACTTATTCTTCAAAAGTCAGTCTATGGTTAGTATAGTATTTTTTTCTTAATTATTGTTGGTGATTAATGTTTAACACAAACGTTATTAATAGGTCAAGGATCAAAGACCGCCGGCGGTCGCGAAACAATTGATTTTTAATTGTGTCTGGTTTTACGATCCTCAAGGGGTTAACGATCAATTAGAAATTATGTCTGTTTGATATTGTTTAATTGTCCGTTTGATATTTATTGAAATCCGTTCTATCTGCTACTAATGTTACCACTATTAATGTACCCAATTCCCAACTAACAAAATTGTCATATAATATGAAGCCTAAATAACATTTGGTCATATAGAGGTCATATAGATTTAACTCAAATTCCCATGAATCGTGTTACAATATATAATACGAACGATTAGTCGTATAATATTTTAGTCATTTAATTGAGTCCTGTAAACGTGAAACCAAAATACATGACCATCTTATAAAGATCGTAGCTGTGACCTTTAAAATACATTCACTC
This sequence comes from Scoparia ambigualis, assembly GCA_963921215.1. Lineage (NCBI taxonomy): Eukaryota > Metazoa > Arthropoda > Insecta > Lepidoptera > Crambidae > Scoparia > Scoparia ambigualis. The sequence continues at coordinate 5,633,635 of OY992503.1, forward strand.
GTTTATTAGTCTCGTTTACGACCACTTTACGCCTTCTTGATGTAGTATAAAAGTAATTTATATGACAATCATAATCTGGTTATAATGACGACCATAAAACTGCCTTTTGTCAGTAATAAGATTTCTACATGACAATCATATAAAGTCCATAAAATTAACTTTTATAAAACGTACAGCTGTATACACGTCTCTTATAGGATTTTTTGAATATCTTCACACGACTTTTATATAATGTTTAAAAGCCCAATATTCAGATTTATATGTCTTATATAACTTATGGGTTTAAAATGCTTATATAAGTTACTTAAATAAACATTTTGATTATTTAATGGTTTCACGTGGTACCCTTTATGAACTGAACTTGTATATTTTCCGTTGTTGTGACTTTGACTATACTAGCTTTTTATATGATAGCTATGATAGTTTCAAAGAATCAAAAGATGGTTCCGTAGTAAGAAATAGTATTTGTGAAAAAGGATGCATGTACATATACAAAATGAACTTAATATTAAATAGGTAGCTTATCGTAATAATATCTAACACCTGTCAATTATCATATCTTTTTTTTTTCTTAAAATTTAGTAAGTTCAAGAAGTAATCCTCAAATAATCATCGCAGTTTTGCAAAATGATGATGAAAATGATGATTATTCGTTTGAAACCCAAGACGATGATGATGAAAATGAGAATTTTAAAACATCTTCAATTATCACTATATTGTGATTTCAATAAAATGTTTATCCCACGGGTTTTCACTTCTTTACGGTATCCTAAAAATGGCGGACTACAAAAGAATTAAAATCGTAGTATATGACTTATAGTCCTAAGATATCATATAATAGGTATCATCACTACCTAAAGTCGTATAATTGTAAAAGTACTAGAAATCTTAAATAAAATGGGATTAATTAATTTTATTTTGCAATAATTCGAAGGGAGCATTAAAAATTTGTGAAAAATTGTATATATAATCGTCATGAAATTTAATTTCCCTTAGAAAAGTAGATATTGTTACCTACTAACACCAACTACAGTATAGTTAATAACATTCAGTGATAAATATGGCAGACATAAGATGGTGACACTTTGTAAACAGTTATTTTGTTTTTCGTTTGTTTTTTGTTGTCTCACTCCCACTGAACTGCGCTCTAATAGCAAGCATCCGGGTAAAGGCTATGCTAATGACTACTTCCCAATGTTTATTAAGTTATACGACGTCTATTGGATCACTACACGACAAGATGGTTATAATATTAATCACTTTCACGACTGCTATACGAATATTTATCGTATATCTGATATTAATATGACTATTACCTTCCTAGTAGCCACTAATACGACCTTGACACGATCGCTATTCGAATAAAAGTTTTATTATTTCCGCCTATTTCGCGTCATATATACGTCAATACGACAGCTATATAACCAAAACAGTCTGACCTTAAGTTGTGACGAAAACGTTGTCCCGAAAACTATACGACCAAATTTTGTTAGTTGGGTTATTAATAGTATGATTGTAAACAAGATACGTTTTCGTTAGTTTGTTGTTGATAATTAACAAAATTTTTAATTTCACAAACGTATCTTGAAATTGCAATCAAGTAGAAATTTTGATTGGTGAATAGGTACTTATAATTAGGTCTCTTTGATATTGAATAATTTGTGCGTGACATGATATTTCGTTCACATATTATATTCCTGAGTAACCGTTTGAAACCCTTCGAACCAGTGACCCAGTTAAATTGCTAAGCATGGAGGCATAATAACATTAATAACTAAGGTCGGCAAAGCGCTAGTCATAATAATATTATGATAAACGGTCAGCTTCTGCGGTGACCGCTATGCTATCACTCAGTCAGTCTTTACTTATCTACATATAAGTAGGTACATCACTCACGAGTTCACGACTATTATCCTCAAAGGGTTAGTCAGAGACTAAGAGACTATAATGCGGTCAAGACGAAAAAACAGTGCAATGCTATAGTCCACGGCACACCGAGGTTAGCCCGTCGCCGCTTTATGGCGGCTCTCCTGCGACACTGTATTGTGTTTTCTAACACCTAACATCAAACATCCAACAAATATGGGCGTGGCCTACGTACATATTTTGACATTATATTTTGTTAGATTTATGATGTTAGGTGTTAAAAAACACAAAACAGTGTCGCAGGAGAGCCGCCTTTAGATAGATATATCTTCAGTCCATTAGTCGCCTTTTACGACACCCAAGGGAAGAGATGTGTTGGTATGGTAGTATAAAACTGCAAAGAGTTGAAGGTCACAATTATATCTATCTTCAAATCTATCTTAATATGTATAAGAAAAACACAGAGAATCAGAAAATTACATCATGATAAAAAACCATTTGGAACATTGAACTCCTAACATTTTCATGGGATACAAACATATTATGAAGGCTCTACAGCGGATAACGATCAATAACTCAGCATTCCTATTATGTCACGATTAAGTCGAAGAACCGTCTTCATTAGATGGTTATCTCCAAATGTAATGGCCTTTTAAAGACTGTTTAAAGTTTATTGATATATTATACTCGTCTGTGTTCAATCAATTCAATATTCAAGACGACGTGACCTTCGGCCGTCAAAGAGTTATCCGGCAGGTTTGCATGACTCATGTTATGACTAGTTGACTATAACGCCAAACGATTTGTCGTCCATTGATCCTGTTGGCGCCCGCCCCGATTTGATATAGGAATTAGGGACCATCGCGAATGTGTCACTTCTGCTGCCGCTACGAACTATTTGCGGATCACGAAAATGAACTTTGAGTGTGTTTGTGTAGGGAACATGTTTGTTATCGCCGGTATTTCCCGGCACTATTGTTTCTTCTTGTCGATGAGATGGAGGCTTTGCAAATTCTGAAACTTGGTGAAATTGATACCTGGTCGATTCGTTAGCTTTTATTTTTTATTATTAATTTGATTCTTATAAAAAAAAAGAAATTGCTAACGCCAAACGAGATTGTTGGCTTTATTTATCATTCCTTATTCCCATCCATGCTGTTACATACATACATACATTCAATTACGACTATTATCCCGAAGGGTTAGTCAGAGACTAGGCAATGAGGACAGCAAAAGCAGTCCTCTACCATAGTCTACTTTTCACCAAAAAGCGACTGCACATGTACTTAGCGTGACATGGGCTCACCCCATCGCCGCTCAATGCTGTTGGATGTATGTCCAGTCTTTAGTCCGTTAGTCGCCTTTTACGAAACCCAAGGGAATGTCGAGTCTATGCTATGTTAGAGTACTGGCATATTCTACGTTGTAATAAAACTTTAAAATGTGATTCGAGTATAAGAATTAGAATGTCAAACGGGTTGTCTAAAGTTAGAGAGATCGATCTGAAGTGCCAACATGGGTAGAATTGCAATGAGTTTTTTATTTATTATATTGTAAAATAGCTTTGTAAATAAATAATGTATATTAATATGAGGATTAATATGAAAAACAAAAACAGCCCCCACACATTTTCATTAGAGGGAGTGGTATAGTTTTCACCGCTAACGCGTCACGGTTCCATTCTGTTACTATGAAATAACTTCTTTAAGACCAGCACAGCCAGCTCACAACCCTATTGTAATGATTCTGACAGGCCTCCATGTGCCTCCGATCTCGTTGTTCGCTTACGCAAGCGTCTCACGAATAACTTTTAATATTTATTGTGTCGGCTCGCGCTGCTCCTCCGCTGATGTCATCAGCTGATTCACTCTGATTTACTGGCGCATCCATTACACAGCGATGCGCTTACTATTTATATGAACACTGCATTTAATTCCGAATGCGTCAATGTTGGTCCGTACGTAGGTACCTACTTGGAGTTGGGTCCGTTATATCGAAAGACGTTTAGTAATAATATAATAATGAATATTTTGTGGGCATGCAAATATCATTGTTAATTTACTTTTTTTCTGAGCTTGTGCTGTTCTACTGCTAGGCAAATGAATCCTTCAAGTCTTTCCATGTACTTATTTCTTTTGTGAGCCAGTTTGTCTGGTTTGTGTCCAGATCATCTCGCCAACTCTTTCTAGACCGACCTTGGCTGCGTGTTCTATCACCTAGGAACCTATTATAATGTGACGAGGCGGTTGGAATGCATGCAAATGATGTGAATCCTAATAACTTAGGTAATTATAGACCCTTATTTTTTTCACTCTATTTGTGAAATCACGGTGTAAAGTGGTACGAAGAAGCGGCAAATATTTAAGAGAAGACCATAAACTCAACATTAAAATTCCGTGTTACAGGTGGGAGTGACGTCAGAGTGCGTGACGTCATGGGCTCGCCTGCGGTACTGCGGCAGCTGCGGCGGCGACGAGGCGCCCGCCTGCAGCCGCTACTGCCACAACGTGCTGCGCGGCTGCCTGCCAGCGCACGCGGACCTCGGCGAACAGTGGGACGCCTACGTCGGTGAGGCCAACTTACACTGGACTAGGGCAGCTTAGGATAGCAGACTAAACTGTAATTTTTACTATAACGGCAGGACAGCATGTGTCGTCATTAGCATTCATTGCGTATTGCTGTTGTTCAATCAAGCTTTCGAAAAAGTCAAGTCGAGTTTTTTTAAAGAAATATCGAATTTACATTGTCCTTAGCTTCCTCGCAAGAGATAGATATGCTGTCTTCATAATTTTTTTTCGTTTACACTAGATAAACAATTTATACAACCGTGTCATTAGAACATTATTAGAAAACTCTTACAATCAATCTTTGCTTACAGAGGCTGTCGACAAAGTAGCGGACCGACTACTGGGACCGTTCAACATAGCGATGGTGGTAGAGCCGATCGACATAAAGATATCGGAAGCCATCATGAGCTTCCAAGAGCACAACCAAGAGATATCGCAGAAGATATTCGCCGGTTGCGGCAAGCCGGTGCTCGGCGGCGGCGGCGGCGGCGCGGGGCCGTTCTTCGCGCCCGACCGGAGTAGACGCGCCGCCCGCGCCATCGCCGACTTCGATTGGAACAAAGCGAACGACGTGGACGACTTCGAGATCGAAACGTCGTTCGAGAGCGTGCTCCACGATGACCCTTCGATGTTAAGTTTGCGAACCCCTGAAGAAATCAGGAAGGTAACGCGGGAGATGGCCGAGCAGGCGAAGTTGAGGGAACGCTTCTTGCAATACTTGAGAGGGAATATTGAGCTGGAAGACTATGAGAGTTACGAGCACGACAGGAGGAGGAGAGACGCTGATCCTGAGCCGGCGGCCGCCAGCCCCGAAATAGATTACAGAGCGTTCGAGTTTGATGGCAAGAGAGGGTCGAAGAAGAAAAAGACCTCGGCGAAGACTGATGATGTGCACGGTATGTACATTCAATATTTAGATAGATAGATAGATAAACACTTTATTGCACATACACAAGGTACAGCCACACATGACATGACTTACTTACTACGATTGCCCAGCGACCCAAAGTGGGTCTTGGCCTCCGACAATAAGAGCCGCCATTTCGGTCTGTCGTGCGCTATCGCCCTACAATCTTAAACTTGGAGCTCGTGCAAATCCCGCATGACCTAATCTTCCCAGCGGTACCTAGGCCGACCGACCGGTCGCCGGCCGTTCGGTCGTCCCAAGTACGCGCGCTTGACGGCACGATCACTCCCCATTCTTTCCAGGTGACCAAGCCAGCAAAGTTTGTGTGCTTTTATCTCGCCGATTATGTTGGTCCCGGCCATCAGTTGCTCGACTTCTTCGTTCTTCCTTCTTCACCATATTCCCTCTGCCATACACGTTGCACCAAGAATGTCTCTCAGCACTTTTCTTTCCGTCACCAGAAGGTTTTGTTCTTCTTTAAAGGTCAATGACCAAGCCTCACATCCGTATATCAGTATAGGCCGTATAACTGTTTTGTAAATGCAGACTTTTTCTACCTCAACACTCGCCCGGGCCTCACGGGGCGTAGGGGAGCGTCCCCGGGTGCCGGATGGGGGAACGGTCGGTAGGACAGCCTAGTTAGCTACCGACTAAGTCCGATGGACTCGCTGACCAACGAAGGCAGTGGCCCTGCAGCTATATGGGGGTTGTGCGGCGGGTTAACAGCCCGCTCATGTAAAAATAACCATTGTTACGAGACTGATAATAAGAAAGTTATACATGACATAAACTTAAAATAGTATGTACAGACACGAGCAAAAATATGTAAACAATTGTAACTCTTATTCCATGGAATAAGAGTTAAAGTGTATACATATTGGTACTCATGACTACGTACAAAGGCTATTTAGTAGTTGTATTTAGTACATACATCACATAGCCCGTTTCCTGGAGGGGTAGGCAGAAAGCACAGCTTGCCAATTGCTACAATCCTGACACACATCATTTACTCTCATAACGTTCTTCATACAATGCTCGACGGTTTACCGTAAGCACTTGTGACGTACACTGACAAAACTATTAAATTTCTTGACGCGATATTGATCCATAAAGCCAAACTCTAAAGTACAAAATTCATTGACGAAATTTGACATTTTGTAGTAGGTTGATGTGCTGTTGTCTGTACGTTGGTTGCTTTACAATATTTGTGTTTAGTTTAAAATCCTAATTGTCAACCTTTTTAATTTGACTTAATTTTCCTTAATTCGTTAGTTCATCACTTTTATACTAGATGGCGCCACTTCAAATACTGAATCACGCTATTTGATCGTTTTAGATATAAGGTGCTAATAAGGTTGAACACAGTATCAGTTTTGGGAGCTGAGCTCCTGTGTTTTATTATACCTGACCAAACAAATTGATAAGTTTCTCTGATGTGTATTTGTACATACATACATTCATGAGTCATGACTATTATCCCCGAAGGGTTAATCAGAGATTGAGCAAAGAGGACTGCAAGTGTAGTCCACCGCCACAGTACACGATTCATCAAATGGCAACTCGACATGGTGCTCAGCGTAATAAGTGGTGAGTCTCTATGCTGTTGAATGTATACGCGTATCAGTCCGTTAGTCGCCTTTTACAACACCCAAGGAAAGAGATGGCTTGGTAGTATTCTATTAATGAACTCTCACCACACAGCTCTGTATGTGTATTTGTGTGTATTTTTATCAAAAGACATCGTCGTTTGTTTTGTTTTAAGCCCTTGTCTGTCATGAAGGTTGCTGACAATTGGTTATGTGACAGTTGTAACAATAAAATATGAAATATGTCGGTTATGGTAGTTTATAGTTTTTTTTATTAAGATAAAATTGTAAATATTTTATTTTTACAAAATAAATTTGCGATTTTTTTATCTGTGGATTACAATACCCGAAACACGGGCGGTCATGATTGAGCTTCGTGTGACGTCACATTTAACAAAATAAAAAAAACTATCTGTCAGGTTTCAAGATAAAAGTTGCTTGTTTATTGAAGTGTGACGTCACAAGGCAAAATGTCAAATTTGATAGTTTATTTTTCTGTTTAAATACAACTTTTTTGAGAAAAAAAATATTGTAAGAAGTATAAAATAAGCGTTTGTAATTTTTTAAATACTTTTCCGAGAACTGTTAAGTAGCCAATTGACTTTGTATTAGGCTTGTTGAAAAAATATCGATACATCGATATATCGATATTTTTAGTTCAATATATCGATATTTATAGGCGATATTTTTTATTTCGATATATCGATGTATCGATACAAAATAACCAATATCGAAATTCGTATCAAAATCGATATTTTTTATTTATTATCATCGCATCACGATCTAACTTGTTAATTCGTTAGAATTCAAAGCCGTAAAAATATAAAAAAAATCTTATTGTTGCTGAATTCCATTAATGTAATCTGTGGTAGTAAGTGTGTAACTCTCACTGTCAGTGCGTTGCTTCAATCAACTTCATGTCATGTGTGCTACGTATACGCAACGGAAATATTTAACACCTACGGCTTCCTCCGTGCCGTCAGAGAGAGTGGCTTTTACCGTAAATATGGCGGTTCCTAACAACAGGAGCCGACTTAGAGGGCGGCATGATTAACAGGTTCACTGTCCTAAAAATATAACAATAGGTTAATCAATTGTTATGGCTCATATGGGCTGCGAAACTGTAAACCGGTTAAAACAATAATTTAAAATAAAAAATCTGTTTTTATTACTGGGCTAGGCTCACCTAAATTATTTTTTAACCTATTTTAAGAAAAAGCAGGTGGTTCTTCTTTTTTTAAAGCTGGTGAAAAATTTGACCGATATATCGATATATCGATATTTTTTTCGCGGTATATCGAGGCCGATATTGATATTTTTCAAAATATCGATGTATCGATATATCGATATTTTTTTTCATTTCCGACATCCCTACTTTGTATTGTGTCTGTATTACGACAGCTGAGTTCATAAAGTATGATTGTGTGTTAGGTGCGGGCGCGGGCGCGGAGTGGGGCGGCGCGGCGCTGGAGCGGCTGGTGCGCGAGGCGCGGGCGCGACTGCGGGCGTGGCGCCGCTACTGGAGCCAGCTGCCCGCGCTGCTGTGCGCCGGCGGCAGCGTCACCACGCAGCCCTGCTACAACGGCAGCGCGGTCGCGAGGTAACCGCACCCACACACACATATATACCACAGACCAGGCTATTTCACATTGGTAGGCAGTGCGATGCTGGAACAGCTGATGCGCGAGAACGTGGCTTGAACGATTTTCCTACACATTGATAGTCAATATTTATATATGAAAATCTGATGTATGTTCATAAAAATATTGAAATGTTTTCAAAAAACAGTGATATTCCCAAATTAAACACTAGAAGTAAGAACAAATTAGCAGTACCTTATACTAGGCTCCATAAAATAAATAATTCTTTTAAGGGTCTGTGTGTACGATTATACAACAAAGTACCAAATGATATTCAGAAATTAGATCTTGATAAAATTTAAAATGAAAATCAAACAAAAGCTTTTTAAATGCTTATTACAAAGTGTCAGATTATACAGAAGACAAAGTCTGAAATGCTCCAAGTACTCCAACAGCTATTTCTAATTGTCTCTAATTAATTTATATAGAGCACCATATTTAATTAAAGTATTTACATTCAAATTCATATTTTGTATTTTGTGACCTAGTAACGACATATAATATATATTTTTTTGTAAATGTCGTTGCTTCTGTGCGCTGTGGTTTCCTGCGCCCGTTCTTTGCCACAGTTAAAAAATGATGTCCTGAAAAAGTGGTAGGTTAAAAAATATTTGGACGTTTCAAAGTACTTATTAATTGAGTTTATTGAATAAATATATTTTGTCTATTGACTTGACTTTGACTATATTTTATGTAAATATTTTATTAGATACTTTTTTAACTTACCGCCACATTCAGAACGTCTTTTAGCTGTCTGCGGAGACGAGTATGGGCTTGTGAAACTGCACAGCTTTACATAGAATAACGACGTTAAGTAACGAAAAATAATAAATTCACATCGATTTGTGCGGATTCAAATGTTTCTAAACATCATTTAAATTGTAATACGTTATCCAAAAAATTGGTTGTCTGTAAAGTTGGTTTACGGACGATAATTTTACGTGATAACGTCTTAGGAAAACATTACGCATCGGCCTATGGAGTGGAAGAGAGATAGATGCATCACAAGCCGAACGCTTAGGCCGATCGTGCCTCTCTATCGCTTGTTCCTCTCGCTTATGCGGAACGTGACACTTTTTCGTGCGTGCAGCCGACGTTCATCGACATTATCACGTCAAAAAGTTGCATTGCTTTTTTTAGTATAATTTAATAAAATTGTCAAATTCTTTGTAGTCCACTTCTAGATAAAGTTTACCTTAAAGTTCCTCATCCGTCCTCACGTTCTATAAGTACTTTTTACATTCACCCATGTCACACTAATTATACAAAAAACTCGTTCCTTAGACGTTCTCTGGATTTTTATAACAAAAATTTGACTAATATTGACATATTTTGTAAAAGTTATGTATATTATAGGAGACTGGTTCGCGAGACACTGTCTAAGTAATTGTAAAGTGTCATTGTCCTATCTGATTTCTCTATTGTATTTGGTACTGTTTATTTTATAATAGATACAAATATTTATATACAAGCGAAATACGCTTCTCCAGTGTATTATATTACAAAATTTGGATACATGTTTATATTATTGTACAGTAAAATTCGTTTCTCATAAACTCATTCGTTAAAACCTTTTCATTATTAAGTTATGGTACTGTAGGTCTAGTTATATACCACTGTCTTGTATTTAATTATTCTGTTTATGACCGTTTGTTACCTTTATAAATAAATAATTTGTATTACAAAAAAATATTGTAAGTACAACTAGTGACATATAACCGTGTACCCCCAGTTACACGGCGCCCCCCGCCGGCTCGGGCACCGCGGCGCTGGCGTCCAACGCCGAGGTGCGCGGCGCCGCGCTGCCGGCCGGCGTGGCCGCGGCGCGCGCGCAGCAGGAGCGCCTGCGGGTGCTCACGGCACGGCTCAAGGACGCCTACAACGGGGTCGAGGTGCAGTGGAAGGAGGCAGGTCGGTACTCGCTCACCACTATTGTCCCTTCATACTGTCTGTGATTATCCCCTAGGCATTATAGGAACGCAAACGAAGTGCACTGCCAGTCGGCTCAAAGACTACGCGTCTTAGTGGAACGGAGTAGAAGTGCAGCGGAAGGAGGCAGGTCGGTACTCGCTCACCACTATTATCCTCACATACTGTCTATGATTATCCCCTAGGCATTATAGGAACGCAAAAGAAGTGCACTGCCAGTCGGCTCAAAGACTACGCGTCTTAGTGGAACGGGGTAGAAGTGCAGTGGAAGGAGGCAGGTCGGTACTCGCTCACCACTATTATCCTCACATATTGTCTATGATTATCCCCTGGGCATTATAGGAACGCAAACGAAGTGCACTGCCAGTCGGCTCAAAGACTACGCGTCTTAGTGGAACGGGGTAGAAGTGCAGTGGAAGGAGGCAGGTCGGTACTCGCTCACCACTATTATCCCCACATACTGTCTGTGATTATCCCCTAGGCATTATAGGAACGCAAACGAAGTGCACTGCCAGCGGCTCAAAGACTACGCGTCTTAGTGGAACGGGGTAGAAGTGCAGTGGAAGGAGGCAGGTCGGTGCTCACGCTTCTGTACAGTACTGAACAGTTCTGTACTTGATTAGTACCGTCCACGTGCAATCACTTTAGGAGTTCGATAGCGCAGCAGGGCCGCCTGCGCGTGCTCATGGCAAGGCTCAAGGACGCTTACGGTGGGAGGTGCAGTGGAAGGAGGCAGGTCGGTACTTACGCCTTGGTACATACATAATCGATTATGAGTCAGACACTAGGGAAAGTCTCTCTCTCCCTCCGTCTGCCTCTTCTGCGACTTCTTTGGTTTTGCGGTGTCCATGGGCGGCAGTGATTACTCTCCATCGGGTTACCCGCTATCACATACATATACGCCCACGGCTGTTACATTCCACAAAGGGTTAGTCAGCAACTAGGCAATGAGGACCGCAAAAGCAGCTCACTGCCACACTCCCCCGTTTCACTAAATAACTGCACACGTGCTCAGTGTGATAGGCGGTGAGCCCATCGCCGCTTTATAGTGATGGGCGATTGTGAATGACATTATTCGAATTATTCGATTGTAGAAGTCATTCGAATTATTCGAATAACTTTACAAATCATTCGATTTTGAATGTAAGCGAGAAGCGAGTAAGAATGTATAGCGTCGTCTCATTCCTTCCGATTCAAATATCATTACTACTAGTTTATCTAGTCGAATATTCAAACCATCGAACTAACTTGTACGAGGGAATAAAAAGATAAACGAAACAAGTGTGTGTAAGAGAGAAAGAAAGAAGTATAAACAATAATGGCGTTTGCTCTTTTTGCATTCCCGTCAATCGCGCCATTGCATTATTCGATTGTACCTTCGAATATCAAATAAAAGTAGACTTTATGACATGATAGATAAAGACCAATTTTGAATGGCATAGTGAATGAGTGAACTAGCGGTTTCATTCGAATTTGCGAACTAGTGATCGATTGTTTTTGTATTCGATTGTTAATATTAGTTGTATCAAACCATTCGATTGTTCGAATCAGTAACAATCGCCCATCTTTGCCGCTTTATGCTGTTGGATGTATTAGCAATCTTTAATCCGTTAGTAGCTTTATCGACACACCCAAGAGGATAATTCGCTTGGTAGTTATTATTTTACTAATGTTTTTAGTGTGACGGTAAATGTAGCGGTAGCCTAAAAATCAATTGCGGACGTTCGAGGAGAATCCTACTAATATTGTAAACGCGAAAGTTTGTAAGTATGGATGGATGTTTGTTACTCTTTCACGTAAAAACTACTGAATGGATTTCGATGAAATTCGGCATACAGATAGTTTATAACCTGGATTAACACATAGGATACTTTTTATCCCGATATACCCATGGGAACTGAAACAATGTGAGTGAAACAGCGAGCGGCTGCTAGTATAATCGCCGCCACACAGTTCAGGCACCATTTTACTGACACCTATCTAACCGTTGTATAACTTGTGTGCCAGCAGACAGCCCGCAGCTGCCGCAGTCGCGCCAGGACCTGGTGGACGCGGGCTCGGGCTCCGGCTCCGGCGACCACGCCGGCGACGACGACGACGGCGACGACGACTTCGACTACGGCGACACGGGTATGCTACTATACTCTTTCATGTTGAAATGGGTTATGCTGGATAGTTAGCTTTATAGTTACTTACTTTATAAGAATAAGAGTAAGAAACTTTTATTGGCCTACCTTTTATTGATATTTTTTTTAATTTGTAAGCACGTTAAATCTTTAAAACAATGTTTGCTAGCCATTTAGAACGTCTTTTAGTTGTGGATAAATATATGCGCAGAAAATTACACAGCTTTGTAGAAAATAACACGTTTATAGTATATTTCATTACGAGTTGCAATGATGGTTCCGCACGTGTACTGAACAACTATTTTTAATACAGTTGCGAAAAAATGAAACAATTTAATAAAGATTATTTTCGAAAAATGGCTCCAACCGTAAAAGAATATAAGCAGAGATTTTTTTGTTTTCTTCACCCATTCTGGGTAGGCAAAGGGAACTATGCCTATACAGCCAAGTCTTCAGTAGATTTTTTTTATTGATATGAAATGAAAATGAAATTTAATGAGATGAAATGAAATAAAACCTAACCTAACTCATTGAATTAAATCTGATATTGAAACAAATTAGTAGCTTCTTTTTAGAAATATTTGCATGAATCATAAAAACTTCTATGAATCTTGTTTAGTTAAAAGATCGTGGTTGGTTTTTTTCTTTTTAATAGACATTATTTTGACAGTTGGGAAAGAGAACGCACGAGTTCGGAATGGGTAAAGAAAGAGCTCGAGTATGTAATACGTACGTCCCTGCAATACGCCAATTTTTGAGCAACTGTATTAAAAAAAATCTGTTTTTTTCTAATTATTATCTCCTCTATCTGTCTGTTAGAAATAAAATAATGACCAATCTCTCTCCGCAGGTTCCGGCCACATACCACCCGAGTTCGAGGAGCCCACCGACGTGGAGCCCTCACCCGACGAAACCCCCAGCGCGCCGCAGCCGCCCTTCGCGCCCGGCGTCGTCGAAACGCCCAACACTAACAACGTGAACGTGCGCGGGCGCATCGACCTACCACCCGACGCTGACCCGCCCGGCGGCGGCGGCGACATCGACGCCAGAGCTCAGGATGTACCGGACGAGCGCCCTGAGGTTTCCGAAGACCGGCCGATAGCAGGCGCCGCGGACCGGCCGTCGCTGCAGAAGGCGTTGTTCACGTACGCGCTGCCCGTGGTATGCGCGTGGTTCGGCACGATCGTCACCGATCTGTTTTAATCATAATGCAACTATACTTAACGGAATAGAGCAACAAACATGAGCTGTCAAACGAAACCGAAATATGATGGCATTTGTGTGTGTAAAAAATGCGTTCAGTGATTTTACGTCATGTCGCTCTTCACATTAACATCGATATCGATTATATTAATTACTAACAGTAATAGTATTAATAGAACTAAAATAGGATGGGATAGGAAAATATCCACGATTTCACGTAAAATCCGAAAAGTTCGCAAAACACAAATTCTCAGCGTGCTGATAAGTGCTGACAAACAGTAGCCAAAAACAGTTCTGTGACGTCGCATCACGCATCTCTTTTTATCCCACAGTGTTGTTGCTAGTGACATCCTGCTCGCTCAGCCCTTTGTTTCTCTATTCCGCTAGGTATAGTAACTTTATGGTTTTAATACGGTGTGCTTTTATATCGGCGCCGCGATTTCGTCGGCTTTCAGAGTAAATCAGAGATGTAAAACTGCCCCCTTACTCTTAAAACCGATCGCTATTGGATCGGATTGGTATTGTGAATTTTCGTACTCCTAAGTTACGACACCCGAGCTAATATGGATTCATATTGCGTGAATATTGAGTGAAAAAAATTCAAAACTCAATGCCATTTAGTTCACCCAATATGAATCCAAATTTCACAATACCAATCCGATCCAATAACGATCGGTTTCGAGAGTAAGGGGGCTGTTGGGTGTTAGTTAAATTTGATGTACCTCTTTGCGTTTGTAATGTACCGATATCGATGTTTGATTTGTCGATATTCGATGTAATAATAATAAATTATTTATTATTTCAACGAATATCGATAGACCTGTGAACCGGTGGGCCTAGCACGGATTTCCGTTGAAAACGTAACGTTGAGTCGTGATTCTATCATTTGACGTCTGTCAATTGTTAGTACCATTTTCGGCCGTGGCGCTGTTCTTGTATAAAATAACAACGGTAGCAGTAAAGAGTTTTATGAGAAGAATCCGATAGGTTTTCGTGCTAGGCTTGTACTTGAGGGTACTTTATGAAAAACATTAAACAATTGAATTGTATGTCTGATATGAAAGCTCGACTGGAAATGGCGTGCAGCCGGTTCGTAGTTAGCCTAGTCAGTGTGGCCGCCGGCGCTACTGTGATATGACGACGCTGCCGCGGCGGCGTTGGACGGACTTAAGCCGTAACATGATAAAAGGAATTCCCGACACAAAATCGACTCTATGGACTTTGGTATAAGATCGAAAATCAATAAGAGTTACGCGATGTGCCCTATCCGATTAGGGGTTAACAGATGCGTGCGGAAATAATTTATTTTACCCATCCAAAACGAACGACAATAACGATAATAATGAGACCTTGTTATAATTATTTATGCATCCTTTTATTTAGTTTCATGAATGTATTCCGTATCAGTTATTTTACAAACAGCCAAATTTTCGTATTTATTAAACGATTTATCGTTTTCTTTTTTTTTTGTAAATATTGAGTGTACATTTTTAATTAGATAGTGAATGTATGTAATCTTTTCATGTGTGTGTATGGTGTAAGTATGTATGATTTTATGATTGCTCTCGTGTGATGATACGCAATGAATTAGTTAACACAGCAAATACTTGATATTGTTGCTCTTACTTACTTCGTACAATTTAAAAAAACACCAATGAACAACTACTTAATATTTCACAATTAATGAATCAATACAGATATTTAAATCTATACAATAAATACAGTGCGTCACCAGGTTTGAATGTTTAAAATAAATGTACATAAACTTAGTCATAAATTTTAAACGTAAGAGACTGATTTGCTTTTGATTTAATTCGTTTAAAAAAGTATCTTTTGCTATTTCTTTGGAGCTTAGAATAATCTAATTTTAATCGACTGATGTAATGATAATCCTGTTTTTATTTCGTTACTTTCAATCGAATTGGCGGTTGCAGCCATGTTGTTATTTATATAATAGTAAAATACACAATTAAATCGGCACGTATAATTTAATGCACTACTTATTAATTGTCATAAATATTGTAAAAAAGGATGCAATCGCCATACTTTAGCTACTTTTTTACAACAATATATTTATTATAAAATTTTGGCTTCAGCTTTACTTTGCTAGTTGATATCGTTTACATACGATTATGTAATCATTTTAATAACATAATAGGGTGTTATGTCGTGCCGACGTACATATTATATCGATATATTTAATCAATGTTATTAATTTTAGCCGTTGTATTTGAACATTGTTGTCATGGGTGAATGTGGCTTCTGTACCGTCACTCGCCAATTAGCACTAATCAAAATTAATAACGTCATTCTGTCCTAAACCCTCATAACCTGGTCTAGATTAAAAGCAGATTTACTAATGCTGTTTCGTTTTTGTTAATAAAGGGAGGGTTTAAAACTATGTTATTCTATCTCTTTCATTTCCAACCATTGACCGAGACGTAATGCTGGTTTTAAATTTGTTTAGCGCTAATTGTGTCTAATTGAGTCGTGGTGCAAACCAGTCTTAACTAACTATACTTTTAAAAGTACTGTTGACAATTCAGAAATGTTTCCTACATTTCTGACATATTTCAAGAAATCCAATTTAGGAAGAAAACAAAACGTTGAAAAAAGGTTTTTTTTGAATTTTTTTTCAACATTTTATCTTTGAGTTTATTTGATCGTTTTTAATGCAATAATCAAATATATACACAATATATGAAATAAAACAGTGCTTTTAATATTGTTACGATTCTAGCTATGAAATACTTCAGCGACTATCTATCCCTAAGAAACGCACAATAAAATACGTAATTTAAAAATTAACAAAATACTCTTCATACTCCCATAGCTTTGCACAGTATCTTTGTAAAGATATACTTAATAGCGATATGTTTACGGTATCATGGCATTTTTACTGGTATCTGAAGTAAAACAATGCTTGCAGTAGCAATGTGCAAGTCGCGGGACCAAACATGTATATCAGTGTATGTGCCATCTAAGTTTAATTTATACTTATACATACGTGAAATATTTCAAAACAAGTATGAGATTTTCCTTACAAATCTTACACAAGATTATTTAAAAAGTAAATACTTCGGAACTCACACACCTTCAGAGGGCTAGAATTAAAGTTGATGTAATCTTAACAAGTTTCAATATTTTATGTAAATTGTATTTTTATTTTTGTATAAATAATGGCAAATCTATTTTTTATTTTAAATGACATAAGTTAATATAGAATATTTACTTCGACAGTCGAGTTCAACAATATCTGGCAATCAACATTGAAGTATTGAGCTCGACGAAAAGCGTAATACTAAATTATTGTTATGAAATATTGAAACTTTCAGATTTGTATGTTGTACATAATAAGTACCGTGTTAACGTTTCATATAGTAGAAGAGAACATCTAGACTTGTTCTAAGTGTTGTTTATTTGATGTTTGGTTGGCATCACATTTTGTACCTACTGATGCAAAATAATTTTAACTTTTGAATTTTATAACAAAAAGTTATTTGATTAGATAACTATTAACATGTGATGCACGCAAACGTCAAATAAACAATAACTTGGAGTTGAAAATGTTAATAAGGAATAAATGTAGTTTTTATACGGTTTGTAATATGACAGGGTAACAAGTTGAATCACTGCCAAACTGATATCACTTTTAGAGTTGTTCCATCAATGAACTACGCATAGAAAGGCTTTTAAATCAACAGTTTCAGCTAAATTTTAAATAAACTGCCGCGCATAATAAAAGCTATTTAGTAATCACATTAAAAACACTTATGTGTACTTGACAGGAATTTAAAATAGTTCTTAATTGTGCAACAAATTGTAAGAAGACCTTCTATGAGTTGGTAACATCCGGTCTGGGCATCAATTATTGTAATTGTACAACCAAGTCACACGGTTTTTGAGAAAAAATCTAGTCAGTTCGTTTGGTTTGAAGCTGTGTAGCGAGGTGTATGGCAGCGGATCATTTTTTCTCTTACTTCGTGTGATTGCGAAATGACCGAGTGATGACGGAATACGTAATTCGAATAGTTTCAAAGGTGTCCGCATCTTGTAGAAAAACTTAGCTTGTGCTTATAAAATGTTAGTTAATAACATCGTGAGTGCATCTTTAGCATTGTAGCGTTAGACAGACAAATGTTTAGTTTACAATTTGCCAAGCTAAACTTTTTTACATAGATGCGATATTAAAGTGTATACGTAATATGAAATGGCAGCCTTGTCTTACCTGTAAGGAGGGTTTAACTCTTTGGTAGAACCATAGATCGGTGTCTATGATCTTACGATTTCCAACTTCTGTTTATTTGCTATTGTAGTTAAATGTATTTAAATTGTCAGCCCAAAGCATTATGGCTGCTTTATGTGGGGCTAATATTAGCTATTCTTTATTGGCTACACAAAGAAACCAATCGGCAGGTGAAAATGTAAGGAGTCGAGTTATACGGAGCAATAGGACGAGTGTAATTTAACTATCAGTAGGTTTACTAAATTTTTTATAAAGATGTATTATGTAGGTATGAATTTCTGTACATAAATAAAAAATAACATGTGCACATTTGTTGTTTTATTGGATTAGTTTTTTTAACAATCACTTCATCAGCCTATACGTCCCATTGCTGGGCACAAGCCTTCCCACGTGGACAACAGCACAGCAGCACATGGGGAGGTTGGGCTACACCACACCACAACACACCACCCAACCCAATGTGGGCTGGTGGGTTTTCACGACTGTCATTTACGGCAGCAACTGGGACCAATGGCTTTAAAGGGGCTACAAGACTGTTGTAAACAAGCCTTTCCCACCAGGTCACCTTGGCGGGAGGTTCGTTTACAACTTGTTGTAAACAATGAATAAGTTGTAAATAAGTAGTTGTAATTTGGTTGAAAACAACCTACCACACTGTTGTAAACGTCGGTTTACAACAGTCTGGTAGCCCCTTTAGTGTTTTTCGAAGCACGGAGGAGCTCGCGAGCCTGATGTTTTTAATTAGGTCACCCATCCAGTGACTTGGAAAGTTGATTAACTGGCAAGATCGCAAATCGAATGCCTGCGCCGCTGCGGCGTCAAGGTCCTTGTTTGAATTGGTTACTTAGGTACTTGATTATTTAAAAACTTTCATTGTATAAAAAATCTTTAATTTGATGTTATAAAGTTATAAGACAATATAACCTATTTATTGTCGCTAAAGAACACGTTGCCTCACCGCAGTTGGCATGCATATGCATGCTAAAAAGTTATTTTATGTTATTTTTCAGTGTAAACATTTAACTCTAACGTAACGTCTTAACTCTAATAAGGTTGGTTATAATAAAAGAGTTAAATATGTATGAACAAATATTTATTAAAAGTTACACTTTACTAAGACGTATAATGATCAATTGATCAGTGATCGGAGTAGGTAGATTGATTTAGCGTCAATGATCTGAAACGTAATATTAATATGGACACGACATTTCTCCCAAACTTCGTAATTTACTTATAAATAATTTATTACATAATAAGATATTGAATGGAAATTTAACATTATTTAAGTTAAATATAAGATGACTGCTAGATACCGCAAGAAACTTTAAGGGCTGGTTAGGTCAAGTGTTTTAAACATTGCAAAAATGACCAAAAAGGAATTTGTGTTTTTTTTCATTTTTAATTAAATAATTCGTTGTGTGAATTTTAATTGGATCATCATCATCATCATCAGCCAGAAGATGTCCACTGCTGGAGAAAGGCCTCCCCTAAGGATCTCCACCACGACCGGTCCTGTGCTGCTTGCATCCAGCGGCTACCCGCGACCTTCACCAGATCGTCGGACCACCTTGTTGGAGGCCTGCCCACACTGCGTGTTCCGGTGCGCGGTCGCCACTCGAGAACCGTTCTGCCCCAACGGCCATCGGTTCTACGGGCGATGTGCCCTGCCCATTGCCGCAGAGTGCAGTGCGATGCGCGCTCGGAAACGGACGCGCTCCATTGCGCAGTAAGAATTATTAATAATTCGCGAGTTGCGCGGCAATAGCCGTTGCACGTCAGAGTGACTATGAGTTCCCAACTCATAGTCAACGAGTTGTTGGCGTTTATACAAAACGCCATTGACACTATGGACGAGGTCAGCATCTTGCAGATCTGCAAGTCCAACTTCAAGGAGGACGAGATTTGCAGTGGCAAGGTGCTGCTATTCCAGACGCTCGGTAAAGCCAACCAGATGCCATCTCGCCGGAGGGATGGAACAGAAAGAAGTCTCCAGGACATCATCAGCCTGCTGAAGGAGACCGACCCGGACGACGTGCCTTCGTTCGTGGCAAAGGAGCTTCACAAGCTGCCTCCCGTCACGTTCGACCATGTAGATGTCACCAGGCTGTTAAAGGACATCAACTTCCTCAAATCAAGCCTGGCCGAAGTAGTGGAGAAGTTAGAGGCTTCAAATAACACCATTGGTGAGTTGCGCGCCCAGGTAGTGTTACTAAGCAACACTGCTTCGGTATGTAGGTCACCCGAGGCCTCTTACGTAAACACTCGTCGCGGGGCGCAAAATACATCCATCAGCAGTTTCGAGTCGGCGCATATGGATGCGTCACCGGCCGCTGTCAGTGCGCGCGGTGCCCCGCGCCCCGCCGCCCGCCCCTCCGCCCCGGTGGGGACGTCACGCGTTTGCGCGTCAACACCACAGCGTGCCTACGCTGCTGCGGCCGCCAGCCGACCTGTCGGCGCCGCCGCCACCGCCGCTCCGCAACCTGAGCGGCGACCGCCTCAAGGGAAAAAGAAAAGTAGCCTAATCCATGAGGCTACTCCTGCGGCACCGCAAGATCATCGTCTCGACGAAGAGTGCTTTGTCAAGGTCGAAAGGAAGAAGAGGAAGCCCGCCTGTCGAAACCTGTGCGGTGTTGCACCGACCGGACCGAACCACCTGCTGCGTCCAGCTATACCGACGACGCTGCTGTTCGTGTCCCAACTGCATTACTCTACGAAGGCAGAGGAGATCGTAGAGTATATCAGAATCAAGCGCAAATTCACTCTGAGAGTCGAGCGATTGGAGTCCCGCCATAACGTGAATTTTAATTCATTTGTGGTGAGAGTACCGACCATCTATCCACTCTGATGAAAGAGGAATTTTGGCCGAAGGGTGTCATGTTCCGGCGATTCCGTGGCCGGCTACCGGACACCGCGCTGCGTCGCACGGCGCCGTGTTTACGTGCAAATTAGTTTATTTCTTTAGTTTTATGTTATAATTGTATGTATGTTAGTCTATAAGGTATTTATGTTGCTATGGGCCATTGTAGCCTGAAATAAATAAATAAATAAAAATAAAAATTGCCACTTGAGCTTGGCGACTCTTTGGGCTATGTCGGTTACTTTAGTTCGTCTACGAATCTCCTCATTTCTGATTCGATCACGTAGAGAAACCCCGAGCATAGCCCTCTCCATTACTCTTTGCGTGACTTTGAGCCTGCTAATAAGGCCCATAGTGAGCGACCACGTTTCGGTACCGTATGTCATCACTGGCAACACACACTGGTCGAAGACTTTCGTCTTGAGACACTGCGGTATTTTGGACGAGAAGATATTACGTAGCTTACCGAACGCTGCCCAGCCGAGTTGGATTCGACGATTGCCCTCTTTCTTAAAGTTGGACCTACCTAGTTGGACTGTTTGTCCCAGGTATACATATTCGTCAACAACTTCAAGAGCAGAGTCTCCAACCTTCAGAGGAGTGGGTACGACACGTGAGTTAGACATGATTTTCGTCTTCTCCATGTTCATTTTAAGGCCCACTTGTTGAGAGACTCTGTTGAGATCACCGAGCATTGTGCCGAGTTCCTCCAGGGTCTCAGCCATGACTACTATATCGTCGGCAAATAGAAGGTGACTGATGTACACGCCGTTAATATTGATGCCGAGTCCTCTCCAGTCCAGAAGCTTAAACACGTCCTCCAGTGCAGCAGTGAAGAGTTTCGGAGAAATGACATCTCCTTGTCTCACTCCACGCTGCAGCTGGACTGGCTTCGAGCTCCGGTCCTGAAGACGAACTGTCATAGTGGCGTTTTCGTACAAACACTTCAACACTTAGAAGTACCGGTAGTCAATTTGGCACCGCTGGAGAGACTGTAGCACGGCCCATGTTTCGATCGAATCAAAGGCTTTCTCATAGTCCACAAACGCTAAGCAAAGAGGCCGGTTATACTCTTCGGTCTTTTGTATAACCTGCCGCAGCGTATGAATGTGGTCTATGGTGCTAAAGCCTTTTCGGAATCCGGCTTGTTCGATTGGCTGGAAGTCATCAAACCTGCGTGCGAGACGATTAGTTATAACTCTCGAGAACAGCTTATAAACGTGACTTAGAAGTGATATGGGTCTGTAGTTCCTGAGTAGGGCCTTGTTGCCCTTCTTAAAGAACAACACAACCACACTTTCATGCCACGCTTCTGGCGTTCTACCTCCGAGTACGACGGAATTAAATAGTCTCTGAAGAGCTGCGAGTACCGGTCTTCCGCCTGCTTTTAGAAGCTCAGCCGTAATTCCGTCAGCACCCGATGCCTTGCTGTTCTTAAGCTGCTTGGGAGCCATACCAATCTCGTACAGGCTGATGTCCGGGATATCTTCGGTGTAGTGTCGGGTTAGCTTAGCTCTAGGGTCTGTAGCTAAGCTTTGTACAGGTGGCCCCGTGGATGTGTATAGCTGTCCATAGAACTTCTCGACCTCTCCCATAACTTCGGACCTGGACGTGACAGTTCTGCCGTCATCCGTTTTCAGCGTCGTCAGTTGGCTCTGCCCAATACCCAAATCTCTTGCAAACACTTTCGAACCTTTGTTTCGCTCGATAGCCTCTTTAATACGGTCGGTATTAAATCGGCGAGTGTCGCGAGTCAAAGACTTCGAGATCTGCCTATTGAGCCGCCGAAGCTGAGACGAATCGTCCGAAGAACGCAGAACCATCACGCGCCGCTCTTCCATCAGTTTGAGAGTATGGTCCGAGAGCTTTTTAGGTCCTCTTATACGGTGGGTTTTGAAGAACTTAGACCCAACCGCATGGACAGTTTTTACAAACCTGTTGTTGTAATCGTCCACGTCTACGCAATCCTTCAGGCATTCGAAGCGATTTTTCAGTTCGAGCTGGAAGCTTTCGGGGTTTTGGATTTGGATGGGTGCAGGGCGGAGCGTAGATTTCATCAATCGACGTCTTTCAAGCTTGATATTAATGTTCAATGTGCCTCTTACCAACCGGTGATCACTGCCAGTTTTGAACGCGTTGATCACAGAGACATCATTGAATATTTGCTTTCTCGTCGACATGATAAAGTCAATCTCATTTTTTGTTGCACCATCGGGACTTAGCCAGGTCCACTTGCGGTGTTCAGATTTCCTAAAAAAGGAGTTCATCATGAAGAGTCCCTCCTTTTCCAGAAACTCCGCCAGCAGTTGACCCCGGTGGTTCCGAATTCCAAGTCCAAATCGTCCCACTTTCAGCTCATCGCCGCTTCGTTTGCCCAGTTTTGCGTTAAAGTCTTCCATGACAACGGTGTAATGAGTTTTGGAGACTTGTATGGCTCTAAAGATGTCCTTATACGTAGCCTCCACCTCATCGTCGGGGTGTGCCGTAGTCGGAGCGTATACCTGTATAACCTTCAACGAATACCGTTTGGTTATTCTGAGTATAAGGTACGCTACCCTCGACGATACACTTCCGGTCTTAACAACGTTGTTCACGAGAGAGCTGTGGACGATAAACCCGACACCACCCTGGGACAGTTGTTCGCCCCCCCGGAAATAAACAAAGTTACCAGACTTCAAGATTATCGAGTCCTCCCCCTCTCTTCGGACCTCAGATAATCCCACAATGCCCCACCGTATCTTGCTCAATTCTTCCTCCAGTTCGCAAACCTTCTCGTCGGTTCGCAGTGTACGCGTGTTGTAGGTTGCCAGGGCCAAAGTTCGTTGCTGGCGGTAGCCAGGTCTCTGCCAGAGATTCTTAGCACCCCCTGCCCCGTCGCTGCCTTGGCCGCTACCGTAGCTAGGGCGAGCGGGGCCGCCGGGGACTAGGGGCCGGAGTTTAGTGCTGTCGTTCATGTTGGGGGGAATGTTGCCATAATCGCCACGCTTGGCAGGCGGGTTGGCGATCGCAGTATGACGGTGTTAATCTCAGAGGATGCTGCTGCCCATCCTCTGGGTTGATCCCTCAGTCGCCTTATACGACTCCCACGGGAAGATAGGGGGTGGTAGTATTCTTTCACCGCTACCGACACGGTTAGTTAGTTAATTGGATAGTCTTTGAGTATCTAATTTATTTTATAGCAATAATATAAAAAAAAATAATAATAAAGATAACGAATATTTACAACGCGCGGGCAACGTAGGTACTGACGCACTTGACCTGACCAGCCCTTGAAGTTTCTTGCGGTTTCTAGCAGTCACCTTATATATCAAAATGAGCGAGATTGTATAACTCTCGTTTTCAAAGACCTAAAAGTAAAAGCTTAACAAAGTATAAAATTAAATACCTACTTACATTAAGTATTAGATTACAAGGTTTCATATTTTATTGGATCCCGAAATACCGAAGAGACTTCAAAAAATGGCTTATCCTATCCATGTTATGCTATCTATGAACATTTATGATGCAAGTACGAAAATTCAATCTACCTACTCCGATCACTGATAATGATTTTTTATATGTATTTTATTAACTGCTTCTGTGGTCTACTAGTTTCACCTGTTTAACCTCACAACTGCGGCCGCGCACTGATCAGGGCCCAATGAATAGAGTTTCTATTGTGTCTAGCGGCGCCGTGTTCTAAGTGTTAATATTTTGTCCGGTTTGGTTGGTAGGGTACGGCTTGTTGGACCCGCAGACGATCCCGCGGGTCACGGACGGAGAAATGGAGATGGCCGTCGTCCGCCTCCACCTGAAGAAAAAAGCCCCGGGCCCGGATGGAGTGCACGGGAGAGTGCTGGCCCTTGCCCTCGACCATATCGGACCCAGGCTGAGGGGGCTCCTGGACGCCTGCCTGCAACAAGGCAAATTCCCCAGGGCATGGAAGGAGGGGAGACTGTGTCTCCTCCAAAAGGAGGGACGCCCGTCAGACTCGCCATCGGCCTATAGGCCTATCGTATTACTCGACGAGGCGGGCAAAATGCTGGAGAGAATCCTGGCGGAGCGCATTACTGAACACCTGAGTAATGAGGGTCCTGACTTGGAGGAGACACAGTTTGGTTTCCGAAGAGGGAGATCCACAATCGACGCCATTTTGTCCCTCAAGAGGCTGTCAGAGGAGGCCATTGGGAGGGGGGAGAGGGTGTTGGCGGTATCCCTGGATATCGCTAATGCGTTTAACACCCTCCCCTTCAGCGCGATTGTGGAAGCGCTGAGGTACCACGGGGTACCATGGTACCTCAGAAGGATTGTCCTCGATTACCTGCAGGATAGATCAGTCCTCTTTCTGGAGCCGGGGGGGGCGCGGATCAGGTCCCACAGCATGGTGTGTGGTGTGCCGCAGGGTTCCGTCCTTGGGCCACTGCTGTGGAATTTGAGCTATAACTGGGTCCTCAGGGGGGACCGGGTCCCTGGGACGAGTGTCATCTGCTATGCAGATGACACTCTAGTCACGGCAAGGGGCTGTGACTACCGGCAGGCATCCAGAAGAGCGACTGCGGCCGCGACGTTGACGGTAGAGCGGATTAGGCTGCTGGGCCTGGAGGTGGCGCTGCCGAAAACCGAGGCCATCCTCTTTCATGGTCCTCGGGGCGGCCCCCCCAGAAATGCACACGTGCGGGTAGACGGCGTCCCAATCAGGGTTGCACCCCAGATAAAATACCTGGGATTGGTCTTGGATGCTAGGTGGAAATTTGAGGCCCACTTCGCCAGCCTCGCTCCGAGGGTGGTTAGAGCGGCGATGGCCTTGGGGAGGCTGCTACCAAACATCGGTGGTCCCGGCGACAGCTGTCGCAGATTGTACGCCGGAGTATTAAAGAGTATGGCCCTGTACGGTGCCCCGGTCTGGTCGGACGCCCTGTCTCGCAGTAACGTCGCCTTCCTGCGTAGACCGCAGAGGACAGCGGCTAACCGAGCCATCCGGGGATACAGGACCATATCGTTCACGGCTGCGACCGTCTTGGGAGGGATGCTTCCCTGGGAGCTCGAGGCCAAGGTGCTAACCGAGGTCTACGAGTTCCGGGCGGAGGCAAAAGCTCGCGGAGACAATCCTGTGCAGGCGGAGGTCGAGGGGGCAAGGCGAACAGCCTTCGACATGGCGGTGTGGCAATGGGAGGAGAACCTCACAACCCCATTAGCCGGAGTCCGCACGGTCGAGGCTGTTCGCCCAGTGTTACAGGGGTGGATAAGTAGGTCCCACGGGGGGATGTCCTACCACCTGACACAATTGCTCTCCGGACATGGGTGCTTCGGCCAATACCTGTACAGGATTGGAAGGGAGGAGACCCCGGGCTGCCACCATTGTGGCGAAGAGGAGGACACGGCTCAACACACGCTTGAGTCGTGTAGCGCCTTCGCGCCACAGAGGCGTACGCTAGAGTTGTCCCTGGGAGTGGGGGGCACTCTGGCTCTGCCGGATGTGGTCGCTGCAATGGTGGCGAGTGAGGAGAATTGGGCAGCGGTGGCTGGCTTCTCTGCGGAGTGCTTGGGTCTCAAGGAGGAGGCCGAGCGCGTCCGGGAGGAGTCAGCCAACGCTGCGTCAATTAGGAGGAGGAGGACTGGGAGGCGGCGACGGAGATACGCCGATCTTCGTCCACCGTAGGGGATGCCGGGCGTGGGGCTGGCCGGGGCAGAAATCGTCGTCTGCCACGGCCAGCCCGACGCCCGATGACTTGGGGGTGCTGTGTCTTTGTGTTGTCGTTTACTGAATCTGTCAGTCAATGCTTGTGTGTGTGTGTGTAAGTGGGCACTGGCATGGGTATTTCGTTATACCACCCCAAGTGCCCACGCAATCCGTGTTGACTGTGAGTCAGTGTATGTGTGGATGTATGTTTTGTGGGTCTGCCCCCCAAGGGGCTGTTTGTAGTGCCGCGTGCGCGTAGTCGCCGTGTGATGGCGCGTAACGGCTGCTAGGCAGTAGTTATAGGCCAACACACGGCGACGGGGTGGCCCTCGCGTGGTCAATTCCCCCGTGGATCAGGTCCCGTGACCGCCACCCCAAGCCCTACGCTTTCGGAGTTTGGACCCCCGGTGATTAGTGGGTAGGCCCCTCCCTCTCGCCCGACGTAACGTCGTGGAAAGAGGGACGGGAGAGTCCCACATATCCAGTCTCCCTTCTGGAGGCTGGAATCCAAAAGCAGGGATTACACCGGGAAAAAAAAAAAAAAAAAAAAAAAAGGGTACGGCTTGTTAGCCGCCCGGCTAGGTAGCATTGTTTGTTCGCCGTTTATTTAAAAAAACATATAAGTAGTATCACATCAACTTCCGTACATTACGTAAAGTACGTCTCATTTATAAAAATAATAGTTTTTCACTTACTACTACTACTAACTAGTTCATAACAATAGTTACATTAAGTACGTCTAAATTAGACGACCATCAAAATTCTATAGAGATATTCTATGAAATTATACACTTTTAAACTTTCGCGTTCCATTATAAATACACATTCATACCACCACCACCACCACGACCGGTGCAACTCGGTCGAAACGTCGGGTATAAAAAGGTATGCGTACTATGCCTATAATATGTAGTTAGCGTTAATCCCCGTCTAAATGTGTATCTATGAAATTATATAGGGTCTATTAAAATTCTAATATAGGGACCAATAAAATTATACAGAAAAATTCTATAAAATGATAAAGCATCATTAAAAGTCGAAAAAAATAGGACCATACTTTGAGCTCAAGTAAGATCGGATTATCTAGTCACTAGTCAATAACGTGACAATAATGAATATAACGTGTACACACGGCGTCAGATCAACCTACTTTAAACTGTCAAATTTCATCAATGAAGATCCTTAGTACCAAACAGTAAAGTTCAAAATTGATTGTAGAAATTTGACAGTTTTGGGTACGTTGATCTGACGCCGTGTGTACTTTACCATTAAATGATTATCCCATTGCCCGCCGTGAATACAGACAACAGAATTTTAATTGTTCCGCGCATCTTATGATGCGCGCGAAAAATTATGGTTTAAGTTGTTTAACAATTATATTGTAGACACTCAACACGTATATAGGCAGTACTTATCTTAACTTACTTATACACCTAACTTCACTCGTGGTTGTCTTCGCTGCTGCTCGCAGACTCGGAGCCGGAGTCGCTTCCGTCGTCGGTTTCGTATTCAGATTCCGACCCGAGCCAGGCGGGCAGCGACGGCTGCTCTATGATGGTCTTCCATTCGTTTAACTTGTGGAGATCTGGAGATTTCATGGAATTATAAACATAACAGAGTATAATATCTGTGACAAAACCAATACAAAATGTGAACGTGTGTGCCTGCAAACTTCTCAGTCGAAGGCTCTCCTAAAATCCGAGCTGGTGGTAGATTTACTAGTTAAAACTTAACGAAATGTTAGTTAACTGTTATTTTATTAGTTTATAAGTGCCGCGACTATAAGTGGACGCGGCTATTAATATAGATTAGCCTGTATGGCTAATCTATATTAATAGCCATTTGGGGGTCAAAGTTGCTCGCGTATGTAGGTTTACCCTTGAGACCCTACACGTGACCCCTGGGTGGTGCTAAATGAGTGACACCAACTGAGTGGTAGAGCCACGCTGCGTTGCAGCACGCATTGGGCCGGCTCGCCTGGAGTAATACCACCCTCTCACGAATATTCGGCGTGAAATAATGGCACTTGGTGCTGTTCTGTTGTGTTTCGTCCGACCAGTGAGGGTTCCGGAGTCCCCCCCCCCCCCTCCTCCCATTCCTATTCCTTCCTTAAACCTATTTCTCCCTTAAAGGCCAGCAACGCGCCTGCAATTCCTCTGGTTTTGCGGGTGTCCATGGGCGGCGGTGATTACTCTCCATCAGGTGACCCGCCTGCTCGTTTGCCTCCCTCTTTTATATAAAAAAAAAACCGCGTTCAGACCGGCCGAGCACGGCTCGCGAGCCACGCTCGGACTTCCTGCTCGCGAGCCGTGGCACCCGAGGCTAATTTGAGAGGTTGCGAGCGGGGCTCGCGAGCCAAGGTGAGCCAGTTGAGCATCGGCAAAAACCGACAATGTGTGGCTCGCGGCCGAGCGGCGCTCGTGAGCCGTGCTAGACCGGTGTGGACGCGGCTAATAAAAAACAAGAACAGCTGCACCTATTCGGCTTATTCTTTTTTTGTTGAGTTTGTAATTGTCAGGACAAGGTTTGTGTAAAATATTTTTTTTGGAAATTTGTCACGAGATGTATCCCGACGAAACACCCTGTAGGGTGTTCACAGAGACTAAGTCGCGGGCGGGCCGCTAGTATTGAATAAATTAATTGAATTTAGACTTTTGAAGTGTTTTTTGCTCAAAGGACATCTTTTTTTTGGGCCTTTTCTGAAAGTGCCGGCCAACACAAAAAATATAGTACGTATTGTTAGAACTAGCCATTTGGAGAAAAGTTAATATGGCACAAAAGTTGTAGAATTGCTCCGAGCCAAGTTATACAAGTTCGAAGATTCATCATTTTCATACATTTATTGATTCCTAATTTTTTTTTGTATAAACGGAACAGATGATGACCCTACAGCTTTTGCGTTGCAATGACAATTGCTTCGGATCATTAGTTCTAGTAATATTTTATGTTTCCCAGTCCCAGCACTTTCAGAAATCAATAAATGTATGAAAATGATAATTTATCGAACTTGTATAACTTGGCTCAGAGCAATTTTTTTATATTTTTTTATTCGAGACTGATTGCGCGTTTGTCCCCGATTTCACCTGTTGGAAAGCGATAATGAGGACGAAGGTGGAGCACGCGCAGTCAGTAAATGCCTGTTTACTCTAGCCTTAAAGACGCCCAAGTTGTAGCGTTCAGGAAAAACAGACGCAGGGAGGTCATTCCACATCCTAACTGTCCTAATAAGGAAGCTAGAAGCAAATCGCTTCGTCCGGGCGGGTGGAATATCGACAACATAGGGATGAAAGCCCTCCCTCCGTCTAGTAGTCCGATAATAGAACGGGGAAGGAGGTATGAGGTTATGTAACTCCTGAGCACACAAAGCAATTCTACAACTTTTGACCCATAATAACTATTACCCCAAATGGCTAGTTCTAACAATACGTACAATTTTTTTTTGTTGGCCGGCACTTTCAGAAAAGGCCCAAAAATGTATGGAGCCTGAATGATCTCCTTTAGAAGAGCGTTCCTTACCTAAGCTATAGAAGTCGCTGAGGCAGAACTGCTTGTCCCCATTCTCAAGCACACCGCCGTACACGTACAGCACGCCGCGCTGCACGCACAGCATGGACGACATGCGGGCGGAGGGGCCGCCCCCAGCCGCGCCCCCGCCCCCAGCCGCGCCCCCGCCCCCAGCCGCGCCCCCGCCCCCAGCCGCGCCCCCGCCCCCAGCCGCGCCCCCGCCCCCAGCCGCGCCCCCGCCCCCAGCCGCGCCCCCGCCCCCAGCAGCGCCCCCGCCCCCAGCAGCGCTCCCGCCCCCGTCGGCGGGTGCGGGGGGCGGCGCGTTGGACGTGCCCCCACCCAGAGTCATGGTGAACACTTCGTCGGTTACCACTGAAAATAGTGAACTAGATAGAAATTGTTTTATAAAAGTCGCACATCATACACGACATATGCGCCGAGACGGGCCGCCCCCGCCCCCATTGGTGAGTGGTGGGGGCGGCGCGGATGTGTTGGATGCGCCCCCGCTCAAGGTCATTGTGACACTTCGTCGGTTACCACTTAAAATAGGGTACAGTAGTAGATAGATATGGTTCGCTCCCGCCCCGCCCCCATCGGTGGATGGTGGGTGCGGGGGCGCGAGTTATGGTGAACACTTTGCCAATTTCCAATGAAAATAGTGGAGCCCCGAAGGGACGGGATGGCATTCATAAATAAAGTCAGTTTATACAAATAGGGTAGTAGATAATTTTGTTCTCTAAAGTTTAAGCGAACACTTATTTTTTTATTCTCCACGGGTAGGCCTGATAGTGAGTATAAGGCCGAAGGTTGAAAATTAAAAAGTAATGAAAGTAATTGAAGGTTGAAAATTCCGGGTGAAGCGCTTCCGCTTCACCCTGAATTTTTCAACCAGTGAGGTGAGTGCTACGTTGTTATGACGCCAAACATTAGATAAGATGGTGGTAGCTAGCCAAACAGACTTAACAAGCAATACCATCAATGTAACTGTACACAAAGATGTACCCCCCGCTGGAAATCGAACCCGGAACTGAGTCTAAGACCGGTGGTTAGTAACTAGACCACAGAGGCGGTCAAACACACCAAGCCACATGTCCCCGTCTCTAGCTCCAGGGTCCGGAATAACTAGTAATGGGAGGTTTATAGCTGATGACTTACCAATGACAGTTTCCACAGGCGCTGCTCCATCGTTTGCAAGGTTTCTAGCGTCTCCGTCAGCCTAGCTACTAGCTAGTGGGACGTTCATAGCTGATGACTCACCAGTGACAGTTTCCAGATGTGCTGCTCCATCGTTTGCAAGGTTTCCAGCGTCTCCGTCAGCCTAGCTACTAGCTAGTGGGACGTTCATAGCTGATGTCTCACAAGTGTCAGTTTCCGCAGGCGCTGCTCCATCGTTTGCAAGGTTTCCAGCGTTTCTGTCAGCATAGCTAGTAGCTAGTGGGACGTTCACAGCTGATGACTCACCAGTGACAGTTTCCAGATGTGCTGCTCCATCGTTTGCAAGGTTTCCAGCGTCTCCGGCAGCCTAGCTACTAGCTAGTGGGACGTTCATAGCTGATGACTCACAAGTGTCAGTTTCCTCAGGCGCTGCTCCATCGTTTGCAAGGTTTCCAGCGTCTCCGTCAGCATAGCTAGTAGCTAGTAGGACGTTCACAGCTGATGACTCACCAGTGACAGTTTCCAGATGTGCTGCTCCATCGTTTGCAAGGTTTCCAGCGTTTGTCAGCATAGCTAGTAGCTAGTTGGACGTTCATAGCTGATGACTCACCAGTGACAGTTTCCAGATGTGCTGCTTCATCGTTTGCAAGGTTTCCAGCGTCTCCGTCAGCCTAGCTACTAGCTAGTGGGACGTTCATAGCTGATGACTCACAAGTGTCAGTTTCCGCAGGCGCTGCTCCATCGTTTGCAAGGTTTCCAGCGTCTCCGTCAGCATAGCTAGTAGCTAGTAGGACGTTCATAGCTGATGACTCACAAGTGTCAGTTTCCGCAGGCGCTGCTCCATCGTTTGCAAGGTTTCCAGCGTCTCCGTCAGCATAGCTAGTAGCTAGTAGGACGTTCACAGCTGATGACTCACCAGTGTCAGTTTCCGCAGGCGCTGCTCCATCGTTTGCAAGGTTTCCAGCGTTTCTGTCAGCATAGCTAGTAGCTAGTAGGACGTTCACAGCTGATGACTCACCAGTGACAGTTTCCAGATGTGCTGCTCCATCGTTTGCAAGGTTTCCAGCGTCTCCGGCAGCCTAGCTACTAGCTAGTGGGACGTTCATAGCTGATGACTCACAAGTGTCAGTTTCCTCAGGCGCTGCTCCATCGTTTGCAAGGTTTCCAGCGTTTCTGTCAGCATAGCTAGTAGCTAGTTGGACGTTCATAGCTGAGGACCCACCAGTGACAGTTTCCAGATGTGCTGCTCCATCGTTTGCAAGGTTTCCAGCGTCTCCGGCAGCCTAGCTACTAGCTAGTGGGACGTTCATAGCTGATGACTCACAAGTGTCAGTTTCCTCAGGCGCTGCTCCATCGTTTGCAAGGTTTCCAGCGTTTCTGTCAGCATAGCTAGTAGCTAGTTGGACGTTCATAGCTGAGGACCCACCAGTGACAGTTTCCAGATGTGCTGCTCCATCGTTTGCAAGGTTTCCAGCGTCTCCGTCAGCCTAGCTACTAGCTAGTGGGACGTTCATAGCTGATGACTCACAAGTGTCAGTTTCCGCAGGCGCTGCTCCATCGTTTGCAAGGTTTCCAGCGTCTCCGTCAGCCTAGCTAGTAGCTAGTGGGACGTTCACAGCTGATGACTCACCAGTGACAGTTTCCTCAGGCGCGGCTCCGTCGTCCGCCGCGTCCCCTCCAGCGGCGCGGGCGGCGGCGGCGCGGGCGGGCGCTGCCGCGCGCAGGGTGACGTGGTGCCACTTGCCCGCCTCCAGCTCCAGCATCAGCAGGTCGGCGCTCATCTCGCCGCGGATGTCCTCCTCAGTCTCCTCTTCGTCCTGAACAGAGGCGCCATTTTCAATTTTGTTACAAGTATGTTTAGGTTGTGCAAGCAGATTCAGAGTTAGCTTCACTACTAAGATTGACGATTATTGAATATTATTTTGATGAATGGTGACTATTGGTGACTCATCATTGATTTCGCCTGAATTTCTGGTTATATCGCTATATTACCTAAAGCTCGGGGAAACCAAACCCTTAAATTTTATTAAGTGCAAAGAACAGCATTTGCATTTGCAGAATTTGCATGGGAGCAAAAAAAATCCCTAAACAGAGCCCAGAGCCGCGTTTCTACACCGTTCTAAAACGTCTGAACATCTGAACGTACCCTTAGCGTACGTTCAGATGTTCAACGCTCAACGCGCGTTTTGCTACTGCGCGTTTATAGAACGGTATAGAAACGCGCGTTAGCATGTGTACTTCAAGAATAAAATACATGTATTTTATTTTTGGAGTTTTGCAAAACGCGCTTTGAGCGCTCATCATCGGAACAGGGCACGGTCTGCCGTACTCAGAGACGTCAATTAAGTCTCTTGCTGTCATTTTCTTAAGTATAGTGCTAAATAGAGAAGGAAAGACATTTAATTGTCATTAAAACTTAATTGACATCTCTGAGTACGGCAGTTATTGTTGGGTGAATGCCAACAGCCCCCTTACTCTCGAAACCGATCGCTATTGGATCGGATTGGTATTGTGAATTTTCGTACTCCTAAGTTACGACACCAGAGCTAATGTGGATTCATATTGCGTGGATATTGAGTGAAAAAAATACAAAACTCAATGCCATTTAGTTCACCCAATATGAATCCAAATTAGCGCTGGTGTCGTTACTTAAAAATACGAAAATTCTCAATACCAATCCGATCCAATAGCGAATGGTTTCGAGAGTAAGGGGGCAGGTCATACTCACACTAACGCCGCCGAATACGTAGGCACGGCCGCTTTGTACGCTCGCAGCGGCCGCTTGCCCCGCTCGAGCGGGCGGCGCGAGCGGCCCGCCGGCGAGCGAGCGCCATGCATGCTTGCCGTCGCGCGCCGCGAGGCGGAACAGGTCGGTGTGCGTGCGCGTGCGCTCCGTGCGGCCCTCGCGGACGCGGGAGAAGCCGCCGTACACGAGCAGCTGTACAAAACCGAATAGTGGCGCATAAAACTTGGATTTGCAGTTTTACAAAATATCTGCAAGCTATAGTATGTATCGCAGCTGATCAACTTATCCAAAACTGTCAGTTTTCTCCAATCAATATCGATCTTTATGTCCCGAACATAAAGTTCAAAATTGATTGTATAAGTATTTGACATTTTGTTGTAGGTTGATCTGCTGGCATATGTAGTTAATTTACAATAATTTTTGCATAAATATTTACGATACAAGTACTAACGGCACCATAAGTATGTATGTAGACATTGAGCATATTTGTGTTTAGGTATTTTTTGCTTTTTATAAAGGACTTTAGCTCATTAAGGCATTTGATGCAATATTGATGCTACCTGAAGGTCGGTCATCCGTTGTCGAAATAAGAAGTTCAAAAATATTCGGCATTTAGAGTACGGTTTATTTACTGTTTTGTAAAGGACGCCAGGTGTCAGGAGGATATGCTCTCATACAATCTATCTAAATGTTAACTAATTTCATTGTCAATTGTGAACGACAATTATTTTTATATTTAAGCAGAAACAGCAAAGTACGTACACTATCACTCCCCGCGGGCACCATCACACAGGCGGAGCGCGCGCAAGGTCCCCTGCCACTGGCCAGCACCTTGGTCCACGTCCGCGCGTCCAGGCTGAACGCGAACAGGTCGTCGTAGTAGCGGCACTCGCGGCCGTCGTCGCTGTACCCACCGAACACGTACAGCGTACGCCCCAGGAGCACCATGCGGTGCCCGGAGCGGGGCGAAGGCCCGTTCGGAGCTAGCACCTGTGAAGGTAGAACATTGGTTAAGAGAACTTGGTTCGTAATAGATTCGTAAGGTGGCGGACAACGCAGCCGGCCCGGATTGCGGAGGACGAGACGTGGCTGGGTTCGAATCCCACCCGAGGTTGTAATTTCTTCAACGGTTCGTTATCTTGGAAACTCATTTGACTTAAAATAAGCTTATAAATAGACGGCAGTATAAAACCGCACGTGAACACGGAAGATTCTACTTACCTATTTAGTAAGGTTTAATTCACACAGTCCACGTTTCACCAAATGACAGCTGCTCATGTGCTCGGCGTGACAAGCCTATCGGAGCAATACGCAGTACTTATAAAAATATTCAATGACATTAAAAATATTTTTCGAATTTAGGCAAACTTGCTCCAACCACAAAACTTGCTTGAAAAAAGAGAAAATAATATAAATTAGGACTACCAATATAATTTACTGATTCAAATTAAGTTAGGCATACCTTTTCCCATTTTTTTTCAGCAAGTGAGAAACACCACAAGTCTTTATAGTGATGGAATTGAGTCTCCTTTGGACTAGTGAATTCTCCACCGAAGATCCAGAGTTCACCTCTGTGGATAAATAATATAAACAATAAGAACTTTACTATTATAATAATATATTGCACAATAGATCTTCAAGGTGCTACTAAGAGAGAGAAATTTTAGTAGGCCCTACAAAAATAAGACAATCTATTGAAAAAAAAATAATATTATAGGCTCTCTCTCTTAAAATTTTTATACTTCCTTAAATGTCTCTAAGTTCAGCATGCATTTATAGGCATAAGCTTCCTTCAGCAACTTTCACCGTCATCCATTTAACAATTTTTTAGTTTAAGTGTCTCTGTGAGATTACTTCTTCCTCATTGTTTATGCTTTCTTCCCTTACTTTTTTTCCCATAACTTTGAAAACATCCTTCATTTTCCAGTCTATTCTATTATTTAAAAGGTTCTAAGTTGTACAGTCCTTAAAAACAGCTTAAGATCCAGCTACGACCTTGCCACTGTGAGCGAAGCGGCGAGCGGATTGTGACTATTGCGCGTTATACTACGGAAGTCTCAGTCAATGATTATATAAATATACACACAACTATTATCCAAGAAGGGTTAGTCAGAGGCTAGGCAATGAGGACAGCAAAAGCAATCCTCTACCATATTTCACTTTTTACCAAATAGCGACTGCACATGTGCTCATCGTGACAGGTGGTGAGCCCA
The DNA here is from genome assembly GCA_963921215.1 of Scoparia ambigualis. Classification (NCBI taxonomy): domain Eukaryota; kingdom Metazoa; phylum Arthropoda; class Insecta; order Lepidoptera; family Crambidae; genus Scoparia; species Scoparia ambigualis. Next base: position 5,669,839 of record OY992503.1, read on the forward strand.
TCACTGCTTTATGCTGATAAATCTATGTGCAGTCTTTAGTCCGTTAGTCGCCTTTAACGACACCCAAGGGAAGAGAGGTGATGGTAGTGATATTAAACCGGTATGCGACATTGTTAAAATAGCATTTTATTTTAACAATTTAAGAAAGAACACGCTCGCCGCGGCCGAGGGGTAACACTTTCGTACCATCAGTACACTAATACTTCCGGAACGATTGCATTATGTTAACACTGTTGTTGGTATGACATGGTAATTCCCACGCCGACCATACCTATTAGCAGGTGTAGCGATGGCCTGGTGTGCACTCCGAGGTGGAGGTGCGCCCGGCGCCCTCAACTCCCGCCACGAATTCTTGTCGGGGTTGAAGAACAACAGCTGGTTGAATACCTGAGTCTGAAAATTAATAAAACATTGTAATTGAAATCAGTCTGTACTTACGCAAGAAATTATTTTGAGTTTTGCACATTATACTTATATACATGTATACCTACATACATAAATTAAGGACTATTGGCCACTAAGGGTAATTCAGAGACAAGGCAATGAGGACCGCAGAAGCCATCCACTGCCATAGTCAACTTTTCACCAAATTACAACTGCACATGTGCCCAGCGTGATAGGTGATGAGCCTATCGCCACTCTATGCTGTTGGATGTATGTGCAGTCTTTAATCTGATAGTCGCCACCCAAGACACCCAAAGGAAAAGAGAGGAGGTGGTAGTATTCATTAGAATTTATTTTAGAAATTCAGGTATGGAGTGTTCACGTGGACGAACACGCAAGCAGGCCGCTAGTTTGACATTTTTGTGCAACTACCATTTTTCTGTTACAGTCATGATAAAATATGTTGCATTGGGCAAAAGCTTTAAAACATAAAGACCCAAAATCTAAAAGAGGAGAAGAAACTAACATTGGGTGATTGATAACTTGAATATACTATTGAGATGAAAAGCACACTGTCAATGGATTTATTAATAAAAAATAATAAAATATAAATAATTATTACCGTCTGTCCGTCATGGTATTCTCCACCGAATAAGATCAATTCATTGGTGATGGGGTGTGGTGTCAATGAAGCATACGCCTTTGCTGATGGAGGTCCAGGATAAGCCGTCTCTGTGACTGCATTGCGCTTGGCTTCAGCACATTCTATTTCAGCTATCACCTTTTCAATTTCGTCCTAAATTGGTAAACAGTTGTTAAGAAATTTCTGTTAAGGCACAAACTCTTGCAAATGGAATTTTTTTAACCGTTATTATTATTTTCAAAGTAAATAATGCAAAATACATAACCAAATATTTAAAACATGATTTTAATAATAAATCTCTTTTTTTCGAATCTGTCTAACCAGACCTTCTGACTGTTTATTTTTATTAGTTTAGGTTTTCTTTAGTCATATCACAGTCAAACAGAATATTTTATTAAAAATACTAACCTCTCCTAAGTTAGCAAGTTCTCTTTTTAATTTAGTTGCTAACTTCTTCTCAGTTTTTGCAGCAGTTTTAACTGCACCGCTGACTTTATTCTTATTTTTCTTTTTACCCATTTTATCTTATTTTCTAATCAAACCAAAAAATAATTCAAAAACAAATTTTATCAATGCAAGGCTGCGTTCCGTGGCTTCACTCGAGTGCACTCGAGCGCACTCCGGCGCGCGCTCTACCCGTTCCGTGACTTGGTGAAATTTTACTCTGACGGCTGTCAGAGCGTAGTTTCATCCGTTCTGTGGCTCAGAGCGCAGCAACCAAACAACCATCAAATCGGATGGTTGTTTTTCACTCTGACAGCTATTTGACGTTTATATCATTGTTATAGTGTCAAATTTTGCAATTTATGTCAAAACGTCTCGAAAAATTCGACCTGTTTGTTTCGTATTGTTTTGCTTTTTAATAATTAGGTTTAAATATTGTATAAAAGTGGAAAAAATGTAGACAAAAGAAGAGTTTTCTCTCGTTTTGGACAGGAATACTTCAGAAGAGGTTATAAAAACAACTCGATCGTTCCGTGGCTCAGTTGCAACTCAAACGAGTTAAACTTTAACCAAACAACTACACCCAGAACGACGGAACGCACTCCAATGCAATGCCTTGTACAACACGTTCCAAATGTTTAATTTTTTACTTGCAATAAAATATTTAGACAAATAGTAGAAAAAATATTTTCATATGTTTATTTAAATGCATATTTGAAAAGGCTTTTATTACATTATCTATATATTAACTATTATCTACTGAACTGCACATAAACTTAAAAAAACACAATATATTAATAATGATATCAAATATATTTTTTGAAGCTTGGTTTGGAACGGTATTAATGTGCTGATGACACTTGACAGTCGGTCGCGTATTATCTAATCTAAGATTTGTACAAATGGGAAAAATAATAATTTGAATACATGCATTACGTTATTATAAAAAATTAGCTGAATGAATAACTAACTTGTCCTCAATTTGTATTTAGATTGCAAGAAGTGTGCACTTTATTTAATTTACGGATAGGATGATGCGTTTAGTTGTTTCTATAAGAAGTTTCCCTGACAAGTCTTGCTCAATCCTCTTTGTCTCTTGTCGTTGTCATTGTCAAAATATGTCTACTAACAATCAATCAATGTCATCATGCGAAAATGACAATGCTGCATTGTCATTTTCTTTTGCCAACCTGTCGTTCGTCTTTTATTTAACTCAATATAACATTATTTGGAAACATTAGAATATTAATTTAGACTCTAAGTATGAGCACAATTTAGGTAGGTATTCAATTCAGTCAAAAGGACTGCCATAGAAGAATCGAATAAGAGACATCGCGATGATGCCCACTGCTGGATCAAGTGTAATGTTTTCTGTTTCTTATTTAAATCATTTTAATGTTTGTAAGTGTTGATAAATCATTATTAGGTATCCTTTTTTCGCAGCAGTCTGCACCTACGGTGCAGGAGTTTAAGATACGAGTGCCAAAGAATGTGAAAAAAAAGTATCATGTTATGAGATTCAATGCTACTCTTAATGTAGATTTTGCAAAATGGACACATGTAAAAATGGAACGAGAGAACAATATCAAAGAATTCAAAGGAATTGAGGAGGAGATGCCTAAGTGAGTACAGTGAATATGTTTGTTCTATCTAACATTTGATTATAGTACTTACATAAACAAAAAACTTAATAGCTTACAAAATATTCTTTTGTTAAACTGTTTCTTGATTCACTTCTAATGTTGGTTACATTAGAAGTGAATCAGTGGTCTGGTCTTTATATTAAAGATAAATAGCATAATATAACATGTTTAAAAACAGAAATGTAAGGCTCATATTCTAAAACTAAAGTCAGACTCAAATCTCTGCCCAAGTACAGTTAGAAAGGGATGGTCCTATTCATCGCATATATCGCTATCCCTTTCTAACTGTATTCAAGCATGGATTTGATTTTAGGCGACCCCTAGACGCTCAGTTGGACGTAGTTATGCTACAATGTTCCAGTCCACAAGGTGGGCCAAATTGAGTTTTCGTGCCCAAGCTAGGTGTTTGGACCGGTCTGTCTAGTGCTGAAGACACTGAATCTCTTACAACAATAACTATTGGATTAAGTGGTCCAAATGATAAAACAAACCAAAGGGTCTAATTATAATCTTAAAAAGTGACAATCCACTGGATCCTACTGCTTTAATTCGTTTTGGACTAAATAAAATAAAAATAATGATCCAATCAATTAGGAATGTTTTTTGAAACAAAACCTTTTTTAAAATAACTATTTCTATAAAACGTTCCATGTACTTTGTAATGTTTAAGATAAATCATAATGGTATAAATAAACGATTCAAAACATATATACTGGTAGGATCATACAGTTATCTAATCATAAAATGATCCATCACTTTTGTATTTTTTATAAAAAGATAAAATTATACAACTAGCCCTCTGGCTAGAGGGGCGCTGGAGGGGCTCTCCACTCGAGGGTACAAATCTTGAGTTTCGCTTCTTCGACACATGTATAACGCGATGGCATGACTGTCAATTGGACGTAGTTATGCAACAACGATCCAATCCACATGCAGGTCGCAGGTCGAACTGAAAAAATCATTTTTTTTTGTTTTTGTGGTACGCTTTTTTATGATAGCGTGTGAAACTAAGTGATACATTACTTAATTTTATCACGTACTTGTCATTAAAATTTATTTAATATTTCTCATACAAATTTTGAAAAAATTGTACATGGAACGTTTTTGAAAAAAAGACTTTTTGTATGAAGGTAAGCTTTTAATTTAATTTGCAACTATCTAATGTGTGAAAATTGGTAAATTTGTTTTTATTTTCTAAAATATAAGTTTAACAATAAAGCAACATAATTTAAAAAATATTTATTAAGAAAACATTGCGTCATAGCATGGAAAATCATCACAATTTATTCATCATCTTGGTTGAAATCCAGCTCCTTACCAAATCCATCAACATCGTTAATGGCTTCATTAAACGCTTTCAATGTTTTATAAAAACTAAGGAAATCAGCTGGAATAAACTTATAGATAGATCGTAAATCAGCCAATTTAGCTGGAGCAATGGGTTTCCCGTTAGGCAACAGCTGTTTAAGATCGCTCAGGAGCAGTTTGCCAGATTCAGACCTATTTATAGTAGAAATTCTTTTGTCTTTTTTTTTAATGTTAAGTTCCATAAAATCCTCATCAAAAGATGTTCTTCTAAAAATCGGATATAATTTAGCTTTTTCAATCTTTATCTCCTTTGCCAGCAACCAGTTTAGTTTACTTTTATCTGTGAATTTCTTACGGTTTACTTTGTTTTTCTCAATATCTTCAGTGCTATAAAAGTCAATTTTGTCCATTCTATATACGTGAAATGGTTTTCGGTAATGTTGGGTAAGAAACTATGCCCTGATTCAAGATACCGAAAAATTATCGTTTTTAATACTTTTTGATATTTTGAGTCAGGGCATAGTTTCTTACCCAACGATACCATTTCTTTTCCAAAATAGAAACAGCGCTTAAAAAGCAACAACGTGTTTATACAGCTGACAAATACATTAAAATTACGAAAAATGCTAGAAAAAAACCATTTCAAGTATATAGAATGGACAACAATGACTTTTATAAACTGGTTTCTGGCTAAGGCAATAAAAATTGAAAAAGCTAAATTATATTCAATTTTTATGAGAACATTTTATTGAACATGAAGATTTTATGGAAATAACATAAAAAAAAACGAAAAAAGGAGCGATTTCTTTTAGAAATTGAGCTGATCTATAACAGCTGTGGCCTAACGCAAAACCCATTGCTCCAGCTGGATTTGCTGATTTACGATCTATCTATAAATTTATTTCAGCAGATTTCCTTAGTTTTATAAAACATAAAAAGCGTCTAATGAAGCCATTGACGATGTTGATGGATTTGATAAGGAGCTGGATTTTGATCAAGATGATGAATAAATTGTGATGATTATCCATGCTATGATATAATGTTTTCTTAATAAATATTTTTTAAATAATGTTGTTTCATTGTTAAACTTACATTTTAGAAAAAAAAATACAAAAAATAATTAAAAAGCTACCTTCATACTAAAAACCTTTTTTCAAAAACGTTCAAAGTAGAATTTTTTCAAAATTTGTATGAGAAATATTAATAAATTGTAATGACAAGTACATGATAAAATAATACTTATTTATTTAGTTGAAGTGATACATACTACTCTATTCCACAGGCTACCATAAAAAATCGTACCACAAAAACGCGATTTTCTCAGTTTGACCTGCGTGTGGATTGGATTGTTGTAGCATAACTACGTCCAGTTAATACTGTGATCCATCAGTATTTATTTAATTTTGTGATATATACTGATTGTGTAGTCTAGTGTATTGATGAATGTCAGTATTTATTCCGGATTTCTAGATTTCTTAATTCCATAATTAACAGATTGTGATAAATACTGACATCCGTCAATATACTAGACTACACCATTAATAAATTACTGTGGTCGGTCAGTAAGCATCGATACAGCAATGTAGACGTACATGCTTGAAAACCCAGAAGAACACACGCCGCCTATAATACTGATAAATTTAATTTCATTATCGGAGTGAACAAGAAAATAATTTTCAAAATCTTCTATTCACCACTAGTTTAATTTCAGCCAATAAATTCAAATGCGTGTATTCTTCTTTTTTTTTTAGCCAATATTTAGTCCATTGCTAACTTTTTATTCGCCTCTTTGAACCAATCGCTAAGATATTATATAGCCACACAAGCTATGGTTTTTGACTCATCTATTTCACACGTATGAGCTGTACGAAAAACTTTGCAATACTGACGTGATAAATACTGAATTTGTAGGCTTTCTTTGTTCAATCCGATAATGAAATGAAATTTACCAGTATTTATCATATTATTGGATCACAGTATTTACTGAGCGTCTAGGGGGTCGCCTGTGCCAGAGTTTTGTGTTATGAACATGCATGCTGTTTCTCTATTTATGGTACCTCTTTATGTAGTGTGTTGTTTTAATGTACAGCAATGACATGACTCATTGATAACATGAATTGTATCTTATTTATAGATTTGGTGCGGGCTCAGAGTATGGGCGAGACATGCGAGAGGAGGCTCGTCGCAAGAAGTTTGGTATCATCTCCCGGAAGTACAAGCCTGAAGACCAGCCTTGGATCCTCAAAGTGGGCGGAAAGACGGGCAAGAAGTTAGTCAGTAGATTTTATAAACATATGTATTTTTTTGCCTTTCTGACCTAATTAATGATATAATTCTAATTACATTACATACATACAATCACCACTACCATCCCCGAAGGGTTAGTCAGAGACTAGGCAATGATGACAGCAAAAGCTGTTATGATTATTCTAATTACCATCAGCAACAACTTTGTTGAGCATTTCATCGGAATTTAAGTTAGATTTTGGAACTTAAAATCGCCCTTAAAACAGCGGAAGATATTGATAACGCTGCTGAGTATCTAACTAAGATGGTACAAAAAGATGCTTGGATCTGTATTCACCACATCGGGAATCGTCAAATAAAGCGACAGACCAAAATGTGCACAATCGTCAAATAAAGCGACAGACCAAAATGTGCAAAATGTTAACCCCCCTCAGCTCCAGTTAAGAACGAATATTTACTTTGGAAAACATTAAAATACCGCAAAAAGCCGCAACTTGCCCGACATCCACCTATAATGAAGAATGGCACGTGGACAAAAACGGAGCAAGAAAGAGCGGAAGCGCATGGGTTATTCTTGAGTAGCGTATTCAAAACCCAATACTAACATTGGCAATGAAATCATTAACCGTGAAGTAATGAAAGGACATCGGCAAAATCCCATACTAGCTGGACCTGATATTCAATGACTATGGGCATTATTAATTTTGTGTTGATTAGATTCCTAACATAATTAGAATCAGTGTCCTAACTCCATATTCAATGTAAAACTTCACAAATGCGAGATATATATTTTTAAAATTTTTGAGCTTTTGAGGTTAGACAAACATTTTAACGATCTAATATATTAAATTCTTAACTTAACCCTTTACCGCATACGGTATCATATATGATACATTAAGAGTTTTCACAGATTAATAATTTTTGAGCCTTGTATAGAATGTGTTGATGGCTGATATCTATACTATGATTGTATCCGAACACGAAAAAAACATTGGCAGTTCTATATCTTGTATGTGGTTTGTCATTTCTGTCACAGAACCTACCAAACCGCCATTTCTGACAGTGACTACGGTTTGTGAATTGAAAAAAGCCTCTTTTCGCTATTTTTTCGCTCATCTTAAAATTATTTTAGTGCAAACTAAAAGAATAATGGATCCCAAGAAGTTTTACGGAAAAACATGTAAGTAATAGCAAATTCTTCTTGACGAAAACCAGTCTAGAACTTTGTATCTGAAATGATACTCTATGCAGTTAAGGTCAATTTTCGTTTTCAAATATGATACTTCATGCATTAGAGTTTGTATCATTGCTCGGTCAGATATGAGACTACATGCATTCATGGGTACATCCCATGTGATAAAAAATATGTTTTTTTTTGGTGATTTGGTATTCTTATTTACCGCTAGTATAAAACTTTGGGATTTATGTAGGTACCTATTTGCTATTTAATTTATTTTCAGATATACTCAATTGGGGCGACAAACGGCAGGGATGCAAAAATTTCTCACGCATGTCCTACATTTACTGCAGTAAATGCCAATGTTTTTTTTGACTTAAACAAAGAAAGGAATTGTTTTAAGGATTTTCATCTGGTTTTGAATTAAATATTCCTTTAAAATATCAATATTTTTCCTTTAAAATAAGAAATATATATATTTATATAAATAAAAACACTTACCTTAACTGCATGTTGTACCATATAAGATTTGTTACCTTGACTGCATGTTGTATCAAATGTGAGATTTTGGGTTTCAGGTCTATTATTTTAGTCTTTAATGATCAAAACAAAAAAATATTTTTTTCTAGTGCACCTATTAGGCCGTAGAATCACGTAAATTAATTTGTGCCAAATCAAAAATTCCATGCGGTAAAGGGTTAAGCCGACCTTAACTATCTGATAACTACGTAAATAGTGATAAGAGAAATGTAATTAATGGTATTTGACATGAAACAAAGAGGATGCTTAAAAATAAAACACCTATGAATGATACCTATATAAAGATTTATTCAAAATTCTCTTTTAACTACACTACTTATCTAAAAAACCTGCTGGTGCTGCTATTGTTATCTTGGTGCCTGGCCCACCCCAAGGTACCACACCACGGTCATGACATGTGCACAGCATCCAATCGTTCGACGACCTACCAAACAACTGCAACAATATTCTGTTATCCCTTCCCATCCAGACACATTATTTTTTATTAATATTATAAACATACTTAGTAGTTTTCTTGAAATGTGTCTGGATTTAACTTTACTTCTTAACAACGTATTATTTCCACTACCTTTCAAGCGATACTCTGAAACATCTCCATGGAAACGCAAATGTTCTCCATAGTTAAACCAAGCCTGTCGGATTTGGTACGTTCCCAAGGCGAATAATATTAAATCATTACTAGCCGGGGAAATGTTAATAAATTGTCGCACAGTAGGTAAGTACGTATCGGAGCAAACGCAATGATCGACTGCAAAAAAAATCAATGTTATTGAATTTATATATCATCCTGACATTCGATTTTAACAGTGACGTTCCTTTACATGCAAGTCAAAGAATCAAGCCCTTAACATTTATTTGGTTTTTATTTTGTTTACTTATTGTATCATTTTCAGCAATTTAATACTGTTCTAAAAATACTTAAATGTATTTATGTCTAAGTAGAATACTATAATCTTTTTTTCGACGAGTGTAAGGTGGGAGGATTACATGCAAGCACGTGAAATTGTAGACCTACGCGTGAAATGGAACTTGACATCGTCGTCAAGATCTATTGTCTATGGTCAAAACCGTTCAAAAGCTATGATAAAGCTTTCCCATTGATATAGTTCTTGAGATATATTATTTGTATTTTTAAAATTAACTAATAACAGCATATTTTTTAGAATACAATTGATTTGTGCCCATAGTCAGGTCCATTTTCGCCATTGTCCTTTCTTTAAAGCGGCCTTTAGCCAAGTCCTCATAGTCGGTGCTGTACGCCTGCAGAAGTTCGTTGAGTAATATTGGATCTAGAGCTTAAAAAAGCCCCATGATATGACCTTATCACAGCAGAGGTATTGCGCAACCTGCCGCGAAGAGGTATAGTTTTTATTACATCACTATTCAATGCTGTATTACGAGTTGCTCACTTTCGAGTATATGAAAAGTCTCCCAAATAACAATGATTCCAAAGCCAGTAAAGCCACCGCATTTAACATCCTCTTGTAGACCGATAAGCCTCCTACCTGTATTATCAAAGCTACTTGAGATAATCATCCTTATCACTGTCATCCTATCCAACAGAACTTGTGTTCTAAGTCCATTCGACTCCAGAATGTTATAAATGTGGTAGTAAAAACTATCAACTTTATTCGATCCCGAGGGCTTAACCATCGTCAGTTCAAGGCGTTTTTGGATGAAATATCAGCTGAATATAACGACGTAACATATTATTGTGAAGTCAGATGGCTGAGCAAAGGAAAAATGTTGAAACGGTTTTACGAGCTTAGAAATGAGATAGCAGACATTATGAAAATAAAAGATAAACCACTATCTGAATTAAGTGACCCGAAATGGATATGTGACTTAGCATTTCTGGTCGATCTTACAGGCTATTTGAATGATTTCAATTTGAAACTACAAAAACAAGGACAGTTAGTAAATGATTTGTACACCCATTTGAAAGTGTTTCAGAACAAACTACGCTTGTGGGAGTCACAGATGCTGTCTGGTAACTGTTACCATTTCAACACGCTCTCTGCGTATTAAAATATTGCTTATGCTCAATATGCTGAGGAACTCAAGTTACTGTCGGAACAATTTTCGAACAGATTTAGCGACTTTAAAAACATGGAAGACTGTTTCAGTTTATTTGCTACTCCTACAAAATGTAATGTACAAAATGCTCCAATACACTTACAAATGGAGTTGATCGAGATTCAAGAAAACTCACTCCTAAAATCCAAACTTGAAGACGTAGAGTTGTGCGATTTCTACAAAAAATACCTAGAAGAAGACAGTTTTCCGCAGCTTAGAAAATTCGCAAGAAGATTGATTTGTGCGTTTGGCAGTACTTATAAATGCGAACAGTTATTTTCATTGATGAAAGTTAATAAATCAACACATCGTACAAGACTGACTGACGATAATTTGGAAAATTCTTTACGTCTTTGTATCAGTGGAATTAATCCAAATATCGATAGATTAGTTTCCCAAATTCAAGCTCAAGTGTCTCATTGATTTCGGTGTATTTAACTTTCGTAGTTTGTAACAATTGCAAATCTAACGATTTAATTATAAAGTAGCATTTTTTAAAAATTTCATTTTGTTATTTGAATAAATTGTACTATAATAACATTGTCGTATTATTTCATGTCTAATATCTATCGCAAAAAATATTATCACTACTTTAAAATGCACTAAGTATTAATGTTTTTATATTTTAGCGTTTTACTAACGCTTAAATATACTTAAGTAAAATTTTAAACACTGAAGAAAGACGACAACCTCAGGCGGGAATCGAACCACGCACCTTCCGCATTCCGGGCGGCTGCCTTAACCACTTGGCTACCGAGGTCTGGCTTTCAACCGTCGAAATTTGTCAGTGCTTGATGCTTATGTTTTTAGTCAACATTGCTTCATCAAATCTTAGAAGTTTTCACCTCTGAGATCCGAAAGAAATATTTTTACAAATATTTGAACATTCGGTTAAGATGAAGCTGCGTTTATTTTACTTATGCACTAAGTACTTTTAAACGCGGCCCGCGAACGTATTTGCACGCTAAAGTTTGGCCCTCAACATGTCAAAGGTTGCCCATACCTGCTCTATGCCTTGCGTATGTTGACTACGAGAAAGCCTTTGACACCATCGAGACCTGGGCTGTCCTAAAGTCCATGCAGAGATGTATGATCGACTGTCGATATATCGAGGTGCTGAGATGTCTTTATGAAGCCGCAACGATAACCGTCCAAGTAGAAAAGAGCACCAACCCAATCCAACTGCGTCGTGGGGTAAGACAGGGAAATGTCATCTCTCCGAAACTGTTTACGAACGCGTTGGAAGGCGTCTTCAAAACACTCCATTGGAACGGACGGGGCATCAATATCAATGGACAATATATCTTACACCTACGATTCGCAGACGAAATTGTTCTCATGGCGGAATCTCTGCAGGATTTGGAAGAAATGCTGAAAAGCCTAAACGAATCTTCAAGACAAGTAAGTCTCAAGATGAACCTGGACAAGACCAAGGTCATGTTTAATCGTAGTCGTAGGCGACGCTACTCTTGAGGTTGTGCCAGAATACATCTATCTTGGCCAAACTATACAACTGGGCAGGCACAACTTCAAGAAGGAAGCGGACAGAAGGATTCGTTTGGGCTGGGCGGCATTCGGGAAGCTACATAGTATCTTTTAGTCGACGATTCCCCAGTGCCTAAAAACAAAAATATTTAACGAGTGCGTCCTACCCGTTATGACATATGGAGCAGAAACGTGGACGCTCACGATAGGGCTGATCCACCAATTCATGGTCGCTCAGCGTGCGATGGAGCGAGCGATGCTTGGAGTTTCTCTAGCGGATAAAATCCGCAACGAAGTTATTCGACAGAACCAAAGTGGCCAAATTCGCTCGCAAAATCAGCAGCCAGTGGAGTGGAGGTGGGACAGTCTTATCTGCTGTAGGACGGATGACCGTTGGAGCAGGCATGTCCTAGAGTGGCGACCGCATCTTGGCAAACGTAGAGTAGGACGCCCTGCAGCGCGATGGACCGACGACATAAGGAAGATGGCGGGCAATGGATGGATGCGGACTGCCCAGGACCGGGATAGTTGGCGCTCATTGGGGGAGGCTTACGTTCAGCAGTGGACGGCAATAGGCTGAAAAAAAGGAGGAATCACTCACAATCACACACAAAAGAAACGCAAAGAAATATGAACAAAAAAACAATCAGGACTACCATCTCCGAAGGGTTAGTCAGAAACTAGGCAATGAGGACTGCAAAAGCTGTTATGGTTATTCTAATTACCATCAGCAACAACTTTGTTTAAAAAAATATTGATATACTACACTATGTTTTTTTTATAGTAGAAGGAGGCAATCGAGCAGGCTGGCATTGCCGGCCTTTAAGGAAGGTATAGGATTAAGGAAGGAATAGGAATTGTGAGGAGGGGGATGGGCCTCCGGAACCCTCACTGGCCGGACAAAACACAACAGCATCAAGTGCCGTTATTTCACGCTTAGGTCTAGTGTCTCAAGGGTAACCTACGGACGCGAGTAACTTTAACCCCCATACATTCATGTACTCCACCAGCAGATCAACATTCCTAAAACTGTAAAATTTCTCCAATCGATTTATTACTCTTTATACCCAGAGAATAAAGCTTAAAATTTATTCACGAAATTTGACATTTTATGGTAGGATGACCTGCTGATGTCTGTACATTCATGTTTACCAAAACATTGTTTTTATTTAAACAGGTTTAAAGGCATCAGGGAGGGAGGCGTGTCAGAGAACGCTGCGTATTACGTGTTCACACACGCGGCCGACGGCGCTATTGACGCATACCCTTTGCAAGAATGGTAATCACTAATATTTTTTATTTTTGTACAGACAGCAGTCAGACTACGCCAAACGTCAAAATTGTACAATCGATATTGAACTTAACACCTTTCCTTGTTCTGTTTTTCACAGGTACAATTTCCAACCTATCCAAAGGTACAAAGCTTTATCTGCAGAAGAAGCAGAACAAGAGTTTGGTCGGTAAGAACACAAAACATCTGTCCGTGTCACTTCGAACTATAGATGTAAAGCTGGTTAACATTTCTAGCCTAGCGGCTAGAAACGGTATATTCGGCTTATTATCATTTCTAGCGATAACTAGCAACTGGAAACGGCTACTTCCATTTCATTGATACATTCACATGATTTAATTTTTGTTTTTGTATTTCTCTTCTGATTTATTTACTATAGGATACATTTAGCATAGACAGACATAAACAATGAAATTTGCATCTGTATTAAGTGTCGAAAAATCAAAATTCTCATACAAAATGTGACACAGCAGTGGAATAGGACTATTTTAATAATTTATTTGTGAGAGATGTTTTGGAAATAGGTACTTATCCATGAAATAAATGTGGACAGATACCTTGTAATAGTAAGCATTTAGTTGTACTTATTTCTTTATTGCACCAAAAGCCTGTGCGCCTGATTTGCCGCGAGATTCCCGCGTATGGTTTATAATGATGATTAGATCCAAAGTAAACTAACTTAGCTAGGTACCTTTATTCTTATAATTTTCATACACAATATACACAAACGTTGTTTCATAGTTTCCTGTTCGTCTCTGAATTAAGTAAATTAGTAGGTATAAACGGTGTTTTCCGTGTTTGTTTAAAAAAAAAACAAAAATAGCAGAACATAGATATGTGCTACTGTATAACAAAAATAATAGTTTAACAATAAAAAATATAATAAAAATCGTTTTTTTTTCGATGCTCAAGGCGGGTATCTACCCGGTATCAAGCGGCTGGTTTACAACTATACTTCGAACACACGGACACGAGACAATGCTGTTGAGCAACTGTAACTTTATTCTAAACTGACCCTTATTTCAGGCGCAACAAAGTCATGAATTACTTTTCGCTGATGTGTCGGAAACGGATGCGTGGCGATGACGGGGCCGACGACGGGGACGACCCCGATGACAAGAAGATAAAAGGCTCTAAAGCCAAAAAAGGTGCAGCCAAAATTTAAAGAAAATATCAAATTAAATCAAATCATCAGCCTATAAACGTCCCACAGTTGGTCACCCGGCATTGGTAAAATGTTGCTTAGCGGGCAAGATCGCAAGCCGAACGCACTGCCTGCTGCCCAATCAAGCTCCTCGAGAGAAAGAAAATATCATATTGCTCTAATTGCTTTTCAATTTAATTGTTTATCAATCTTATTCCAAATGGTTAGAGTTCTAAATTTGGTGGCAACATAGCTATTGATGGGTCGATATTAATGCTGCTAGTTACAAAGTGAAGACTTAGTACCAAATACAAAAAAAATATGTTAAATAACTATGTTATTTTTGTTTCATAGATCTGAAAATATCAGAATTAGACGAGTGGATTGACTCTGACGACGATTCGTCTGAATCGGAGGCTGGAGAGAAAGACAACGAGAGTGACTCTAATGCTAAGAAGAAGAAGGAGAAAAAAGGTTTGACATTTTTTTAAAGAAATCGCCGCATGATGGGCATTTCAAAGGATGATGGGCATTTTACTATGGGGGCTGGGCGTAACACCAACAGAAACAAAACCTCTTGGAATGTATAGTATACCATGTCTAAATAACGTCCATTTGTATTTCTATGTTCAATATAGCAGGGGTTGTGGTAAACCGAAGCAAAAATATTCGGTAAAATAAAACAAAAAAAATAATTTTAAGTAAATCCGTAAGTTAGTACGTTTATTGGCATAGAACAATAAGAATTAGAGAGCAAATTGCTATGAAACTTGGGCGCAAGACCAAAAAACTAAACCAAAGCATCTAAACTTCACCTGAAAAGATGACATTTATTACTAAAGGTACATTTTAAAAACTTAACACAGTTCTAGCTCTTAGTGATTCATCTTGCTTGTTTTATTTTACTTAAAAAAAGCAGAAATAGACAGCGCAAGCAGGTCATTATCATGTCTACCAGGTGGTAGGTTCCTGTACTGGTCCGTCTTGGTGGGTACCACCGCAGTGTCACCGTAAATCTGCATGTTTTTTCGAGAAAGATTTTTCGATTACCTATATATATCTCAATTCTCCGGTGATTTTGACACTTATTGTCGTACTATTTTTTTTTAATAATAAGCTTTATTTTTAAAGTAAAACTAACCCGGTTGGACTTACGCCCATTTTTTTTTTTAAATCAAAATCAAACTTTTCTACAATCACACCAATTATCTAGCCCAAGAGAAGCTTCGAAGAAACTCGTTAAATGGTTACTAGAAAACGGATAAACATACTTAAAATACTTAAATACATACTTATTATACATAGAAAACACCCAGACCCGAGACAATTTAGAAGAACAATAGTTTCTAAATTGACCCGACCGAGGATCGAACCCGGGACCTCACAGATGGCGACACCATGACAACCGGTGTACAGACCACTCGACCAAGGAGGTCGTCATTAATTAATATAATAATATATTTTGACACATCATTCAAATTCTAGTTATACTTTTTATTGTAATTTAGTTTTATTTTTCTTTTTAAGTATATTTTTACTTTAATATTAGGTACCTACTATAACTTTTGTTTTTTTCTTGTAAATAAATGATTCTTCTTTAGTATCTATTTGTTTGTAGCGGCGGCTGTGAATAAAAACAAGAAAAAAGTGAAAGACGAAGCGTTCGAGGATAGCGACGACGGCGACGAGGAGGGCCGAGAGAAGGACTACATATCCGATTCATCTGAAAGGTAACCTTATTGTGTTAGTAATAAGGTTCAATTTAAATTTAGTATTATATTGGTACTATATCATTGGCTATCAAAAATAATTTAAAGAAGACTTTTGTTGTTAATTAAAATCTTTTTTTTGGAAACCAATTACCGTTCCTTTTGTAATAATCGTGTGTTAACAACTTTTCATTATTTCTTTATGACACGTAAAGTGTCGTAATCTTTAGTGTTATATAGGTGTAACAATTACTTGTTATCGATTGTAATGTGAGATTTTGTTTCAGTGAATCTGACCGCGAAACTAAAGCAGGCAAAGAATTGAAGGGAGTCGCGGAAGAGGATGCTCTAAGGTAAATAAATTACAGTTCCTGTAACGCATACGATATATAGGTATTAAAATAAATCCATGAGAATCTTGTTGTGTGCGCTGTAGAAACTTTGTAGTGAGTACAGCCATGTAGGTTTGTGGCGGTAAAAGTAGGTATGTAAGTATAGCATATAGTTACAATTTCTGGAAGACCGCTGTTGGGCTTAACTTTGATGATTGCCTAGAAAGTCATCACCAAATCACCCTAGTAGCTAGTTAGGGGATGTACTAGGGTTTAGTGGCTGTGCCCCTGCGAAAGCTGGGGGGAGAGCTCCATAAAACCATCGCGTCTTCTCGGACGCGGTGGTACTCGGTAATGAGTTTTCCATAGTAGAAATATAGCCTGTTGTTTAAATATTAACAAACAAAAATGGTAATAGATGAATTTATAGATCCCATGCTCGTCTCGCTAAGGAAATGTCGTCGACTTCATTTTACTCAGTGTATGCTGTTCGATGTATTTATGTATTTAGTCCGTACGACGCCCAAGGGAAGAGAGGGGTTTATTTATTTATTTATTTATTTATTTATTTATTTATTTAACATGCCTTAAAGGCTAACATAAATTAAAGTCCAAAACGCTTAAAAGGCTAGATAATTTACAAAACAATGTCTTATTTAAATTTCTAACTGAACACTTACGGATAACAAACAGTAATATATATTAGTAATTCAATTCAATAGCATGAATTAATAAAATGTTAAAGATTACATTATAACAAACAAAAAAAAACATAACACACTCTGAAAGTGCAGCCGTCACTTAACAATGTTTTATTCCTTTTTAGTTTTTATATTATTTTAGTTTTATATAAGTACTTACTGTTTTCTAGAAAGAGCTTATGTGGTCCATGTAAGTACATCTTATTTTCCATTTGCGAATACCTGTTAATAGCTAAGTTGATTTATATAAATGTATCCATATATTGTTTATGTGCTGTTGGTGTTCTGAACAAAATAAAATAAAAAAAAAATAAAAAAATAATTGTCAAAAAAAATATTTTTGCTAGTATTCGTTTAGTAAGCCGCTATACCACACGGCTCCATGTGTTGTTGTTATCTACAGCATTTTTTTATATGTGCACATATTTTTTTAATTATAGAGTAGCATAATCTAGAGCTACAGATTTAATTTTAATTTATAAGTGAAAAATTAAAAAAACTAAAATTGATCAAACATATCCACTAAAATACCGTTCATCATGGTCAATCGACCGGGACCGCGCAATTGAACTCTGACACATTACTATACCACGGTACAGGATACCTAGGTTAAATTACCTTTACGTTACACGGGACCTTTCGTTCGCCCGGTATCCACGAGTTATTTTTTATTGTGCCTGACATTTAATTTGTCAGTAAATAATGAAAAAATATAAAAGTATATCTATTAACGTTACTGAACGATATAAAAAACATGTGCATATAAAAAAAATATCCTTTATAAATAATAATAAACAGTCGAGGAAGTTTCCGGTAGATCACTTTTCGGGCGATATTCGCTTGAGCTCCATTTCGATCTCGCGTACGTACTGCAACGTGCGCGTAGATAGTGGTGCAAGCTAATGTCGCCGTTAAGTGGTCTACCTCGACTGTATGTAAATGTCTAAATACTAAAAGAGCACATCTCACTTTTTTTACCCGAAATAGTTTTTTGTCTAAATCGCTTGGCAACACCGTGCAATGAGCACGAACAAGTGCCGTATTTGCTTATAATGGTAAAAATAGGTGTTGCCAAGTAATTTAGACAAAAAAGTGTTTCGGGTAAAAAAAGTGATATATCATTATTTATGGTATGGTGCAGAAAGCTGCTGACCTCCGACGAGGACTCCGACGAAGAACAGGAGCACAAGCCCGAGCAGTCGGAGCACGAGGACGAGCCCACCAAGGAGGGCGAGGAGCGCGCCAGCAAGCTCAAGAAGAAGAAGCGGGACGACGTCAAGAAAGGTACGGCGTATACACTAAAGTCAACAGCGATTCGACGAAGAATAAAAAATAAAATAACGTTGTGATAAAATCTTATTTTCTTACTTTTTTTTCGCGACATTTATCTTTTGCCTGACAGTTGATTTGTCATTTTGTTATTGGCTTGGCTCCAGCGAGCGGCTAATCACATATTTATTAGTATTTGGACAGGGCAACGTCTGTCGGCACAGTTAGTAATTGTATACATGTTGCCGTATTTTTATTGTTAAGCATTAACTAATAGTCATATCCTATCGCTCTGTCTAGCGGAGTCCAGCAGCGACTTCAGCTCAGACTCTGACACGGACCAGGAGAGCGCGCCCAAGAAGAAGAAGCACAAGGCCACCGACAAGAGCACCGCCAGCGCCTCAGGTACAGCACTAAAAAACCAGCTAGTTCAGCTAGCAGCCTCACTAAAATTAGCAATTATTTCGTTAATTACGGATATACTTTTTTTTTCGTCACTATTTTACATTGTTTAAACACACATTTTTAGAGTTCTTACAATCCCAGAATTCTAGAACGAGGCTGCTAACTAGACGTACACGTTTCAATATGTATTTATTTCAAATAGGTAGATTAGTAAAAAAATATATCATCATCATCAGCCTATACTCGTCCACTGCTGGACATAGGCCTCTCCAAGAACACGCCACTGAGCACGATCCGCGGCCACTCTCATCCAGCTCTTGCCAGCCACCTTGCGAAGATCGTCGCTCCACCTTGTCTGAGGGCGTCCTACGCTACGCTTGCCGATACGCGGTCTCCACTCCAGAACTCGTGTAATGGTGTTGGGACGGAGACCCGAAATGAAACAATGTCTTGCGTTGAATCAATCATCTTTATCCTCTCGTGTATCATCTTAAATACTAATTAACATCACATCTATACGTGACTAGAGGAAGGACGCCTTGTCAATCAGGAAGACCTTAATTATCACGTACTATTGAGTACGTGCTGATAGTATAATTCACTATATCACACCTCCCCTGAAAAGGCTAGGCATCCCTTCCCTGAAAAGTAAACTCTTATTTTCTAAATATCTTAGTCCTATTCTTATGAACTATATATTCTTTATTATTCTTTAATATTTTTACAAAATTTAAATTTCAGCGAGTTGTTGACGACTTTCACATTTAGGGTATGTAAACACACTTTTAAATGTCACAATTAGGTACTCCTATTCTCTTATCTTTATTTTACCTCATATAAAACAGTCATAATATAGTAACATGTTCAACTTGGTTATTAATAATACATAACCGCGGTAATTCTTTATGTTTCATGAAAGTTTGGGTCAAAATTTTAATAAACTTTTTATTAAACCCATTTTTAATCACAACGACTTCTACAATATTATATTTTTTACATAATGCACTCAGTTCTCCTATCGTTGCGTCTCGGCGCGCCTCCGTTAGTAGAGATTCCTGATTTATGTAAATAGTAGAGTCACTAAATAACATATCACCCGTCTGTGAGACGTATCTTTTTTTATTTATAGTCGACCTATTTTTCTATACTTATTTATAATGGTACTTTTATTTATATTTATTTGTGTACTACACACATTTATTTATTTATAATTCTGTCGACTTTATTATTTAAAAAGGGACTTTATTTTAAGGTCTACTCAGACGCTGCGTACTCGCGCACCTTCGTCGTGAGCTGCCTCCAACTATTCTCACGGAGGAAGCTCGTTCCTGCCATGATCGAATGAAGGATCAGTTCTCCTATTTAGTACCATTTTATCTTATAATATTATTTTATTTATTTAATTTTATTGCCTTATCCTTCATTTCGATCTATGCCTACTCAAAACTAACAAAACAATCCTTATAAATATAACTAAACAGAAACTTGGTTGATCAGACCAGCATGAGAATCTGAATAACTATTTTTATTCCTACTTATAAACATATCTATACCATCCAAAGCCAAACTAAAAAAACCTATTCCTATCAGTCATATCACACAATAATTTATACTCATTCCTTAAAACCATAAACTGTACAATTCACAGCACCTTCCTAATTCCATATTTCGTTACGTTCATAATACTCGTATTATCATTTATTCATAGTCATATCCAGAAAGTAGTCCTAAGTCTGAGCTTTATCATTCCTTTCATCTGTATCTAATAAAACAACAAAATACAATCTCAATAGTCTAAAAAAACTTATGTAGGTAAGGTAAGTAGTCTATGCATGTTCCCGAAGTAAACAAATTAATTTATCCCAAGTGTTATAACACTTAGATTTCTAAATCGAATTAACAAGACTAGAGTGTGGCATAATTCCAATTAATTTCATTTGATACTTTTAAAACATACTTGCCGCATGCACTCCTTATTTTCGGCAGTCATGCGCCTGCGCATTACTTTACGCTGACACAATGAAAACTGAAACGAACTTGTGGAATGTTCGGTGGTCTACGTGCAATCTAAATTTAGAATGTAACTCAGCTATGAAACATTTCATCACGTCAATCTAAAGTTTTTGTAAAAAAAAACCTACATTTCAAAATCTTTTACATAGATAATAATAACCACTAACGTAAATCTTTGAAACAATTTTTGTTTTACAACAATTTGAAAATCAAGAAAATAATTTTTTAACCTGCTAATAAATACCGTTACCAATAACAAACTATTTTTCGGAACACACTAAAATACACAACGGCAAAAAAAACCATTAAGTACCTACAACAAAAAAAATCTGTTTCTTACAATGATATCTTCTATTTCTCAAATAATAATTTTCATTGAGTTTACATATTATATTTTCACGTGTCGTCAACAACCGTTTTGCTAAATTATCATTAATCTTATTACTTCAACTTTTACACATTATAGTATATCGATTACGTACCTACATTATTAGGCACTAAGAAAAAAAATCTAAAATAAACTCTTCAAAATGCTAAACATTATTACAGCAATAATTACATATTCAAACAACATTTGAGTAACAAACCATATTTTTTTTTTCTCTACATAATTCACACTTTTTTCAAAACAATAGAAACTTTAACCAATTGAAGCTTAAAATAAATTAACACAAAATATTTAAAAACCAAATATAAATAAATAATCTCGTATTCTGAACTAAATTCCTACTTGTAACCACTTTCTAAAGATTTCACTTTAAATTTTTGGAGATGCCAGTGGTGCTCTAATCCACGTTAAGTCGTGATGAGCGTGTGCTACCATGTCTGCTGTGAGTCGAGACGTGTGGAGTGCGACGGTACTTATTTTGACCGTCGAATGATGCCGAGGATCCAGGAAGCGTTACGTTGCTGCGATGGAACCTTATGGCTAGCTGGCTTGCTGAATGCTGCTAAGAGAGCTGTTTCCTTGTATTTGAACAAAATACTTATTATAGTATACCTTTTAAAAAACAATCGGTCGTTTTACATTTACGTACACGAATATTTTTTTATAATTCCTCTCAACATCATAATATTGTTACTAATATTATTTTTATATCACGTTATACCAAGACTATAATAAACACATAAATTAAGTGGCATAAACAAGTACAACTTTAAATTATGCATATTCTTGCAATGAACTTTAAATTACGCAATACATGTTAATAATAAATTGAACTATTAGACTTAATAAAATACATAATAACAAAACATAAAAATTAGATTTGACTAAGATTAAACATTAAGTACATAGAGATAAGACATGTTGCATTCAATATATTATAAGGAAATACGTAAATAACAAAAAAATTAAATTAAAATTGACTAAAATCTTATTATTACATTAGTTACCCTAACATGGTTCATTTTTGTGCTTATTTATTCTACTGTATTCTTATTGCACAATCAAAGCATTTTAAACTTGTTGAATATCTTCATTTTGAGTACAACTTCATTAAAGCTTCATAATTATCCTCAGACTGGCGTATTCCTTGGCTCTTTATCAGATAACCGGAGAAATCAATTCGCACTGGAGGTAGCTAGTAGCAGTTAAGTGTCTTATGAAGTGTAATAATATCTCATAAAACCATCGACTGGTAAAATAATGCTTCTAAATATCTCTTCCCGTAATTATAAATAACATACCTCAAACCACTTTGTCAGTCGGTAAAAGTGAGGCGGTTAAACGGGTGAATACTCGTTGTATACATATATGCTTATTTTCCTTTGTTTCATTTTTCATAATCGTGATGAATAAGCAACATATTGTGTTCTTTCTGATCTTGACCTTGTGCAAGCGTAGAGTAAACGGCGAAAAGTGCTGCGTCGGAAATTCTTGCGCGTTCGCTGCGCTGCACAATTTATGACATAATGTGTGCAGTTATGAAATCGTTAGTTTATTTTATTTCACATTGTTTTTTCTGGGTACCTTATTTCTTTGCCTTGGTCGATGAAACGTTGTTGATACGATGTGCCGGAAAGGAAGCCAAAGTTGTGGTTGTGAGAGCCAAGAATGATGTTTAAATGACGTAGTCGCAGCTCGGTGTGGCTCAGTGTAGTGAAAATCTTGTTGTGTCCGTAGCTGAATAGAATGTTACTGCCATGGTTGATGTGTAGATATTGCAAATGACTCACGTGTTCTTTTCGTAGTACTCCGTTGGAAGGTTGCTTGTTGCTTGAGCGGGGTCACCAACGAGTTTATAAATTATTATTAACAGTCACATATTCACTTTCCTAACCATCTGCCCAGCGCCGCCGATGGGCAGCACTGTCACGGTCGCCATGTAATGGTGTTGGGACGGAGACCCGAAATGAAACAATGTCTTGCGTTGAATCAATCATCTTTATCCTCTCGTGTATCATCTTAAATACTAATTAACATCACATCTATACGTGACTAGAGGAAGGACGCCTTGTCAATCAGGAAGACCTTAATTATCACGTACTATTGAGTACGTGCTGATAGTATAATTCACTATATCACACTCGTCTACCCCAACGGTCATCGGTTCTGCGACTGATATGGCCGGCCCACTGCCACTTCAGCTTGCTAATCCGGTGGGCTATGTCGATTACCTTGGTTCTCTGCCGGATCACCTCGTTTCGAATCCGATCCCTCAGAGAAACACCGAGCATAGTCCTTTCCATAGCTCGCTGAGCGACTTTAAACTTGTGAACCAAACACCGAGCATAGCCCTTTCCATAGCTCGCTGAGCGACTTTAAACTTGTGAACCAGCCCTACCGTCAGTGTCCACGTTTCGGCTCCGTATGTCATGACGGGTAAGACGCACTGATTGAAGACTTTCGTCTTTAGACATTGCGGAATTGGCGACGTAAAGACCCGACGTAGTTTCCCATACGCAGCCCAGCCCAGCTGTATCCTTCGCCCGTATCGTAAAATTTGCCCGAGATAGACGTATTCTTTAACAACTTCGAGAGCACTGCCTTGTATTGCAATCGGTACCGGGACGACACGTTCGTTGAACATAACCTTGGTTTTGTCCAGGTTCATCCGCAGACCGATGCGTCGAGAAGAATCAGCTAGGCCGTTTAGCATGTGTTGTAGCTCCTGCAACGTTTCGGCCATGATGACGATGTCGTCTGCAAATCGCAAGTGTTAGATGTATTTGCCGTTGATGTTGATGCCACGTCCTTTCCAGTCCAGCGTTTTAAACATATCCTCTAAGGCATTTGTGAATAGTTTTGGGGATATCACATCCCCCTGTCTCACACCTCGATGTAAGTGGATATGTTTTGTCTGCTGGTTCTGTACTTGGACGGCCATGGTGGCGGCATTGTAGAGACACCTCAATACTTGGATATATCGCCAATCGACTTGCATCGTTGCAGGGATTTAAGAACAGCCCAGGTCTCGATAGAGTCAAATGCCTTCTCATAGTCCACAAATGCAAGGCACAGGGGCCGATTATACTCTTCGGCCTTCTGTATAATCTGCCGCACTGTCAAAATGTGGTCTATGGTGCCGTATCCTCCTCGAAACCCGGCCTGCTCCGAAGGCTGAAATTCGTCGAGTCTTCGCGCAAGGCGGTTTGTGATGACTCTTGAAAACAGCTTGTAGACGTGGCTCAGGAACGAAATGGGTCGGTAGTTCTTCAGAAGGGTTTTGTCTCCTTTTTTGAAGAATAACACGACGACACTATTACTCCACGCCTCCGGAGTTCTCCCATCAAAGAGAACGGTGTTAAAGATGTATTGGAGCTCCTTTAACACACACAAAAAGCAGGCGGTGCTTTTAGGAGCTCAGATGTAACACCGTCTTCACCTGGGGCTTTTCCGTTTTTAAGCTGTCCAAGAGCCAACTCAATTTCGCCTAGGCTGATTTCTGGCAAGTCTTCGGTAAAGTGGCGGGTCAACGTGGCTCTGGTTTCCTCCTTTTCGGGATCAGGTTGAGATGAAAAAATATATATTAAATATTAAAAATAATTTAAAAAATTTACCGAGTTTTCCTATTGATGTATCAAAAATCACGCTTGAACTCGTCAATCCTTGCAGCGAGCGCACCGGGTAGCGCGAGCACGTCCCGCAGCGGCACGCCCTTGCCGTCGGGCGGCGCCAGCTCCGCCGCCAGCGCCGCCGTGGCCGCCGCCAACGCCGCGGGCCACGCGCCGCCCGCCAAGCGCGCCAAGCTGGACGCCTCATACGGGTGAGTGCTGCACACGCACTGCACACGCCTGAACACACTGCACACACACAGTAGCCCGCTCTCCCGCCAATGCCGCGGGACACGCGCCGCCCGCCAAGCGCGCCAAGCTGGACGCCTCATACGGGTGAGTGCTGCACACGCACTGCACACGCCTGAACACACTGCACACACACAGTAGCCCGCTCTCCCGCCAATGCCGCGGGACACGCGCCGCCCGCCAAGCGCGCCAAGCTGGACGCCTCATACGGGTGAGTGCTGCACACGCACTGCACACGCCTGAACACACTGCACACACACAGTAGCCCGCTCTCCCGCCAATGCCGCGGGACACGCGCCGCCCGCCAAGCGCGCCAAGCTGGACGCCTCATACGGGTGAGTGCTACACACGCACTGCACACGCCTGAACACACTGCACACACACAGCCGCCGTGGCCGCCGCCAACGCCGCGGGACACGCGCCGCCCGCCAAGCGCGCCAAGCTGGACGCCTCATACGGGTGAGTGCTGCACACGCACTGCACACGCCTGAACACACTGCACACACACAGTAGCCCGCTCTCCCGCCAACGCCGCGGGACACGCGCCGCCCGCCAAGCGCGCCAAGCTGGACGCCTCATACGGGTGAGTGCTGCACACGCACTGCACACGCCTGAACACACTGCACACACACAGCCGCCGTGGCCGCCGCCAACGCCGCGGGACACGCGCCGCCCGCCAAGCGCGCCAAGCTGGACGCCTCATACGGGTGAGTGCTGCAGACGCACTGCACACGCCTGAGCACACTGCACACACACAGCCGCCCGCTCCGCCGCCAGTCACGCACTCGTTAATGCAAATTCAACCCTAAGTATCGAACGATAAACCCTCTTATCGTAAGAAGCCGTGTGCTGTTAACTGATTTTACTTGTGTCACTGTCATGTCATTATATCCTTTATATTATTTGCGTAAGCTTGATTTTATGTACCAATTATGAAGATCATACAAACTTACAAGTTCAAAATTTTATAAACCAATCAGCCAATTGTAATGAAACTTAGCATGTTAAAGTAAAATACAGATATCTTACTATTTAGAATCTAAGACTAAAACTCAAAAAAATCAAATAATGCGGTATAACAGAGAGATGTCTGATCAATGCTTCCTAGTCATAAAGTCCTCGTTATCGTCATTCCAAAATCGACTTTAACACTGAACCATAATTCCTGAATTGCAGCGAGTGCGGCGTAACAGAGGAGGCGGTGCGCCGCTACCTCACACGCAAGCCGATGACCACCACCGAGCTGCTGACCAAGTTCAAGTCGAAGCGCACCGGCGTCAGCTCCGAGCGGCTGGTGGAGACCATGACGCAGATCCTCAAGCGCATCAACCCCGTCAAGCAGAACATCAACGGCAAGATGTACCTCAGCATCAAGCCCGCTTAGACAATAAAACATGTTCAATGGACAATTGCATACTTTTATTTATTACTTTATTATATTACAAGCTGCCGCTCGCGGTTTCACCCGCGTGGTTCCCGTTCCTGTGGGAATATCGGGATAAAAAGTATCCAATGTGTTAATCCAGGTTATAAACTATCTGTATGCCGAATTTCATCCAAATCCATTCAGTAGTTTTTACGTGAAAGAGTAACAAACATACACACTCACAAACTTTCGCCTTTATAATAAAAATAATATATAATATATTAGTGTGATTATTCGCCTGTTCCACCTATCCCTACCAGGATATCTCCACTGGTAGGGATAGGTAGATTTTTTTTCCAACTGTCCCCACTGGTAGAGATAGGTGGAAAAAAATCCATACCTCTACTAACTATCCCCCTGGTAGGGATATATGGACTTATTATTCCCTACTAGTAGGCCCAAGTGGACGTCTTATCTATCCCTTATTCCATCTAGCCCTACTGCCGCATCCCTCCTGGTAGGCTAATGTTAACCGCGTCGCGCGGTGAAAGAATATTACCACCCCCTCTTCCCTTTGGGTGTCGTAAAAGGCGATGGACTAAAAACTGCACATACAGCCAACAGCATAGAGCGGCGATGGGCGCACCACCTGTCACGCTGAGCACATGTGCAGTCGCTATATTGTGAAAAGAGGACTATGGCAGAGGACTGCTTTTGCTGTCCTCATTGCCTATGTCTCTTACTGATCCTTCGAGGATAATATTCGTCTCCGTCAGAATAGCTGGTTGCCTATGGCATTTGGCTGTGAGAGTTGAATAAACAATTGCTACATATTTATTTGCTTCATATATTAAATAATTGCTACATATGATATTTTTTTAGAAATTTGCAATTTTTTTTGCCAGCTATCGTGACGTCGTGTTGGCTGGTCACCTCCTAGTTCTGCGCAAATTGGCAGGCTTTCTTAAAGTGTTTAGCGGCAATAATTGCTACATAGTTACTTCATTTATACTATATATGTATGTAAGTACATATGTATTTATTTATTACCAGCCACTACCGTTTTGGAACCTTCGAAGCACCCAGTGCATGTTTTTAATGAAACAATTTTTTGTGTAATAATTTATTTAACTAATAGACGCGTCATTCGATTAGTTAACCAGGCGGATCAAAATAAAAGAAAATTTGGTAAATTTCTATGGATTTCAATCTTAATAAGACTGGATTAAGACTCAATTTATTGTGGTTTCTGTTTTACCACTACCTAAAGAAGAGTTACACACAATCAATTCCCTAGATTTTTTACATTGTTACTTACACATTATCAATTCCCTAGTTTTAAACTAACTAGCTAACATACCTACTTAGGGCAATTAGAATTACATTAATGACAAAGAATCCTGTGTGGTGCCGATGACCTTAAATAAATAGGTAATTTATTTATTATAAGAAGTCTTGAAAACTATAAAGGCTCTTAAATACTACGAAGCAGGTTAGAGCGCGCCCGAGTTTAAGTTGCGTTTCTGACCTGCTTTCATGGAAAGAAGTCATTCTGCCAGTCAAATTCACTGTACTACAATTTTACTACCTATACCTACACATAGAATAATTTATTTATTTATCTATTTTCTTGTCTACGCTTCCAAGTTCTTATTTTTGTCCAGCATCGCAGCCAACTCCACGTGCTTTTGAAGGTACTCGTTGCGTTTGGTCTCAGGTTTCCTGGAAATGATAGCTTTATGTGAGACAAGCAGTAAGTTAGACAACTCTGGATATGCACTTCAACTCCCAAGAAATATTTCCAGATCGGGTAAAGTGTAGGTATTTTACAAGTATTTTAAGATGTAGCAAGCACGATTTAAAGAGTTTTATGGATACCTACTCAGCCGCGAGACAGCAACGCTTATCAGTTGCGCTGAGTCACGCCTGTATTAGCTCAGCTGTCGTAATACCAGCCATAATAGAAATTCAAGGAGTCCTTGTGACAGACAAGGGGCTATGTGAAGCGAGACAGGCACTAGGTCCTTACTTCCACAGCGCGCCGTCCGCGATGAGCCGCTCGGCGTCGCGCACCGTCTGCGGCATGGGCCGGCCCTTGGTCTCGGGCAGCAGCAGCGCCAGCGCCGCCGCCGCCATGCACAGCGCGCCGATGATCAGCAGCGGCAGCGGCGACCAGTACCGACCCTGCACACAGAATCGCTTTATTATTAAGCCCACAGCTATTTATTTATTTTTATTTATTCAGTATACAATGTGAACTTACAGCTAAACCAAAACATTCACATTGGGCAATTTACCTATACAAAAAAACAATTTTCAATAAATGCAATTAATAGGGTCAGCATGGATATCGGCGTCTTGGACACATTGCAAGAAACGGTTAATAAGAGCTATAGCCCTCGGAGTGGGCGCATTACGAGCATGCCGCATGCGCAAAGCAGAAGATAGTGGTAAAAGGTCGTGCCGACGACGTAGACCAACACGCACATAATTCTGCGGAACGTAGTAGCCAATAGAATTTAGCACTGTGGGGTTGTCCACCTTATTTCGCAGCAAAAAACAATAATGCAATGCAAGCAAGAGTTTACGCCTGACTTCTAAAGTTACAAGGCCTACCATGCCTGTTACAAATAAACACTATAGATAGATAGCTATAGAGAATAAACATTTTAATAGTTACTGAAATAGAGTTACAAGAGCTCTGCTTGAGCTGTGCCGTGTGTAGCGGTGCACTAAAAGAATACTATCAATACCTCTCTTCTCTTGGGTGGTGTCGACTAACGTTATAAAAACTGCACATAAAACAGCATAGAGCGGCGATGGGCTCACCATCTATCACGCTGGGCACATGTGCAGTGTGCTGCAGACTATGGCAGTGGAGGCTTCTGCGGTCCTCATTGCCTGTCTCTGACCTTTAGTCCCTTTGGGGATAAAAGCCGTGAATCTAGATAGGACTCCGGTATATACATTCACTCACCGGACGAAACATGACAGCAACGCGAGTGCCACTGTTTCACGCCGAAATTCCGTAAGAGGGTGGTGTTACGCCGGGCATGCCGGTCCAATTCGGTTTGCAACACAGCACGAATAAGGGAATCCGATTCTTCTAGTTGCGTGCACTCACCGAGAACACGATGTACGGGGATGTGGTGATGGCCACGTAACCAGCCAGGTGCACTATGGAGCTGCCGCGCGCGCGCATGCCCGTCGGCATCATCTCGTTGGTCAGCTGGAAGTGCGCGCCGATCGTCATGTTCACAGCGAAGCGCATGCTCACGGCTAACACCAGCTGCGTCACTCCTGCGGCGACAGAATCAACATCAGTAAACGACTTAACATAGCTAGAAAAAGAGTTTTTACGTATAAACTTTTAGTCTGTACCTACGTTTTAACCCTTTACAGGGTCCTTGGTCACAGGAACCCTTTAAAGGGTTCATCCGTAGTAAGTGTTTCCATTTCAATGTGTAGGTAGGTAGTGTCCGCGACTCGCATAAACGTTAGAAAACAATATGACTCGACTTAAGAACTTACGAACAGTCCGAATGTGCTCGGTGAAAGTTGTTTTTTTGGTCCCGATCCCTACATAGCCACCTCCACAAGTACCTATATGGATGGTACTGCATTTTTTGTGCACCCCGTCAAACATCTCAAAGTAGGACAGGTAGCGAGGAGAGCGCCATACACAACATAAACAACTTGCAGGTTTTACCAGATACGCAAAGTTATGGAGTCTAATACAGTGTTCTAATACTTTAAACCCTTGCACTGCACATGGTTTAAAGTTGAACATAGGACAGCACATGAATTATAATAATTGTGATCCTATTGGATTTTTAGACAGCGAACTTAATAATAGTGAGCGAGTAACAGTCAACTAGCCAGCCTACTTGTTATTGGTTGTTTTGTTGTGAGAGTTGCTAGGCGGCTACAAAATGGACCGGCCACAATGCGTCATATATGCAAATGAATAGATTGGATAATAACCCACCAGCTCAAAATGTAATTTAGGCTGCGGTGACCAACTCTCGATAGCAACAATATTAAGTACTAACCTGCGTTAGAGAAGCCACAGAAGAAGGACAGAACACCAGCGATCGCCAGCGTGCTAACTATTAAGCTTCGGCGCCCCACCCTAAAATAAGACACAATTGCTTAAAAACGATTGACATAATAATATTTTTAAACGTGCACAACTTGAAATGCCTAATGGTAACGGGTTGGGCTTTCAAGGCTGAACATCCGGCATACCGCCCATCTTGCAAAAACATTAGCTAACCTAGAGCAACTCCGAATACTAACTATACAGAAGTAGTCTCTGATGTAACCGCCTATAAAATTTCTGTACCTACATCTTTACTGGTTGACTGGTGAGAATGCCTTGTGGCATTAATTCCGCCATTTGATGTACTTAGGCAATAATGTTTAAATAAATAAATACTTCAAAATTCTGATACCTGTTTTCAAAGTTGCACCAGCAAAAATAGCAGTTCCTAACCTGTCCAGAATGAGCGTGACCAGTATAAGCGCAGGTATCTCCGCTGCAGAGGACAGCGCGAAAGTGAGGAAGAAGTTGGTGCCAATGTCCTCCGACATCCTCAAGATGGCGTCGAGGCTCACGTTGGTGATCATGCCGACCAGCAGCAGCATCGCCAGCCCGGTGCGCAGCGGCCGCGACTGCGACAGCTCAGCAAGGGACTCAGGGCTGGCGGTGGCCTGCTTCGCTGATAACTGAATAAGTTAAGATACTTCAAATATAAATAAATAATTATAATTTGGTCAAGCAACAAACATTGTGGTAAATGAAAGATCTTTTTAAATATTTACGTGAATATGTATGTACCGGAAGAGTCTATAATGACGGAAGAAAAATATGAAATTGCGAAATAGAAGACAATTCATCACACAACAGCCTACACAACATCCCACTGCTGGGCATAGGCCTTATCAGATTGTCATCAGCACATGGGGAGATGGGCTAAAACCCAACCCAAGCGAAAAGCCCAATGCGGGTTGGTTGTTTTGGCTTATTCAAACCTGAGCGGTATTCGCTGCCGCTGTGGGTAGCGGCAGCGAAAATATCGCGCAGGTCGCTCTAGCCGCGAAACTTGTTACTAAATACCGAGCGAAACCCGCACGGCAACCGCGCGGTATATACCTTTACCCACAGCGGCAGCGAATACCGCTCAGGTTTGAATAGGCCTTTTCCGCGTAGAGTTGCCATCTCTTAAATTTGGCAATCAAACAAGACGCGTGAATTCCCATTTTAGAGAACAGAACCCGAACATGTCATCAGGTTTTTTTAAACATAGTAGTGTAATAAAAACAGTTGAAAATGTCATAAATCACCTTTTTATTTATTTTCAGACCTTAAAATAAAATTTAGTCATATTTAAATTTTTAAACCAGGACTATAAATGAAGCCCCGCCCGGACGCTTCCCGGATGCTCTCTAAACTAAGCTAATCCTGGGAAACCCGGGCGGATGGCAACCCTACTTCTGCGAAGCACGCGGAGATTTTATCTGAGCTTCGCGGATTGATATTACTTAATTTCTACAAAAATAAGATACACTTACAATGAATTGATTTAGAGACTCGTCAGATATTTTCTTCTTGTTAATTTTTTCAAACTTTCTCAACATTTTCACCGCTTTGTCGACTTTTCCCTTAGAGGGTAGCCACCTGAAAGGTATAAAAACATAATTTTTTTTACTAGTGTTCGATAAATCAACGGTGTGAGTTACCTCTATGCAACACCAAGACAAAAGCCTTTTGTTCTGCGTAAACCAATTTTATTATCCTTACGTATCCCTTAGGTAGGTATATCTACCTATATATTGATCCTAACCAAGGACGATATATAATATTAGTCTATGATCCTAACGGAATTTCGGAAATCCTGTCTTGGAAAGGAGACGGGAAAAGGATTTACACATATGTATGGCAAGAGTGTATACGGCTCGCCTGATGGTAATCTCTTAGTAACTATGAACGTTTGCAAACGAGAAATATTGCTGACCCGTTGCCGACCTTGTAAAAACCTATTCACGTTTTTGAATAATTTGCAAAGGAGTTAGGAGTACAGGATGGGGATGCTGTGCGTACATTAAAGTCGAATCAGGGGTCGGATAACGGTATATTTTTCGAAACGTTTTCATCTTATATGCCTAAAGAACAATTTGTTTCGTTTATGTTCGAACGGAACGTTATAAACAACGTTTTCTGAAGATTTCGATTCTTCGTTCGTTCGTTCGAGATTTCGTTTAATAAAACGTTTTTCACCGTTTTTATTTTATTTTTTGTGTTGCTTAAAGAATTCTGTGGTGTTGCTCGATGTTTCATGAATAATACATTCAATTGGCATCTCACTCATCGCGGTTTATTTTCGTCGTAAGCCATAAATTATTTTATTTATTAGTGTATAGTCTTCAGTAAGCATGGACGGTTCAGGTGAGTTCCACTACCCTATTATATGGAATTAAGTAGAGATCTTAATCTTTAAGATTAATTGTTATTTTATATTATTCTAGATTATCAGTTGTGTAGGTACCTACTTTTATATTTTAAATGAAATACATGGTTTGTACAGTTAATTGCGACGTAAATAAAATCTTTCAGATGAAAAGCCAAATCCGTGCGGTAACGGAGAAAGAATACTAATCGCCGCCCCTCTCCTCCGTCCGGTCATCCGGTGGGTGTATGGTTGTAAACCAGCGGCTTACAAGCCGCTAATTACCGAAGCCAGCGCCTAGAAACGAATAACCAGCCGCTTGATACCGGGTAGATATGATACCCGACTAGAGCATCGAAAAAAAAACGATTTTTATTACATTTTTTATTGTTAAACTCTTATTTTAGTAATACCTACAGTAGCACTTATTAAGTTCTGGTATTTTTGTTTTTTTTTTTAAATAAATACGGAAGACACCGTTCATACCTACTAATTTACGTGATTCAGAGATGAACAGGAAACTATGAAAGCAACGTTTATGTTTAGATGGTGGTGCATGAAAATTAGAAGAATAAAGGCGGCTAAATTAGTTTACTTTGGAATTTTGGATCTAATCATCATTATAAATCAAACGCGGGAATCTCGTGGCAAATCAGGCGCACAGGCTTTTGGTACATTAGAAATACTAACAACTAAATGTTTACTACTACTAGGTATCTGTCCAGACTTAGTGCATGGATAAATACCTATTTCCAAAACATCTCTCACAAATAAATTATTAAAATAGTCCTATTCCACTGCTGTGTCACATTTTGTATGAGATTTTAATACATGCAAATGTCATTGTTTGTGTCCATTATGGTAAATAAATCAGAAAACAAACAACAAAAACCAAAACTAAATCATCAATGAAATGCCGTTTCCAGTCGCTAGTTATGGCTAGAAATGATAATAAGCCAAAAAAGCCGTTTTTAGCTAGGTTTGTAGCTAGGCTAGCTAGGCTAGAAATGTTAGTAACCAGCTTCATATGGGTGTCGTAAGAAGCGACTAACGGATTTTTTCGAGCCTTGATCTGCTCCACTTGTGGTAGGGCTTGACCCGTCTGGTTAGTGACCACCGTAAGCATGGTCCAAACCCCGTCAAGTGACTGCTTGTCGGTCGCGTTTCGGGATCAGCCAGCGTAAAACTAGAGCTCAAGAGGATGAAGCTGCGATGTATTCGATGTATTTCTATTAAGGCCTCCGTGAAACCAGTGCCAGGAGGACTTTATTGCTGTGCCGACCAGGGAGACCCGTAGAAAGGGTTGTCCCGCTGGTCCAAGCGGGCCTAACCAGCTCGTGAAGCTGCCTCACCATACCACGCATAATCTCGGGGTGGTCCGTCGTGCCGGTTGGTGACCGGAAGTTGACCGGCAAACAGGCCACCAGACTTTGACCATTCGCATCGAGGCATCATTTTCTCGATTCACGCCCCTCCTTCCACTCTTAAAATGACAGCGCCTAACCACAAAAGTGATCCTACAGCGGTGCACACCCCTACCACAAACTTACCGTTTGAGGTGGAGTTCGCTATATCATCCGCGGACTTCATGCAAATCTCAATGCCGTCTACCACCATCTTGAGATGGCACGGCCAGCAATGTTGTTCTTGATGGAGACGCAAATAATTCGCCCAGCTGACACCACTTACCCGGACTATCCCGGCTTTGTGTTTGAAGAATCCTTCAAAGCCAAAGCCAGAGTTTGCTTATTCGTTCGGGCGGATGTTTGCTGTCACCATCTGCGCTGTCTGGAGGACCCTTCCTTCTCCTTCCTAGTGGTACACGTCGACTTAGGGATGAATGAATTATATATATATAGGATGAATTATATTAGACCGGGCCATGCACGGGGCGTGCCATGTGCGTAGCCCGGACGGGGCACTGATTTGAGACGGTGCATACATTTTGTATGAAGCAGTTCATATTACACAGTACATGATCCGTGTAACGTTTGGGCTAAATACAAAATGTATGTAACGCCTCAAATCAGTGGCCCGTTCGGGCCACACACACGGCACGCCCCGTGCACGGCCCGGTCTAATATAATTCATCCTTGAGGCTCTCATTGCTATGTCTACGTCTGCGTCTACCGATCCCATAACGGCGACATGGAGACAACAACTCGACTAATTGAACATCTTAGTCGGGTGGCAGATAATGCGCGGAGCGGTTTTCATTATCGAAATTGGTGTTTTTGGGGGACTTCAACGCCTACCATGAGTTGTGGTTATGTTCCTCCAAAACTAACCATGCTGGTAGAACTGCCCACGCAGTCGCTCTCACGCATGACCTAACTCAATTGGTGAACCAGTCCATAAGGATCCCAGACATAGTTGGCCATGTGCCCTCCTTACTGGACCTTCTCTGACGAGTCGCCCTGCTGGATACCGGGTGGAGGTACGAGCTCCTTAATGTTCCTCGGATCACAACATCAACAGCGGTTTCGAAACGCCAGATTTGGCACTACGCGTCGGCAGACTGGGTCGATATGCGGAACTATTTTGCATCCGTCCCTTGGAGGCAGCGCTGCTTCAGTGGAAAAAACCCAACAACTAGTGCCGTTGCAGTTTGCTGGATGAGATAGTGTAAGGGATGAAATACTATATTCCACACTCCTATGTCATCAGCAAAGGCA
Source organism: Scoparia ambigualis (assembly GCA_963921215.1). NCBI lineage: Eukaryota > Metazoa > Arthropoda > Insecta > Lepidoptera > Crambidae > Scoparia > Scoparia ambigualis. The sequence goes on from OY992503.1 coordinate 5,705,385, forward strand.
AACGCAACCGCTGGTTTAAATTCGAGTGTACCAGCGCTAAAGAGCAAAGCAACAGTTTTTTTGATAACTATATAGAAGATCACTCCCTAATTCACGATCGTCAATATGGGTTTCGACCATTTCGACCAAAACGTACAATGGGTGATCTTTTAGCGTATGCCACACATAACTGGGGTAAAGCTATTGGTGAAGCTATTGACAAGCGTGCCGAGTCACTGGCCGTTAGCCTTGACATAGCCAAGGCTTTTGATCGGGTTTGGCACAAAGCCCTTCTCTCCAAGCCGTATGCCGGGAGGCATACGGTTTGCCCGCTCAGTTCTGTGCCTGGATTGCTGGCTTTCTGCATAAGCGTAGGATCCGTGTCTTCTCGGATGGATGCGCTTCGCGGTTCATGTCAGTGAACGCTGGTGTTGCTCAAGCCTCCGTTCTATCCCCCACGCTGTTCCTTCTGATGTCAGATGATAGCACAGAGCATGAGGACATAACGGTCCGGCTGGGCGGGTAGAAACCGAGCGAATCTTGTCATTAAGCTCGATCGAGTGTAAGACCTTAGTTCCAAATGGGGGCTCCGATAATCTGGTGGAGTTCAATGCCAAGAAATCACAGCGAAAAAGTCGCCATTCCTTCCTCTTTCCTCTCTTCAGGGTTCATCTCTAGGCCTGCAGAGCCGTATTAACATGCTCGGTATGAATATCCGCTACAATCTGAACCAAAAGGACTACATCGAAACTGTGATTAAAAATGTCGCACGTAAAATCGGTGTCCTAAACAAGGTGCGGCGATTCTTCATGCCTGATCAGTTGTGTCTATTATACAAGTCACGGATGCGGTCCTGCGTGGAATATTTCTCTCTCCTTTGGGACGGCTGGGTCCGCAAAGTACCTTCTCGATGCCTCGGACAGATTGCAGCGCCGCGCTGTGCGTATTATGGGCAATGTAGAGGTCACTAACACTCTCGAGCCTTTGCAATTAAAGATATTGCGTCACTCAGCGTCTTTTACCGTTTATACCATGACGAGTGCTCTGAAGATCTCTTTGACCTCATCCCTCCTTCTCTCTTCCTCCATAGGAGTACGCGTGCTGCTCTCCGGAGTCACCAACATACAGTCTCTAATATTCCACTGCAGCGTGTCCTCACCACCTGGACTTCACTTCCACTTCCACTTAATATTTTTTTATTTATTTATTTATTTAGGTCAGCCAACGGTTGCTACATTAAAAAAAGTAAAAAATTACAAATTGTTCCTTAAGTCTAAATGTGCGAACCAATTATAGGCTGACACAACATGCAAAATTTAAACAGAGAAAAACTTAAATTTACTAAACCATTTATATATACAATATTGTTAACTTAACGAAAATAATTGAAACTAAAACAAGATAATTTTACTAAACTAATAATCCATGTCATGTCTCATTAGCTTCCAAAAATGCTTGTCTGAACTTTGGTAGTGAATCATTATTTATATCTAATGCTTGACTGTATCTATTCAGAAGTCTGCTCAATCGAGGAATAGGAGAATGAGCTCCTAGGAAGGTTTTTCGGAAGGGTGGTGCTAAGGGTTCTACGGCGTATCGTGTTTTTTTTATTTAAATTTAAATCTAAATTTAGCTAATAGCTGGGGGCAATCAATTTTATTTCTAAATAGTTTGTACAGAAACTGTATATCTAACAAGTCGCGCCGCTTGTCCAATGACATAACATTGAAGTAATCGAGTCGGTCGCTGTAAGCTCTGATCCTATTTAGTATTCCTGATGGGCGTGCTAAATGCCACATAAACCGTGTTTGAATCCTTTCCAGGCTATGAGTAGAAAAGTGTGGACGCCAGACGATGCTGCAGTATTCAAGAATACTTCGCACGAGACAGTAGTACAGGAGTATTTTAGTGTTGGGCTTGCGAAATACTTTTCCGTTTCTCATGACAAAACCCAACATTTTTGAGGATTTACTGATTAAATGGTCAATGTGTGGATTAAATGTGAGTTTACTATCGTATAATATACCCAGATCTCTAATACGATTAACTTCTTGAATTAAGTCCCCTGCGACTAAATAAGATGAAGGCACGCAGTTCTGTTTGCGAGAGATTTTTACATGGAAACATTTTTGGCTGTTTAAACTCATGTTATTTACTGTGCACCATTCCGAAAGCCTATCAATATCAGCTTGGAGTAACGAAACATCTATTGGGGAATCGACTGGTCTAGCAATCTTGAGATTATCAGCATAAAGAAATGGAATAGAATTTTGGAAACATTTTGGATTATCAGGTTGAGTGGTGTCATTTGCCGGGCCAAATATTATTACATAAAAAAAATACTGACACTTTACAAGACAGTCAACTATTTGCTAATGAAATAGGGACTGAAGTTAATCCAATTACTGGTTTACCAGACAGCCAATCATTTTTTACTAAAATAGAGGAGTTGCAGTTTACCTGACAAACAAACCTCTCTTACTTAAAAGAGGAGAAGATAATAACGAGTAATCACAAATATATATGTGTTATATTAATGTAGTTTTGTCTTACTTGTATTCTTTCTGGCATTCTCCCATTTGACATTTTGATTTGTTAGTTCTTTCGTTATGTATTGTAAGTGTAATAAGAGTAAAGTACCTAGGTTTTCTCTTTTTCGTCCCATTTTGCAAGCAATAAATAAGCACCACTAACTATAACAGGTAGGTTACTAATAGGTAACCACTCGCGAAGTCCCAATAACAACAGTAAACACAACCTCAGTAAGCAAGCGAATGATGAGTGATTGATCTATACTTAGTTAAAATGAAGCCGCGCTGCTTGATTTAATCTAAACGCATAATAATATAATAAAGTCCATACTTGTCGCAGCACCGTCCTGCGGATTAAACCGTTTTTTGAAAACGTTCCTATTTCGTTTTCGTTCCCAACGCAATGCAAAGAACACTTAATACGAAGAACTGTTAGAAACGTTTAAAAAACGTTATTTTAAATAACGTTTCCGACCCTTGAGTCGAATAGTACAATTTTGTACGGAATAGCTGATTATTTTTTAGCAATTTTAGAGTTGCTACCAATAAAAATTACTTGAAATTGACAAGTTGTACTTGAATAGGTGGCTCAGTTGCGGGGTGATATATAAGTTGACTGCTAGAAACCGCAAGGAAGGAACTTCAAGGGCTGGTCAGGTCAAGTGTTTCAAGTGTGGTTTCTAGCCGTTGCCTTATATACCTCACCAAACCCCGTGTTTTTTTTATAATAGAAGGAGGCAAACGAGCAGGCGGGTCACCTGATGGAGAGTTATCTCCGCCGCCCATGGACACCCGCAACACCAAAGGAATCGCAGATGCGTTGCCGGCCTTTATGGAAGGAATAGGTTTTAGGAAGGAATAGGAATTGTGAGAGGGGGGGAAGGGCCTTCGGAACCCTCACTGGCCGGACGAAACACAACAGCACCATGTGCTATTACTTCACGCCGGATATTAGTGAGAGGGTGGTATTACGCCGGACGAGCCGGCCCAATGCTTGCTGCAACGCAGCGTGGCTCTACCACTCAGTCAGTGTCACTCATTTAGCACCGTCTGCACTCAGTGTACAGATAATATGAGTAACCTGGCGCTCTCCGGCACGTAGAAGGGCGTGGCGAGCACGCTGAGCATGGGCAGCGACGTGACCAGCATGAGCTGCCGCCAGTCGCGCAGCCACAGTGCCAGCACCACCAGCAGGAGCGAGCCGCCGCCGCAGTACAGCGCAATCGACATGTTGGACACCCACGTGCGGTGGTTGGGGCCCACGTACTCGAGGACTGGAAACAAAACGGGATAGATATCGTGAAAGTGACTGATGAATGATAATAGGAACTTGTTATGTTTTTTTTAAATTCCTTAACAGGAAAATTCTTGGCTTCATCTCACCAGAAAGTCTTGTAGAATAGAATGTAGCCAACAAATTATGTAACTAATTTCAAAACTCAAAAGAGCTTATCCAGGACCATCGTTCGGTCTTTTCATAGCGAATTATAATATGTTAGTAGCGATCGAATAGGATTTTCTGTCTACGCTTAGTGAACTGATTTTGACCTTGGGGCTTGAGGCAGAATTAGGCTACGGAGACACGGTCATAGATATTTGAAAGCCACCGCAGGTGCAAAAGTAATATATAGTCCCGCTTAAATACTGCAGTGTGTGTGTCGCTCTCGGGCTGCGCTGCTTCTGTCCTTCAGTGCTTCTGTCTTGCGCTGCTTCTGTCTTTTGCTGCTTCTGACCAGCGAGCGGTGATTCTGACCCGCTTTTGATAGATATATGCTAGGCTTAATACTGTTTCGCCACACACCACACCCACCTATGAGGTACAGCATCATGACGCAGCAGTCGTTGGAGAGCCCAACCAGGAACCTGGCCACGGTGAAGTCCACCACGCCCTGGGTGAACACCGTCAGCACGCCGCCCAGGCAGCCCAACAAGTTGGTACCTTCACATTCAATCGTAATATTAATTAGAACAATTTTGCACTACGTCGCACTCATCTGAATCCATGAAAGTAAATTCTGAATAACTCAGTTCTATGGAAATTGAATCAAGTGTGTAAACTATCATACAATTAATAGTTCTATGACTACTTCGGAACGTATTTTCACAGATTCAGATCAAACGTCGTCGTGTGAAACCACTATTAGGGTATTAGTACCACCTACCTTCCGTACTTCGGAAGACACGTTAGTTCCGGTTGCTGTCGTAAGGTAGCAGTAGTTAAAAACCACCAACCAACATTGAGATGGCTCTTTCTCCCCATGCTGCCCATGTGCGAAAGCCTTATGTTTGAACTTTAACATTGTTTGTAGCGAAAATTGCCCTTTTTTGTAAATAGATTAAAAATAATTAAAATCACATTTTTCTGTTAATTTTTTGGTGTAAAAGTATGAAAGGATAACAATTACATTAATTCAAAGAAAAATTTAATGCATTTTAATTTCAAAAATAATTATAAGGTCAAAATGGGTTTGGGCCATTTTCCGTGCCGCTGAGTGTATTTCTACTTACAAATGAAAGTGGGTAGCCTTCCAAACTTATCTCCCATCCAGCCGAAGAAGGCGCATCCGATAAGCGAGCCCATGAAGAACATGCTCTGTGCTAGCGGCGCGTTGTTGGCTCGGTCGCACACCCACTCACGCTGGAAAGTGATGGTACATACATACATTTTATAATGAATTTTGTTTTTTCTGTGCTGTATACAATATTTAGGTAACCAAAATTTTAAAATTTCAAAAATATAAAGTCTAAAAATGTTTGTAATCTGCTTTTGTACCTATCAAATAAATACATTAGTCCCAAAGGGTTAGTCAGAGACTATTGGTTTTATGATGTGGAGTCTGAGCAGTAGATATTAGGTAATGGAAGTTCGGTCTACTCGTAAAAATAAACACGGCTAAAACATCCGCCTTTTTTTTTGTTTACACCAGGTATGGGCGGGCAACCTTTGACATGTTGAGGGCCAAACTTTAGCGTGCAAATACGTTCGCGGGCCGCGTTTAAAAGTAGGTACTCAGCGCATTTTAAAGTAGTGATAATATGTTTTGAGATAGATATATTAGACATGAAATAATACTACAATGTTATTATTGTACAATTTATTAAAATAACAAAATTAAATTTTAAAAAATGGTACATTATAATTAAATCGTTAAATTTGCAATTGTTATGCCGCGACCGCACGCTTGCCAAACCTCGGCAAGCCGTCACAAATTCAAACGTGTGGATAGAGCGTTTGGCTTGGTTTGCAAGACAATCACAAATCCAAGCCTCGTCTACGCGTGCCACTTGCCGCAAACTCCAAACCTCGACAAACGTTTGGATTGATTTGGGAAAACAAACGTCGCCATCCACACACACGCTTGCGAGTGCGTTAGTTGGTTCTGAAGAGGCAAGCATGACGGACGTGGATGTTGTTGTGTCGGCCATGACATTTGGCGTTACTTACTTATTTTTATTACAAATATGTTGGTGGCATGATATGGCAAAAAAGATGGTGGATGTTAAAAATCATAAAAACCGTACTAAGTAATTATTTAAGAATAGGAAGGTACTTATATATTTTATTTAACAATTGATTAGATTATCAAAATAATACTACCAACCCCTTTCTTCCCTTGGGTGTCGTAATAGGCGACTAACGGACTAAAGACTGCACAAACATCCAACGATCGCTTGGTTAAGGACAGATTCTGTTTGGGACAGATTAGGTTTACGTCAGATACTGTTTAGGACAGATTCGTTTTAAGACAGGAATACAATTGAGTACAAAAGCGGCGATGGACTCATAAAAATAATACTACCAACCCCTCTTTTCTCTTCGGTGCCGTAAAAGGCGACTAACGGACTAAAGACTGCACATACAATAACAGCATAGATCGGCGATGGGCTCATAAAAATAATACAACTAACCCCTCTTAAATAATACAACTAACCCCTCTTTTCTTCGGTGTCATAAAATGCGACTAACGGACTAAAGACTGCACATACATCCAACAGCATAGAGCGGCGATGGGCTCCTAAAAATAATACTACCAACCCCTCCCTTCTCTTCAGTGTCGTAAAAGGCGACTAACGGACTAAAGACTGCACATACATCCAACAGCATAGAGCGGCGATGTACTCCTCAAAATAATACTACCAACCCCTCCCTTCTCTTCGGTGTCGTAAAAGGCGACTAATGGACTAAATACTGCACATACATCCAACAGCATAGAGCGGTGATGTACTCCTCAAAATAATACTATAAACCCCTCTGTTCCCTTGGGTGTCATAAAAGGCGACTAACGGACTAAAGACTGCACATACATCCAACAGCATAGAGCGGCGATGGACTCCTCAAAATAATACTACCAACCCCTCTCTTCCCTTCGGTGTCATAAAAGCGACTAACGTGCTAATAATGGCTCACCACCTAAGCACATGTGCAGACTGTGCAGATGTTTCTTGCTGAAGCGTGGACTGTGTGGGCGTGGTCTGTGTTGTCCATAGATTTAAATGATTACTAATTTTACCATAAACTTTAAATAAATATCTAAAAAAAGTTGTCAATTTATGTAAAATAAAATTCAACATCATCATCAGCAGCCTATAAATGTCCCACTGCTGGGCACAAGCCTCCCAAGTGGACAACAGCACGTGGGGATATTGGGCCATAACCCATAAGGCCAGCGTGGTGGCCCAATGCGGGTTAGTGGGTTTTAACGACTGTCATCTTACGACAACAACCGGGACCAATGGCTTAACGAGCCTTCCGAAGCACGGAGGAGCTCGAGATGTTTTTAAAATGGTCACCGATCCAGCGACTCGGTATTGCGAAAGTTGCATAGCAGGCAAGATAGCAAGCCGAACGCGCTAGCCGCTGCGCCATCGAGCTCCTCGAGAATATCCTCCTCCTCCTCGAAATTAAATTCACTCATTCCATAACATCTTTCATTTTTCACATGAGTAAAACTAAAACCTTAATAAATTAGCACGTCTGTTCGCCACCAGTGCACTAACGAGAATGAAATGCGCACAAACGTGTGAAACGCTTCGCAAGCGCTTGTGGCAAATTCCCTTTGATTTTTGACAAAAAACCGACACTCGGCGGATCAGCTACAAGCGCTTGCAAACCTAGGCAAACCTACGCAAACCAAGCCAAACACTCTATCCACACGTTTGAATTTGTGACGGCTTGTCGAGGTTTGCCAAGCGCCTGCCTAGGGTTTGCAGTGGTTTGGAGTTTGTGGCAAGTGGCAAACGTGCGGTCGCGGCATTACAAACTACTAAAGTTAAATACACCGAAATCAATGAGACACTTGAGCTTGGATTTGGGAAACTAATCCATCGATATTTGGATTAATTCCACTGATACAAAGACGTAAAGAATTTTTCAAATTATCGTCAGTCAGTCTTGTACGATGTGTTGATTTATTAACTTTCATCAATTAAAAGAACTGTTCGCATTTATAAGTACTGCCAAACGCACAAATCATTCTTCTTGCGAATTTTATAAGCTGCGGAAAATTGTCTTCTTCTAGGTATTTTTTGTAGAAATTGTACAACTCTACGTCTTCAAACTTGGATTTTAGGAGTGAGTTTTCTTGAATCTCGATCAACTCCATTTGTAAGTGTATTGGAGCATTTTGTAAATTACATTTTGTAGGAGTAGCAAATAAACTGAAACAGTCTTACATGTTTTTGAAGTCGCTAAATCTGTTCGAAAATTGTTCCGACAGTAACTAAGAGTTCTTCAGCATATTGAGTATAAGCAATATTTTCATACGCAGAGATCGTGTTGAAATGGTAACTGTTATTGGACAGCATCTGTGACTCCCATAAGCGTAGTTTGTTCTGAAACACTTTCAAATGGCTGTACAAATCATTTACTAACTGTCCTTGTTTTTGAAGTTTTAAATTTAAATCATTCAAATAGCCTGTAAGATCAACCAGAAATGCTAAGTCACATATCCATTTTGGGTCATTTAATTCAGATAGTGGTTTATCTTTTATTTTCATAAAGTCTGCTATCTCATTTATAAGCTCGAAAAACCGTTTCAATATTTTTTCTTTGCTCAGCCATCTGACTTCACAATAATATGTTACGTCGTTATATTCAGCTGATATTTCATCCAAAAACGCCTTGATCTGACGATGGTTAAGCCCTCGGGATCGAATAAAGTTGATGGTTTTTACTACCACATTCATAACATTCTGGAATGCAATGAAGGAGTATCAAATCATCTTTTTGCACATTTAATTCAGTTGGTTTTTCATTCAAAATTTCGATGAAACCTTTACGTAAGCCGACCATAGAATGTGCATACTTCAATTAATTTTGACCATGGCAAGCCAAAACTTGTGAATACCTTTTGAACTTCAATAAAAATAATATATCCTCTCCTGTAAAGCGGCTGTAAAGCAAGCAATTCCTCAGTAACAGTGAACTCCTTATCAACACCTCAAATAAGACCGTATGGCTGGTTTTGAATCATTTTCCATAGCATTAGACGAGAGTACCGATTTATCCGACACAGCTCAACTGGCTATATTTATTCGGAATAAGGCCATACGGTCAGTCAATTTTGTTTTTATGCCCGCTCCATACTTACCCCGTGAATCGCGCGAGAAAGCGCGAAAGGTGCGAGAACACGTAGTATGGAGCCGTGCGTGTCGCATGTTTTTCGCGGCTTCGCGCCTGTTTCTCCGTTTATTGTCGGTTTTTTGACCCGCCACAAAGGGCCAGCGCGCGCGAACTTTGCGAGAACACGTCTAGTCTAGACTCCACTCGTGCGTCGCTCAGTTGGCTGTTAGCAACGGCTGCGTCTGGTCGTGTCAGTAGGTATCTACCGAAAAAATGAGCGTACAGTGGACGAACCGTTTAGAGCTGAATACTACCAAACCGAACCAATTTTATGGGATGCAAATTCTAAAGACCATAAAAATAAATGAAAAGGTCATGATGCATGGATGCGTATCAGTGCCTTGATGGAAATGCCAGTTGAAATTTTAAAACAAAAAAGGTTTTATCTAAAGTTGAATTTTCTGGCAATTTCTATGATTAAATTATAATTATTAATGTTCCTAATTTTTATTCGTAATTGTAGTACCTACGCTAGTGTGCACAAAACGAGAGACGCAGCGATACACACTTCTTGTTTTTCGACGTCCATCACATTCGAACACGCTAACGTTACTGTGAAAACTACGCGAATATTGCACAAATGTGGAGCCTTGTCCACGTCGCGCTGCGTTCGCGCTACTTCCTCGCGCGCGAATCGCGGGGTAAGTATGGAGCGGCCATTATATCATTAAAGCCATTATTTCTATACGTCAAACAACAGTTCGTCTTGACCTCAGAACAATAACTAAATGTTCTGAAGTCTTGACAAACTACACACATCAAAAGTGTCTAGGGATCAAGCATTTTTATGCGGATTTCTTGAGATTGAGATGTGGCTTTGTAATAAATTTATGATTTTATAAATTTATATGGATCCTTTTTGGTGCATTTCATAATTTGAAACAGGAACTTTCAATCAATTTCTAGTAAAAGATGAAAATCAGCTGTCAATATTTTCCCTATAAAAACATACAACGCATTGAAGACATTATTAGTGCTACTGTTTCCCTACTACTGATTAAAACCAACGTTATTATGGAGCGGCGACGTCATTTAAGCAGGGAAGAAATGCTCAGAGCCGTGGGAATGATAGAAGCTGGTTCCCGGCAACGTACTGTGGCTTTAGCTCTGAATACAAGTCAGAGTGTTATCAGTCGACTTTGGACACGTTACCGAAGCACTGGTACCGTGGCTGAGCGCCATGGAGGACGGTATCGCTGCACCACACGGAGACAAGACCGATACATTCAAATCACAACTCGAAGAGCTCCAACAATAACCGCCATGATGTTAGCCGTGAGGCTTCATCACTCTTCAGGGAACTTAATTAGCGACCAAACAGTCAGAAACCGCTTGCATGAAGTGAACCTTCATTCCCGAAGACCGCTAAGGGTACCACCTATAGCAATGCACAATCGTAGGATTCGATATCAATGGGCTCTTGAACACAGAAATTGGGCAGAAGAACAATGGCGTTTCGTGTGCTTTTCTGATGAGTCTCGTTTTGGTATGAGACCGGATACAAGACGTATACGACACTGGAGAACCCCTGGACGCCAACAGCGATTAAAATCCTGCCAGGAAGTCTATCCTTATAGTGGTGGAACCATCATGGTATGGGCGGGTATTTGGATCGGCGGAAGAACTGAGTTGATTTGGATCAGAGGCAACCTCAACGCTCAAATTTATGCTGAGACGATTGTATCAGACGTCATCGTTCCTCTACAAGTGCAAATCGGTCCCTTATTTCAGTTAATGCATGATAATGCACGACCGCACACCGCAAGAGTTGTAAAACAGACTCTCGCCGCAGCTAACATCAATGTCATGCCCTGGCCTGCTCAGTCGCCAGACTTGAACCCGATTGAGCATGCATAGGATATGCTACAGAGAAGAGCTCTGCCGAATATGGAGGGTATCCAGTCGCAAGAAGACCTTTTTTTGTTGTTGCAACGAACATGGGCGGCCATTCCACAGCGTGATTTGGATGAACTCATTTTGAGTATGCCAAACCGATGTTCTTGTGTTGTTAGTGTTCGCGGTAGAAACACGGATTATTAATTGTTTAAGTTACCCAATAAAATTTTAAAGAAAACTGTTATTTCAGTCTTTTTTTCGAACTTTAATGTTAGTGGTTCAAATGTCAAAAATCCCTTTATTAGGAAAATGGCAAATTTCTTTATTAATGCAAAGGTGACTTGGTTTATCGTTACTGTAGACAAACGAAAACACTTTATTTGATGAATCCTTAAAGAAAATTTTAATTAATATCAATCAGGAGAAAAGTTATTGCAAAAATATATGTTGATCCCTAGACACTTTTGATGTGTGTATTTTTTTCAAATTCATTTTTCTTTTCAGGACACAAAATACTGCAAACTTCTAACATTGATAAATTCTCCTTCGGCAAATGGTTTTAATTCCTTTGCCAATTTTGAGCTAACTATAAAACTAGCTTTCACAACATTATCAAGTTGTGTTATTTGTTTAAGAAACATTTGTTGCTGTTTTTCCAAATTTGCGGTAAGCTTCTGGATTTTGTCTGTTTTTAATTGTCCTGTCAGTGAGTGCAGCGTAGCATGCTTAGTTGAGTAATGCCTCTCTATATTGAATTCTTTCATTACTGAAATGGATTCATTACACAGCAAACAAATAGGCTTACCATCGTGCAAGATAAAAAAGAATTCTTCAGTGCATTTTTCTTGAAACTGGCGACCCTCTGTATCTACTTTTCGTTTCTTTCCACCAGACATCATTTTTGTTTACTTGTCGTTCAATAAACTTAATAACAAACTATAGTTTGTAACCACTCAAGATGCACACAAAGTCACAAAGCAAGTCGATGGCTCGAGCAGTTCGCTAGGATATCGCTTGTCCAAGTTATCCCCTCGGTATCTCAAATAGAACTGATCTAACGTTAATAAATAATAAATTTATTTATTCGCAAAAACATGTGGTAATACAAAGGTCCTAAGATTAAAAAGTACCGTAACATGTCTGCCACGCAAGTGGCGTGCCAATATTTAATAAATGGAAATATAAAAAATATCCAAGGTATTTGAAATTAAGATTTTAGCTATGTCATAAAATAATACAATGTCAAAAAAAGTACCTATTATATAACATTATTCAAATTCAATAATAATGAATGTCAAACAAAAATAATGCGAAATGTCCAAATCCTTACAAATATATATATATTAATAAAAAATAAGTTCTTACATCTAAAATTTATCACAAAGAAATGAATTTACAGAATAGTAACATTTATCTAGTAAGAAATTGTGAACCAATATCCTGAATTTGTTTGAGGTAGCTGTTTTAAAACTGTCGGGCAACTTGTTGTATACTGTAATACACATACAGTAACAATTTTGACTGTGCAGTATTAGCTTTCTAGCGGGTACAAATAATTTCAGTGCATTACGGCCTGTTCTTTTTAAAACGTCACAATTCTTTTTGAAAAGGTGCATATGTTTGTATACAAATATACAAATTTCATATATGTACAAACATGGCAATGGTAAAATGTTTTTAGATTGAAACAAGGGCTTGCAACTATCCAAAGGCCATGCTCCACAAACAGCCCTTAAGCACTTTTTTTGAACTCGAGACGCTATTATAACGTTCGTGTCATCCACCCGCTTATATAGGCAAAATGAAGGAATAATCTGGAATAAACTAGTGCCGCCGAGTGGCGGCGATTATCAAAGAATGAGGCGGCAAACATCAAAGGATTTCATGTTTGCCGCCTCACTGTCACTCCCGTGAGTATAAGTACCTAATGTAATATTTTTTAAATTGGGTTTTTTCAAAATTTCTCGCAGGCCGGATCATGTCTTATAGAGGGCCGGATCCGGCCCGCGGGCCGGATAATGTCTTATAGCGGGCCGGATCCGGCCCGCGGGCCGGTTGTTGCCTATCTATGGTTTACACCATTGTCATCACACCAATCAATCTCACAAGTCAATCTTCAACGTATTTTCGATTCTCAAAAATAGCAAAACATTGTCATAATAATGACAATGTATGTAATTAGACTGTACACAGCATAAAACTAGGCAATGATGAAAAAAGACAATATATAAAATCTATCTATCGCAATGGACCGCAGAAAGCAGTCCACTGCGATAGTCCACGGCACACCACATTACAACTGCACATGTGCCCAGCGTGATAGGCAGTGAGCCCATCGCCGCTCTATGCTGATGTATGTGCAGTCTTTGGTCAGTAAGTCGCCTTTTACGACACCCAAGGGAAGAAATGGCATTCTATTAATGAGCTACCAGCCAGCACAGAAAGTGATAGTCACGAAAATAATGATATACTCGTAAGTTGGTATGTGGGCGACGGAGTTTTAATGCACAAATTAGTATGGAGCTATTCTCGATGGTAACCGCGCCGCGTAGGGAGCTCCCACATAATAAAGCAGGGGCAGAAGCCGTGCGTGGTGAAGCAGTGTGGGCCCCACATCCCGGGTCCGTACTCCGTATTAGAAACTTCTCCGCGTCAGCTCTGCACTGCTCATGCGCTGGTGACGAGTCAATATGCCGGCTACGTGACAGAATGAAGTAGGTCTTCTGTTCAGTGATAGTTGGCCATAGTTATAGGTTTATAATGATAGCCATAGCGGGGTAGGTTTCAAGCTCGCAGCTTCCGACCTTCTTCCATAGTTAACGACCTGAAGGATGAGTATAATTTGCAGTTGATGGGAAAACTAACCAACTTAACTACCATTTACCTCGCTGACGACGGTCTCGTAAGGTATGTCGTTGAAGAGGAACTCCCAGCCGTGCTCGCAGGGCTTGGCGGTGGCGTTGGGCGGCGGCGTCAGGGTCTCCAGCACGTGCGTCCAATTGGCGTCGTACACGTGACACCGGTCCCAATCCGGCCCGTCCGCCGCGCCCGGTATTGATAGATTTCGTCTGGTGGAAATGGTAATAAATCTGAGTGCGGCCCTTATTGACAGTTCAACGTGGTGTGCATAGGGCCCTTCTTTTTATTATAATGTCATTTGTAGAACCTACAATAAGTACCTACGCATTGGTTGCTTTTAAGAAGTTTTAGTAAAAGTTGTGTAAGTTTAGCAAAAAGTTGTCTGGCATTACGTATTGTCTTGCCTGCCGATGAATTGCGGAGATGTGATATTTTTTAAGTGACACTGTTCGAATCAAACTTAATTAGTTATGTATGACGTGCCTCTTATCAAGATCTAATGACAAGAGGAGCTGGAGCTAGAGGAGTTTTATAAATTGTTGTTATAAATAGGAGGTGTGGTGTGAACGCTTGTTCATACCCAAAGACTATATTTACACCACACCTTATTAATAGTTAGACTTTTAACTTGTAAAATACCTGAGATCGACGTCCAAGTGCTGCAGCTCAGGCACCTTGCACCAGTGCTGCTGAGGCGTGGCTGCGATGAACATCTGCACGCAGTAAACGAACACGACGGTGACGAAGAACGGCATCATGGCCAGGAACAGCCAGCGCTGATACGTGCCCATCTCGCCCACTTCGCTGATGATGCGCTCCATAATGTCACTGCCGTCATCGTCATTTGGAGAGCCGTCGGCGTCGCCGTTCAGATGTTTTTTTGCCTTAAAACAATAGAATAAGAATAAGTATACAGTACATTTACACCAATATAAACTACTCAAAAGAGAAAGAATAAATCAAACAATAAAAAAAAATATACAAAACTACATGTAAGTAGTTAAAAAATATTAATTAATCATACAACAACAAATAACAAATGACAATATAAAATAAATGGGTAACAAAAAATAAAATAATAAATAAAAATCACCACCCTGTAGCATTAGGCTGAATTTCTCTGAAAAATCAACGCATCTAGGCCTCGTAAATGTTGTTGTTCTTTGCACCTGATACAATGGCCCAATCGTGGTATTATACTTTTTTATACTTATTATCAAAAATCCTGTATATTGTAGTGAAAGAGATCATTCAATATGACTTGTTGATTATCCCTCTACAGCCAAATATGATTTCTAAATAGCAATTTTTATAAGAGGTGTCATGTTTTTCAATGGGAACCTAGGTATTTTATATTCTTGACTTACGTAAACCTGATGTTGAAAGTTATAAGTTGATGAGTGATAAAAGATAATATGTTTGTGTAAGTATGTGTTAACGGAAATGTATGTAATCCGTTATTGTATACAATTCCTAGGAAATGTATGTAAATCCTAAAATCGCCCGGAAATGTGTGAAATAAATTATATAAGACACATTTCCTAGGGCTTCTCTTATACATTTCTTAAATAGCAATCGGAAATGTAATACATTTAAGATATCCATGGGTACGCGGGGATAGCGGGCATTAGCGGGGGATACCTATTAGAGCAGCTAATCTAACTCCTGGTAGTATGTACTATTTTGATTAGAAATGTAGGGCAATCGCGAAGCGCAGCGTAGCAATTGTCTTGAATTTCGAGTTTTTTTTTTATTAGACAACAGAAATACTAGTACTTACAGAAATTTAAGACTTTGTACTGTATGATTGTTACCTGATTGTCTCAACGAGTGCCTTAATAAAAATTATTATTCTCATTTTTACAACGTATTTTATTACAGAAAGTTTATTTATACATTTCCTAATACGATATTGGAATTATATACAATTCCTAGGAATTGTATACATTTCCCAGGATATGTACCTAAGTATGTATTAAATAATTTTTAAAACAATATTTTACACATTTCCTAAATACCTAGCTTTGGAATTGTATACATTTCCTAGGAGTTGTATACAATTCCTAGATTTCATACATTTTCATTTTCTAACATATGAACTAATAATACAATAATGTTTGTATTATAAAAACAAGTGGCTAGTTTGTTTTGATGAGCGGCGTAAAAAACAGTTTTTCAGTCAGCTCTAACTGGTTCTTCATCATCAGTCAACAGTTGCACTACTTGTTACAGGTGGATTGGAAGTTCTCAACTTATTTTAAATAGAAGGATAAAAAAACAAACCTCTACGTGTTCCGAGTCTTGCATTTTCAGTTTGACTAGAGTCCAATATCTTAACTTAAAAACGTACAATCACTAAAAAACTCAATTACAAAATATTCAAGATAAGTTTTGCGTGCCACACTTACACATATTACACTATCACTCATTAAATCTTCAATGAAAACTAAAACATTTGTCCACTACATTTATGCGTAAGTAGTATTCGCCTGTTATGCGTAATTATCCGAGAGCGTATGGCACGTTTAAACGGAACATGCGTAGCCGACGCGCTCTTCCGGCTCCAGCGACGAAGGTGAGGCCCTGATTCGATACTACCGAACCTGGGTCCGTAGCCTCACTACAATTTTGTTGTCGGCCAGCCATTCAACTCAACCAATAGCAAACGTACTTACGCGACTATTTTGACAACGCAGTTTTTTGGAGCTGTTTCAGACCAGCGTTTTTTCGGCGCGACTAAGCTCGCTTTTGAAAGCGCGTATACACGTTTATAATATCCACGCCTTTTGCCACACGCGCGCGCGACAAGTACGAGGGTTGATGCGCATATGCGTAAGTTGCATATTGCTATAGACTGACCCAGTGATAACGGCTCGAACAATTCGAACCAATTAACACGCCGGAATAAGCTAGTGTACGCGCGTTCGGTGTTTTAAAGTGCAAAATGTGGCGCACGTGTAGGCGAGTAAGCCAAAACGAGCTTAATGCATAAACGCGCCGATGAAACGCCGCGCCGCCGGCGACGGTCTGAAACCGCTCTAAGCTGGCACTGAAAGTATCAGCATTTTCGTGATAAGGGTGCGCCATCCATGATAAGGGGAAACCGCGCGTATCACACTTATCTTTTAATCTATCATTGTATAATCTATCATTCACTAACTATAGGTAAAGAAAAAAAAATCACCATAACAGTGTAATGCGAGATTGTTTTACAAATGTATTTATCATAGATTTCGCTTGTATGGTCTGGCCTGCGCTGATTAATCAGCTGTTATGTTAGGTTAAAGATCGTAGTTCTAATGGCCGCCGTTCCATTTACTAATATACTACTAGACTTAAACGAAAGGATGTAGTTTCCCTTTCTATTGAACGCGTTATTGAGCTGTCATGTGTCGGGTTAGAGAAATTTATAATTGTTTATGTATATATCGACCTCCTTCTGGTAATTTTAGTGTCTTTGAGGCTTAGAGCATTCAACCAACTTTGAGGCCACTATGGAAGATGTAATTAAGAAGATTTGTAATTCTAAAACGAAAATAGTAATTTGTGGGGATTTTAATGTAAATTTATTAGAGAGTCATACAACTAGTGTAAGATTAATCTTGTTATTTAAATAATTTGATTTGGATTACCAATTTAGAGAACGGACTAGAATTACAGCAACCACTGCTATCTTCAGATCACTGTGGGCAAAAAATAGCTTTTACTGAATTTGGACACCCTAACTCAGAAGAAATATCTTGTAGACCAGTGACAGAGAAACGGGTTAACATTTTCAAGCAAACCTAACTGCAAAACTTGCATGTTTACCAATAAATGCATTTATACAGGGAAATCCAGATGCTCTTTACAAGCATTTTTTTGATCTTATAAACGGTGAATTTAATAAAACTTTCTCTATTAAAAAGTTTAAATCTAATATTTCAATGAAATTTGGGGATTGGGCTACAGCTGGTTTGCATAAAAGTAGGGCTAAGTTGTATGACTTATATGAGCAGAAAAAATATAATAATAGTCCAAGTTTTCTAGAGTATATCAAAAAGTATTCGAAAACTTTTAGGAAGGCTTGTGCATGTGCCAAGTCATTATTTATTAGTGAAAAAATTTAAAAGTCTGATAACAAAATAAAGGCAACATGGAACTGTATTAACCGTGAAACTGGTAAAATAAAGCCACGTGATACTAAGTTGTCTTTAAGAATAGGCAATAGCATTTTAAGTGAAGACAATAAAGTTGCTGATGCTTTTGAACAGTTTTTTACAAATATACCAATTGCCACAACTATGTTACTCAACTCTTCACCGAGCAATGCAGAAATTCTGTTAAAAAAATATGTACCCATGTGTAATGAAGTGTTCAAATTTAAACACGTAAACTGTAAAGACGTACTTAAATCCTTAAAATCTTTAAAAATAAAAAACACTTGTGATTTGTGGGATATTTCAACAAAAATTATTAATAATGTTATCGAGTCCATTGCGCCTTTTCTTGTAGTCATATTCAATAGCTGTGTTGACGAAGGAGTTTTCCCAGATCTTATGAAGCATAGCAAAGTTCTGCCACTTTTCAAATCGGGTTGTAAAGATGACCCGAGCAATTTCTTTCGATTTTACCTACTCTTAGTAAAGTTTTTGAAAAACTTATCTTAGATCAACTCGGCTCCCACTTCGCTATAAACCACCTTTTCCACAGTGAACAGTATGGTTTTACCAAGGGAAGGTCTACTACTGATGCAGATGTAGCTCTGCTAAAACACATATTTGAGGCTTGGGAGGGATCGCAGAATGCTTTTGGAGTGCTTGTGATCTCTCCAAGGCTTTTGATTGCGTTGAATACAACACCCTTTTAATAAAGCTAAAACACTATGGAGTGCACTCGGATGCCTTGAAATTGATTCAATCATATCTCAGCTGTTGAATCCAAAAAGTTAGCGTGAATGGATCCATATCATCCGGATCTTCTGTGCTAATGGGGGTCCCACAAGGGTCCTTGTCCATTTTTATTCTTAATTTATATTAATGATTTACCATTTTATGCGGAAAACTTTTGCAATATTGTTTTGTTTGCTGACGATACATCTTTGATATTTAAGACTGATCGAAATAAAAACGGTTTTGATGACATCAACAGTGCCCTAACAGATGTGTTGAATTGCTTTACTACTAATAATCTTCAATTTAACGCGAAGAAAACCAAATGTATAAATTTTACTCTACCTAACGTAAATAATATTATAGTAAATAAAATTAAACTGAATGGTGAACTGTTGGACATTGTTGATTCAACAGTTTTCTTAGGTATTACCTTAGATTCAAAAATACAGTAGTACCCTCATATTAGCACCCTTGCGGGGAGACTTATTTCAGCTGCTTACGCTGTTAGAAAAATTTGGCATTTTACAGACGTGGAAACTGCTCATCATCAGCCTGAAGACGTCCACTGCTGAACATAGGCCTCCCCCTTTGACCTCCATCCTGACCGACAACTCGCCACTCGCATCCACCGGTTGCCTGCGACTCTCACGATGTCGTCGGTCCACCTAGTGGGAGGCCTACCAACACTGCGTCTTCCAGTGCGTGGTCTCCACTCGAGAACCTTTCTTCCCCAACGGTTGTCGGTTCGTCGAGCGATGTGGCCTGCCCATTGCCACTTCAGCTTGCAAATCTTACGAGCTATGTCGGCAACTCCGGTTTTTTGGCGAATATCCTCGTTTCGGATTCTATCGCGCAAAGAAACTCCGAGCATAGCTCTCTCCATTGCTCGCTGTGTGACTCTGAGCTTTTCTAAAAGGCCAACAGTTAAGGACCACGTTTCGGTGCCATATGTCATCACCGGCAACACACATTGGTTAAAGACCTTTGTCTTTAGGCACTGCGGAATCTTCGATGCAAAGATATCTCGTAATTTCCCGAACGCTGCCCATCCGAGTTGGATTCTCCGGGCGACCTCTTTGTCGAGGTTGGACCTACCTAACTGGACAATCTGTCCTAAGTAGGTGTAGTGGTCGACAACTTCGATAGTATCGCTCCCAACAATTACCGGTACGGGTTCAACATGGACATTCGACATGATCTTCGTCTTGTCCATGTTCATTTTAAGACCCACCTGTTGGGATACGATATTGAGGTCGCTGAGCATGGTGTTGAGGTTCTCCAGCGACTCCGCCATTATGACTATATCATCGGCAAAACGAAGGTGAGTGATGTATTCGCCATTAATGTTGATGCCGAATCCGTTCCAATTCAAGAGCTTGAAAACGTCCTCCAACGCATTTGTGAACAGTTTCGGAGATATGACGTCTCCCTGTCTCACACCTTTCTGCAATTGGATTGGTTTCGTACTCTCGTCTTGTAATCGGATCGACATAGTAGCGTTTCTATACAAACATTTCAACACTTCGATATACCTATAGTCGATATGGCAACGCTGGAGGGACTGCAACACAGCCCAGGTTTCGATAGAATCGAAGGCTTTCTCGTAGTCCACAAACGCTAAACATAAGGGCCGATTATACTCCTCAGTCTTCTTCTGTATAATCTGGCGGAGCGTATGTATGTGGTCTATGGTACTAAAGCCTTTTCGGAAACCGGCTTGTTCGGGAGGCTGGAAGTCGTCAAACCTGCGTTCGAGACGGTTCGTAATGACTCTCGAAAACAGCTTGTACACATGGCTCAGGAGTGAGATGGGTCTATAATTCTTCAATAAGGTGTTATCGCCTTTCTTGAAGAAGAGCACCACCGCACTCCTGTGCCATGCTTCTGGCGTAGTACCTTCGAGCATGACGGAATTAAACAACTTCTGGAGGACTACGAGTATCGGTTTTCCACCCGCTCGCAGAAGTTCAGTGGTAATTCCGTCATCACCCGGCGCCTTGTTGTTTTTAAGCTGTTTAAGAGCCATACTAATCTCATACAGGCTGATGTCAGGGATATCTTCGGTATAGTGTCGGGTTAACTTAGCTCTGGTGTCCTGAGCTGTACCAACAGCGGGCTCTTGTGTTGAGGTGTACAACTGTCCATAAAACCTCTCGAGCTCTCTCAGAATCTCCGGCTTCGACGAAATGACACTGCCGTCCTCGATCTTCAGCTTAGTCATTTGGCTCTGACCAATAGACGAATTCTTTGCGAACACTTTGGCGCCTTGGTTCCGTGCAATTGCGTCCCTAATGCATTTAGCACTATAGGAGCGCAGGTCGTGTCGCACAGATTTCGAGATTCGTCTATTGAGTTTGCCATATTCCGACATATCAGCTGAAGATTGCAGTATCATTTCTTTCCGGTCTTCCATTAACTTAATGGTTCCGTCTGAGAGCTTTTGAGGCTTTTTCCGGCGTGGGGTCTTAAAGAACTTAGACCCCACAGCTTGGACAGTTTCCACAAGCCCGCTGCTGATCTCGTCCACAGTTTCGCACTCGGCTAGGCACTGGAAGCGATTTTGGAGTTCGAGTTGAAAGTGTTCCGGGCTCTGGATCTGGGCAGGGCCAGGACGGAGTGTGGACTTCACCAGACGTGACCTCTCGAGCTTGATGTTGATATTCAGCCTCTAACAATCCGGTGATCGCTACCGGTTTTCACCCTACTGATCACGGAGACATCACTGAATATACGCTTCTTGGTCGTCATGATGAAGTCGATCTCATTTCTGGTTGAACCATCGGGGCTTATCCACGTCCACTTCCTGGTTGGTCGCTTCCGGAAGAAAGAGTTCATCAAAAAGAGTTCCTCCTTCTCCATAAAGTCGACCAACCGTTGGCCCCTTTGGTTCCGCTGTCCATATCCATATTGCCCCACTCTCAACTCATCGCCGTTCCTTGTGCCTACCTTTGCATTGAAGTCCCCCATAACAACGGTGAAGTACGTTTCGGAGGAATGTATGGCTTCAGATATCTCCTCATACAGAGCCTCTACTTCTTCGTCAGGATGTGTCGAGGTTGGTGCATATACCTGTATGACCTTCAGCGAATACCGATCGGTGATTCTGAGTATAAGGTACGCAACTCTACCTGACACACTATCGACCTTGATAACGTTGTTAACAAGGGACTTGTGGACGAGAAACCCAACACCACCCTGGGATTTTCGTTCTCCTTCCCGGAAGAAGAGCATGTTGCCAGAATCAAGGACTACCATATCCTGCCCCTCTCGTCGGATTTCTGATAGTCCCATGATGTCCCACCGCAATCTGCTCAATTCTTCCTCCAGCTCTACAATCTTTGCATCGGTCCTCAACGTGCGGATGTTGTGTGTTGCCAGGGCCAAGGTTCGTTGGTGGGTGTGTGGGTAGCCGAGCAACTGCCGGTGATTCTTCGCACCCCCTGCTCCTCCGTTACCTGACCAGCTACCCGTTGGGCCAGGGATAAAGGAGCTGCCGGGGACTGGGGGCCGTGGGCAAATATTGTCTGTCATGGGGGGGGGGGGGGGGGGGGTTTGCCATAATCCCCACGCTTGGCAGGCGGCTTGGGGATCGCAGCGGGTCACCGTTTAGCTAGAGGACGCTGCGGCCCGTCCTCCGGTGGCTGGTCGTAGTTTTAGGACATACCCGGGTCCGAAACTGCTCGATTAGTCTATTTTATTTACTTTCACAGTGTTATGTCCTATGGTATTCTACTTTGGGGTAAAGCAGCAGATAAAGAAACCATTTTCATTTTACAGAAAAGAGCAATAAGGTCCATATATAACCTAGGATCACGTAACTCCCTGAAGGAGCTGTTTAAAGAAATAAATATTCTTACAGTTGCATCACAATTTATTTATAACTGTATTGTTTACGTGCGTCAAAACATATCTCTTTTCAAAAAAAATTGCGATATACACAAACTAAATACTAGAAATAAGTATAAACTTGTAATTCCTAAATTTCGACTTTAGAAAGTTTATGGATCATTTATGGGGCAAAGTGTCATAATTTACAATAAAATCCCGAACGATGTTATAATTTTGCCCTTTGACAAATTTAAGACACATGTTAAGGACAAACTTTTAGAAAAGGGCTATTACACTGTAAGCGATTACATCAATGACAAAAATGCATGGAATTAACATTCCTCTAGTTTCGCACACATTGTTCTAATGCGTTCATAGTGCCCGAGTAAAACTTTTAGATTCACTTTTGTTTTTATCTTTTATTTTATTATAAAATTGTTTTATGATTATTGATTGTATAATTTGGTAACGACATATTGTTTTGTAAATGTCGTTACTTCTATATTATTATAAAGCTGTGGAGTTTCTTGTGCCCGTTCTTCTCCACAGCTAAAAGACTTAATAAATGGGTTTTTCCTGTGCCTATCCATCCATCCATAAACAAAAAAAAATTGACGATTCAAAATGCTTATTTTAAGCTTACTGAATAGGTACTTTGATTTGATTTGAAATGTATAACCATTGCTTATACTGTTGTTGTGTAAGTTTACGCAAACGCTACACATTGAAAAGATTAATTGCATTTGTGAGCCTAACTCAATGATATTTTATGGTCATTGGCCTAACTTCCCGAAATTGACGTGGTACCAGCACCAGCACCACAGTCATGGAATAGGTACCTAGTTAGTAAACTGCGCGCGGGTCGCCTGTTTTCTACTGTTTCTCGACCTGGATCTTTGATTTAACGTATGAACTAATTCGCGTTTAATTACAACATAATTTAGACGAACACCTAAAAGTCTTTGTGTGACTACTGACCTTGTAAATAGTTCGAAACGCCAGAATAAAGTGCCAGAACAAAGTAGGTATAAAAATATAGAATTTATGGTAGTAAGTAAAGTAAAGTGTTTTATTTTATGACATAAAATCGTAATGAAAAGGATTTTTAACAAAACAAATATATTTTTGTTCTGCAGTCTACGTTACAAGATTCGTGGCCACAGAGAGATTTCATTTATGGACGGTATTTATTTCAGTCTACTTGTGATGACGAACAACAGGTATAAGGGTTCAAACGTTAAAAAAAAATCATATACTTAAATATAAACGACTACACGTTGTTGTTTTCGCATGCAGTAATGTACATAGTGATTTTGTCGTTTGGGTCTCGAGATCTTGCCTCAGCCTGCATGCCTTGGCCCCGTTGCATGGCGTTTGACTTCGAAATATCGTTCAAGGTGTAACGACACATTTAGGTTTAAGACTTCATAATATTCTTTGTTGCCGACATTTGATTGTATCTTAAAACAGTCATGTTCATGTTACAGATCGGTCGACAAGAATCTGCAGTTAAGTATAAGTATAATGGTACAGCTGATTTTCTTTTCAGAATTTTGGAGTTGTTGTGTAAGTTGTTCTTTGGACTTTATAGGATGGTTCACTAAATAGCTCAACACCGAAAAATTTTCACCCGTGGCTAACGAGGTGAGAAAAAAACTCACTGATTTCCTTATGGACAATGTGATGTATCAGTAAGCGATCTTTTTCCTTGTTCGTTAGTCGACTTTGAAAACTTTTTTTTTGTATTAGAAAGAAGCAAACGAGCAGTCGGGTCCCCTGATGGAGAGCAATCACCGCCGCCCATGGGCACCCGCAAAACCAGAGGAGTCGCAGATACGTTGCCGACCCTTAAGAAAGGAATAGGAATTGCGAGGGGGGAGGGGCCTCCGGAACTCTCACTAGTAGGGGTACGGTACATATTCTAACTAGTTTAGTGGTGGTATGGCTTGTTCAGTTCTATATCCACCTAGGCTGCTACTACTGTAGATGGAGATATAAGATCATTATCTTATCTAGGCGTATCTCCATTACAGTTAGCAGATTGATATGCTCGGACGCGACGGTAAGAGATAAGATATTATAGGTTCAGGGAGTAGTTGATAATTCCAGGTGAAGTGCACTTCCAACCGCCATCCCGCATTGTTTCGTGGTAGGGTACGGTTTAATGCCCTCATGAGCTGTTGCCAATGTGGGACAACCTTTGCCCAGCTGTGAGACCTTTATAGGTGATACGGCCTTATCGCTATCAGGCAGGTGAGGTGTAGGTGTAGGTCAAGCGCATCTCCGTTGTAGAATAAAAAGAAGTTCATGATTTTAGGGTTCTATTAATTAGTCTTACAGCAAGACACGCAAAACAAGAATTCAGTTAATTACTTATTAATCAAAATCAAAGTAATTTTATTATTGAGTGCAATCGTAAATTATTTCAGATCACTAAGTCTAAAGCTGTTTTTGATTCGTCTCTTTGATAATCGACTGTACCTACAGCCCATCATTACTTATCGCAAAACATATCTTTTTAATATTCGACACGTATACCTATTCGATTTCAAAATAAAATGGTATACCTACGAGGGTAAAACACCTAGTAGTGAACCCTGAACCGTAGCCTTTACAGACATTATTTCAATGTAAATAGTTTTAAATGTGTTTGTTAACATGTAAACATTTTCACTCAATTTGATCTAAGTCATCTGGGTGATAAGTACTGAAACATAGGAAAAGAAGAAAAGAATAGAAGCTGTAGCTGACAAACTATTTGTTTGCACTTCCGACAGCGACGTCTACTCGTGTAGTAAAGTGCCCTACCTATTTTGTTTTATCCTCTTGTAGGACATTTTAGCTATTTTTTATTTAAAGCTCATTATGCAACCTTTCAATCAATATCCTTAGATTTTGTTTACTTATAGTAAGCAACATTAATAAACTATAGTTACCTATTTAAAGTTTAGATTTTCTAGTAAAATACTGACCAGTGAGCGGTTTACCCTATAATATTGCACAATCACGCTAGCATTGCTAAATATTCTAGGTATATTAATTCATGACTCATGATCTAATCTTTGATTATTTAAGTTAATATGTACAACCTACACTCGTGACTGCCGATTACTTACACTTGAGGAGCGTCATTTCAAAAGGACTTATTTCCACTTTTGGAAAAAATGTAACTAAGTATAACTATAATCCATTTTTAGCTTTCGTTTGCATCTCTACACATTTGACATTTAATTCACGTATTCAAAACAATTAAGCTTATTTCCACGACATTTGCTCACATTATTTAGAACATAAAAAACGTTTTTACAAACCGACTTATTTCCAATACGGGTGAATTTTAACAGGTTCGTTAAAATCTTCATTTCCGTGGACTTTTTTATCTTTAAGTTTTTAAAATTTCGCGTTTATTAAAGTTTTTGATAATGTATATATTCTTGCTTAATATCTGGTAGATAACTTAAAAAACTAACGAGATATACAAGATTAAAATTTCGTGCCACGAAACATGCGTGCACGGAAATTAAACAAGCATCCACGGCAATGAAAGAACTGTATTACAGGTAAAGATGTTTTCTTTGCTTAATCATACAGGTGCTTATCATTTCATATAATGACAAATGAACTAAATTCAAAAGACATCGTTTATTGGATATAATTTTTACTTGTTCTAAATAAACTTCCTATAACAACATCACGTATATTATTCATTTGATAAAATACTCATATTCTATAACTTAATTTGATATAGGTAATTTTTGCTTATAAATAAAAATTGCATTTTAACCCTAAATCGATTTCGAATATTGTCATAAAAAGTAAATTCGTTGTGTTTTCGTTAACAGGTTCACTGTCCAAAAATAAAACAATAGGTTAATCAATTGTTATGGACCATATGTGGTCCGAGGGACATTTAACCTGTTAAGTTTATGCTAAAAAAGTCAGTGACAGAAACGAATCGCGGCAAAACCGACTCTACGTAGACTTGTTTGCCCTACGCTAAAGTGTAATTTTAAGCCCGCGTGGGACCGCCAGAGTCCCGACGCGCCGGAGCCGTGACAGAAACCATTCCTGCCTGCCTGCATCCTGCATGCCTGCTTGCATGCTGCATTCTTGCTTGTATGCTGCATGCTTCCTTGCATGCTGCTTGCTTATTACATGAATAAGGTTTTATATCATTAGATTATCATATCAAATGTAAATTATATCAATAGTACATTATATCAAATAATATTATAGAATCTAAAATTATATTAAATGTTTATTATATTATTAAGTTAGTTTTTATATCACATGAAATTTCATTTAAAAATGAAGTTATGTTATCTTATTATTATAACGTTAGACCATAAGTATTTATAACAAACAATACACACCCAATCATACCATCGCAATGAAAACATAAGTCACGGAAATGAAACACCTGGCCACGGCAATGAAACTAAACTGTTTTACAAGGCATAGTAATGAATTTTTTTTCATTACCGTGTCTTTTTTTCATTGCTAAATGGTGTTCTATCGAATGCTTAATCAAGAGGACAAACTTATTCAAATAGAAGTTATACCTATCCACGGAGATGAAAGAAAAAGTGTCCAGTAACATAATAAATGGAATACTTACTTTATGGCGCGAAAATGCAGGCACGTCTGTATGTTCTTCCACGTCGAGCACTTAGGCGGCACTGATATGCAACGTTTAGCGCACAGGGGGGAGGACGCAAGTCGTTAGATAAAACAATATTCTTAAACATGTTTAGGACACGGCGATGAATGGTAGTTCTGGGACAAATGAATTATTATTAACCATTGGTTGTATTGTTTAAATATTTGAATAAATGAATCCCGTAACAATACTTTTACTATTCGCGTATCAAATAAAATTAGGTTTTAATATAAATAACCAGTAGATTTTTATCAATGAGGTACAATACACATCAAGGTGGACAAACACGGCAATGAAAGATTTCGAGGTTTAATAAATTTTTTGGAGTACCTATTAATCCTATTAATAAAATATTTAGTGCCACACATATATGACTATTTCACCTAACCAGTAAAGGTCTGTTCAAACCTGAGCGGTATACGCTACCGCTGTGGGTAGCGGCAGCAAAAATACCGCGCAGGTCGCTCTAGCCGCGGAACTTTATACTAAATACCTGAGCGAAACCCGCGCGGCAACCGCGCGTTAAATACCTTTATCCACAGCGGCAGCGAATACCGCTCAGGTTTGAACAGGCCTTAAAAAATGTTAGAACATTATAAATAACTATGTTTTTAGTACCGATTTCATCGATGCCACGTATTTTTTGGTCCCGGAAAATTCACCCACATAATTCAAGTCTAGTCAATTTTCTCTAGCAAACAGATTTATTTCCATTTCACACATTTTTTAAAGCAGAAAAATATCGTTTTGTGTGGTTTTATAATAAATATCTGGCGACTCAAGTGGCCGAAAAGGCCTAGAAGCCATAGAACCACAGACAGTATACGCACATGAATAAATACCCTACAGAATGCACGCTGCCCATAAGCGGCCCGCTGTAGGTGTACTCATACAAAAGCGCGGCGATGTGTGCGTGACCTCTCACCGACAGGTTCACCGACGCGCCGCCGTGGTAAAAACTGGTTTGCGCCGGTCCAGTTGTGGTATGACGGACAGGGCCGCACGTTCGCGCGCATTAGATGAGATTCAGTTATTCGAGTAATTTTGTTGACGAATTTGGGATTTTACCATTACAGTGTTGAAATATTTATTTACATACATACACATAATCATTATCCCTGAAGGGTTTTTTATTACAAGCTTTTATTTAACTTGCAATGTATGTAATGTATGTACTTATCTTTTGCTCGGGTTGAATTTTGCAACTCAATTTTGAAGCAGATATCTTCAACCGATTGAGCTGAAATTTTGCATACATGTGTAAATCGCGTGACAATGCAATATTATGATAACATGGTGCTGACCTGATGATGGAGCTGGAAGGTGGCTATAGGAACTTCGCAATGAAACGACACAGCCTCATCGAGCTTGGGCTCGTTTGAATCGTCTTGACGAGTAGTTTGTCTTTCAATGGTAACCAGGGTCTGATGATGGAGCTGGAAGGTGGTCATAGGAACTCTGTAATGAAACGACGCAACCTCATCGAGTTTCGGCTCGTTTGATTCGTCTTGACGATTTCTTTGGTGCTAGATGGTAACCAGGGTCTGATGATGAAGCAGGAAGATGGCCATAGGAACTCAGTAATTAAACGACATAACCCCATCGATATGGGCTCGTTTGATTTGTCTTGACGAGTACTTTGGTGTTAGATGGTAACCAGGGTCTGATGATGGAGCTGGAAGGTGGCCATAGGAACTCAGTAATTAAACGACATAACCCCATCGAGTATGGGCTCGTTTGATTTGTCTTGACGAGTACTTTGGTGCTAGATGGTAACCAGGGTCTGATGATGGAGCTGGAAGGTGGCCATAGGAACTCAGTAATTAAACGACATAACCCCATCGAGTATGGGCTCGTTTGATTCATTTTGACGAGTTCTTTGGTGCTACATGGCCATAGAAACTCAGTAATTAAGCACACAACCGCGTCGAGTTTGATTAGTTTTACCTGTTTTTGATGGGTAGTGAGTGGTGGTGATTTGGAAGACGTGAATAAATTCTGTAGTATACCTTGGTACATGTTCAGTGAGATGAACAGATGAAAATTAGTTATCCCTGGATACGTTCCCAGGGATAACTTATAAGTAAAAAATAATTAAAAGTAAAATACCTTTTTAAAAAAACAAGCTTTTATTTAAATGCGCTAAAAAGAAAAAATAAATTTTACTTTAAAACTTGTACTAACAACTTATATCGTCATTACACAATTTATTTGATAATTAAGGTTGTTCGAGATTTACTATATATGAACAAGTAAATTAAATAACTTGATGCGATTGTTTTTAACTATTAAAATTTTCAATCTAAGAAAATACGAGTACATAAATCTCGCGACAACCTTTTATATCATTATAAATTGTGTAATGACGCTATAAGTTGTTAGTAAAAGTTTTAAAGAAAAAGTTTATTTTTTTCTTTTTAGCGCATTTAAATAAAAGCTCCTTTTTTAAAAAGGTTTTTTACTTTTTTTTTTAATTAGGACTGCCAACATTGTTACATTACAGCTTATATCTAAAATGGTAATGTGAATAATAATAGGTACAATGCAACAACATTATAGGCAAACACAACATGACAATAATGAAAAATAATCGGAAATAATTTCGGGAAAATTATATGAACATTAGTTAATTGAATCAGTACTACAAAGAATTACAAAAGAATCACATTAAAAAAACAAACATAAAATTAAGAAACATAAAATTATATTAATAATTAGTCAGAGACTAGGCAATGAGGACAGCA
Organism: Scoparia ambigualis; assembly: GCA_963921215.1. Lineage (NCBI taxonomy): Eukaryota > Metazoa > Arthropoda > Insecta > Lepidoptera > Crambidae > Scoparia > Scoparia ambigualis. The sequence continues at coordinate 5,735,318 of OY992503.1, forward strand.
AAAGCAGTCCTCTACCATAGTCCACTTTTCACCAAATTGAGACTGCACATGTGCTCAGCATGACAGGTGGTGAGCCCATCGCCGCTCTAAGCTGTTGGATGTATGTGCAGTGTTTAGTCCGTTAGTCGCCTTTAACGACACCCAAGGGAAGAGAGGGGGTGGTAGTATATTCTTTCATCGCTACGCGACAGGGTTAATTATTTATATAATATCGATTATGGGACATTCGTGTTTAATCTAAATATATAAAACAAAGTCGGGTTAGTTACACAATTCCCAACTCTTGCACCGTGTGTATGAATAATTTCGGGAAAAAAAAGGATATTTCTTTTTTTTAATATTTTAAACATTTAGTTAAGATACTGCTTTATAGATTCGTAATATTTGATTATTTGCGGAGGACGCGGGTTCGATTCAACACAGAAGACAAATTTTTCAACGTTTCGTTATCTTTGAACTAATTTAAATTTAGTATGTGTCAAATTACACTAATCCTTATTTTATACCTTTTGACATACACGTTTTATTATGTACCTCTACCTACTTACCTTATTTTATTTATCCTCCCTAATTTTTTAAACGTGCAACGGGTGTCAGCCCTATCAGAATAGGTATGAATTTTGCGCGTTGATAAAGAATCATACCATGTTCGATAGCTAAAACCATAACGATTGTTTTGATGTGCACATTATTAGGAAGAAGGATGATTACGAAGAGTAATAACAACATTTTTAGCACCAAAAAAATCCTATGCAAAAAAAATGGCGAACCGTCAAAATTGTCAACAATTTCATTTTTTTACTTAAGGTTCTCGTACACTATGCCATAGTTTCAACTGCTCTACGGATCAATTGATATCCATACAGCCACCTCAAATTTTCTTGCGGAACTACGAACTAGGTGCAGTGGGCAACAACCTTATCAAAGAACGTTGCCGTGTTTATGGCGCTTGGTCAGAAAAAAAATTTAGTTGCAATGTCACTGTCTACGAATGTAAACAAACTTATCCAATCTTTAACGATAATTAGTTTGCGATTGTTTTGATGTGCACTTATTTAGGAAATATGGTGAGTAGAAGAGTATTTCGACATTTTTAAAGACGCTTACGCTGCAAAATTCCGTTTTGGCGAACTGTCAATTTCGTCAATTTCATTATTTTTTTCTGTGAAATTTTTTGTGGCAATATATAGATTTCTTTTACTTGTATGATGAATTAGTAACCACAGAACCACCTCAAATTTTTTCACGGACCCACGTACTACGTGCTTTGACCTATTAAAACGGGTAGGTTTAGTTACCATGGACGGTTGGAGGTTTAAATGCTCGGTGAGTAAACCTACCGTGGACGTTTCGCACTTATTTTTTCCGGGTGAGTAAAACTACCGTGGACGTTTGAGTGGTTAGAGAGCTTGCACTCTGTAGGGTAGTTACTCGTGTGGTATACGTCTGTGCATGAACCGAAAAAAAGTTGCTATTTTTTTAAAATCCTACTGTCAGATTGTGACAGGTTGTGACAGGGAACTTATCAAAGAGGCTTAATTTCCTGTAGTTCTCAACAAAGTGACTTATTTCCAAATTATTGAGTACCTAATGTTTTCCTTTTACAAATAAAATTTAAAATTAATGTGCTAGTATCATAATGAGCGAAATACGATTCTTGTTTGCGCGCTTTTTTATTTCCTTGTGTGAGAGGGTAGTAGCACCCTAATTGGCTATTGGTGTACCGTGCACACAAGCAAATTCGCGGCGCGTCCCAGCATTCCTCACGACTGTCATACCAGTTGCAAATTCACCGCTGAGCTGAACGCCCGCTCGTTCGCCCGCCGCCGCCGCCGCCACCGCCGCTCGCCGCCCGCCGCACGCTCCGCCCGCGCGATCCGTATCATTCACCGTCGCCTTAGCTAGCTGCCATAATCCAGGGTGCTGAAGACGCCGATTACCAGGTTAGTGTTGCTGCTTATCTTACGCAGGGGAACACTTGAAGACCGTTGCCTCCGCCCTTGGCTTCCTTCGTTTTAAACTGCCCCATATATTTATTTATATATATGTGATAACAGCCCCGCTCATACAGTCCACTTCGCCTAGCATATTTTACCCGCCCTCCAGTAAAACGGAGACACCAATTCTCTTTTATGGAGCCATAAAAAAATTAAGTAAGTATGTAACACATTAAATCACATGAAGGTTTTTTGCATTCATTGAAAAATCTGATAGGGTGGAAATAAGGGGTTGGCTTTTGAATCGAGTCGCCTGAATTTGAAGAAACTAACACTGTGGGAGGGGGGACGGGGGGGGGGGGCTAAGGGGTTCTTAAATAAAGGTTTATTAACATTTTAGCTGCCGCAGTTCCTTTAAAATATGAAAAAAATCACTTGCAAGTTTTGTCAAAATCGGCTCTATACACGAAAAATTACACGTATTTAAACTCAAACTCAAAATATATTTATTCAATAAACTCAATTAATAAGTACTTTGAATCGTCCAAATTTTTAACCTACCACCCATTCAGGACGTCATTTTTTAACTGTGGCAAAGAACGGGCGCAAGAAACCACAGAGCACAGAAGCAACGACATTTACAAAAAAAAAAGCTATGTCGTTACCAGGTCATAAAATACAAAATAATAACTTGAATGTAAAATATACGGTACTATAAATTAATTGTATACAATTAGAAATAGCTTTTGGAGTACTTGGAGCATTTCAGTTCAGAGGCAAGCTGTTTTGTCTTCAATGTAATCTGACACTTTATAATAAACTTTTTATATAAAGCTTTTCTTTGATATGGATTTTAAATTTATCAAGATCTAATTTCTGAATGTCAATTGGTACTTTGTTGTAAAATCGTACACACAGACCCTTAAAAGAATTATTTATTTTATGAAGCCTAGTTTAAGGTACTGCTAATTTGTTCTTACTTCTTTAAATTGTGAATATCACTGTTTTTTGAAAACATATCAATATTTTTATGAACATTCATGAGATTTTCATAAATATATTGTGATGCAATTGTCATTACACTTATATCGTTAAATCTCTCTCTGAGAGAGTCACCATGCAGCTTATTAATTGCTCGAATAGCCCTCTTCTGCAGCCCAAAGATAGTTTGAATGTCGGCAGCATTTCCCTACAGTAAAATGCCGTACGACATGACACTATGAAAGTAACTGAAATAAACTAATCTAGCTGTATGAACGTGAAGCAATTTAGAGGGCTAAACCTCCTACAATTAGTATGTAGTGGTTTAGTCCCTGCTTCAGATTAGGAATGAAACAGCGTATAGGTAACAAAGTTTATTCCTATTCTTTTAAAAAGAATTTACAATACTCTCAGGGAGGGTATACGGATCGCTCACTCTGCCCGCTTGAGTAGGGCTTAAATAAAGTACTTAGCTTCGGCTAATCTTCCTGAAGGACGGTGTGCAGAGGCGAAAGCTAGGCTGCGTACACGGAGACCGCGCCGACAGGAAACCGGAACCCGCAGAGGTAGTCACCCGCAGGAACCGGTGGATAGGTAGACTGCGGTAGGGCAGCGGTAGTTTGGCTGCGGTAGGGCAGCAGTAGTTTGGCTGCGGTAGAGCAGCAGTGGTGGCAGCAGACCAGGAAGAAATAACAAATATTCAACTTGAATCATTTTGTTATATTGCTGTGTTTTAATTTTACAGATATTACTAGTGTTTTAAAGTGTTTGGTAAATGCACAGATTGTTAGTGTTTAACGTAAAGCCTAAATTAATATAAGTAATTCGTTTAAAGTCCTGTTACCTTAAAGTTCCGGTGGAAGACCCCTGGAGGGTTCTTCCACCGGGTTCCTGCCACCCCCTGGTCTGCTGCCACCGCTGCTGCTCTACCGCAGCCAAACTACTGCTGCCCAACCGCAGCCAAACTACCGCTGCCCTACCGCAGTCTACCTACCCACCGGTTCCTGCGGGTACTACCTCTGCGGGTTCCGGTTTCCTGTCGGCGCGGTCTCCGTGTACGCGGCCTAGCTTTCGCCTCTGCACACCGTCTTTCAGAAAGATTAGCTAAAGCTAAGTCCTTTAATTATTTAAGCCCTACTCAAGCGGGCAGAGTGAGCGATCCGTATACCCTCCCTGAGAGTATTGTAATTTCTTTTTAGAAGAATAGGAATAAACTTTGTTACCTATTCGCTGTTTCATTCCTATTGTGAAGCAGGGACTAAACCGCTACATACTATTGTAAGAGGTTTAGCCCTCTAAATCGCTTCAGTGGCGCCCAACTCGCTCAGGATTGCTCGCTCTGTGTCGTTTTTTAGGTTTTAACAAATATTTTTTACAGTGAAAAGTGGGTGTCAGTGAATTTTGGTTTTTATTTTGTGATTGTGCACTGTGTGTCTCTTGAATCTAATCACGCAGTAAGTTTATAGTATTGTATTCATCCCTATTAATTTTAAAACTGTTTTCAACAGTATTAATTTACAAAATCTTAATATTTTTAAAATTTGAACTCTGTAAATAGTTTTTTCTGACACCCACTTAAATTATATTGTGTTTCTTTTATTTTATTTTCGCTGAGTTTCTATTGAACCGGCTCTAGACAGCTCACCTAGGTTTAGAATTCTCGATTAGACCATGGCAGAATACACTATAAATTTTTTATCGCTTCAAAAAGTTGAGCTGGAATATGAGGTTGCTTTACGGGGTGCTATCCCTGGTGATTCTGTAATGGAGTTACGGAGGCAAACTATAAAGCTTTCTAAGGAGCTTCCCTCCGAAGATATTTTAGTATCCCATTTGGATCCGGATAAGGATATGGAGGGTATTGATCTTGCTCTGAATAAATCTTTAAAAAATTTAAAAACTCTCAAATCTAACGTTGATAAAAACTTGTTTTGTAGAACAGAAGTATAGTTGAACCACATTTATCACCGCATTAATAGGGTCGTAGTCGACGACGATGAGGACTTGGTGGAGTGTAGGAATAATTTCGACTCCCAATACAAAATTCTATTGTCGCTAAAACCTGAAACTGTTAAACAGCCAACATCGTCCCAAGGCTTGATTGATTTAGAGAAATCGATAATAAATTTAAATATTGAACGTAACGCCTCGGCTGATTTTAATAAAATAATATTTAACGGTAAAACATGTGTGCTATCATTCATACAAAGGGTTGACGAGTATATATATTCTAGAAGTATTTCTCACGATAAAATATTGTCATTCGGCTATGAAATTTTTGTTGACGATGCTCTACATTGGTTTAGGTGTGTAAGACCTTACATCACCAGTTGGTCTGAATTGGTGACACTATTAAAATCAGAGTTCAGCCCGCAAGATTTTGACTATAGATTTTTGGCTGAAATTCGTTACCGTACACAAGGTAGGGACGAGTCCATATACGTCTACCTAGCAATAATGGACGGTATGTTTTCACGTTTATCGAAGCCCTTGTCGGTAGGGGATAAATTAGAAATTTTATTGCATAATGTAAGACCGTGCTACGCCAATGCTTTGGTCGCGGCTTCGCCTATTTTTTCAATTAGTGCACTTAAGGTGACTTGCCAATACTATGAGAGGGTACAATGCCAATTCACAAATTTCCACGAGCCTCCAGGTCCTAGTGCTCAAACTCTTGCTCCTGAGTTTTCTTATCGGGGGAATAATAATTCTACTTCACCTGCAAACAGGAACGGCGTTGTTAAGTTGTACGGCAGTGCTCCTAGCAAATCCTTCGTCGCGGCTATTGAATATATATATATTTTTTTAATTTATATTATCATGCGATCAGTCGTTTGACTATAAGCAGATGAGCTGAAGTAATTTAGGCCCGTATTACAGGACAAGACTCAAGCCTTGATCTCTACTTAAAACTAGTTTTAGGTACAGTTTTAATTTTAGAACGGTGCTTGAGCAGAGCTTCGACAAACTAAACTCAAACTTAGATTACGCTAATTTTAAAACGATGCTCGAGTACTCGACTCAGATTATAGCTTATTTTAAAACGGTGCTTGACTGAAAATCTCTGCTCCAGTCAGGATTTAATCTTAGTTTGCGTAAACAAGTATGGTCGAGGGCACTCTTGAGCAGAGATTTTGTCGATTTCTTGACGAGAAAGTGAAGCGTCATCATGTCTGCAGTTTTGTTTTATTTTCTATAATTTGTGTTTTGTCGAATATTAATCCTACTAATATTATAAACGCGAAAGTTTGTAAGTATGGATGGATGTTTGTTACTCTTTCACGTAAAAACTACTGAATGGATTTAGATGAAATTCGGCATACAGATAGTTTATAACCTGGATTAACACATAGGATACTTTTTATCCCGATATTCCTATGGGAACGGGAACCACGCGGGTGAAACCGCGAGCGGCCGCTAGTGTGTAATAATGGTGGATTATTAACTGTTGTGTTCGTGAACGTGCATGAGTGTTGGTAAATAAAACAAAACCGTGCAACATCACTTTTCAAATTCTCTCGAGAAGTCCTAGTGAGCTCTCATCTTTACTGAAAGTCAAGGGTTTTGGGTCATTTAAACAGTCACTTGTCTCAGTTTAAGGAAGGCTAATGTTTCGTCGAACATATCGTCGAATGGCGAAGCGAGCAGCGAGCACGCATGTGGAACTGTAGTATTAGTATTATGTACTCGGACCAAATTTTTGGTCCGAGAGTAGGTACATAGATTATAGTAAATAAACCAAAAGGAATAGAGAGCCAAGTTGGCGCAATATGTTGCCATTGCACAGACGTATGCCATTGCCACCCTTAATTGACGGCTGCCATATTTGAATGCTATCGTGCCACCCTCTGCAATTTGGTGTGAAATTATACGCCTTTATAGATATATACCTATCTATAGGTACGTATGCAACTGTTTATTCGCTGAGCACCTAAAGTCGATTCTAAAGTCTAAATACATAACAAGTACAAAACAAAAAATATATAAAAATTTTGTGTTGATTGTTACGTATTTGGATTTTCACAAGAAGTTGTCAAAAGAGTGATTTTGCCGCAGATTGACGAAGGCTTTCGAAAACCCCGTAATCGTGGTCTGCCATTAGCTCCTGAACTACAAATCCTTGTGTGCTTACTTTTTTATAAAACTCTAAGCAGCCTTCTTGGCTGCAGTGGTAACGGAGTCCGTCTTTTTATATAAATTTGAAGTGAGTGACAGCGACACTGACTTCACGTGCAACTCCGTTTTACGAAATAACTTACTGCGTTGACAACATTACCTTAAAAATCTTATCAATATTTCTATAATTGTAAGCACAAATATCTTATTTAATAAAAATAACGGTCAATGCAACTCATAAAAAATATAAATCACATTGCGAAACAACATTTACGTTTTCCAATTTTATTCTAATTATGCGTAAAATGAAACTCATTCTGCATAAATTATGTTTTGTAATAGGAAACAGATTCTAACCATAGCTAAACATAAGTCTCTACCTAATCTGTGCAAAGCTCATGAAAGCTCTGCTTGAGCATTACTCCAAGTAGAGATCAGCTAAGTCTCGACTCGAGCATTGTTTTGGAATCAGCGGGGTGCTTGAGGTTAGATTCAGTAATTGAGTAGAGATCAGGTGATTACAGTTCAAGCAGTGCTTGAGTCTCGTCCTATAATACGGGCCTTAGAGTGGAGGGAATTTCCCCTTTAGAACTTTTCCCTTTTCTTGGACTGTCCCTTAGGACTTGTTTATAGGTATAGGTCCCAGATGTTGTCCAGAATAGCTTTGTCTTCTTTACTTAAAGATGTAGTGCTGAGTGACAGAAATACAGGAGTATGATCAGAAGATCCGTCTAAACTTGCCTCTATGGAATAGTTCAACCGCGACAAACCCTTAGCAATGAAGAAATCCAATACATCTGGGAGCCTTCTACGATCTGCAGGCCAATAAGTTGGTTCTGAGGTAGCTATGGATCTTAGATGAAGATTGTCGATTGATTTTTTCAGCTCTCTTCCTCGAGTGGTAGTCAACCTTGCTGCCCATTGGACGTGCTTTGCGTTCCGGTCTCCGCCAGCTATGAATCGCTCCCCAAGGGTTACGAAATATTCTGTGAAGAGTTCTTCTGTAATTCTGTGTCTTGGCGGGCAGTAGATGGATGAGACAGTGAAATCGCCATTTCTGTCTTCTATTAAAACGCTGGTTGCTTGTATGTGGGATGTTACAAACTGCTGCAGAAGATGGTGTTTTATGGAAGCTTTAATTATTATAGCAGTTCCAGCATGACCCGTACCATCTGGATGATTAGTATAGTAGGTAATATATTTTTTTATTTAAATAAGAGATTTGGCTGTGCTGTGCGTTTCTGACACAAGATAATATATATCCAGCCTATGTAAGTTGATTAAGGCTTCGGCTTCATCCTTGTTTGGGGCTAGCCCATTTATGTTCCAAGTAGCTATCTTTAATTGGAACTCTTTATCAACTTATTGACGAGGGTTGTTAAGAGGCTCATAAGAGAACATATCCTATGTTGTAAGAGAAGGTCAAACTTTTCTGATGGTTTTGTTAGCATTTCTTCCAGAACTTGGGTGCTTGTTGAGGGTAGACAAAATGTACTAGGATCGTAGTTATTGATTGATGTTTTTGTAGCTTCGGCGTAAGTTCGCTTCTCGTAATCTGTACGTTCTATGCATCCTGTAGTAGGGACTCGTTTTTGCGGTGGATTAGGTGGAACGATCCGTTTTTGTGTCGCATTTCTGTCCGGACGTGTTTGGGATTTAGTAGTTTTTCTTGCCAAAATTTCTTTATAGACCTGGCAGCCTTTGTAGTTAGCTGGGTGGGAACCCAGACATAATGCGCAAAGTGCAGGCGTGTTACGGTCTTTTTTGGGGCAATCGAAAGTCTTGTGTGGTTGAGCACGTTTTACACAGCGATATGGTTTCAGGCAGTAGTTTTTTAGAATTACCGTATTGCTAGCATCTCTGACATTGAACAACAGTTTTTCGTTTCCTCGGTTCCTCTATTAGAACCACTTAGTTGAATATGTGTTTGATCTCTTTTGCGGTTTTGTTGTTGGGCCCAGGTTGTAAATTGACAAAGAATGTTGAAGTGGGCAGTTTCTCAGGTCCATATCCAGCATTTATTATTTCGCCATGTACAATATTCCCAGTGCTTTCAAGTGCTTCCTTAATCGAGGAGTGTGGTGTTGAGTGGTGCAAGTTCTTAATGACAATTCTACAGCAACGTTTGTCTTTCCTATTAAAAGTATGCCCTATTAACCCATTTTCACGAACCAGAGTAATAAGTTTTTTATACATTTCAATATTGCTACTATTGATCCTCATTTGATTCTTGTTTTGTAAGTGAATAAGTATTTTTCGGCTTTTGTTTCCAATAACACTGTAAGTTTTTGGACATCTTCTACGCCGTAGAGAATATTTGAGGTGGTTTTAGTGGTTTCTTCTCTTTTGGCTGGTTTTAAATATCATCAGTTAGATCTATCGGCAGTTGTTCGTATCGATTTGTGTTTTTTGTATTTTTGCTCTTTTATGTCTAAATGTTTGTTTTATTATGTTACAATAAAAGTATTATCTATCTATCTATCTATCTTTACTCTTTCTGGTGAGGTTGAAAATTTACGTTTTTTTGACTGTCTTGACTTCGGTACTCTCTGCCAAGAGGGCGGGTCCACTCTATTCTTGTTGTGTGTTTCAACATCTTCTTGCTCTGTTTGTATATTTTTTTGCCATTCTGATGTTGATGGTTGCGTTAAGTTATACAGGCTTGAGACAGTGTTAAGAGTGAGATCTCCTTGTGAAGAGCTTCTGGGTCTGTTAAGAAACATTCCTTTGTGGAAAGCCTGTTGAACTAGTTTGGCTTTCGGTTTATCACCAGTAACATTAACCCGTACAGAAGCCTGGGCAGCCACTTCTGCAGAGTCATCGGGAGCATATTTTTCACTCACAGGCCCGGGTACCTGTGAGCGCCGGGGGCTAGCCGGATCTAAAATTATTATTAGCTATTGAATATAAAAAAGTATATTGTCCTAGATGTCGCACGGACACACATAGACTCAGCCAGTGCAGACGGCCACGTGATATATTATGTTTTATTAAAACACAGCAATATAACAAAATAATTTAAGTTAAAGGATGACAGACAGCTCACCCAAAGATTTCGGGGTTAAATTTCGCGTAGAATTTCGGCAGCACGACGTGGTCGCTGCGTCGCAACGCTGCCTGCGTTGGGAATAGGTAGACTCAGAGCAGCAAGGAGACCGTTCTCAGCATGAGTCGGCCTTTTATATCAACATAAGACAGTCAAAAAAAATACTCCGACTGTTATTTCAAATCCTCCATCGCTACCACAGAATACTTTTTTCGCTACCGTGCAAAATGATCACTCAAGCAGAGACAAAAACGAGCGACCAGACCATAGAGAAACACAGAGCAATATACCCGGCTTTAAACATTCGATGAATGTAGCAAATTATAAATGGTATATTATGGTGTAAGACACACAGAAAAATCCATAATATTTCTTCAATATGTCTCACCCCAAAACATTATCTAATTAAAGGAATTCACCTAGCACTACCAAAAATTAATCATTGAAAACCACTTCAACCCGGCTGGAACACGCTTTCACAGTCCTTACATAAGTGGCTAAACGACAGGATACTGAGACTAAGGTAACAAGCTCTGTTATATGCGTCTTTGGCAGCTTAGAACTCAGATAGTTTGCCTTGGCTAATCGACATAGGTACTCTTTTGAATAACTTTGAATAATTTTTAACATATAATTTGAAATTGTCACTGGTGAAGTTGCGTTCACCATAAAGTTCATAAAGGCGTTTTCTACTTTTGTAAATAGCAATTGTAGCTCACTCATTAAAAGTTACAGTACCACTAACTGAGATCTTTTTTGGAACAAAAGATTTATCAAATTCTGAACAAAATGTGTTAAAGAAATCATTATAAAATACATTAGGGTTGTCACTGTATTCTAAATTATTTAATTTTGTGTCTAGATTGCTTTTAAAGCGTTCCAGCCAACCTACAGTTTTTGGCACAACAGTGATGTTTTTATTCATTACCTGCTTACGCTGGTGTGAAAAGTTGACCATTTGGCAATAATGATCAGAGTCCAGGTTATTAATAATTTACTTAGCCAGTGGTATTACATTAGTATTATGTTATCAATACAGGTGGCCGAAGTGGCAGGTATTCTTGTCGGCTCTAAAAATAAATAATTCAAATTGTATGAAAGATTTTTTAATTTTAATTGACAACGTGGAATTTTCTAACAAATTTATATTAAAATCACCGCAAACAATTATGGTATTACGTACATTGCGGACCTTACGTAATGCCTCATCCATAACATTTAAAAAAAAATCATATAAGGCTAAAGGAGGTCTGTAAACACTTAATACAACAAACTGCTCCAACTCCACACAAGCTATTTCTATTGTTCGCTCAACCGAGAGGCTCACTATGTCTTTGCGTTCATTTAACTTAAACTTTTTATTAACAATAATTAAGGAGCCACCATGTACAGCATTTACTCGACTGAACGAACTTCCTACCAAATGATTCTTAAAATTGAACATGAACCGATGGTTTCTAAGCCAATGTTCGATTATGCAAAGAATATTAATTTTATTACAGTTCAAGAACAATTCATTCTTTGGATGTTCTGGTGAACAATGTTCATAGGTTGTACATTTTTAAAATTTAATGATTGACAGGGGCTTTTCATAAGGCTATTTTTACATTCATTTAATTTAATTGTACTATCAAACATTTCACAGGAGTGTTTCTCTTTTGTCTTATAATTTAATTTAAATAATTAATTGGAATGTCAGTAGAAGCACTACTGACGTCTATGTCAAATTAATACATTGCTCAATAGAAGCAACTTGTTTAGCCAAGTTTGGCTGACGTTAATATACATTATGATAGCGATAAAGCTATTTGTCGCTTATAATAATTTGGCAGATAATAACTATCTGTAGTCAAATAAAAATTACTAACATAATTGTTAGTGTCAATTAAATGCATTAAGGTGTACATACGTACTCGGCTAATCCCGAAAATCGGGTAATTCCAATAATTACGAATTTCTACCGAACGCGACAGTATTTTTTGGTCTGGCTACCCTTACCTAGACGCCATCTTAGTCTGCTTCCCTGCTTCAGTTGACTCAGGTCGCTACCCGTAAGCTAAGCGTGCGTGTACATTGTGGTAATATTGTGAGCGAGTGCATTTTCGCGCGTTTTTGCAATTTCGGATTTACCCGAACATTCATATCTTTAAAATTTGATAAGTTAACCAATTTGTTGTTTCTTTGTTAGATAAATTAACGTTTTTGACATATTATTATATAGGTTCAGTACAACTGAGCTGATGTTTTATGTTTTTTTCGGGATTGACCAAAGAGGGCAAATCCCAACTAAAAATTAATTCGGAATTACCCGATGTGGTTTTCCCATAGTAATCGTCAGTGGTTCTCAATCTTTTGATATTTGAAAGACAGTTTTTTAAATAAGTTTTTTAGGGTTTTGATTGTTTTTGGTTCGTATTGCCGTTTGATTATGAAACGACCCATCTGTTTACTGCACGAAAAGTATGTACCTATTTTACATTAATAATTTAGTATCTATGTTAAAAATATAAAGCGAGGTTTGCTTAAAATATCCTTAAATTTAATTGCCAAATTAATGAACGCACTCTTTAAAATAAAATTAAAATGAATTTTTAAGATTCATTCTAGTCTCGCTACGATTTTATTAGCCAACTTGAGATATACTTAACGTATTTATTAAAACTTTGACATAAAATACTTTTCATACATTCAACCAAAGGAAGAAGTTAGGGACAAACTGAGCCCACCACGCAACGCAGTATGACATATATTATGCGACACTCAAGTGTGATTTGTATCCAGACAAACTACCAGGGTTTTTGTGATACAAAATGAATATTTACCCGTGTTTTCTTCTTATTTAATAAATCTAAAAAAAGTTTCAATGGCTCAGTTTGTCCCTAGCTTGAAGGTCGTTTCTAATTCGAACTTCTCGAATCTTTACTTTGTGTTGGGTTGGTATACTTAGTAATCATAAAACTAAAGTTTGAGAATCACCCATTTTTTGTCGGGTAATTCCGAAATAAAAGTTTCGTCAAAATGGGATTCGGCTGTTCCATAACCAAATTGAAGATTTTTTTCATACTAGGGTTATCTTGAATGGAAATGGAATGTGAACCTTAAGGGGAGGTATTTCGAGCGCTTCCCTCTCGTTCTCTCGACGGTACAACGGTAAGGGACGGGTATAACAGCGAAGCGGCGCGAATAATCGCGTTTTATATTTTAAAAAAATGATAGATGTAATAAATAAAAAACCATCGGTTATAATAACTCAAGTTATTTACGAGCTTCATTTTAGTAAATGACTCATAATATCAAATCACTTATTTTAAGAATAAAACCTGGAAAAGGAGATAAAATGACACAAAAATCTGTAACTTTGTGAATTTATTCTATCGAGCCAACTTTATAAAATCGTGTTTCCATCGGGTGTATTTCACAGAATAAAGCCTCAACAATATTTCATAATTTTTGCAGATTTTAATTTTACTGTTTACTACTTCAAAAAGTAATTCTAAGAACGTGTTATTTTAGTTTTTTACTAACACCTAGCCTTAAGACACAATTCACTTAAACTACTTTTACGAGTATTTCGCAATTACCCGAACTAGTTCGGAATTACCTTTGCCGTCTGGATTTTTTTTGGTTTTTTTGAAACACTTATATTTCTAAATTTAGATGATATTTACGATAGTTTTCGATGCAGTGCTTTAGCCTGTAAAATCAAGTTCAGGGGAAAACATTAACTGGTTGAATAAAGCCCACCCATTTTGATTGGTTAATTAAAATGCAGAGGTGATGTCAACTCTAATAAAAATTTAAAAAATTAAATTTAAATACAGAATTACCCGAATGCACCTTATGTCATTTTTGCAAAATAAATCTAATGTCATGTTAAGCTTATATGTAATAGAATTTTCCTCCTGTGGCAAACTACTACAATAGGGTAATGTGAACAAATAATTTTCTTTACAATTAACTTATCCAAACTTTCTAAACATTTTATATGGCTTGTTTTGTTCAAGTTATCTCTATTACCAACAAATATTAATAAGGTGCTATCAGGGTTATATTTATATTCTACAACTCTCTTCAAAATATGTTGATAAGAAGCACCCGGTATACAATAGTTGATTACTGAATGTCCCAAGTCAAATAACAACCGATCCATGTTTTTACCAAATTTATCACTAAAGCTTTAAGGTTAAACTTTAGGTTCTTCTACTTCGATATTGTTTTTTTTCGAAAGTGCTGTGCCGACAACATAAAGAACAGCACCCACCACTTCGTATAGTTACTGACATTTCAGGGATAACGGGTTGTTTTGTAAAAAGTTGTATAGTACCATAGTAACAGAACCGAAACTAGGGGGGGGGGAGCTCCCCCGCGAGGCAGGCGAGTAGCCGAAAAGAGGGTGCAAGCCGCAAGCCAAAACTGTTAAATTTCTCTGATAGATATTGATTTTTATGTCCAAAGCTTTAAGTTCAAAAGTGATATCATCCGAAATGAACAAACTGTTGATACTATTAAATATTTAAGAAGGATATGTTACACAGTTCTTTTTCTAGGTTGCTAATCAAATTTGTTTATCGCCTTGTCAATTAATTAATTGACAAAGATTAATTAATTAACAAGGTTGTCCTCATCAAAGTAGAGGAGGCTCTTACACGGGTTCCTACACTTCAAGAACATATAGCCGACGTCAAGCATAGGCGCGAAAATAAGTCTGCAGTGTGTGAACATGCTCTCGAGGGATCCAACCATTACATCAGATTTGACAAACCTCAAATACTCGCCAAGGAACAACGATTCATCCCTAGGATGATACGCGAGGCTATTGAAATTAAAAAACATCGTAATTTCAATAGAGAGGATGGTTGGAATTTACCACCTGCCTGGGACCCCATCATACAGGTCATCAAATCCCCGCCCCAACAGCAACACATTGCCAGACCTAAAAATATTGTTAGCTCGTATTGTGTAAACTTGAACGCACCCGGTTAAATATAAAAATGATTGACGCTAGGCAAATAACTTCTAACAATGAGACGACCAACACCTCAGTCTCCCTGTGACCACGGACCCTGTAAAGGGTTCGAAACGTCAGGATAATATAAAAAAACTATGTAAATAGTAAATTAAACGCGATTTAATCAGTAACTACTCTACTCTACAGGATCTTATTAAAATGTAATGTAATACAATACTTAAAGGGATAGCGATATAAGTAGTAAGATACTAACAGTCCAAAATTGATAAATGTAGATCATTGATATGCTTCGATTAACTATAATATCTACCTACCTAAATAGTAAATTGATAATATCTTTATTTTTACAAAATGTAAGTATTCCCAAGTAACACAGACGCGCTGAATAAACATTGATTAAGAGCACTCATCAAGAGCATAAGCTGAATACTAAGCTGAATAACGCCTGAGTACCGTCTATTCAGCAAAAAAGGCCTCAATTTTGAATGCTTAACGCTGAATAACATCTGAATAACAATTGAGTAGGAGCTTATTACCGTTTCAATTGGCTTAATAACTTTTGAATAACTGCACACATTGTTTTTAAAAAGCTTTTACAACTCAGTTATTCAGCTACGTCGAATTGGTTAGAGTATTCAGAATTTACTAAGTATAGTCGTCGCCGTCGCGTCATTCGATTAGTTCACCAGGCGGATCAAAATAAAAGAAAATTTGGTAAATTTCTATGGATTTCAATAATAATAATAAATTTTGTTTACGCTCACACCAAACTATCTAGACCAAGATGAGTATTCTTGTGAAACTCGTTTATATGGTAAGATAACGAATAAATATACATAAACATAGAAAAAAACGCCCAGACCCGAAATCAATTTAGAAAAACAGTTTTTCTCTAAATTGACCCGACCGGGGATCGAACCCGGGACCTCAGAGATGGCGACACCATGAAAACCGGTGTACAAACAACTCGACCTAGGAGGTCGTCAAATCTTATTAAGACTAGATTAAGGTTCAATTTATTGCGGTTTCTATTTTATCACTACCTAAAGAAGAGTTAGTGCCTTCGCACACGGCGTCTCTCGTGCTCGTATTGCTCTCGTCCTATACGCTTACGATACGATTACGATACTACGCCGTTTGCGAAGGCACTTACTTACACATAATCAATTCCTTTGATTTTTTACATTGTTACTTACACATTATTAATTCCCTAGTTTTTAACTAACTAGCTAACAGACTTAGGGCAATTTGAATTACATTAATGACAAAGAATCCTGTGTGGTGCCGATGGCCTTAAATAAATAGGTAATTTATTTATTATAATAAGTCTAAAACTATAAAGGCTCTTAAATACTACGTTGCAGGTCGCGCCCGAGTTTAAGTTGCGTTTCTGACCTGCGTTCATGGAAAGAAGTCATTCCGCCAGTTAAATTCACTGTACAACAATTTTACTAATCACATAGAATAATTTATTTATCTATCTATTTTGTTGTCTACGCTTCCAAGTTCTTATTTTTGTCCAGCATCGCCGCCAACTCCGCGTGCTTTTGAAGGTTCTCGTTGCGTTTGGTCACAGGTTTCCTGTAAATGATAGATTTATGTGAAACAAGCAGTAAGTTAGACAACTCTGGATATCTGGAGGCACTTCAACCCCAAGAAATATTTCCAGATCGGGTAAAGTGTAGGTATTTTATAAGTATTTTAAGATGTAGCAAGCATGCTTTAACCTCCTGGGTTCCAAGAAAATAATTTTATGATTATGTAATAAAAGTTACATTTTTAGTTATAATAGGGATCTGTTTAAGGCAAAAAACACACAAAAAGAAATATATCTATTAAAATATGGATTTTACTAATGTCATATCAATACGACACTGGTTCTTAGTTAGTAAAACATTAGCAATTCTTACGTCATATGAATATTACATTGGAATTTTAAATTAATTTACTAGAAATAAAAATTACTTTTAGTTCTTTGACTGTAAGACCTAAGCTATTCCATTTTCATAGTATATTAGTTTGGTTCGTAGCTGAAACCATTTCTGTCAGTATGTCATCATAGAAATATTGCGCATAATAAATTTTAGGTGTCCATGACTCCGTCTCAACTTTTTTGTAACGGGGCTGGTAAAATGGAATTTCTATAGGTTCAAACAGACCGTTCCATCCATCGGAGATAGGTGTTTTTGCTTGGCGTATACCCTTAAGAGTGCTGCTGCGCCCCCTACGATCAGATGGGCGGATACAGCATCGGCCTAGGCTCCATCCTCTCTCTACTACTGAAGATTGCAAAGAGACCTCTGATTGTAAATCCGCTTGCACATCTGAAGAGCTGGAAGATGATGTATTTGTATTGTGTTTTCTTCAGGTCTTGGTACATACGCAGTATCATCTTTTTCTTCATTATCAGAGAGATCTATGTCCGATTCTTTGAGGTGTGATAGGATTTCGTCTTCACGTAAGACTGTAAAAAGATCTCTCTGAGAACCGATGTAAAAATATGACATAAAAAATAAGAAATAGTTCGGACTGAATACTCATGTAGTACCAGTATGACATTAAAAAGTTTCTGTCATAAAACAAAAAAAATTATGACCACGTGAAATAATAATACGTTTATTAGTTACGTAGGTACATTATCAATACAAATCAAGCAACGTTATTATGAAATATTAGGTGACTGCATTGAAATTATTAGATTATTAACCGCATGCACCTAAGCGATGAGACATTTTCGTCGTGGCGCTCCAAAGAAAGACTCATTTGACGTATGTGTCAAACAGTGTTGCCAGATCCGTAGGTCAAAACTATCCTAGATTTACAGCAAAATTATCGTGTTTTTATCGCATTCAAAAAGACAGAATTTATAGGACTGGGCACTCCAAATATGGTAACATCCAACGTCACGAGCTAAAAAAAAAAAAAAAAGCTCATCGCCTAGAAAAAGGACTGACTGTGGTACCTTAAATTTCGTTATTTCCAAACTGTGACTGAACGAATGATGCTAAACCAGGTTTGTCACAAAATTATCATAGAACTGACAAAAAATATCGTGGAAAGTCGACGAATTATACAAATTATCGTGCGATACTTAATTATTATTTTTAATCGCATGCCCCTCGAAATTATCGTGGATCTACGATAATTATCACACGTCTGGCAACGCTGACACTGTCAAAGTCAAATCGGTGTTAGGAGTAGTGTTGCCAGATATCAAAGGTTACAAAGCTCCTGCAAAATGATTAGTTTTGCAACTTATTCACAGATGGCTCTAGAACTAATTTTTAATTCTTTATGTAATATAGGTATGACGCTAGCATCCAGGAGGTAAGAGTTTTATGGATACTCAGTCGCGATACAGGAACGCTTAAGAGTCGCGCTGAGTCACGCGTGTATTAGCTCAGCTGTCATAATACCAGCCATAATAGATTGTTAGCAATCTCTAGGAGTGTCTTTGTGACAGACTAGGGGCTATGTGAAGCCAGAGAGGCACTAGGTCCTTACTTCCACAGCGCGCCGTCCGCGATGAGCCGCTCGGCGTCGCGCACCGTCTGCGGCATGGGCCGGCCCTTGGTCTCGGGCAGCAGCAGCGCCAGCGCCGCCGCCGCCATGCACAGCGCGCCGATGATCAGCAGCGGCAGCGGCGACCAGTACCGACCCTGCACACAGAATCGCTTTATTATTAAGCCCACAGCTATTTATTTATTTTTATTTTTTCAGTATACAATGTGAACTTACAGCTAAACCAAAACATTCACATTGGGAAATTTACCTATACAAAAAAACAATTTCCAATAAATGCAACTAATAGGGTCAGCATGGATGTCGGCGTCCTGGACACATTGCAAGAAACGGTTAATAAAAGCCCTAGGAGTGGGCGCATTACCAGCATGCCACGTGCGCAAAGCAGAATGTACTGCTAACAAATCGTGCCTTTAGCACTGTGGGGTTGTCCACCTTATTTCGCAGCAAAAAACAATAATGCAATGCAAGCAAGAGTTTACGCCTGACTTCTAAAGTTACAAGGCCTACCATGCCTGTTACAAATAAACACTATAGATAGATAGATAGCTATAGAGAATAAACATTTTAATAGTTACTAAAAGCCAGTTACAAGAGATCTGCTTGAGCTGTGCCGTGTGTAGCAGTGCACTGAAAGAATACTATCAATATACCTCTCTTCTCTTGGGTGGTTGTAACTACTCCACCTGACCTATCTTTTAACCTTATAATACATACACACTTCATCGCCGCCTTTACCTTAGCTTAACTTATTATCTAATTCTTAAAACTAGTTGACCTAATTTATCTACAATCTAATGTTTGTGTCTGGAGGTTTTGTAGAGTGCGTAGTGTTTGTATGTTGTCACAAGTCTAACCTAACCTAACCGACATAACTGTAGTTTTGCATACTTAGCTTCTCTTTATAGCCCCCCGGCATGCAGCATGCAAGCAAACATACAGCATGCAGCAAGCATAATGGAACCTTTATCAGAATATTAATATTCAGTTCCATAAAGGGTGGATAATTTATTCAAAGCCCACTGGCCCACCAGGCAGTGGCTAAAATAGAATGCTATTAAAAAAGGTAAAATTACTTTTATTTACTCTTAGTATTTATGATACAGATCTTATAAATCACCAACATAACTAGATTGTATTGGCTGCCTCGGCAGATTATGACATCTTATGTTTATTAAAAGATGTTTGATTTATTCAATACCCTACTCATTTAGGAAGTGAACTTAAGTTAATTATTTTCCCATTAACTTCTACCCCTGTCTCTCAGACTGGGTGATTATTTAATAGCCTACCAAATAGTTAGTATATTTTTAGTAGGTAGTAAATCAGGTGATTATCCCTGTTAATAATTAAATCAATTATATTCAGAAGTTATCCTTTACTCACTTTAATAGGTATAAAGCAGACTGTAGAGTCGCTTAGTACTATTAGTCTTATTGGTTTAGATTGTTCCCATCAAATATTTCTATGTTTCATATTATTAGAAGTAAGTACATAACTTATAAGGTCTTTGACCATTAAAGTGAATTCAAATGGTATAAAGTAGACTGTACTATTAGGCTAATTAGTAGGTTGTTATCAATCAATTATTTCTATGTTTCATAATATTAGGAGCTCATAGCTTGTAAGGTTTTTGGCCATTAAAGTGAATTCGCAGCTTCAACGAATTAACCTAGGTTCTAAACTGGTTTTAGTTGTTTAGTATCAGCTTAAATTTTACCAATAGGTATCGGATGTCTATAATTAGTAGGTTGTTATCAATCAATTATTTCTATGTTTCATAATATTAGGAGCTCATAGCTTGTAAGGTTTTTGGCCATTAAAGTGAATTCGCAGCTTCAACGAATTAACCTAGGTTTTAAACTGGTTTTAGTTGTTTAGTATCAGCTTAAATTTTACCAATAGGTATCGGATGTCTATAATTAGTAGGTTGTTATCAATCAATTATTTCTATGTTTCATAATATTAGGAGCTCATAGCTTGTAAGGTCTTTGACCATTAAAGTGATTTCGCAGCTTCAACGAATTAACCTAGGTTCTAAACCGGTTTTAGTTGTTTAGTATCAGCTTAAATTTTACCAATAGGTATCGGATGTCTATTTATAATACTTTGAAGAGTGTAGCAATATTAAGGCCGTATCGCACCTCAGGGAAAGCTAAAAATGCCTGTTTGGTAATTTCAGTATTAGAAATCAAACATCATAGTACAGTTATGCTTATTTGCTATAACTTTTTAGTACTTTTCTTGTAATAGAAAACCAGTCTAGACTCTTAGGTACTCCAAAGTAATGATGGTTCATATTACCACACTTCTGCTAATTATTTAAAATGAATAGTTAATTGGTAACAACTTTTAGGAAAACAATTAGAATTCTATTGGCCTACGGTAACAGATTACATGCCTAGATAGGTCCTTTCAGCGCTCCTAACCCACGTCACTTCATCGTAATTTCTATTTAGGCACCATAACTTAATTATCCCTACCCTATTAGTCGGAATTAATCCAGCCTGGCTTCGCGGCCTTCGTACCTAGTTCATGTACGCACAGCGTGCACACACCGTGCTGTCCCCCACTACCTGATAACATATATAGAAACGCCTACCTATAGATTCCTACAGCCTACCTCACTTGAAATACCTATATTTTGTCGAACTAACAGTCCCTACTTGTATACCTTTGCAATCTAGGCCCAAGCCACATTTTACTGAATTTCGTGGTGAGTTGTGTAAGTCGAGTCGCCCCTGCAAGCAACAGACTTCTAAATAAACTAGTAAGACGGGCCAGGATACCCATTGTGTCAGCCTAACACTACCCTGTGTGTACGAAGATAGGCTCGAAATTGGATTTGGTTATACGTGCCTATCTCCAGCTAATTGGTGTATGATCTATCTTCGATTTTCACTAGGGAGACAACTGTCTCTCTCCCGTTACTCTCTCGAATATAGTGTATTATTTAGCGTTGTAATAGATAACGCCGACCTTATTAAATACAATCTAAAGCCATACTGACCGAGGTCAGTTAAAATCATATTAGTTTTCGTTGCCACCGTGATGCGTTTCCGCTAATATGATCCAGAATACTGCATTCTGTTAACAATTCGAGTTGCGATAACAATAATTTTACTTTAATAATCACTTTCTATTTCACAATCAATTTTAGTTAATAGCGCGCTAAAATGGCTCGGACGCTCGTTTCCACGTATGAGATCGTTACCGCCACTCGTAAATCGGACCGCGCCTCCGACGTCCTTCAATTGAATGCCCCGCTAATTTTCCTCTTTTTCCCAAGCATCTTAACTTTCGCGCCACGCGCGCCCAACATTCGCCCGAATCGACAAAATCCGCTTTTCTTCCCTTCAACCAACCGCTAGCTGCACGTGTCTTATCATTTGTTACATGCAAATTTCGTGTCGCTCCACGTGGAGATAACATCTTCCCTCTCTTTCTATCCTTTTCACAACTTCTCGCTCGCTCATTGCCGCCGTCCCCCGCGTAAATTCTAAAGTTTTTCCATAATCCAACCAAATCTCTTTAGATAGCCAATATTACATGTTTGAACATCTAGATGTAGCCTTCCATCAACAATTCCCTCTCAATATCCACCCACTTAGGCCAAAAAATCCCGTATTTAGTAAAATTATAAAAAGTTCCGTCTTCAGACCATAGGTGCCGCCTGCCTGTCGCAAGGGACACGTTAGCCAACCCCATCACTCTAATCCATTGCAAACCTAACAATCCTACACGAAACTCAAGTAAATAACGCACGGTAGACGTCGCCTCTGTCGCAAAGGACACACGGAACAGTCCCCGCGAAATTCAAAATAAAGATATGCCCCTAGTCCATTGACACCTTCTTACTACCTTTAACGTAAAGTCACTTGTCCACATGTCCATTATTTTAAACTAGTTTATTTTTCCCTTTTCATGCTTATTATATTAATGGTGCTACGCATTAATATTAATTTTAGTGCTACTTTCATACATTCCTTACTAACGGACAGATACCTACCATCCATTCTGTACCGTTACATGGTGTCGACTAACGTTATAAAAACTGCATATACAACAGCATAGAGCGGCGATGGGCTCACCATCTATCACGCTGGGCACATGTGCAGTGTGCTGCAGACTATGGCAGTGGAGGCTTCTGCGGTCCTCATTGCCTGTCTCTGACCTTTAGTCCCTTTGGGGATAAAAGCCGTGAATCTAGATAGGACTCCGGTATATACATTCACTCACCGGACGAAACATGACAGCAACGCGAGTGCCACTGTTTCACGCCGAAATTCCGTAAGAGGGTGGTGTTACGCCGGGCATGCCGGTCCAATTCGGTTTGCAACACAGCACGAATAAGGGAATCCGATTCTTCTAGTTGCGTGCACTCACCGAGAACACGATGTACGGGGATGTGGTGATGGCCACGTAACCAGCCAGGTGCACTATGGAGCTGCCGCGCGCGCGCATGCCCGTCGGCATCATCTCGTTGGTCAGCTGGAAGTGCGCGCCGATCGTCATGTTCACAGCGAAGCGCATGCTCACGGCTAACACCAGCTGCGTCACTCCTGCGGCGACAGAATCAACATCAGTAAACGACTTAACATAGCTAGAAAAATAGTTTTTACGTATTAACTTTTAGTCTGTACCTACGTTTTAACCCTTTACAGGGTCCTTGGTCACAGGAACCCTTTAAAGGGTTCATCCGTAGTAAGTGTTTCCATTTCAATGTGTAGATAGGTGAAACGTTAGAAAACAATATGACTCGACTTAGGAACTTACGAACAGTCCGAATGTGCTCGGTGAAAGTTGTTTTTTGGTCCCGATCCCTATATAGCCACCTCCACAAGTACCTATATGGATGGTACTGCGTTTTTTGTGCACTCCGTCAAACGTCTCAAAGTTGGACAGGTAGCGAGGAGAGCGCCATACTCAACATAAACAACTTGAAGGTTTTCCCAGATACGCAAAGTTATGGAGTCTAATACAGTGTTCTAATACTTTAAACCCTTGCACTGCACATGGTTTAAAGTTGAACATAGGACAGCACATGAATTATAATAATTGTGATCCTATTGGATTTTTAGACAGCGAACTTAATAATAGTGAGCGAGTAACAGTCAACTAGTCAGCCGACTTGTTATTGATTGTTTTGTTGTGAGAGTTGCTAGGCGGCTACAAAATGGACCGGCCACAATGCGTCATATATGCAAATGAATAGATTGGATAACAACCCACCAGCTCAAAATGTAATTTAGACTGCGGTGACGAACTCTCGATAGCAACAATATTAAGTACTAACCTGCGTTAGAGAAGCCACAGAAGAAGGACAGAACACCAGCGATCGCCAGCGTGCTAACTATTAAGCTTCGGCGCCCCACCCTAAAATAAGACACAATTGCTTAAAAACGATTGACATAATAATATTTTTAAACGTGCACAACTTGAAATGCCTAATGGTAACGGGTTGGGCTTTCAAGGCTGAACATCCGGCATACCGCCCATCTTGCAAAAACATTAGCTAACCTAGAGCAACTCCGAATACTAACTATACAGAAGTAGTCTCTAGATGTCATCGCCTATAAAAATTTCTGTACCTACATCTTCACTGGTTGACTGGTGAGAATGCCTTATGGCATTAATTCCGCCATTTGATGTACTTAGGCAATAATGTTAAAGTAAATAAATACTTCCAAATTCTGATACCTGTTTTCAAAGTTGCACCAGCAAAAATAGCAGTTCCTAACCTGTCCAGAATGAGCGTGACCAGTATAAGCGCAGGTATCTCCGCTGCAGAGGACAGCGCGAAAGTGAGGAAGAAGTTGGTGCCAATGTCCTCCGACATCCTCAAGATGGCGTCGAGGCTCACGTTGGTGATCATGCCGACCAGCAGCAGCATCGCCAGCCCGGTGCGCAGCGGCCGCGACTGCGACAGCTCAGCAAGGGACTCGGGGCTGGCGGTGGCCTGCTTCGCTGATAACTGAACAAGTTAAGATACTTAAAATATAAATAAAAAATTATATTTTGGTCAAGGAACAAACATTGTGGTAAAAGAAAGCTCTTTTTAAATATTTACGTGAATATGTATGTACCGGAAGAGTCTTTATTGACGGAAGAAAAATATGAAATTGCGAAATAGAAGACAATTCATCACACAACAGCCTAGAAACATCCCACTGCTGGGCATAGGCCTTATCAGATTGTCATCAGCACATGGGGAGCTTGGGCTAAAACCCAACCCAAGCCCAATGCGGGTTGGTTGTTTTAACGACTGCCAACTTACGACAACAACCGGTGTCAACGACGTTACGTGCCTTCCGCATAGGGTTGCCATCTCTAAAATTTGGCAACAAGGACAAGACGCGTGAAATTCCCATAGAGAACAGAGCCCAGACATGTCATCAGGTTTTTTTTAAACATATTAATGTAATAAAAACAGTTGAAAATGTCATAAATCACCTTTTTATTTATTTTCAGACCTTAAAATTAAATTTAGTCATCTTTAAATTTTTAAACCCGGACTATAAATGAAGCCCCGCCCGGACGCTTCCCGGATGCCCTCTAAACTAGGCTAATCCGGGGAAACCCGAACGGATGGCAACCCTACTTCCGCGAAGCACGCGGAGATTTTATCTGAGCTTCGCGGATTGATATTACTTAATTTCTAGAAAAATAAGTTACACTTACAATGAATTGATTTAGAGACTCATCGGATATTTTCTTCTTGTTAATTTTTTCAAACTTTCTCAACATCTTCACTGCTTTGTCGACTTTCCCCTTGGAGGCTAACCACCTGAAAGGTGAAAAAACATTACAATTTTTACTAGTGTTTGATAAATCAACGGCGCGAGATATCTCTATGCAACACTAAGACTAATAAAGGGTGTCCCAAAATGGACGCATGATTTTAAATTGATGAAAAGCACATTTTTTTTTCGTTATAATATATTTGTTCATAAATAAAATCTTGAAATACATAAAATAGGGTTATTTGTGGAATAATACGTCAGGCAAATGTCCTCCTTGGCTTTGCTGGCACATACGCACTCTTTTGTCAAAATTTTCTATGACCATTTTGCATAGATGCGGCTGAATTTCTCCAATGCAGCGTCAAATTTACTCTTTTAAAGCATGAGTGGTTGTGGGCTTATTGGCATAGACTTCAGACTTCAAATAACCCCATAAAAAGAAGTCTAAAGGCGTTAAATCGCAAGATGTAGGGGGCCAAGTCTGATCACCGAATCGAGAGATCACACGACTAGGAAATGTTTCATGCAGTAATTGGATCGTTTCTCTGGCTGTGGCAAGTGGCCCCGTCTTGTTGAAACCACATTGCTTCCACAACGATATCCTCTAATTCGGCTAGAAAAAACCTAGTTAGCATGTCGCGATATCGAGCTTCATTAACAGTAACTGCTTGACCGGCCTCATTTTGAAAAAAATATGGTCCAATAATGCCTTCAGCCCAAAATCCGCACCAAACAGTGACCCGTTGTGGATGCATTTGTTTTTGAACAATCACATTTGGGTTCTCTGAGCCCCAAATGCGGCAATTCTGACGATTAACAAAGCCATCGAGATGAAAATGTGCTTATCGTCGCTAAAGATGATTATGTTTGAAAAATCTGCATCCCTGTTTTGGCGGTCGATAATCCATTCAACGAACTCTCTTCGCTGTCCATGATCATGAGGCATCAGTTCTTGTGTTATTTGAACTTTGTAAGCATGGAGATGCAGATCTTTAGTGAGTATACGCTGAAGAGAGCTTCTTGAAATTTGCAATTCTTGTCCACGATGCCTAATGGACGTTCCTGGATGTTCACGGACATTCTGACGCACTGATTCGATATTGCCATTTAACGGCTTGTTTTTGGACGACCAGTGGAATGAACATCATGAATTGATCCACTCTCCCTGAATTTTCCAACCACTCTGCTCACAGTTGATGAAGTCAAGTCAATATGACGACCTCCTTGGTCGAGTGGTTTGTACACCGGTTTTCATGGTGTCGCCATCTCTGAGGTCCCGGGTTCGATCCCCAGTCGGGTCAATTTAGAAATTATCGTTTTTCTAAATTGTTTCGGGTCTGAGTGTTTTCTATGTATAATAAGTATGTATTTAAGTATTTTAAGTATGTTTATCCGTTGTCTAGTAACTATTTAACAAAGTTTCTTCGAAGCTTCTCTTGGGCTAGATAATTGGTGTGGTTGTAGGAAAGTTTTATTTATTATTTAATATTCCGACCAAATTTTGCACGGAATTTTCGAACCGTACCCGCCAAACTTTCATTACTTTTGAAATATCATTCAATAATAAAAACGCGTTGGTCTTCGTATAACCCGCCATTTTTACAAACCCTAAACATTCAGCTGTCAAATAGTTTTTTTTTAGGGTTGCCAGCACTAATTAATACATGTTCACGTTTTTGAATAATTTGCAATGGAGTACAGGATAGGGATGCTGTGCTTACATTTAGGTCGAATAGTACAATTTTGTACGGAATAGCTGATTATTTTTTAGCAATTTCAGAGTTGCTACCATATAAATAGTTGTTCTTGAACAGGATGCTGGGGTGTTATATAAGTTGACTGCTAGAAACCGCAAGGAACTTCAAGGGCTGGTCAGGTCAAGTGTTTTAAACATGACAAAATGAAATTAGTGTTTTTTATTTTAATTAAACAATTCATTTTGTGAATTTTAATTGGATAGTCTTTGAGTATCTAATTTATTTTAAAGAAATAACATAACAAAAATAAATAAAACAATTAAAAATAACGATCATTCACAACGCTAGGGCAACGGCCGGCCGCCTGTTGACCCGTCAACGTAGGCACGGTAGTGTACATTCTCTGACGTAGGGTACTTATCGCCCAGCTGACGCGGAAAAAACACGAATTTATTTTTTGTCATTTTTGTCATGTTTAAAACACTTGACCTGACCAGCCCTTGAAGTTTCTTGCGGTTTCTAGCAGTTGCCTTATATACCTTACCAAATCCCGTGTTTTTTTATAATAGAAGGAGGCAAACGAGCAGGCGGGTCACCTGATGGAGAGTAATCTCCGCCGCCCATGGACACCCGCAACACCAAAGGAATCGCAGATGCGTTGCCGACCTTTAAGGAAGGAATAGGTTTTAGGAAGGAATAGGAATTGTGAGGGAGGGGGGGGGGGGCACAACACACACACAACAGCACCAAGTGCTATTACTTCACGCTGGATATTAGTGAGAGGGTGGTATTACGCCGGACGGCCCAATGAGTGCTGCAACGCAGCGTGGCTCTACCACTCAGTCAGTGTCACTCATTTAGCACCGTCTGCACTCAGTGTACAGATAATATGAGTAACCTGGCGCTCTCCGGCACGTAGAAAGGCGTGGCGAGCACGCTGAGCATGGGCAGCGACGTGACCAGCATGAGCTGCCGCCAGTCGCGCAGCCACAGCGCCAGCACCACCAGCAGGAGCGAGCCGCCGCCGCAGTACAGCGCAATCGACATGTTGGACACCCACGTGCGGTGGTTGGGGCCCACGTACTCCAGGACTGGAAACGAAACGGGATAGATATTGTGAAAGTGAATGATGAATGATAATAGGAACTTGTTGTGTTTTTTTAAATTCCTTAACAGAAAAATTCTTGGCTTCATCTCACCCGAAGGTCTTGTAGAATAGAATGTAGCCAACAAATTATGTAACTAATTTCAAAACTCAAAAGAGCTTATCCAGGACCATCGTTCGGTCTTTTCGTAGTGAATTATAATATGTTAGTAGCGATCGAATAGGATTTTGTCTACGTTCTGTCTACGCTTAGTAAACTGATTTTGACCTTGGGGCTTGGGGCAGAATTAGGCTACTGAGACACGGTCAAGACAGTGTGTGCACAGTGTATTGTGATGTGTGTGTCGTGTCTCGGGCTGCGCTGCTTCTGTCCCTCGGTGCTTCTGTCCTGCGTTGCTTCTGTCTTTTGTTGCTTCTGACCAGCGAGCGGTGATTCTGACCCACTTTTGATAGATATATAGAGAGATATAAGAGCTAGGCTTTATACTGTTTCGCCACACGCCACACCCACCTATGAGGTACAGCATCATGACGCAGCAGTCGTTGGAGAGCCCAACCAAGAACCTGGCCACGGTGAAGTCCACCACGCCCTGGGTGAACACCGTCAGCACGCTGCCCAAGCAGCCCAACAAGTTGGTACCTTCACATTCAATCGTAATATTAATTAGAGCGGTTTTGCACCACGTCCCACCCATCTGAATCCATGAAAGTAAATTCCGAAGAACTCGTTCTATAGAAATCGGGTTACGGAAATTGGATCAAGTGTGTAAACTATTATACAAATAGTTCTATGACTACTTTGGAACGTGTTTTCACAGATTCAGATCAAACGCCGTCGTGTGAAACCACTATTTACCTTCCGTACTTCGGGAGACACATAAAGTCCCGATTGTTGTCGTACGGTGGCAGTAGTTAAAACCCACCAACCACCATTGGGATGGCTCTTTCTCCCCATGTGCGAAAGCCTGCCTGCCCGGCATCGGCAGTGGGACGTTTAGGTTAGGCTGATGAAGTTCAATTTATGAAAGATTTTTTCGGTCGTTAAAACCTACCACCAATACACGAAAACGCATGAATGTCGTGGGATATGTATGGCCTATTCTACCAATTTTATCTTGTTAGTTTGAGAAGGCCTGAGCCCAAATGCTGGATCAAAGATGCTATTCATCATCTCTCTTTAAAAATATATATATATTTAATATTTTTAACTTCGAAAATTAACAAAATGTTAAACGGGCCTAACAAAATAATCTAACAATAGGAATGGAAATGAGTCACTATAAATCACTACTACAGATATACTTATATATTTCTACTTACAAATAAAAGTGGGTAGCCTTCCAAACTTATCTCCCATCCAGCCGAAGAAGGCGCATCCGATGAGCGAGCCCATGAAGAACATGCTCTGCGCTAGCGGCGCGTTGTTGGCGCGGTCGCACACCCACTCACGCTGGAATAAGTGATAGATATTGTTGATCGAAGGATAGAATACATTTTATAATGTATGTAGGTCTAGCGGCCCGCCCGTGCCTTCGTCCACGCTAACTTAGAAAAACAGTCATACTTCAACTATTTAAAAAAATATATCTATAAAATATAAACAAAAACCATCCTCAGATAACGCTCTATCTTTTAGTGAAAACCGCATAAAAATCCATTGCGTGGTTTAAGGGAATAGTGCGGTGCTATAGACAGAGAAAATCAGCGCCTTTACCTTATAATACGTAATGATTTTATTTTTTCTGTGCCGTGTACAATATTTAGGTTAACTAATTTACAAATAATTTCAAAAATGTAAATCAATTAAATGTTACTTACAGTTTTTTATCTTCTTTTGTACCTATCAAATAAATAAATACATTGAATCACGAGTATTATTGCCAAAGGGTTAGTCAAGAGACTAGGTTTTATAATGTGGAGTCTGAGCAGTAGACATTTATTTATTTATTTATTCATGGAAAACAAACGGCAATGGATTACACATAATAGCGTAAGAATATAAAAATAATTATGCCTTATGCAGTTTTCACAGGTAGAAATAAGTTCTATAAGCGAAAAAAAAGAATTGTGAATAACATTTATGTAAAGATGCAAAAATTAACAAAAATGAAAAAAAAAAAAATATATAATAAAGAATAAAGAAGAAGAAAGCCATATCAATATATTTTTTCACTCCTCTTGCTCAAAAAGACCGTCATTGTAGCGTTCTAGAGCGGGGCTAAAATAGCTTTTCTTGCCCTAGGGGAAAAAATAATTTTTTTTTAAATTTTCGTCTGTCACATGACAATGAGCCTACAAAAACAAAAAGTATTTAGTCTTATGTAGAATAATCATGAATAAAGACTCTACTTATTACTGTTTACTTAGATCAACAACTTTTTTGAGATAGTTATTATTAAAGGTTATGGTAAAATTAGTAATCATTTGAATCTATGGACAACACAGACCACGCTTCAGCAAGAAAAACTGCACAGTCTGCACATGTGCTTAGGTGGTGAGCCTTTAGCCCGTTAGTCGCTTTGACGAAACCCAAGGGAAGAGAGGAGTTGGTAGTATTATTTTGATGAGCCCATCGCCGCTCTATGCTGTTGTATGTATGTGCAGTCTTTAGTCCATTAGTCGCCTTTTACGAGACTCAAGGGAAGAGAGGGGTTGGTAGTATTATTTTGATAAGCCCATCGCCGCTCTATGCTGTTGGATGTATGAGCAGTCATTTGTCCATTAGTCGCCTTTTACGACACCGAAGAGAAGAGAGAGGTTGGTAGTATTATTTTGATGAGCCCATCGTCGCTCTATGCTGTTGGATGTATGTGCAGTCTTTAGTCCGTTAGTCCCCTTTTACGACATCGAAGAAAAGTGAAGGGTTGGTTATATTATTTTGATGAGCCCATCGCCGCTCTATGCTGTTGGATGTATGCGCAGTCTTTAGTCCGTTAGTCGCCTTTTATGACAACAAAGGGAAGAGACGGGTTGGTAGTATTATTTTGATGAGCACATCCCCGCTCTATGCTGTAGGATCTATGTGCAGTCATTAGTCCGTTAGTCGCCTTTGACGACACCAAAGGGAAGAGATGGAAAGACTGCACATACCTACTATCCAACAGCATAGAGCGGCGATGGGCTCATCAAAATAATACTAACAACTATTCTCTTCCCTTGTGTCGTTAAAGCAACTAACGGGTTAATTTTTAATAAAATAAACCAATTCATATTGTATTGGATTGTTTTATTTTCTCGCATTCGTAGTGAAAAGCAGAGTGTAACATACGGCGCTAAAAACCCATTATAATTCGGTTTCTATTTACTCCCTCGCTAAAGTTCGGCAGTAAAACTACCTCGTATATAATGGGTCATTTTAGCCCCTTGTATAACAATCTACTATTAGTAAGTAGGTAGGTATTTATACTAAGTAATTGTTAATGAAAATTATGTATCAAGAAAGAACGTTTTGTTCATTACATTCTTGAAGTAGTTTTGATTCGCACAAAACAAGTCAACATCTTTGGAGTAGTTGTTATTGAAATTTTTTGAAACTCTATTAAAATACGATTTTTGTCTTTAATTAGTCGAACATAAGTCAATGTGAAGTCTAAGAAAATTTCGCCTAACAGTGGTACGAATTGGTATTTGTAATTTAACCTTGGACAGAAGCTCACTGCAATCAATTTTGCCCAGAAATAAGTTATGCAGAAATGTTAAGTCAGTTACTTCTCTCCGCCTTGATAAGGGGAGTAAGTGATGGCATGTACAAGTGCTGAGCTTATACTTAAAATTTAAAATCTCAGAAATTTATTTTGAATTTTTTCGATTGTATTAGACCAACATTCATAGTTAGGGTTCCAAGCTTGGCATGCGTATTCTAATTGGCTCCTTACAAGAGAACAGTACAAGACTTTAAGTGACTTTACTGATTTGAAATCCCTAGTCGTTCTGAAGATGAACCCCAACGTCTTCATGGCTTTAGATCTGATACATTCGATTCAAGGAGAAGCTTTGAGTCGAGAATTACACCCAAATCTCTTACGTGGTCAGTACGTTGTAGTGAGTGGCAGTTGATTTTGTAGTCAAAGTGGCGTGCGTTTTGAGACCTAGTGAAAGTTATATAGTTACATTTGGAAATGTTTAAGTCGAGTTTGTTTGTCAGACAATAGGCTTGCAACCCATCAAGATCTCGCTGTAAGAGCAAACAGTCATTAACTGATTCAATTTTTTTATAGATTTTCATATCGTCAGCAAAAAGTAGATATTGTGAATTTTTAAAGCATTTGTTGATATCATTAATGAATAGAATAAAGAGCAGCGGGCCCAGAATTGAGCCTTGCGGGACACCTGATGGGATGGTTGAAAATCGCGTGTGAGAACAAAAACCGTTGAGAACCACAGTCTGGCTCCGCCCCGCAACGTAGGACGTAAACCAACGGTATAGATCCCCGCGAATACCCGCTGTATATAGTTTACCGAGCAAGATCACGTGGTCAATTCGATCAAATGCCTTACTATAGTCGGTATATACAGTATCCACTTGGCCCCCATATTGCATTCCATCCGATACATCGTCTAAAAACGTAATAAGGTTGCTAACTGTTGACCTTCCTTTTAGAAATCCATGTTGCTGAGGCAGAAAAATGTGTTTGAGAGCTGCATATATTTGTTTATGAATTAATTTCTCTAATACCTTAGCTATTACACAGAGCTTGGATATAGGTCTATAATTAGCAACATCACGCCTGGGTCCTTTTTTGTGGATAGGAGTAACTGTTGCGGTTTTCCATATCCCTGGCATAACTCCTTCTTTAATAGAACGCCTAAATAAATAACTTATGGGGAAACTCAGACCGCTGGCACACCTCGAAATCAGGGTTGGATGCAAACCATCAGGTCCTGCCGACTTGTTACAATCAAGAGTCTTTAACATTTGGAAAACCTCATCATCCAAAACTTCAATGGTTGTTATATCGGCAGCAGACGAATCTACATTTAGTTTAGTCGAATCAGCTTGGAGAGTATTCGCTGCAGGAGCAGATATCAAAAAACTGGAGTGAAAGAACTCTGCAAACGCGTTGCAAACCTCATCACCTGAAGTTAAGGCAACATTCTTGTATGTCATAGAAGAAGGATACAAGCTATGTTGCTTATTGGCATGTATGTAGGACCAGAAAGCCTTAGGGATGTCGCGTATACTATTTTCTGTTTTATAAATATAAGTATTGTAGCATTCTTGCTCCACTTTTTTAGCTCGTTGGCGTAGTACATTAAAAGCAACTCTGTCTGCCTTATTAGCATAAATATTATATTTTTTATGCAATTTATTCTTTTCTTTAAGAATTTTCTTTAGTGCAGGTGAGTACCATACTGGAAAACGACTTCGGTGGACATTTTTATATGGAACATGTTTGTCTCTGAGACAACACAATTTCTCATTAAAGTTTTGTACCGCTTCATCCACAGACCCGCACGACAGTAAACTATGCCAGTCCTGGTTATCTAGTTCGTCACATAAAGCCGAATAATTTCCTTTAATAAAGTAGTATTTAAGATGAGTTTTAGATTTCAAAACGGACATATCAATAAAATGCGGATAGCAGATTAAAGCTGGATGATAGGGGTCTTCGTCTGTGAGTGGGTCAGTACAACGAACCACTGTCCACTCGCCATTCGAAAATAGTAAGTCGAGCAAACCATCCAAGTGATTCCTGACATAGTTAAACTGATTTAGGTCACAAAAATTCATTAAATCTTGTAGTTCATTGTGATTAACATTAGATCCACCAAACAATGGAGTAAGATGTGTAGTATTTCCATATGACGACCAAATTATATCACCTAAGTTAAAATCTCCGGTAATAAAAAATTTATCATGTGGATTGTCTACGCAAGCAGATAAAACCTTGTCAGAAAAGTTAATTAGTTGCGAGGAGAAAGACAATCCATTTTTCTGCTCACAAAGATATAAACAAGCAATATGTAAGGTAATGGGATGATTTTCTCTAGTCGCAGCAATTTTAAGCGAAACCCAGATATCGTCCGCTGTGGAATGCCATTCGGGCCGCGCGAGCGCAGTCAAATCACTGCGCATGCGCACTGCGATAAGGACTCCACCTCCACGCGTCTGCCCGACACTCGCGTAGTCGCGGTCGCGCCGCCAGACCAGTATATATACAAAGTACTCTATGCGCCAGACCGTATACTTGTCACTAAATAACTCCTCGCTATTTATCCCATCGTGCAACCACGTTTCAGTTAGTAGAATAATATCGTAATTATGTAACTGAATATTTCTTTTAAAGTGTACTGTCTTTGTGCGCAAACCCCTAACATTCTGGTAATAAATGCTAAGCATCACCGTCGCCGGTCCAACCAAAACAAGTTTTGGTTGGACCGCAACGCATGATATTCTAAAATCAAAATAGTTGAATGCCTAAAGTCAGGGGTTAGCGAACAACAGACTATGAGTGACATTACATTACGGTAGTGTAATATTCTCATTGTTACATATTTTGTTACAATGTGATAGAAGCGATGAGATAAATAACTATATTTGACACAATTAAATTGAGTTTCATGACAATTGCCGGTCAATAGCGAGCCCGAGCAAAAGAATGTATATATTTGTAAGTAGATGAGGAATAGGCATGTGTATGCGTTCGATCTATTATTATAATGTAGTATGACTTGAGGCAAGTATGGTGTTCGGAGGTTACTTAGTAATGCATTATGAGACTTTCTACTATCGATTAAACGGAAATATAGTGACAAAGAGTGAATAATCAGAACAACAAAGTGTCCAAACATTAAATTAATAAAATGTCTATCTGCCTTAGTGCGAATTGGTTTCAAGAATATGATTTAGATATTAGGTAATGGAAGTTCGGTCTTCCTACTTGTAAAAATAAACACGATCACGTCTTTATTTGTTTACACCATTGTCGCCACACTAATCTTTTAAGTCAATCTACAACGTATTCTCGATTCTCAAAAATAGAAAAACATTGTCATGTGTATACCAGTATTAGCCCGCACACAGCATAAAACGAGGCAATGATGGGGACCGCAGAAGTAGTCTACTGCCATTAGTCCACGGCACACCAAGGTAAAACTGCACATGTGCTCAGCGTGATAGGTGGTGAGCCCGTCGCCGCTCTATGCTGTTGGATGTATGTGCAGTCTTTTTTTTTATGTGACACGTCATAGTGACTACATCCTGCCTGATGGTAAGCAGCCGATGTAGTCCAAAATAATGAGAGCGCTCCTCACCGTGGAACAAGCACGGTAACAAGCGCACCCATTCATGACAGCCTGCATAAATGCCGTTTCACGCCCCGTTTAAAAGACCCGGGATTATAGGAGCTGGGAAACACATGCGCCGGCAGAGAATTCCAAAGCCTAATAATCTTACAGAGGAACGACTTGCCAAATTTTTTGGTACGAGTGCTTCTGCACAGTATGATGGTGGTTCCTAAGACCAGCACGTGTAGTCCGGGACAGGAAAGGAGAGGGCGGGATTAGATCAAAAAGTTCTTCAGAACACTCTCCGTAGTATTTTCGGTAGAAGACACTGAGATAAGCAATGTCTCTACGCAGCTGGAGGTCCTCAAGAGAGGCTGTAACCTTAGCATCTCCAATAATGCGTACCGCTCGCCTCTGCACTTTATCAAGTGCATTGAGGAGGTATATAGCGGAGCCGTCCCATAGATGGGAACAATACTCCATACTCGATCGCACCTGAGTCTTGTACAGCAAACAGCGCTGCTCGGGAGTAAAAAACCGCCTCACCCAACTTACGGGAGGCAGTTAAAATAACTTGTCTTGGTCTGTTAGTCCCCTTTTACGACACCTAAGGGAAGAGATGGTAACTATTCTATTAATGTGCCGCTTCCAGCACAGCACAGAAAATGATAGTCACGAAAATAATGGTATTAGTTGGTATGTGGGCGAGACGCCGCCGCGCCGCGACTTAGTTTTAATTCATTAATTAAAATAGAGCTATTCTCGATGGTAGCCGTGCCTCGTAAGCTCCCACATAATAAAGCAGGGCAGAAACAGTGCGTGGCTTGGCAGCAGAAGCAGTGTCAGCCCCGACAAACGGGCGGTATGCACAGTATCAAAGAGGGTCCGTATTAGAAACTTCTCCGCGTCAGCTCTGCACTGCTCATGCTCTGGTGTGACAAGTCAATAGGTATGCCGGCCACAGGACAGAATAAAGAAGTCTTCTGTTCTGTGATAGTCAGTCATAGTTATAGGTTTATAGTGATAGCCAAAGCCGCGTAGATTTCAAGCTGCGCAGCTTCTGACCTTTTTCCACAGTTAACGAACGAAGATGAGTTTAATTTGCAGTTGATGGGAAAACTAACCAACTACACAACTTAACTACCGTTTACCTCGCTGACGACGGTCTCGTAAGGTATGTCGTTGAAGAGGAACTCCCAGCCGTGCTCGCAGGGCTTGGCGGTGGCGTTGGGCGGCGGCGTCAGGGTCTCCAGCACATGCGTCCAGTTGGCGTCGTACACGTGACACCGGTCCCAATCCGGCCCGTCTGCCGCGCCCGGTATTGATAGATTTCGTCTGTTGGAAACGGTAAAAGGAATCTGAGTGCGGCCCTTCGCCATTTATTGACAGTTCAACGGTGTGTAGGGCCCCCCTTTTTTATTATAATGTCATTTGTAGAACCTACAATAAGTACGCATAGGTTGCTATTAAGAAGTTTCAGTAAAAGTTGTGTAAGTTTGGCAAAAAGTTGTCTGGCATTACGTATTGTCTGCCGATGCAGAATTGCAGAGATGTCTTATTTTTTGGGAAGTGTATAGAGTGCCACAAGCGGCACTGTATCTCCATCGGTTAGGGAACCGTAAGTTTTGCGGTATAACAGTGACGCCGCCTAAGCTGCTGTAAAGTTTTTGTTAGACAACAGAAATACTAGCTGTCCTACTCCTGTAGGTCACGTGATAGGTTAGAAATTTAAGACAATCGCGAAGCGCAGCGTAGTGATTGTCTTGAATTTCGAGGTTATTTTTTTTTATTAGACAACAGAAATGTAACTCCGTACAAAAATAGCTTTTGAATATTATGTCGTCTGAACATTACGACAAATAAAAAATATGTTACGGTTCCTGAACCGATTGAGATAGAATGCCGCTTGTGGCACTCTATACGCTTCGTACTAGGATGCCGTCAAATTACGGCATCGTAACCGATCGTACTATGTTGCCGTTTGTGGCACTCCATTCACTGCCTACACTTTGTACTAGGATGCCGTAATGACGGCATCGTAACCGATCGAAGCGGCACTCTATCCACAGCCTATTTTTAAGTGACATGTTCGAATCAAATACATTTATGTAGGTATGACGTGCTTCTTATCAAGATAAATTGACAAGAGGAGCTGGAGCTGGAGGAGCTTTTATAAATTGTTGTTAGAAATGGTGTGAACAAGCGTTCACACCACACCTCATTGATAGTTAGACTTTTAACTTGTAAAATACCTGAGATCGACGTCCAAGTGCTGCAGCTCAGGCACCTTGCACCAGTGCTGCTGCGGCGTGGCGGCGATGAACATCTGCACGCAGTACACGAACACGAAGGTGATGAAGAACGGCATCATGGCCAGGAACAGCCAGCGCTGGTATGTGCCCATCTCGCCCACTTCGCTGATGATGCGCTCCATGATGTCACTGCCGTCATCGTTATTTGGGGACACGTCGGCGTCGCCGTTCAGATGTTTTTTTGCCTAAAAACAATAGAATAAGTATACAATACATTACACCAAGATAAACCACTCAAAAGAGAAAGAAAAAATCAAACAATAAAAAGAAATATACTTACAAAACTACATGTAAGTAGGTAAAAAACAATAATTAATCATACAACAACAAATAAATGACAATATAATAAATAATTGAGTGACAAAAAATAAAATAATAAATAAAAATCACCATCCTGTAGCATTAAGCTGATACCTAGGCCTCAAAAATGTTGTTGTTCTCACCTAATACAATGGCCCAATCCTGGTATTATAATTTTTTATACTTATTATCAAACATCCTGTACAGCCAGTGAAAGTCATCGTTCAATATGTCTTGTTGATTATCCCTCTACAGCCAAATATGATTTATAAATAGCAATTTTTAAAAGTAGGTGCCATGTTATTATAATCTAAAGGTATTCTTGACTTATGTAAACTGATATTGAAAGTTAAAAGTTGATGAGTGATAAAAAATATAATACTTATGTTTGTGTATGGACTAATAATACAATATTAATGTTTGTATTATGAAAACAAGTGGTTAGTTTGTTTTGATGAACGGCGTAAAAACAGTTTTTCAGTCAGCTCTAACTGTTTCTTGATCATCAGTCTACAATTGCACTGCTGGTCACATGGGTTGGTAGTTCTCAACTTATTTTAAATAGAAGGATAAAAAAAACAAACCTCTACGTGTTCCGAGTCTTGCATTTTCAGTTTGACTAGAGTCCAATATCTTAACTTAAAAACTTACAATCACTCAAAAACTCAATTATAAAAACACATTAACGCTGCAACACACTATCACTCATTAAATAATCAATGAAAACTATAACATCTGTCCACTACATTTATTCGTAGTATTCGCACTGATAAGCGTAATTATCAGAGAGCGTATGGCAC
Organism: Scoparia ambigualis; assembly: GCA_963921215.1. Lineage (NCBI taxonomy): Eukaryota > Metazoa > Arthropoda > Insecta > Lepidoptera > Crambidae > Scoparia > Scoparia ambigualis. Next base: position 5,774,073 of record OY992503.1, read on the forward strand.
CGTTTAAACGGAACATGCGTATGAGGTGGGCCGACGCGCTCTTCCGGCTCCAGCGACGAAGGTGAGGCCCTGATTCGATACTACCGAACCTGGGACCGTAGCCTCACTACACGGAACAATTTTATTGTCGACCAGCCACTCAACTCAACCAATAGCAAACGTGCTGACAAGACGGTTTTGACAACACAGTTTTTTGAGCTGTTTCAGACCAGCGTTTTTTCGGCGCGCGCGTCTAAGCTCGCTTTTGAAAGCGAGTATTCACGTTTACAATATTCACGCCTTTTTTTCCACACGCGAGACCTGTACGAGGGAGGGTTGATGCGCATAAGCGTAAGCTGGATATTGCTACAGACTGACCCAGTGATAACGGTTCGAACAATTCGAACCAACCAACACGCCGGAATAAGCTAGTGTACGCGCGTTCGGTGTTTTGATGAGCAAAATGTGGAGCACGTGTAGGCGTGTAAAGCCGAATACGAGCCTAATGCATAAAAGCGCCGATAAAACGCCGCGCCGGCCTGAAACCGCTCGAAGCTGACAATGAAAATATCAGGATTTTCGTGATAAGGGTGCGCCATGATAAGGGGAAGCCGCGCGTATCACACTTATCTTTTAATCTATCATTGTATAATCTATCATTCACTATAGGTAAAGTAAAAAAATATTTCACCATAATAGTGTAATGCGAGATGGTTTTACAAATGTATTTATCATAGATTACGCTTGTATGGTCTGGCATGCGCTGATTAATCAGCAACTATGTTAGGTTAAAGATCGTTGTTGTAATGGCCGCCGTTCCATTTACTAATATACTAGTTAAGTAAGTTAATAAATGTATAACATTGCATAAACTATTGTTGTGTAAGTTTACGCAAACGCTACACATTGAAATGAATCACTTTTGGTGTTTAAGTGTTAAAATAACGAGATTGATTGCATTTGTGTGTGAGCCTGACTTTCCGAAATTGACAGCATAGTCAGTGAATAGGTAGTTGGTAAACTGCTCGCGCTGGTCACCTGTTTCTACTTCGCGACCGATCTTTGATTTAACGTATGAAATTAATTTAGACGAACACCTAAGTCTCCATGTGGGTGGTTTTAGAGTCACGCTGACGGCCCGCGCGGGTGAAAGCGACGCGTGCCACGACCACGAGCGAGGTGTTTACTTGTACCGTTCCATTGAGCTTCAGCGCGGGTGGTAAGCGTCACTTTAGAACGGTTCAAGACAACACCTAGCTCGTGGCCCGCGTCGCTTTTACCCGCGCGGGCGGTCAGCGTGACTCTGAAACCACCCTGTAATTATCTTAAATACTTCGAAATGCCATAAAAAGTATAGAAATATTGAATTTATGTAGTAAGCAAATTGATTTATTTTGTTACAATCTCAATGAAATGGATTTTTAACAAAACACATATTTTTTGTCCTGCAGTCTACGTTACAAGATCCGTGGCCACAGAGAGACTGCATTTAAGGACTGTATAATTTCAGTCTCTTTGTGACGACGAATCAGAGGAATAAGGGTTCAAACGTTTAAAAAAAAATTGTAGAGTCATTCGATTCCAAAGGATAAAGTTCAAAATTGATTGTAGAAATTTGACAGTTTTGGGTAGGTTGATCTGACGCCGTGTGTACGTATAATCGTTTTTTTAGTTATCTAAAATAGTCATGGCACCATTTGATAAAGGTCCTTGACAATATGACAATACTTATAACAAATCAATTGTGTTTCACTTTCAAATAAAATAACAATAAACCATTGGATTTGCTAATGCAAACTACCCACCAAGATTTAAAAGATTTTAAGGGTAAGATTATTTTAAATGGATTACGATTCGTATATCAATGCCAAAACTAATAATACCTTAATTACCAGATCGGACAAGGTTTTTTTATACGTATACTAGTGTGTGTGTCTAAAAGGTAACTACGCACGTAAGGGTAACCCTGATCTCTTACCCCACAAGCTAATTATTTAAAAATCTCGTCTCAGTTCAATAGTTCAATAGTTCAATAGTATATAATAACATAAAAATTACTTGCTGTGTTAGAACTGTGTTTAAGTAGACGAAACAAACTTTACCCTGACACAAAAAAAAGCAAAATAAAACGCAAGTTAGTATTTTTCCTAAATTCTTAATACAACGGTCACGATCCCTCCACACCCCGAGGAGATAGGGGCACTGCGTTCTCTTACCCAAAGCGTTCTGTTACCCCGAATGACTCTACAAGTCCTGGTTTTCATATAAATATAAACGACTAGACGTTGTTTTCGCATGCAGTAATGTGCATTGTGATTTTGTCGTTTGGGTCTCGAGGTCGTGCCTGCAGCCTGCATGCCTTGGCCCCGTTGGATGGCGGTTGACATCGAAATATCGTTCAAGGTGTAACGACACGTTTAGGTTTAAGACTTCATAATTTTCTTTGTTGCGGACATTCGATTGTATCTTAAAACACGTTCACGCGAACATTTCAATATCAAGGTCCATACGGTATCGCACATCATTTTTCCATACTAACGAAAGCGGCGTCTAATTACTTTGTGCTTATAGCTGATGAAATCAGTACCTAATGCTTCTGCTGCTACTTGCATTGACGTATAAAAGACGTCGACGTGCATATGCGCTCTGACATAACCTAAATAAATAAATAAATATCTATGCAATAGCGATGACGTAATAGAGCGTCGACGTCGATGCCACAGTATAAATGTAAGTATTTATACTGTGTCGATGCTCTGCATGTGGTGTAGGGTTTAAGGCTTTGATTATATACGTAGTCAAAGGGTTTAAGGCTGGAGAAGCTTCGCTGATGCACGCTAGTTGTTGAGTCCAGAGATGGCGATGGCGGCTGCGTGTCTCACTGTAGTACAGATGTTGTCATCGTCATCTTCACATAGTGGGTCGTAATCAGCATCCGATCTAAACTTTCCAACGTCATGAAAGGATCTGGCGTTGTTTCTCGAAATGAAGAAGACTCAAAAATACGTAATTCCCAACACATCTACCAATATTTGACGTACGTATGTTTTGTTCGTATGGACGCGCGGACGTGTTATAAAACAGTCATGTTCATGTTACCGATCGGTCGACAAGTATCTGCAGTTTTATAATGGAACAGCTGATTTTATTTTCAGAATTTTGGAGTTGTTATGTAGTTGTTCTTTTACTTGTCCACTAAATAGCTCAACACCCTGTAGTAGGGCAAGCAATATCGGATCTATTTCGAATTCCGGAACTGAATTTCGATATTGATCATTGGTTCCGGTTCCGGAATTCCGGTCTTAGTTTCGGAATTGATATTTTTTTGTAAAATTAGGAGATGCGACGTAAAACGAAACAATTTAGGCAATAATACTGTAGAACTCTTGTTGACACATTCAACAGTAAAATAACATGGTTCACAAGGATAATTAAAAATGATCAACAATGTCTATAATTAGTTAGTTACTGATGGAGATCACAATTTTCTTCATCAGTTTAATAAATAGTTTTAGTAAGAAATCCAAGCATATAACTTAGGGACACCAGCATTTTCTGACATGAACCGCGAAGCCTTCCTATTTGAGAAAACACGGATTCTAAGCTCATCCATCCTCCATGCAAAAAGGAAGCCAGCAATCCACTTGCAGAACTGAACTGAGACACTGTCATCGACTCTGAACGTTAACTCCTACCTGGAGTCACAACTTGCCTCAAAAAAGCTGGGTATCCTCTCAAAGGTGAGAAGGTACTTCACACCGGGACAACTGCTTACTATATGTAAAGTACAAGTCCGGTCGTGTATGGAGTATTGTTCTCATCTATGGGACGGATCTGCTAAATACCAACTTGGGGCACTGGAGTCAATTGACGGGAGAGTCAGAAAGCTCATCAACAATGACAACCTTTTTGACGCCTAGCCAAGCAGAGTTTAGAACATCGATGCCAGGTCGCAGGTCAGTTTTTTATAGTATACACTTCGGAGAGTGTGTCATGGAATTATTAGATTTAATTCCTCCATCCCATTTCTACCATAGGACAACCAGACAAACTGAACGACGTCATAGATTCACAGTGGAGATTCCGCATATGATGCGTACGAAGCGTTTTGCGTCCACTTTTGTAATTCGTACCGCAAAGCTGTGAAACTCCCTGCCAGTGTCTGTGTTTCCTATCACCTGATACTGGAGTACCTACAATATTGGAGTCTTCAAATCACGAGTAAACAGGTTTCTTCTAGGTAAGCATGTTCCACCATAGGCCACACCATCACTTACCATCAGGTGAGCTAGTGGCCAAATGCAAGCCTAAAGATTATTTTTAATATAATTTGTTAAAAAAAATACTCTTTCTCACTCAAAACTTGCAGGTGGCTGCATGCAATGTTACCTCCAATGTCTGTTTGTTTTTTTAGTACCTATCGTCGTATCCTCCTGACTATTTAAGACACTTTTTTCTGAATTTCACCGCAAAACTTTGATATAATGTAAACAAAGGCCGTAATACATGGTAAAAAATACTTAAAAAAAAATTAAGCTGGAAAATGTAGTTTTCCACTACGTCATTTATAAAGGACAATAGCAGAGTATGAGGTTGTACTTTGTATAGGACATAGCGTTTTATACAAAAAAAAACTATAATATTGTGCTTTTATATTTAGAGTGTAAGCAATAAAACTACTTCAGATACATTAAGAAAAAGTGTTTTATATTTAATTAAAAAAAAACACTATTTGAAACTGTTTATAATAGCCTAACTCTTAGCAAAAACTTAGTTTGGCCCATTGTGAGATCAAAACTAACTACACTACGCAATATCAACGCCAAATTATTAAATTTTCGTTCACAATTTGTAGTTTCGTTCACAATTTGGAAGTTGCCTGCGTAGTAAGTTATTAACAAATATTTAACGCCGCACGAATAACTGCAACTGCATCAGTTCACTCGCTGCCAGTGCCGTGTGTCCGTGTGACCTTGATCTGTGTGACTCGCTGCCTGTGTAATATAAATAACTACCTACGGCTGCTATCGCATGCGGAGCGCTGCACAGCCCGCTTTAACTGAAATTTTTATATTAATTGTTTATATTTTAATAATGGCTTCTTGTGGTGGTTGTAATATAATGATACAAACGAAAAATTGTTTAACCTGCCCTAGTTGCAAACAGAAATATGACTTGCAATGCGCAGGAATAACGTCCAGCAGGTTTAATGCAATGACGCAGGATAATAAGCGTACTTGGAAATGTACAGAGTGCCTTTCTAAACAGCCAAAATCTGACAATACAAATACTCCCTTGCGCTCCGATCAAAATCCGGCTCATACAAACTCGGAGGATCCTGTGTTACCGGAGACGGAGTGTTCGACTTCGAATAATAATATCACAAAACGTAAAACGGCGAAGAAGGCCACGGGGTGCGACAGGCTTGAACCAACTGATATAAAAAAACTTATTAAAGAAACTTTTACTGAACTTTTTTCTGAGGATATCACCAGCATTAAAAAACAATTATCGGAGTTCCAAACGTCATTAAATTATTTTAATAATATTTTTGAAGACCTAAGGAAAGAAAATAAGGACTTAAAAAAGGCTCAGAGTATTATTATCACCGATATGAAAATCCTTAAAGAAGAGAATGTCAACTTAAAGCGTGACTTAAAGTCATACGAATCGCGGGTTAAGAAGATAGAAGAGGATAACTCACGACAACAACAATGGGCTCGCTTGCAGAATGTCGAAATTGTTGGAGTACCAGAGAATAAGGACGAGGTCACCATAGATGTCGCAAAAAAAGTTTTGAACTACATAGGTGCCAGTGTTGAATCAGTGGAAATCGAATTTGCTCACCGTGTTCATCCTCGTCGTGCTGCCAGTGCTAAGAAAGGACGTGCCATAGTACTTCGCAATCGTACTTCGAATCGTGCTCTCAGAGACAAGATAATCGCTGCTGGTCGTAAGCGATGCAATATATCTGCCAATGAGGTGGGTTTTGGAGGGGAAAATGGATATATTTATATAAATGAACATCTGACAGTAGAATATAAAGCTTTAATTGTTGCATGTAAATCAAAGGCGAAAGAATTACAATATAAATATGTATGGACAAAAAACTGCTGAATTTTTATGCGCAGGAACGATACCTCCCCCCCAATACCTATTTCCTCGGCCTCAGATCTAGAAAAGATTGCTTAAGATGCTGGTTTTCAAGCTGTAATAATAATTATTGTCGAAATGTATTTTTCTTACCATTACTTACTTTATTCCAATGTAACGCACACATGCAAAAAGTTTATATAAACGTGTTCATTACATACTTCAAAATATTATATTTATGTTTTTATGTCTATTTATTTTTATATTTCTATTTTATTAATTATTATCAGTATTTTCGCTACCAGTGCGGATGCGGATACCAATATCATTGTATGTCCTTCAAGCCAAAGCCAATGTTATTTATTTACCTTACGTCTGGAGCAAATAATTTATTTGAGCCTTTCATTATAAACGTTTCGTTCCAACAGTACCATTACTTTTGTATCATGATTTTATGAATACTGTAAAACAAAACAAACTAGATTTTTTTTATCAAAATGTCAGGGGGTTACGAACAAAAACACATACTTTCCATAAGAACATGCTTTTATCTGACTACGACATAGCGTTATTCACAGAGACGTGGTTGTGCGAGGGAATACTGGATAGCGAATTGTGTGACAATAGGTACAACATATATCGTCGCGATCGTGGGGCTCTGGGTGGTGGAGTGATGGCACTTTGTGCTCCGCACCTTCAGGTCCGAGTTCGATTGGAATGGCAAAGTTCTGACTTGGAATGCCTTTGGTTAACGATATCGGGACAATCACTCGGTTGCTCTAACGATCTGCACTTAGCAGTTGTATATATACCTCCAAATAATAGTACTGCCCTTCGACTTAAACAATTTATGGATACTTTGAGTCTTGTTTCCTCCGCTAATCCAAATGACCTCATCCTACTTGCTGGTGATTTTAATTTACCTTGTATCAATTGGAGTTCTGACGAGCCACGCATTATAAAGGAGGGATCTGTAGAGTTACAAGATTGTTCAACAGAATTTTTAAATTTAACCTCGTATATCGGACTAAATCAATACAATATGACAAAAAATCATCATGACGGTACGCTAGATCTTATTTTTTCAAACTTTTCCCTTGAGCTTAACGTTCTGATTTTCCTTTAGTAAATGAAGATAAATATCATCCATCTTTAGTTATGCTTACTACTGATATTTTTAATTCTCCTATTAAATCTAAGCCACGAGTTCAATATAACTACAAAAAAGGTAATTTTGATGAAATTAATAATGACTTATTAAATCAGGACTGGTCTTTTATAACAAATATGGAGGATTTGGAAACGGTGGTAGCAACTTTTTACAATATTTTAAATTCGGTCATAGATAAATATGTTCCCAAAATACGCATATCTGGTTCCCGTTCGTATCCTGTATGGTACAGTAGAGCTCTGATCAACCTAATTAAGGAAAAGGCAAGACTTCATAGCAATTGGAAGCGATATAGGAATCCACTAGATTACCAAGAATTCTCTCAACTGAGACGTAGAATGAAAGATATGCAAGACTCTTGCTATGATTACTATATAAAAAAATCACAGGAAGAAATTAAAACTAATCCGAAGGCTTTTTGGTCGTACTGTAAATCTCAAAAAAAGAACAAATCTAATTTCCCTAATTCTATGTCATATGATGACAAAACTTTCAATAATGAGCATGATATCTGCAATGCATTTAACGATTTTTTCCGGAAAAACTTTCAAGAACCTGCATCTCACTAACCTGTTACCCTTAGTAGCGGCGTGTCATCTAATAATCTGATACATAAAATAGAAATTACATCCACCTACATTTATAAATTATTGAAAAAGATTGATATAAGAAAAGGAGCGGGTAGTGATTGCATTTCTTCGGCCTTCTTCTGTTTTAGTGCTAAGTCCTTAGCTTTACCAATTGCATTAATTTTTAATAGATGTCTCAGTTCTGGTTACTTTCCTACAATATGGAAAACCGCTCATATTGTTCCGATTCATAAAAAAGGCAGCCAATCTCTAGTACAGAATTACCGACCTATATCTATACTAAACGTTCTCAGCAAATTATTAGAACGTGTGGTACATAATCATTTGTACCCTATTGTCTCAAACTTGATACCACCAGAGCAACATGGTTTCTTTAAAGCCCGATCCACAAATACTAACTTGGCTATATTTACGGATGATGTTTTGAACGGTATGGACGGTGCTTCTCAAGTAGATGTGATCTACACGGACTTTGAAAAAGCCTTTGACCGTGTAGATCATATCTTACTTCTCAGAAAACTATGGGAACTTGGCATAAGAGGGAATCTACACAGGTGGTTACAGTGGTACAGTGGCAGGCTTTTGTTCTAATTATATAACGGTTGTATCGGGCGTTCCGCAAGGGTCCATACTTGGACCCTTGCTCTATGCTTGTTATCTGTATGACATCTCAAAATGTTTTAAGTTTGCAAAATTTTTAATGTATGCCGATGATACAAAAATTTATATGAGAATAAACAAAATACAAGACTGCTATGATTTACAAGAAGATTTAAATAGATTAAATACTTATTACACCGTAAATAGAATAAATATTAATGTAAGTAAATGTTCATGCATGTCTTTCACTCGTAAAAGGAAACCTATTAAGTTTAGTTATAGTATTAATAGTTCATCACTATCAGAAACAAAACAAGTTCGTGATTTAGGTATTTTACTGGATTCAAAATTAACTTTTAAAGATCATATTGATAATATTACAGCCAAAGCATTTCGAAACCTAGGATTCATTTTGCGAGTGAGTAGACATTTTTCTGATATACAATGTTTAAAAATACTTTATTATACATATGTGCGGAGCGTTTTAGAGTATTGCAGTAGTATCTGGAACCCACGGTATCTCATACATTCCCAAAACATAGAGAAGATACAGTTCAAGTTCCTTAAACATCTATGCTATCGAGATCATCGTGAACGTTCCGAGTACAGGGATTCATGTAATTACTACCACCTGTTGACGCTTGAAAATAGACGTTGCCTTATCGACATGTTATTTCTTTATAAAATATGTAACAGTGAAATAGACAGTGCCGACCTTTTGTCTAAGGCATTACATTTGTGTGTTCCATCTACCCGAACTAGACATACAAAACTTTTTAGCACCAAGTTTGTACGGAGCAATTATGCTCAAAATTCTGTTATTAATCGTCTTCAGAAAACATATAATGATAGATTTTCATCATTGGATTTATTTTGTTCCTCACTGAAATCTTTCAAAAATGACATTGGCAATTTACTTTCTACCCCAACGTAAAATTGTTAAAGGCAAATGGATGTAAAATAAAAGTAAAATAAAATAAAAAATATATATAAAATAAAATAAATTACTTTTTGTATTTAATATATAGGTACCTATTAAAAATTATGTATTTATGTATAATTATCTTTATATTGTATCCATATTTATGTGTTTTATATATTAGTGAAATACCTAGCTTAAGGTTGAACAATGTATGTCTCCTCTTACTTAATATTTTTACAAATATATGTAAAATCCGTTATTTGCTTTATGTTTCTAGAATATAAGTTTGTTAAAATTAGATTAAGAGCTGTGGATTTTGAAATAAAATAAAATAAAAAATAAAAATAAAATAAAAGTACCACTTGATATATAATCATGTCACATACAATTCCGTCAGGAATTGCGAGAACAAACATTTTGAGACCGACTGGGTTGGGCTTATTGGGACAATATTGTCGCATTTTGCAATGCCCAGAAAAAGGTATTATCATCTCATCGACACATGGTACATCTTCTGGACGATATTGAGCTAAGCAACCCATCAGTATTTGGTCTGGTATTTTCATTAGATACATTCTGATCAAAAACACATTTTAGTCGTGTTCTAATAGCATACAAGCGAATGCCAGTCATAGCACTGGCAATAGTAGGTACTCTCCATCATCTCTCCATCATTTTGCATCCAATATACAAGCATCCATTTTTTTGATGTTGTAGTGCTGACATGACCATCGTTATACACCTACCAAAATACATTTTTAATTCTTTTTTTGTAAAACCTAACGTCTTTCCTTTTAGTAAGACTTCTGTCCTATTTGTGCATAATACTATGGTATTTAGAAAGTCGTCATCAATATATTACTGAATAAATTCGAAATATTCCCAACTAGATTTGTCTTTTATAATATACTAGCTGACCCTACAGGCGTTGTCCTGTCTTAATAGTGAATATTGAATTCGTAAAAAAATAAATATATAAGAACCTTCTCCTGACAATAACAAACACAACAAAAAAAGAATAAGCGAAATCGGTATAGCCGTTCACGCGTGATGTCGTGACCAAGGGAAACAGGGATTCATTTTTATATAATAGATATATGAAGGCTGTTGAAGATGTCGGTAGTTTGGGATCCAATTTTTCTCCAATCCAACAGTTTTGTCTATCGGCATTTCGAACTGTTGACGAACGTATATTCCTCGATCTAGGCAGCAATCTACGTCTATCACCTCGTCTCCCACGTGTACGAGTCCGACCTGGCCTTTCTGAATTTACTGACCATATTAGCGATGCTAGTGCAGACTTTTTTTTTTTTTTTTTTATAAAAGAGGGAGGCAAACGAGCAGGCGGGTCACGTGATGGAAAGTAATCACCGCCGCCCATGGACACCCGCAAAACCAGAGGAATCGCAGATGCGTTGCCGGCCTTTATGGGAGGAATAGGTTTAAGGAAGGAATAGGAATTGGGAGGGGGGGGGGGGGGAAGGGGCCTCCGGAACCCTCACTGGTCGGACGAAACACAACAGCACCAAGTGCCGTTATTTCACGCCGAATATTCGTGAGAGGGTGGTATTACGCCGGGCGAGCCGGCCCAATGCGTGCTGCAACGCAGCGTGGCTCTACCACTCAGTCAGTGTTACTCATTTAGCACCACCCACGGATCACGTGTAGGGTCTCAAGGGTAAACCTACGGACGCGAGCAACTTTAACCCCCAGACTTAACTGGATCGTCATCAGAAGAATTGTGTGAAGAACTTTCTGAATCCGCATTGCGATCATTTGATTGAGGAATAAAACTGGAATCGTGGTCAGATGCTTCGGAACCACTGTCAAGGTCAGATTTACTTAAAACATTGGCGATATTTTCTTCTGTCAGTACTGAAACGAAAATAAAAATTGACTTTGTACTATACCTAGGACATTGGAAGTGTATGCAATCATAACATAATAGTCTGACATTGTACTATACAAAGGACATCCATCCAAACCACGTTGTGGGATGTCGAATACAAGTCTATTCCGAAAAATTATTCAGAACTTATTACGTTAGGCAATCGGCCAAACTTTTAGAAACTAGTTATCAATGAAATTGATAGTAATTACTATGATTAAACCAGATTTTACTTACCGGCTCTTTGGCGTGCGTGCACCTCTCTAGGTACTGGTAGACGACATTTTGCTAAAAATGACAGGTGTCATAGACTCAAGTGAGTTTTAGTTTGTTCGGTGAACAAAAAGCAGATGACGCTGGATGGTGTTTTTACCGCAAGAACGACAAATATTCGCCAAATATTTTTTTTTGGTTGATGTCCTATGAGTAGTACGAGGGCGGTAGGGAGGGTATCGGAAAACTTCTTTTTTTAAAATTTACTGTCATAATAGTAGATTATGCACCAAGGGGATAAAGTAGTGTCTTATGTATTATCTTATGTCTAATTAGCTGTACCTTTCTACTTTATGTTCCAAATTCAAATCACATTAATGACCAGCGGGTCATAATGAAATTTAGTACAATATTAATGCCCTGCTAGACCTCAGGTCTTAAATGACTTACTTTAGGTTAGGTTTGCATGACATATAATTTGACATTGTCGAGCAGGTGGTGCGAAAAATTATTAGAATATCACTGATTTGTTATTACGCGCTACAACTACAAAATAACGTTGTTTCAAAGTCATTTTATATTTTTAATATAGTATCGGAATTACGATATTAAACTGTTCAATTCCGGAACCATAATATGTACAGTGAAATTCGAGAATTACGAAATTCCGGATTTCCGATATTTATGCCCTACCCTGTAGTGCAAGTGTTGACCACCGTTCTATCACTCGATCTAAATATTACATTTATTTTTACGAATGGTCGTAAAAATAAATTTAATATTTAGATGTAATGGTATTACGACCAGGATTTTCACCCTAGCTAGACTATTATAGTGGTGTATAAAACACTACTCACAAATTAAGAGTAGATGTGTATTTGCTCCGTGGGTCGGGCAGATATTTTCACCCGTGCTTGGCTGATGTGGTGAGAAAAAAACTCACTAATTTCTTTATGGACAACAATCGAGGACTTTGGATAGGGAAATGGAATCGATCAGAACTTAAAATTATACATTCGTTGTTTCGTCCTTTGAGATTAGGTAACATTTGTAGTAACACGTATCGTGTCGCCTTTCATCCACTAAGTTAAAAGCAAAAAAAAACAATTTTTTGTAGGGTAGTTGTCACTTTCCTCTGCGCCTCGATTGTACGGCCGCTCATTCGCGTTTTTGTGCTTCGCCAATCACCACGATTTTTCCTTTTTAATATACTTATGTAGTGTTACGATGCTTATACGAGTTTATAGTGACGACGATAGTGATTATTGTATAGAAAGAAAATGAGATAGAAAGAAAAACGTTTGCGCATAGAAAGCAGCAGTTGAAGGTAATTCAGTGTGTTACTTAATCAAAACGATACAAATAATAATTAATTTTGTGCATTATCATAAGAGTGCTACTGTTATACTTATTTAAAGAAAAAATAGGTAGGTGTGCTACCATACTTATCTGAAAATGGTGTGTATAGTTTAAAAGGACTATAACCGTATTTTGCCAAGATAAGAATTAAAATAATTTTAATTTGTGTTGTGTACATTCTAAAAGGGATGTTGCCTTCACGTTATTTAAAACCGTTACTTTAATTAGTGATGTGCACATTCAAAAGGAATATTTCCGTTTCTGAAAATAGTGTGTATATAGTTTAAGAGGACTATTACCGCATTTTGACAAGATAAGAATTAAAATAATTTAATTTGTGTTGTGTACATCTAAAAGGGATGCTGCCTTCACGTTATTTAAACCCATTACTTTAATTAGTGATGTGCACATCCAGAAGGAATGTTTTCTTCACTTTTTATACTTTATGTATAAAAACTATTGTGGATTAAATAAATTTTCACCTTAGGTGAATAAAATAACGTTCTAGCGACGTACCAAAGTGAATATTTGACCTTGTTCAATAAGGCGAAAACAAAGTGCAGCCTGAGGCGGACTGGGGACCAATTTTCTTAGAGGAGCCTGGACCAGGCCCGTCTACTTCAGCTACGCAAGCCGAAGCCACATCCATTCACTAATTGCAAGTAGAACCGTCTCCAAATGTTGTGACTGTTCGTCCAGAACTTTACGAAGGGATACTGAATCTTTTGGGACAAAGCCCTAAGAGAAAAAGCTAGGGCCAGAGATAAGAGTAGCTTTATCTGGCAGCTTAAACGCTGATCAAAAAAGACAAAGCCTTAGAATATAAATAACTGCAACTGGCGGATGCCATTTCCTACATTGGAGGTTCTCTGACCAAGTTGCTTTCATTGGAACATAGAGACCAAGCTGTCATAAAGTTCTTGATTGAAACTAGTCATCAGCTATGCGATACACAGCATTATGAGTCTATGACGAGAAGGAGTTTCATATGTTCAACAACAAAAAAAGATTTTAAGGATCAGCTGTATACAAAACAAACTCCAAACCAGCCTTTAAACCAGAGGCCTCCACTTCCGGTAGCCAGGCAAACGGGACTTGCGAGGCGGTCGGAACTGGCACCTCCAGCTGCACCGGCACCACGCCCGCGGCAGCAGCAGCCGCCGCGATCGCCGCGGCGTTTTCAGCAGCCCGGCCCTCGTCGCTGGATCCGGTACGTTCTGCAGCTATGCTGTTCTATTTTTACGATAACTTGCGAATAATAACCGACGATCCGGTTATTTTAGCTGGGTAAAAGGTTATAAAATACCCTTTTTTAAACGTGTTTCTCAGTTAGACGAAGCACGCTTACTTTCATTATCTTATAGTACAGAGTGGCCATATTTTGAATTAATCGATTCTGACGCCACTTCTCCTTGCCAACCTGGTGAAGGTCAGTTTCTGTCTAGTTATTTTCTGATCAAGAAACCCAACGGCACAAATAGGTTTATATTAAATCTAAAATTACCAAATAAGCATATTACGACTGAACACTTTAAAATTGAACATTTAAGAACAACAATGAAACTAATTTCAAAGAATAGCTGCATGGCTACCCTGGATTTAAAGGATGCTTATTTTTAGTAGGTATTCACCCTAGTCATAAAGAATATTTGCGAATCCGATTTGAAGATTCATTACGAATTTAATGTACTTTAAGTTGGTCCTAACACAGTACCGTGTGTTTTTACGAAATTGTTAAAACCAGTTATGTGTCTTCTTCGGTCGTTGGGCTATTTATCAATGATTCTTAAGAGGATATCTGCGCTCTAGCTAGAGGTTATAAAAACTGTCTCGATAATTTCTTGGTGATAAGAAATTTTTTAGAATCTTTAGGTTTCATTATTAATGACAAAAAGAACTGTACAGTCGATAATACAGTCTGCAAATATCTTGGTTTTTTAATAGATACGACAAAATTTCAAATAAGTAAGTTTAACCAATAACAAAAGAAACATAATCAAAAAAGTGTTACAACATTTTAAAACTAAAGAACGATGTAAAATTAGGCACTTCGCACGACTAGTAGAACTTCTCACTGTATCTTGCCTCACCGTCCAATATGGTTGGATAAACACCAACCAAATGGAAACATGTAAATATCTTGCAATTTATAATACGAATAACTACGATAGTTACATGTGGTTACCACCGTATTTGAAAGACGATTTTTCTTGGTGGTTAAAATCTATTGGAAGGGTGGATAAACTTATCAGGCGAGATAATGCTTAGAATTTCTTTTCCGGATGCAAGCAAGAAAAGGGAGGTCCGGCAGGTGCTGAGGGGACTGCTAGTGGTCAGTCGAGTATTGTAGAATCAGTTGAGCACATAAACTATTTAGAACTCTTAGCTTCCTTTTTGGGCTTACAAACAACTGCTAGAAACTTTAAAAATTGACAATTTTTTTTACGTATTGATAATATAACTGCTATTTCTTAAATAAACCGTATGGGCGGAGTTCGGTTCCCACACCTTACTGAAATAACTAAGAAGTTGTAGCAGTGGTGCGAAATCCGCAAAATATTCGTTTTCGCTTCGTACTTTCTTACGTACGTTCTTAAATTATTGTATGCCTGGTTTGACATACCATGATATAATGGAAAAATTGATTTCACATGACCTTAATAATGTAGAAACTGTTATTATTTTAATTGGGAAAAGGGGAAATGTGAACAAAAAAGTATTAGTTAACTTTTATGAAAAATTACTTTCTTTAAATATTCCAAAAATTATAATGTTCACACTTCCTTACAGTAAAAACTTGCCACACGAAGAAAATAATTATAGATTTAAGCTTAATTTGACATTGAATACAATGGCTTTCTATGAAAAGAAAGTAGAATTAATAGACATAAATAAATTATTAGATAATAATTTTATATTGACAAAAGATAAATATTATTTTAAGACTTATTTTAAGCGACAGATAGCAAATTCGCTATCATTTTATTTTAAGTATTTAGCCAATCACATGGCTAGCTCAGCGGCTTCTATTGAGCTGCAACATACTGACATGCCAATTCAGACTTTGGAATATGTTCCAAATAATTTAAATTAGACTATAAGACAATAGAGGACACCTCTAGCAAATTATTGGAATTAAATTATAAGACAAAAGAGGAACTCTCTTGCAAAATGTTTGCAAATAAAATGAAATTAAATCAATGTAAAAATAGCTTTATAAAAAGCCCCGGTCAATCATTAAATTTAAAAAATGTAGAATCTTTGAACATTGTTCACCAGAACATCCAAGGAATGATGGGCAAAGATTTAGAGATTGAATTGTTTATGAACTGTAATAATATTGATATTCTTTGCATTACCGAGCACTGGCTTAGAGACCATCAGTTCATGTTCAATTTTAAGAATCATTTGGTAGGAAGTTCGTTTTTTTTTTTTTTTTTATAGCAGAAGGAGGCAAACGAGCAAGCGGGTCACCTGATGGAAAGTAATCGTAATCGTTCAGTCGAGGAAATGCAATACATAGTGGCTCCTTAATTATTGTTAGTAAAAAGTTTAAATTAAAAGAACGCAAAGACATAGTGAGCCTCTCGGTTGAGCAAACAATAGAAATAGCTTGTGTGGATTTGGAGCAGTTTGTTGTGATAAGTGTATACAGACCTCCTTCAGCATTGTATGATCTTTTTGAAAAAGTTATGGATGAGACATTACGTAAGGTCCGCAATGTAGGTAAAACAATAATTGTTTGCGGTGATTTTAATATAAATTTGCTAGAAAACTCCACATTGTCAACTAAAATTAAAAACTTATTTCTATCATACAATTTGAATAATTTATTTTTGGAGCCGACAAGAATAACTGCCACTTCGGCCACCTGTATTGATAACAAATGTAAAACCACTGGCTAAGCAAATTATTAATAACCTGGACTCTGATCATTGTGGCCAAATGGTCAGCTTTCCACACCAGCGTAAGCAAGTGATGAAAAAGAATATCACTGTTGTGCCAAAAACTGCAGGTCGGCTGGAACGCTTTAAAAGCAATCTAGATACAAAATTAAATTATTTAGAATACAATGACAACCCTGATGTCTTTTATAATGATTTTTTTAACATATATTGTTCAGAATTTCATAAATCTTTTGTTCCAAAAAAGATCTCGGTTAGTGGTACTGCATCTTTTAATGAATGGGCTACAATTGGTATTCACAAAAGTAGGAAACGCCTTTATGAACTTTATGCTGAACGCAACTATAACACCAGCGACGACTTATAAAAAAAATATTCGAGCTTACAATATGGTTCACTAATCAGCCGTAGCTCTGCTCTATCTTTGATCTTAGGATCGAGAGTAGGGTCTGATGACCGTATCATAAAACTATTCAAAGGATTCTACAGACTTTTTCCTTCAGCCCCAAAATATGATATATCTTGAGACCTATCAATAGTCTTAAATTTCCTATCAAAATTGCAGCCCAATACCTTTTTAAATCTAGAACAGCTAACTAAAAAAGTTACATATCTTATACTTCTAACAGCACACAGGGTGCACATAAATAATCAGCTTAGCATTTTTATTAAGATACAGGACATTATTAAGACATCTTGTCCAGGTTCAATACAGATTCATCTGAATATTCCCTTTTACAGAAAACTTTCAGAAGTATGTCCAGCGGAAGCATTAATGACATACATTGAGAGGACGAAAACTGTAAGAAACAACGAAAATAATTCTTTTATGTTTCAAAAGACCTCATAAAGCAGTATCTTCTAATACTATTAGTAGATGGATAAAAGATACTTTATTAGCTAGCGGAGTTCACGCTTCTTTTTTTCTGCTCACTCCACCATGAGGCATACTACTACCTCAGCTGCACATAGAGCAGGGGCCCAAGTCTGCTAATTTACGTATGGCATAATTGAATCGCAAATGGATCGCATTGTAATTGTTTGACACATTTGGTATTCTATAATGACTAAGAGAATACCAAATGTGTCAAACAATTACTATGCGATCCAATTGCGATTCAATTATGCCATTCGTAAATTAGCAGACTTGGGCTCCAGGTGTCAGTATTGATACTATTCGCAAAAGTGCTGGGTGGAGTGCTAACGCTTCTGTTTTTGCAAAACACTACCATAGAAACATCCAACCTGAACCAGACTTTGCCATGTCCATTCTCACAGATTGATGTTAATCATAATTTTTAAATAAGATTTGATTACAATATATTATAAACCTCTAGTTTTATTTAGGTTTTGTTTTTTGATTATATTTATATAATATACCAAGTTATCGATCTACACGGAAAAAGACGTTTTAATATTTCACTATCTTTCAAAATCTACAAATGTTACCTAATCTCAAAGGACGAAACAACGAATGTATAATTATTAGTGATTAAACGAACTTACCTGAAGTGATGTTCTATCACAATTATACGAGTTGTTTCGTCCGAAGAGATTAGGTCCCTCCCTCCCTAGATATCCCCTTTGCGTGAAATATTAGGCTCTGGGCCTCAACTATATGAGCGGCCGTACAATCGAGGCGCAAAAACAAGTGATAACTACCCTACAAAAAATTGTTTTTTTTCTTTTAACTTAGTGTATGAAAGGCGACACGATACGTGTTACTACAAATGTTACCTAATCTCTTCGGACGGAGCAACTCGTATAATTGTGATAGAACATCACTTCATGTAAGTTTGTTCAATCACTAATGTTATCGTGCACTGATAATTGTGTCAAATCTGATAGGTATCGGATGTGATGTATCAGTAAGCGATCTAACAATGTGAAACTTTGTGACATGGCTTTTAGGGTGGTAGACTTTTCCTTGTTCGTTTGTCGTCTTTGAAAACTTTGTCTCCAATAAAAAAAAATCATTCTTCTTTCTACTTTTTCTTATTCATCATTTTTTTAAACCTATGGAGCTCATCTGAATGTATAGTAAAAGGAGTTTTGGATATCAATAGAATTGGAGCAGATAATCAAGATGACCGGTTTAAAAAGGTTCGATTCGCACCGGCATGCTGCAGGTAGATAGGTACGATACATATCCTAATTGGTTTAGTGGAATGGCTTGTTCTATATCCACCTAGGCGGCTACTACTGTAGATGGAGATATAAGATCAATAACTTATCTAAGCGTATCTCCATAACAACAATTTTAGCAGCATTGACTAAGCCTGCCTTATCTCTGACCGTCGATGTTCGGATGCGACTGTCAGAGATAAGATAGGCTCAGTGAGTAGTTGATAATTCAGGGTGAAGTGCACTTCTAACCGCCATCCCGCATTGTTCCTGCGTGGTGGGGTACTATGTTCTAATCTCCTCATGAGCTGTTGCCAATGTGGGAAGGTCTTGGCCCAGCTGTGCGACCTTTATAGGCTGATGATGATGATAACGCACTTCCAGCTTCGGCCTTATCGCTATCAGACAGGTGAGGTGCAGGTCAAGCGCATCTCCGTTGTGGAATAAAAAGAAGTTCAGGATTTGAGGGTTATTAGTCTTACAGCAAGACACGCAAAACAAGAATTCAGATAATTACTTATTTAAACAAAATCTAAGTAGGTAATTTTATTATTGAGTGCAATTATAAATTATTTCAGATTACTATTCTAAACATGTTTTTGATTAGTCTCTTTGATAATCGACTAAGTACCTACAGCCCTACAGCCCATTCATTGATTGAATAGGTACCTGTACCTCTTTACTTATCGCATAAAAATATCTTCCTAATATTGAACACCTGACACCTGACACCTGACACCTGACACCTGACACCTGACACCTGACACCTGACACCTGACACCACCACACCAGTGTACCCTCGGACCAAATATTTTGGTCCGAGAGTGTACCTATTCGATTTCAAAATAAAATGGTATTTAATGGTCTACCCGTGTAGTACCTCCCTAAAGTGCCCTATTTTATTTAATCCTCTTGTAGGATATTTTTGCTGTTTTATAATTTAAAGTTAAATATGTAACCTTTTAATCAATAGATTTTGTTTACTTTTAGTAGGTAAGGAAGTAACATTTAAACAGTTACGCCTTTTACTAAAAAATCTAAACTTTATAAAGTTTAGATTTTTTAGTAAAAAGCTGACCACTGAGTGGTTTAACATTGGGTTTATATTGCACAATCACGCTAGCATTGCGAAAAAAATCTAATTCATGATCTAATCTTTGATTATTTAAGTTAATATACCTACCTATAACATACACTATTGACTGCCGATTACTTAGGTACACTTGTTGTGGCGATTTCGTATACCTACCTAACCTATCCTGTGCTGATGGTAGCTCCTGAATCTCTAACAGGTAGATAAGTATATAGGTAATTTTTCAATTTATCTTTGATGGTTGTGTTGATTGCTCAGTAGCATTGAGGTAGGTACCTCAGTAGAGAATGCACAATGGCAATAACTTTGCCTTTTATAACCAACAATAACCGTAGATCAGGCTCATGGGCATATGTTGGAACTTGGGACAGGCTTAAGTCCACATGTCCAGCAGTGGACTGACCAGGGACTGACACATATTCTTATCTATGGACTGACACGGGCCATAAAATTAATCTAATTTGTGTGTGATAGTAGTTCACCTAATACGTCACTAGATGGCGTTGCTTAGTTTGTCTGTATGGCGAATAGATGTAATACCGGCACCACACGCTTGCCGCTTGCGCTTGTGCTTGCGCTTGCGCGCCGTGATTTGTTCGACGGATCGGCCACAAGCGCGTGTGCGTTACCCCAGCTGGAAAGTAGGTCCTAGAGTGTTATGAGTGGAACAGATAATTAGTGCTCAATCTGCTGAGCATGTGCGCCACATATAAAATTTGTGCGTGTTGTCATTTTGGAGAAAAACGAAAAAAACGATTCCTGCTGCAGTAACGCTGTTCCAGCTGGAAAATTCTAAACGAATGATCGGAGAGAGAAAAATTGTGCATGGGCAGAGAGCTTACATTAGTGCAAAAATGTGCGCCAAAAATAAAATTTGTGCCTCTTTAGGTTTTCGAGATATTGCATTTTATGCTGGAGTAACGTTTTGTAGAATCGTGTATCTCTAGAGCCATTGTATGTGCGCCTGTAGAATAAACATACACGAGTAGCTCTTAATTTGTGCGTATTTGTGACAGAATTAGATTTACAAAAATATTCATAAATTTCAAGTAATCTCGCTTTATTTAAAATCCGAAAAAAATTCGCAGAGCCTAAACGAGAAAACGTATAAGCTTACTGAAAACTGTATTCGATCCTTCTTGTCAAATATAATAAACATAAAAAGTTTCAAAAGTGTACATATATGCGTTATTGAATAATATTGCTAAAAGTCAAAACGACGGTGTCGTAACTTTGATGTCAACATACAAGAAACCGGCTCAACCCAAGATGAGCGGGCTTAAACCAAAAATTAGTGCGTTTAGTCAAATAACATAGTGAAAATTTTCAGCTTGGAATGTTTCGCATATAAAAAGATATAAACAAAAACCAAAACATGTAAACAACGGCTGGTTAACCGACCAAATTCGAATGACTACCAAAAAGCGACGGATTCGTACATATCAATGACCTTCTTTTTTAGGCGTATTACACCTAAGCAGTTGTCCGTACAGTCACGTTCAAACGTTTGTTGGCAATTAAAAGACCTAATTTTGGGGCCTTAATTAAAAAAATGTACTGTACGTCAATCTGCAGAAACAGGTCTTGCTGAGATAGCTAGCTGGTTAAAAACAAACATAACATTAAATATAAATAAAACGAACTACACACCATTTTCGAAATATAATTGTACACAGCCTGACTCGGAATTCAATATAAAAACACATAATTGTTATAAAACTGACAGTGATTGTTCATGTAATAATATTAATAAGGTGCAAAATTCAAAATATCTTGGAGTGGTGATTGATCAGCGGCTGTCTTGGCATGCCCACTTAGAGGTAATAATGACCAGAACTCGAAAATAGATATGGGTATTTAAGACTTTGAGGCATATCGCTGATAAAAAACTTTTGAAACAAATATATCTCACTGACCGAATCAATTTTGGTATACTGCATCCCAGTTTGGGGTGGAGCCACTAAGACATAGTTTCTTGAGTTGGAGAGAGCACAGAGATGACACTTTTAAAAGTAATGCACTTCAAACCATATAGATTCACAACCACTAGCTTGTATACTCTCTCTGAACTTCTCTCGGTTAGACAGCTATACATTAATGTTTTATATTTTAGCGTTTTATTAACGCTTAAATATACTTAAATAAAATTTTAAACACTGAAAAAAGACGACAACCTCAGGCGGGAATCGAACCACGCACCTTCCGCATTCCGGGCGGCTGCCTTAACCACTTGGCTACCGAGGTCTGGCTTTCAACCGTCGAAATTTGTCAGTGCTTGATGCTTATGTTTTTAGCCAACATTACTTCATCAAATCTTAGAAGTTTTCACCTCTGAGATCCGAAAGAAATATTTTTACAAATATTTGAACATTCGGTTAAGATGAAGCTGCGTTTATAGATTAATGTTTTATATTTTAGCGTTTTATTAACGCTTAAATATACTTAAATAAAATTTTAAACACTGAAAAAAGACGACAACCTCAGGCGGGAATCGAACCACGCACCTTCCGCATTCCGGGCGGCTGCCTTAACCACTTGGCTACCGAGGTCTGGCTTTCAACCGTCGAAATTTGTAAGTGCTTGATGCTTATGTTTTTAGCCAACATTGCTTCATCAAATCTTAGAAGTTTTTACCTCTGAGATCCGAAAGAAATATTTTTTCAAATATTTGAACATTCGGTTAAGATGAAGCTGCGTTTATAGATTAATGTTTTATATTTTAGCGTTTTATTAACGCTTAAATATACTTAAATAAAATTTTAAACACTGAAAAAAGACGACAACCTCAGGCGGGAATCGAACCACGCACCTTCCGCATTCCGGGCGGCTGCCTTAACCACTTGGCTACCGAGGTCTGGCTTTCAACCGTCGAAATTTGTCAGTGCTTGATGCTTATGTTTTTAGCCAACATTACTTCATCAAATCTTAGAAGTTCGACCGTTTGGAATAAAAAGGTTGTAAGTGCTCCAACACACATTCCGAGAAAATCGCGCGTAAAGTTTTGAACGGCTATAACTTCAGTACCTTTACAGATATCAAAATATTAGTATGTAATAAATTTTAAATTGATTCAAGGTACATCTAAATAAACGATTTTGTTTTTATAGCTGTGTTATTATAAGAAATAGTAAAGACTGAAATGTGAGTTAGAACCTTATTAAATTTTGTCCGAGGTGTAATTTGTAATTTAAAAAAGTTTCATAAGCTCATAGAACCTTTTTTAATAAAATGTCCATATACGAAATGTAGTTGAACCTTAGTTAAATGATTTAAGGGTTGGATCTATACCCAGTAGTGGGCTAAATATGATGATGTTATTGACTTGAACCACATAGTGATTTATTCCTTTGAGGTTGAACTCTTTTCTATTCAGTTTTATAAGGTATGGTAATAAAACAAAACAAAAATAATCAAAAATGGTTTAATTAAAATGCTGTGACATCTTGTAACATTTATTATTTATTATTCTTATATCATATTAAACTTTATTATACCTAAACTAGGTATATTATATTCTCTTATAAACCGAGAGCCTCTTATTATTTATATTTTTAATTATATTATTATATTTTAACACTGTCTAGCTCCTTATTTATATTTTTAACAAACTTTTAAAATATTGTTAATCTTGACTGGGCATATATTTAAGCATAGACTTAATATATATTAATATCAGCCTTTTTTTCTTTAGATATCACGGGAGGATTTCTGTATGGCTTTGGTGTCAATTCAATGTTAACCTCTGTGGCGCGTTGAATTCTTGTTGGTCGGGCTTTAGATCTCAAATTACAAACTCTATACAAGGAATGTGTGAATGATGAAAGAAAGCTTACTTGAGACAAGTTTTGTGTAAACTTCAAGCTGCAAACAATTGTAAATGAAACTTGTTTAAAGTTCCTTGTTTTTGCTACAGAACTAAATCTTTGAAATCACTTTCAAGCATTTGAATCACTCTAAAAGGTACTTTTATGTTTATTGTCTTCAGAAGCCTTACTAAACCAATAGGTGAATAAATCTCCGATGAACGCATTGCTTTTCTAATAGCACTATGTGCACTTAATATAGGTACCTATATATATGGTTTTATTATGTCAATATATCATTAAAAATAACAGAAAATATGCATTCCAAAATTTCTATTTTCTATGGTATAAAATTATACATAAGTATAATATTTTACTAACGGGTTCATCAGATCCACTAAACACGCCGTGTGAGTTTTACCCACCAGGCATCCCTAGGGATGGACTGGACTGGAAGATGGATGGATGGATGGCAGGCACTCTTTGTATGGCCTTTTTAGTTTTCATTTATTATCATTATTCTCTGCCCACGTCAACTAAGACGACAACATACTGCTGGATTGGATTTAGTTTATAATTAAAAGTTTTTGCTTTTTTCCGTTAATTTATGGGGCGGCAAACCTTACAGGCCCAGGGCGCAGAATCTTTAAATACGCCACTGCCTGTAAAAGTTAATATTATTGTAATTGCTAATGGTGTTAGTTGAACTGGGGATTCCATTGGCTGTCTTGGTCCGTGCAGCTGAAAACATTGTAAGGTACGTTATTTTTTTGGATACATACATATAACAGGAAAACCTCAGAACTCTGTATAGTTTTAAAAACATACCTTTGCTGAGAAGAAGTACGAAATTTTCATTGTGAATCATAGCTTCTACGCTAATAATTCGTTCTTCTGGGTCTTCTTCGCTAAAAATGTAAAGATTTTGATGTTAAGTAAGAACTCGATACAACCCCTACAAAATCTTTTGTAATCAGCAAAGTATTACAGATAATAAGGAGGAATTAAGTACGTACCTTTCGCTTGATTCGCTCGGTTTATATGAAGATCCTGACGATTCGTTTTCGTAGGGATCCAATTCGTCATCAGATAAAGACATTTTACGTTTTTTTAGTCATTGTCAACGAAAAAACCTGAATGCTAGCATTTAAAAAAGTTCTAAGTGCCAGTTGGCACTTTATTAAATTACTAATACTACGATATACTAACACTTATGGAAAAAAAAGGATCCTTACTGCCAAATAGAACCTTCTTTAATAATTCTTGTTAGAAATAGGTTTCACTTAGAACTTTTACGCAGACTAGTTTCAATAATTATGCAACAGATGGCGCTAGGAAATTGAAATTTCGATAGTATTATGCAAATGGAACCTTTTTATGTAATATCTTTAATTTTGACTAAATTGTTATTTGGAACCTTTTTATTCTAAACCGTCGAGTTTTCACCACTGAGATCCGAAAGAAATATTTTTACAAATATTTGAACATTCGGTTAAGATGAAGCTGCGTTTATAGATTAATGTTTTATATTTTAGCGTTTTATTAACGCTTAAATGTACTTAAATAAATTTTTTTAAACACTGAAAGAAGACGACAACCTCAGGCGGGAATCGAACCACGCACCTTCCGCATTCCGGGCAACTGCCTTAACCACTTGGCTACCGAGGTCTGGCTTTCAACCGTCGAAATTTGTCAGTGCTTGATGCTTATGTTTTTAGCCAACATTGCTTCATCAAATCTTAGAAGTTTTCACCTCTGAGATCCGAAAGAAATATTTTTACAAATATTTGAACATTCGGTTAAGATGAAGCTGCGTTTATAGATTAATGTTTTATATTTTAGCGTTTTATTAACGCTTAAATATACTTAAATAAAATTTTAAACACTGAAAAAAGACGACAACCTCATGCGGGAATCGAACCACGCACCTTCCGCATTCCGGGCGGCTGCCTTAACCACTTGGCTACCGAGGTCTGGCTTTCAACCGTCGAAATTTGTCAGTGCTTGATGCTTATGTTTTTAGCCAACATTGCTTCATCAAATCTTAGAAGTTTTCACCTCTGAGATCCGAAAGAAATATTTTTACAAATATTTGAACATTCGGTTAAAATGAAGCTGCGTTTATAGATTAATGTTTTATATTTTAGCGTTTTATTAACGCTTAAATATACTTAAATAAAATTTTAAACACTGAAAAAAGACGACAACCTCAGGCGGGAATCGAACCACGCACCTTCCGCATTCCGGGCGGCTGCCTTAACCACTTGGCTACCAAGTTCTGGCTTTCAACCGTCGAAATTTGTCAGTGCTTGATGCTTATGTTTTTAGCCAACATTGCTTCATCAAATCTTAGAAGTTTTCACCTCTGAGAAAAAAAAATTATTTAAGTATATTTAAGCGTTAATAAAGCGCTAAAATATAAAAAATTAATCTATGAACGCAGCTTCATCTTAACCGAATGTTCAAATATTTGTAAAAATATTTATTTCGGATCTCAGAGGTGAAAACTTCTAAGATTTGATGAAGCAATGTTGGCTAAAAACATAAGCATCAAGCACTGACAAATTTCGACGGTTGAAAGCCAGACCTCGGTAGCCAAGTGGTTAAGGCAGCCGCCCGGAATGCGGAAGGTGCGTGGTTCGATTCCCGCCTGAGGTTGTCGTCTTTTTTCAGTGTTTAAAATTTTATTTAAGTATATTTAAGCGTTAATAAAACGCTAAAATATAAAACATTAATCTATAAACGCAGCTTCATCTTAACCGAATGTTCAAATATTTGTAAAAATATTTCTTTCGGATCTCAGAGGTGAAAACTTCTAAGATTTGATGAAGCAATGTTGGCTAAAAACTAAGCATCAAGCACTGACAAATTTCGACGGTTGAAAGCCAGACCTCGGTAGCCAAGTGGTTAAGGCAGCCGCCCGGAATGCGGAAGGTGCGTGGTTCGATTCCCGCCTGAGGTTGTCGTCTTTTTTCAGTGTTTAAAATTTTATTCAGCTATACATTCTTAACTCGGTTCTTAGAACACATAAATCATTAACATATATACCTAGCAAACTAAGAAATAGGCGGAGGCATGCCGTGGCCCCGTTGGACAGCGTGAAATCATCCTTTGCTAAGAGACAATTCAGTTACCAATCGGGGCTTATTTATATAACGCGTTAAATAAATTATTAAATATTTATCCTAAAAACAAACACGAATGCAAATCATCCCTAAAAGCACTGCTCAAAACATGGAGTTATGATGAAACTATGGCCTTCGCGGCAAGTAACTTGTGAGACTATTAAATTAAAAGTTAAAAAATAACTTCTTTAAAATATATATAAATATAATAAATAATCAATCACTAAAAAAATATTAATTATTAAAAAATTAAAACTGTATTATTATAATAGTAGGTAACAGGCTTATAACAGGTAAAGTTATAAAATCAAACATAAAACACACACACGCACTCTTGTATTTTAGTTTTTATTGTTTTCCTTTAAAGTTTCGTAATTTCTTTGTTTCGTGGTGTATGTAACATAATTGTTATGGAAGAGCGGGATTTCCTAACACAGGTACACAAAAACTTCAAAGGTCATCCTAATAATTTATTATATGTTTTTGTAATCTCCGAAACTGAATAAAGATATTTGTATTTGTGACGTTTTAGCGACTTTGTCTTTTATACAAAACACTTAACGCTTAACTAGAGGGTAACCTACAGTTTAATTATTGCTAACTACCTTAAATACATAATGTGTAAAGTCATAATAACTATTAGTTATAACTATTTATTACCATGTATAATAACTTTACTGCACTAACTGCACTGCACCTGATTATTATAGTATTGATCATAACTAATTAGTAATGATCAATACTATAATAATCAGGTGCTTTGTACATATTTGTCGATAACTTACAAACAATTATTTTTATCGACACTCCTGTACATTTGCGCGAGCGCATCTCTGTTACAAAAGTGATTTATGGTACCGTCTGCCACAATTCTTTGCGTTGAGTATAGCTGTCTCACTTTCTCTAAACTAGACAAAGCGACTCCTTGTGACGTCAGCGGGTGGCGCGGGGTCAGGAGCACGAGGTCTCATCCAGGAGAAACAAAAAATAGTTTTTATAAAAACTCAATAGATAGCGTTACGTGTATCGATTTGTTGTTTAAGTTTGCGTAAATAAGAAAAATCGAAATCGAAAAATATTTATACTTACCTATTTAAAAAATAACGTACTAAATCATCTGCAAGGTCACGGAAACAGCTAGTAGAATATAATCCAATTAAAAGTTTTTTTTTACTTCTTGTTTTCTACTTCAGTGTACTTAGGCACGGCACGTTTCAACCGGTTCATGAGTAAAGTTAAGAAGGTCATTGATATGTACGAATCCGTCGCTTTTTTGTAGACATTCGAATTTGGTCGGATAACCAGCCGTTGTTTACATTTTTGGTTTTTGTTTATATCTTTTTATATGCGAAACATTCCAAGCTGAAAATTTTCACTATTTTATTTGACTAAACGCACTAATTTTTGGTTTAAGCCCGCTCATCTTGGGTTGAGCCGGTTTCTTGTATGTTGACATCAAAGTTATGACACCGTCGTTTTGACTTTTAACAATATTATTCAATAACGCATGTATGTACACTTTTGAAACTTTTTATGGATATTATATTTGACAAGAAGGATCGAATACAGTTTTCAGTGAGCTTATACGTTTTCTCGTTTAGGCGCTGCGAATTTTTTTTGGATTTTAAATAAAGCGTGATTACTTGAAATTTATGAATATTTTTGTAAATCTAATTCTGTCACAAATACGCACAAATTAAGAGCTACTCGTGTATGTTTGTTCTACAGGCGCACATACAATGGCTCTAGAGATACACGATTTTGCAAAACGTTACTCCAGCAGGAAATGCTATATCTCGAAAACCTGAAGAAGCACAAATTTTATTTTCGGCGCACATTTTTGCACTAATATGAGCCCTCTGCCCATGCACAATTTTTCTCTCTCCGATCATTCGTTTAGAATTTTTCAGCTGGAACAGCGTTACTGCAGCAGGAATCGTTTTTTTCGTTTTTCTCGAAAATAACAACACGCACAAATTTTTTTATGTGGCGCACATGCTCAGCAGATTGAGCACTAATTATCTGTTCCACTCATAACACTCTAGGAGCTACTTTCCAGCTGGGGTAACGCACACCACAAGCGCCTGCAAACGCTCTATCCACACGTTTTAATTTGTGACGGCTTGCCGAGGTTTGCCAAGCATGTGACAACCGGCATTATGAAGTCACAGCGGCTAGATATTTATGTTATGAGCAGACAAAAAACTATCTAGGTACCATCTTTGCATTTCAAAAGGTACGATATTAATTGTAAGGACCATAGTAAAAAGGTTACAGGACTGATGTACGTACGCCTTCAGGTAAAAATAAAACTCTGCAATAAGATCAAATTACCTTTTAATTCGCTAAATCACATTTGTTGTACGTTTTTCTTATATCAAAATAATTATTATTGTTCAGACTTTTCGTGTTAATCTATGAAATTGTTTCTAGAGGTATTGAAGATATTTTTAAAATTGCTTTTCCACACTTCCACTTACTTACTAAAATAATATTTTAGTAAGACTTTTTTTATTTTATTCAACAGATTATACTATGTCTGTTGAACAAAAGAAGAAGAATATAGGAACCGGAAAGAGAGTGCAAGCCGCAAGCCAAAACTGTTAAAATCTAATTGATATTGATTCTTAAGTTCAACATTAGTGGTAGGTTGACGTACTGGTTGGCGTCTTTACGTCCAAAATGAACAAACTATTGATACTATCAAATATTTAAGGAGGTACAGTTCTTTTTCAAGGTTGCTGATCAAATTTGTTTATCGCCTTGTCAATTAATTACCTACTTGACAACCAATAATTAATTGACAAGGTGGTCCTCCTCTTCTACTTTGGCGAAGACTCCAGATGGACCATGAAACTAATCGTTTGAAAGTAAACTTTGAGTTAATAGGAGCCCTACTCTACTCTACAGGATCTTGTTAAAATGTAATGTAATACAATAAAGGGATAACGATATAAGTATAGTAAGATACATCACAGTCCAAAATTGATAAATGTCGATCATTGATATGCTTCGATTAACTATAATAATACCTAAATAGAAAATTGATTATCTTTTTACATATTTTTTACAAAATGTACTACTTTTGCAATCACAACGATAATGTTCGTGAAAAAGCGACTGCCTCACTCGAATCTATGAAATGCCTAAATTCGGTTTTAAATTAATATAAAAAATTTCAAGAGCTTGTTTATTCTATAACATGTCAGCATTGTATAACAATGTTCAGAAAATAGATACGCCAAGAACATTAAAAGTTTTAACTATATAAGTACATAACGATACATAGTCAGTAATTAAACAAACAAATGAAGAAAATAGACAGTTTTATCACGTGTTAATATTATACATTATTTATAGGGTATATTATTATCATGTTTTAAGGTAGCCAATCAATGAGGAGAAAAAAACGAGATTAGTTATTATGACTAAAGATTTAAGTTTGGTGAAAAAGGTACCTACTTACCTAACTAAAAACTAAACTATCATTCTAATTTAAGTCACGGCTGGAAGCATGAATATGATAAAGCTTACATAAAAGGCGAACAGGCGGTTTCACCACTTGCACCCAACTGCTTTACGTTTTAAAATTAATATTAAAATACTAAATAAGTTTTATCGTAATGCCATGCATCACAAGGCAACAATTAATTGAGGCACGACACTTTTCAAATTCAAATCCTTTTTTTATTGCCTACTTACATCTACGGCTGAAATCAATAATCAGTCTACTAATTACCTATAGAAATTTCACATAATTTGTATGTTTTGTTTTAGTCAAATGTATGACTCTGGCAAAACAACAGATAATATCATTGATTATTCATTTCGGCCGTTACTCGACATACACAATGTACTCTAATGTAACACCAAGAGGAAAAGTTTGCTACATTCAAACTTCCAAACTTTTCCTTCTTTAAACTTCAAAATTAAATGATTCCGAATATACGATTACGATTTCAAAAAATCTTTCACTATTATTTAAAATGGACTTTAAGCAAAACTATTATGGGGTAAGGGTGATTACGGGCTAAGGGTGATTACGAGATAAAAGTGATCACGGGTAAGGATGATTACGAGGTAAGGGTAAGGGAGATTGATCACGTCACGGGGCAGGGTAAGGTAGATCACGGGGTGATCACGCGGACGTAGCTGCATATGGTCCGTAGTAGTCTAAAAGTGTTATTGAAAAATTTTGTGTTCCATAGTCTACAGAGCGTTTTATAATATTGATAGCCAACAGCGTCGTAGTGGTTCGCAGTTCCCGAACCGTTAAAGGACCTAAACGCTCTTAACCCTTATAAAGATCATGCTTATGCTTATTATTACAGAAATAACTTAATTTTTCCAGTTATTCTTAATTATAACGTTAGTAGATTAGATGACATTTTACACTTAAATCTAAAATAAAATGTTGCATTTAAACGATTTACTGGTAGCACCGTTGTCAAATATATAACTAACAATATTTTTTTATTAATAAACAATTAATGGTAATAAACAACATAATAAAATTTATGTACAAATTCGTAAAGCCAACAAGTTGATTTTGAGCTGAACTCAATTGAGCTGGAATTAACTCTGCAAAACTATGAACTATCTACAGGTGTTGAGAAAAGGGTAGGTATACCTACAAAACTAAAATTATATAAAAAAAGACAGGCAAAAGTATTCATATCATAATCAGCCTACAAACATAACACTGCCGGGGACAGGCCTTTTCACAATTCCACATGGACAGCAGCACATAGCGAGATTGTGCCATAATAACCCATGACGCTGGCTGGCCCAATGCAGGGGGGTTACTCTTGAACGCAAACTAAATCTCAATACAATTCCAATGAGATTAATATGTTTCAATATTGGGATAAGTAAAGATAATTCCGGAACGCCATCTCGATAAAAATTTGTTCAATCAATTTCCACGCAATTGAATTCCAATGTGGCGCTATTGTCGCTTACAAAAGTGCCATTTGACATTTTTTAGATTTGTGATTGGAAATTGATTAATGCAATTGTGTTTCAAGAGTAAGCCTACAGGTTGGTGGGTGGCATAAGTATTCATCGATCA
The DNA here is from genome assembly GCA_963921215.1 of Scoparia ambigualis. Lineage (NCBI taxonomy): Eukaryota > Metazoa > Arthropoda > Insecta > Lepidoptera > Crambidae > Scoparia > Scoparia ambigualis. The sequence goes on from OY992503.1 coordinate 5,806,009, forward strand.
CATAATTGCCTTGTAGACTCTAGACTTAGCAGCTTGTACAGTTAGCGACAAATTAATCGAAGCAACACTAAGTGGTCAAAAATAAAAATAACTACTTAATTTTTTTTTGTGAATTTGAATGATTAAAGATACTTTTGACAACATAGGTTAGATTTTTCAATTTGATGTTAACTGTACAAGGTCTATTACATACATTACAAACATAAATAAATATTAGTCTCATGTACATGTTAGTACCTACAAATGTACGAAAGAATCAAACGATCATTTTCCGTCCTTAACACAACAGGGTCACCATCATAAAAGTATCACCAACAATGCATCACAGGCAAGTAGAAAGTTAAGATAAATCATTTCTTATAACTATTTAATTGATAAGAATATTTATATCTGTCATTCCGTGTCTTAATAAGTCCTAAGTCCCTGTTTCAGGTTACTACCAATACCCAACACCCTGTGGAACTGAAACGCACACGTCCCTGTATGAACTGAGCTAGTGAAGGTGATCCTCAAGTCACAAGCAGCTTGACTACGTGATGAGAGCTCCCGCTTTGTCTTTCTTCAGTTCTGCATCATCATCATCCACTTCAGGTTTCCTGAACAAAATACTTCGGGTCATATTATTGGTTATTAAACCTAAGGTAAGGTGAATATGAAAAAAGTAGATGGACTTAACAGTTATTGCCTTAAAGTTCTTAAGTAGAAGTCTATAAGGAGTACGATCCACAATTTTTTTTGTGGGTTTCCACTTCCGGTACTGATAGGAAAGTCAAATAAATGTAGGTGTGTGTTAAGACAAATTAGTCGTGTAGCTTTGGTGTCGGGTGCGCGTAGTTCCTCTCTCTATGTACACCCTCATTTTTTACTAGTTTGAATGAAATTAAGAGTGAGTTTCACCCATGAAACTGAACAACTTTCCCCAAGAACCTATGTGCAAAACTAACAAAAAAATTTCAACCTCCCATACAAAACTGTCCGATCAGCTGACGACAATAGTATCGGGAGATCGAAATTTTTTGTAATTATTGCACATAGGTTTCTTAGGGAAAGTTGCTTAGTTTCATAGGTGGAACTCACCCTTAATTTAATTAAAACGAATAGAAATGAGGGTGTATAGGTAAGGATCCCTCTCTTCTGTTCTGTGTTAAGGTCAGAGATAAACCGAGAGCTGTACTCTTCTGTAGGTCGTCTTTTAAAGCAGTGACGTCATACCCGCACAGCGAGAAGTCCCTGACGAGCCGCTCGCCGTCCTGGATGGTCTGCGGCATGTCGCGGCCCTGCGTCTCGGGCAGCAGCACGCCGCAGCCCGCCGCGCCCAGTGCCAGCGCGCCCAGCACCAGCAGCGGCAGCGGCCGCCACACGCGCTCCTGCACAATCCACAAGGCACTTCGAAACCCCTTCTGACACACTGCCAGGCTCAGACCAACTAAAAAAGAAAGACTCAAACTCGAAAGATATTTATTCAATTAATAAGTACTTTTCATCCCACCATCTCGGAAAGAGTATTTTTAATCTTCAATATCTGAATGGAAAAGCCGTTTTTATTCTCTAGAGGATAAAGTAAATTGAATTTAGAACATCGTGTGCACTAAGTTTGTGAATTAAAAAAAACATTAAACCTATTTACTGCTACCTCTATGGTGCCGAATATATCATACAACTTTTTTTTAATTTGTTAAAAACTCAGACTCGGAACCTTCTTGGTGTTCTTTTTTCAATTTGCTTTGTACGCGGTTCTTTTCGCGGCATTTATTCACGTCATTGTTAAACCTTATATTAAAAACAAGAAACTTGAAAACAAGTGAAAAAACTAAAATGAGTGATTCTAGCGACGAGGAAGTTTGCTTGACGCCAACAGAATTGACTGAAACTGTTAATAATGCGCAAATGAGCTTTCTCCCTCAACAATCACGCGAGAAGTATTTAAAACAGTACGATATGTTCAACACGTGGCGACTAGCAAAAGGAGTCAAAACTTTCTCAGAAAACGTTTTGCTGGCATATTTTATAGAATTATCCGAGAACAAGAAAGCAAGCACTCTATGGAGTACGTATTCGATGCTAAAAGCAACAATAAAGATGAAAAAAGACAAACATATCGATACCTATCCTAAATTAGTGGCATTTTTAAAAAGAGCCTCATCTGGTCATCAACCAAAAAAATCGAAGGTTTTCACAGTATCTGATATTGAAAAGTTTCTTAACGAAGCACCCGATTCCGTATATTTGGCGGCAAAAGTAAGTCAGTTGCACATTCAGTATCTACTTAAGTATATTAATCTCAATTAAATAGTATACTTAGTAGATGTTGATAGGCATAATTATGCGTTCCTATCAATTTTATTCATTTATCTACTACAATACTCTTTACGTTACAGGTTGTTCTTATTATTGGAATAAACGGAGCATGTCGAACTAATGAACTAACACAACTTAATGTCAAAAACATTGAGAAACATTCAGATGACTTACTATTAATTAATTTACCTAATACAAAGACAAAAAGAGACCGCAACTTCGTCATTCGCAAGGAATACGTAACGATTGTTGAGAAATATCAAGCCTTACGCCCGCCTAACACTCCAATCAATCGATTTTTTCTACAGTATCGCAATGGAAAGTGTGTTAGACAGCCTATGGGTACTAATAAAATTGGCAGTATCCCACGAGAAATAGCAACATTTCTTGAACTTCCAGAACCCCTGTTGTACACGGGTCATTGTTTCCGACGAACTTCAGCCACACTTTTGGCTGATTCCGGAGCTGATCTCCTGTCCCTTAAGCGCCACGGAGGCTGGAAGTCCAAAGCAGTTGTAGAGGGATACATAGAGGATTCCATCCAAAATAAGTCTAAAATATGTGAAGGCATCGTAGGAGCCATTACACTGAAAGAGCCTCAATCGGATCCTTGGACTGGCCCTTCTACATCAAAAATAAGCCGTTATGAAACACCTAACCATCTTCCTCTCTCTCCAACATTCACGCCAAGGGAATCCGATGAATCGGTACAACTATTAAGTATGACAGATAGTTTACCGAAAAACAGTACACAAGTGACTAACACCAATATTACAGTACCAAACAAAAATATTACACTCAATTTAAATAACTGTAGCAACGTTACTTTAAAATTTTCTTAATTATACCTTAGTATTATTTTGTTATAATTTAAAGATTATTATGTAATACTTACATGTCATAATGTAGTAGTTAATACCTAAACTGAAATAAAAGTATCTTGTGAATGTAAATGTTTTTTTTTTGCATTTAGTCATTTCCTCGCTGAGGTGGGATGAAAAGTTACGTGTTGCACTCGATTGCAAAGATTTTTCACCTCGTGCTCTTTTGATTCCCTCGCTAACGCTCAGGATTCTAATGTTTGAATCACTCGCTGCACTCGTGATTCAATTTTAGAATCCTTCGCTTGCTCGGTCATCAAAATTGAGCACGCGGTTAAAAAGCAACTTTGCAATCTTGTATAACAAATAACTATTAATCGTCCAAATCTTTTTTAACCTAGTTACCACTCATTCAGGACGTCATTTTTTAACTGTGACCAAGAACGGGCGCAAGAAACCACGAAGACGGAGCATTACACGCAATGTTAGTGAAGCCAAAAATACTGTGCTCATTCAATTACATGTAGGTTTTACAATTACGCGCTTTCACGCACTCAGATGCAACACAACCATGCTCATTTTGTTAAGTATTTTCTTTTTAACATTGAAAATGTTTTTTCGATCGCTCCGGTAGGGCCCCATTTTCGCTGAAAGTGTGTTTGCCCTGTGGCATATAGTAGTTTAGGGCTATGAGGACGTATATTAAGAGCTCAAAAGACGCAGAATTGAAATGGCTTTCAGATGGTGAAAAAATTTTTTGTAAAAGTCGAAAACTTTTTTCGAAAGTTGAAAAAAACAAAAAAAAAACCTTTATTTTTTAACAACTTTCCTCGGACTATCTTCGATATCTCGTGAATGAGGTCGAAAATCGAAAAACTGAGAGAGACGCCTAGAGATATTGAGACGGGGAACATTTTATGTCTTATACTTTTTTGTTGGTCTGAGCTCGTACTTAATGAATGAGCACAGTATTTTTGGCTTCACTATCATTGCGTTTAATGTTCTGTCTTTCTTTTTTGTTGGTCTGAGCTCGTACTTACATGAATGAGCACAGTATTTTTGGCTTCACTGTCATTGCGTTTAATGTTTCGTCTTTCTTTTTTTGTTGGTCTGAGCTGCCAGGGCAAAACGAACAGTCGCAAGCTCTGCAGCTAACAACTGGCTATTTCTATCGCTAAGTGATGGCATTGTTTTACGTCGCTGCCGTTGACATGGCTGTTCCATCAGTCGAGCCTTGCTCGTTTTCCTCATTCTCTTACTCATTTATGAATATCAAATGTGTCAAACAATTACAATGCGATCCAATTGCGATTCAATTGTGCTATTCGTAAATTAGCAGACTTGGGCCCCCGGGCGCGCTAACCACTCGTCTACGGAGGTCGTTAAACATCGTTCTGGTTACAAAGAATGAAGAAATACAGAAAACAGCTGTTTCACAATATCTAAAGATAAAAGAAGTCCACATACCGAGTACACGATGAATGGCGACACGACGGTGGCGACGTACCCGCTGGCGTGGATGAGCGAGGAGCCCGAGGCGCGCACGCGCGTGGGCAGCAGCTCCGTGGACCACTGGATGGCCGCGTTGTACGCCATGTTCACGCAGAAGCGCGCCATTATGGCCAGCGTTACTTGCGGAATGCCTGGCGACACGTGATTGCTTGTTTTAAACTCGGTATATACACCGAGATTTTCCATTGGTTTTGGAGCCGAAAACGTTATAATACAAAAAAAGTGTTGTACCTATTTATGAAATAATAATTGCTTTACGAGCAAAGAAAAAAAATGTAAAAGTGACTTTTTGTCGAAAACACGTAGTAACGTTCTCCTTATCAACTCGTACACCGTGACCCCTATGAACTTTCCCGGCCGGCCGCCTGCGCCGGCGCAGGCGGCGGGGCGGGGGGTAGGCGGAGCGTTTGAAGCGCCTCGGTCATTGACTTTCATAAGATCGTCCGGTACTAAGGGTTCGCACACTTTTGATATTTTTTTTATGATTTTTTTTATGCCCATATTTTTAGTTTTTCAAGCTAAATAGCTTCTACTGATGATAAACATGAACAGGGTTTCGGCTCCAAAACCAATGAAAAATCATGGTGTGTAAAGTGACCATACGTCCCGTTTTGAACGAGACTACTGTCACGTAGTCCCCAAAGAAAGCTCAGAAAAATAGTCACGTTTTCCGAAACTTATGCTATAAAGAAATGGAGATATTTTTTGGGCAAATTAAAGAATAGTACCTGCATGGGAAGATATTTAAAAAAGCACTAATGTATTAATTGCAAAAGGATATAATTATTAACTGTATAAAAATAGAGAAGAAGTATTTGATAAATTTAGATTGATTTTACGTCATAAAAAATTACTATCTCACTTATAATAAACATTGGTTAGACCTGTCGACATTTTTGCGAGGCGGAGTGGGTTCGATTCTCACCTGAGGTATTCATTTTTTTCAACGTTTCGATAACGTCTGGTGAATGAAATTTATTTGTCACAATTTGTACAAAGAATATTAATTATATTTAATTTGAATATAATTATAGTGAATAAATTTATATAGCACTGCGATTCTGTCAAAGCTCGGTTCAAATCTCGATCCTGATCCGAGTTATCAAATACGCAATCTCTAAATTCGACTCTACACTAACGTCACAATGGTCTCTCTTGATCGGAACGTGAGGGTCGAAGTGAGAGACGAGTTTACGGTCGAGTTTAAGAGAATCGATGCACTTGTTTTTAGTGCATTCATTCGTGATCGTGAAGACAATAATTTGTAAGGGCTATACACGTGCATTGGCCAATACAAAACAGTATTATTATTGATAGCTAGCCCGTATAAAAAAAACCTCACTCACAATACAGACCGAACCTCAGAGCAAACGTAACTACATACATTGTAGTTACTCTGATTGTATCTAATTGTATATTTGCCCGAGAATGATAAAGTTTTGTTTGTTTCTTCTAACCTTTAGGAACTGCTGCAGCAATGAGTGTGAGGGACCCCGCGATGGTCAGCGGCGCGACGGTCAGCATTCGACGGCCCCATCTGTTCATTTATATCCATAATTAGTAAAAGTGGGAGCTTGAGAATTTATTTATTATTATATGGCTATTTACGCCCCACATGAACAACAACAGTACAACACATGAGGAGATTGGATTGGATTGACCTACCCGCTGGCCTAATGCGTGTTAGTGGGTTTTAACGACCGCTATCCTTACGAAACACAACCGGGGCCAACAGCTTTACGTGAAAGGCACTTAAAGCCGTTGGTCCCTCAGATATTTGTACTAGAGTCATAATACCATCAACTTGAGCGTTTTGTTTGAGTTTGAGGTACCGAATTTTACCGACCTTTTAGGGCTATTGAGGTCAATCTTCAAAACCACATTATTTATTTTCGTTTTGTCTTTTGATTCTTTAAACACAGATAGAATATTAAGATAATAAATTGCTTTGTTGAGCACTTTGTATAGAACATCATGGGTTTTAATAAATCCTGTAAAAATAGAGACGTCTCAAAGCGATTGATTAGATTTGTCGATCGCAGACGATTTAAGGTGCAACAATCTTACTGTATCAAAAGATCAACTTTACCTGTCCAGAACGAGCGCGAGCAGCGTGACCGAGGGTATCTCCGTGGCCGAGGTGAGGGTGAACGTGATGAAGAAGTCTAGGCCCAGCCCCTCGGACATGCGCACCAGCCCGTCGAAGATGACCGCGCAGCCCATGTACACCGCCACCATGCACAGCAGCATGCGGCGCAGCGGCGCGCTGCGGAACAGCGCACGGATGGACTCGTCCGAATTGCGGGTTTGACGCGACGCCACCTGGGACGCACATTTTGCATAGTAAAGTCAAAGTTAAAGCTTAGTATTTATTCAATAAACTTATTTAATAAGCACTTGAATAGTCCAAAACATGTTTGGAGTTATGGAGAAGAATATGCGCAAGAAACTGCACAGCTTCATGCAGAAGTAGAACATTTACAGAAGAACGACATTTACAAAAACAAAAACTATATAGTTATCATATCAGAAAATTATCGTAAAATACAAATCGCTGACTACAAAACATAAATTTGAATTAAGTAAGATGATGATATTCGATTGACGATATTGTCAGGGTCGCGGGCAGCAGCTTGATGAGATCGGCAAAGGACAGCCCTCTGTCCTCTGCCGATCTCATTAATCATAATCAACTGGCACAAAATAAAGGAGGCCTACACGCCTACACCCAGCATGGGTGATTGCAGGCTGAGATGATGATGATGAAGATTAAGTATGAGGTCCAGTGCAATACGCATTATGGCTCGAACACATCGTTTATTAGCTAAAATACCCTATTTCTCTACACTACAATACCAATCTCAGCATCGATTCTAATGTATGCATAAAAAGCATTGTGGGCGGCTGCTTCAGCAGCGAGTTGTTATTTCCGCATTCTCTAAATTCGACTCTACTTGTACGTTACTCTCTTGACACAAAAGTCACTTTTGATCAGAACGTATGGGTCTAACTAAGTGAGATCGAGCTTACGAATTAATTACGATCGAGCGATACAGAACTGACATGCTGATCTTAGGGTGTCCCTTAACCCTTTTAGAGGCACAGTGGATAGTAAAGTACAGGCCACTCAGGCCCTGCCTAGCAAAATACACTCGGCCATCGCGGCGTCAATGCATGTAATCGAGAGCGCGAGTGTACAACCAAGCATTAGAGAATCACACCATTCACATCCCTGACGTATAGATGGTCTACAGCCGGCTACCCCGTACGAAGAGTTGTGTAAGTTTCGTGGGGTTGTAGAGATTGGAGGTCTATTAGACACTTGGAGATCGACCAACGAAATAATACTAAGGAGTCTCCCAACAAACAATTTGGTCATGTAATGACAGAGTTACATGACTTTAAGTTATTTTAAAGTTATATTACAGTCATTTGGTTCACTTTTTGTCGTGTACAGGTGCGCTATTAACCTAATTAGTTATATTATATATTGTTATATAATATGGTCCTATAGACGTAATGACAACTATTTTATACGACAGTTATATAGTTATGATCATGACGACTTTTATAAAACTTATCTATATAACTTTTTAGTCGTAAGAACGTTATGGGCATATAACAGTGTCGGATGTGTCAATGACGTCATGTTATTACCTTTCTTACAACTTATAAACGGGCTATAGTCGTTTATACGTCGTAATGGTAATCATTAAATAATAGTAGAAAAAGAGTCTCCAGTACAACCTGTATACATCTTCAGGGAACATAAATATCACAATACGACCATTATATAACTAATGTCCGCGTACAGGTTTTAAAATAGACTTGTATAAAACGTGCATAACTGAAGTCCTTCAATCATCTGGTGTGACTTTTTCACAAGCTGGAAGAGAGAAATATCAGGATGGTTCCGTAGTAAAAAAAATATTTGAAAATACTGAAACTGCAGATATTCTTTTAATTAAAATGCCGGAAATTACGAAGACTAACAATTTGAGTCTTAGTAACTGTAGTCCCTTTAAAAAAAGTGAATGTATTACTGAGAAGGACATACAGAATACAGATGATGACTTTAGAAATAATTATAGAAAGTGGGCAATCGATTATAATATTCCACGCAAGGAAAATAAATATAGTACTGAACAAAAGAATAGCCTGTATAGGTCCTTTAGACGCAAGAAGTCTTTTAAAAAGTGGAAGAGATGTTTCAATAATCGTTGTCGATAATGGTCAATATTGGCATAATGAGTTCATTGAATTTTTTATTTTGTTCCACTTATTCATTATGAATTAGCTAACTAAGTACTTACTCTAAATTGATATAAATAAAAAAACCGGTAAAGTTTTATAATTTCTTTATTTTTGTATTTCTTGAAACATAATAAAACCACTTCCTCCAACTTTAAGTATGTTTTTTATTTTCTTCATATCTGTCTTCGATATAAACTTATCCATATGGCATTTGAATCATTTTGTTGTATTTATGAGGATTGCCTACAAAAGTAAAACTATTAGGTACATACAAAATAAACATAATGGAACAATAAATAGGTACATAATTATAATATTTGTATGTATTTACAATTTTACTTTGTACCTAATGAACCCTAATAGTACAGGAATGGCGACGAAACACTTTTGCAGAAGACAATTTATACGTCGGGAAGTTATATTAAAGTCCCATAACATAGTTACCGGTAATTACTTAAGCATTTATGAAGCGCATGAAAAATTACTTTAAAACTTACCTTACATTAATCAGTAAACTTTTTTCCTCAACAGAAATGGTTGTAGCTGACAAATAACAGAGTTATTTTATTATTTTAATGTAATGTATATTAATAAGATGGCTGTCGCCTTCGATTGTGTTTTAATCACGACGGAGTAAAGTAAAGCGAAACCAAAATTGTATTATATTAAGATTGTTTTTACGTTATTATGACATTTACACGACGGTAACAAGTCGGTAACATGTCGATAAATTAACAATTATTCGTCATGAAGTCGAGTATACATTGCAGCAGCTAATGTTACTCAACTATTAGTTAAATCGACAACATCTATTCGACGACTAAGCGACCAAAAAGGCATTTATATGACTGTTGTTCGATTTTCTTATGACATTAAGTCGAATAAAATGGGCCTAAATGCCGTTGAGTAAACGTAATGACGACGTCTACACGACTACCTTTTAGAACATAAAGTTATAATCAAAACGTTTACTCAACCACACAAATGTTTGTTGGGCTGGCAATAGCTTCGTGAACTCACAATGAACTCGTCCATGACATCCTGCGGTATCTTGGTGCCGTTGACCTTCTCGAACCTCCTCAGCACTTTGACCGCTTGGTTCACGCGCCCTTTTGACGACAACCATCTGTAACAATAACAACGACATTATTTCATCAAGTTCGTATGAGTATTTGTGTCGACCTTTAACACCTGTGATGTCGTGGTTACACTACACCACCTGCCTTCGACTAAAAGGTCCGGGTACGATTTCTTCTTATTGGACCAACCGATTCATATTATTTACTAATTTTTGGTAGGCTGTTTTAATCCACCTGGCGCTCTATCATCACCTGATATGTATAAGTCTTTTACAGCTAATAACGTTAGAACTATCCAATGTTGGTGTTCCTTCCACGTTAGGCAGTTCTTCAGATTAAGGTTGACGTGTGAATTTTGTTCCAATTTTCGGCTTTATAGTCATGCTTTCTCGTTGTAAAAGAACGAATTTATTATAATCCTTTAATACAGCATTGAAGGTGAATCTGCCCATTACCATAACTTTATATTAGGTGGGATAATCCAAAAGCCAAAAGCCTCTAAATGAGTAATAGCGATGTCTGTTTAAACAAGAAACATGTACTAAGTATGGTTTGTTTGCATGGCCTCAATACAAATCACATAATCGGCTAGTGGGTCTCGTCGCGTCACTTTATAGACAGCACTCAGACGAGTTTATAGTTCTTGTATGATAAGGAAAAAAAGATTAATAATCAGACGGCTGAATATAATCAGTCCGGTAATAGTAGGTGATTTATGAACCCTTTGCCGCATATTAGTTTTTATGGGTTGAGGCATTTTTTGTTGATGTGGCATCTGTTTCTCAACCGTCTCACAAAAAAGCGGTTCGACAAAAATCGAAGTTGTTAACCCTTTATTGTTCTGATAAGATTCGGCATTCGTTCCTCTTTTTTTACAATTTCACTGGCCTATTTTGAAAAATTTTGCTTGAAAATTGTATCATTTGCAGTAAGTATTTGTGTGACAGTTCGAAACAAAAAACCAAAAGGTACGGGTTCTATACGCCATATATTACAGATCTGCAAAAAGATTAACCAAATCTATATATGAATATTAATTAGTTGAAACAAGAAAAGTTCTGTTTAAGTAGTGGCATCCACAAGTCATGATGTATCTGTGGTCAGATTTAGGCATGTTTCCTCATCTCGCGCTCTCCAGCACCACATATACCTACCTCGCTGGCCCAATGCCGGTCGATGGGTTTTAACGACGGAAGTGGAATCCAAATTGGATAAACTACTAGCATAAGAAGTTCTTCTATTAATTCAAGGTTCCTCACCTGGCGCTCTCCGGCACCACAAAAGGAGCTACCAGCACGATCAACATCGGCAGACTAGTGGCCAGCAGCAGCGTCCGCCAGTCGCCGATCCACACCGCCATCCAGGGCAGGATCAGGCAGCCGCCGCCGAAGAACAGCGCTATGGACATGTTGGCTACCCACGTGCGGTGGCGGGGGCCTACGTACTCCAGCACTGTGCGCAGAAATGATTGACGCTCAAGCTTATACACATTAAAGGTAGGTTTAAGTTTAAAAAACTTATGAAATACATACGTATATGTATAGGATATTTACGACTATGATCGCCGAAGGGTAGGGTTTACCATCCGTCTGGATTACATGTCCGGACTTTTAGACTCTAGTCCGGATTTTGTCCGGAGCTTTTTTTCCGGATTTTGGATTAAGAGTAACAAAACTACATTTTAAGTAATATCAAATAAGACTTAAATCTTTATTAACTTCTTATTTATCTAAAAACAAAATATAAAAAGTAAGTAATGTTACCATTTTGAGACTAAAAAGTCCGGACTTTTATCGAAATGCCAGGGCCTTTCTGTAGGGCTTTTCACTTTTCTAAATGGTAACCCTAGCGAAGGGTTAGTCAGAGACCAGGCAATGAGGACTGCAAAAGCAGGCCACTGCCACAGTCCACGATTCATTAAATGATAACTGCACATGTGCTCAGCGTGATAGGTGGTGAGCCCATCGCCGCTCATGCTGTTAGATGTATGTGCAGTCTTTAGGCCATTAGTCGCCAAGGGAAGAGATGGGGCGGTAGTAAGTATTGTATCAATAAGCCGCCGCTATACCAGCACAGCAGAGCACACATACTTACGTAATCAAATACGAAATTGCATGTTAGGGGGTTGGATGGGGGGTTAAAGTTACTCGCGTCAGAGGTTTACCCTTGAGACCCAACACGTGACGTGACCCCTGGGTGCTAAATGAGGGCTTATTCGTCTTAGGGCAGATTCTTGTTATGGCAGAATTAGTACTGTCGCGCATAAAAAATAAGGCGGATAAAAAAACTGAGTCTAACGAAATCAGTGTACTAGAATGTCTTCAACGTTTGGCAACCCTAAAAAAATAAGTGGCTGAGACCTTCACTGTCAGTGTTGTTGTGGGTTTTTAGTTAGTTATTGTTTTTTTTTTAATATTGCGTTACAAGGTTTTAAGATCTAATTTTTTAAATATAGCAATACATAAATTGTGTGGTTATTACTTTTGTTGGCAATGTTACTTCTGCCATAACAAGAATCTGCCGTAACAAGAATCTGTCGTAACCATAATCTGTCCAAACCAGAATCTGTCCTAAGACGAACAAGGGTAAATGAGTAACACTGACTGAGTGGTAGAACCACGCTGCGTTGCAGCCCGCATTGGGCTGGCTCGTCCGGCGTAATACCGGGTGGTCTCACGAATATCCGGCGTGAAATAATGGCACTTGGTGCTGTTTTGTTTCGTCCTGATCACTCTCCATCAGGTGACTCGTTTGCTCGTGTGCCTCCTACTATAAAAAAAAACATGTCATCCGTTCTATTCTATTCTTACCCAAAATATACATCATCATGAAGCAGCTGTCGTATGCCATGCCGACAAGGAACCGGCAGAAAGCGAAGTCCCACAATCCAGTGGTGAAGATGCTGGCTACCCCTCCCACGCATCCCATCACGTTTGTACCTGCAACCGTTTGGAAATTACTTAGACCTACCTAGGATTGTGAGTGTGCGCTTCGCAAGGGTAGGTAAAGCGATACACCTAGAAAGAAAGGAAGAAAAAAAACATTCATTGACCTAATGTTACGTAGTACTATTACTTATTCTGTGCTAATGTGATGATGATAAAAGGCTGAAGATTATTAAACTTTGTTAATTATCTAGCGCAAGTTAAGCCTATTTTGAAACTTTTTTTATTTGTTAAGCTAAGATGCCTAAATACTAAAAGGGCACTTGTCACATTTTTACCCGAAATACTTTTTTCGTCTCTATCGCTTGGCAACACCTATTTACATAGTTTTTTTACTAATAGTGCACTTATATTAAAATCAAAAGTTAAACATTCAGGCTTTCAAATTTGTTCAGTTTTTTCTATTAAGTATCTACCTAAAATTTTTCACCTTGAGAAAAAGGGGTCACATCCACATGTGCCCTTTTAGTATTTAGCAATTCAGTTATTTTTCAACTGAGCTGACCGGGATATTAACAGGACCCAAGAGATGGCGCAAACCACTCAAACACGGAGGTCGTCAAATAGTTATAAAAGGCTTAGTTATGAAACAATTATACGTAAATAATAAATAGCCTACATTCATTATTAGCGAAACCATTTTTTTCATCTATGTTATCTCGCTGTTGCTAGCATACGCACTTTATACAATAATTACAAACGTTCGTTTTGAGGCAAATCAAATAAAACTACTAACTCACTGACAAAACTTAAATAAATAATAACCGTGTCTCTACTAGGTATAAGCACATGAGTAATTCCGTTTCTTTACTCATGTGATATAAGTTTGTGTTGTAATGCTTGTTTAGATTAGGTAATTTAGATGATCAGCGTTGTTACATGCAATTTGCAAAGACTACGTAAGTATTTATTTCAACATTTTAGTTAAAATATGGATATGGATAGTGAGATATGAAATACATTTACTCTTGTTACATTGTAAACCACAATCTCTTAACACGTACTCTTACTTACTCGTCGTCTTTTTTATTTTATGAACAAGCTTTTATTTAACTTGCAATGTATGTTTGTTCGGGTGGAATCTTGCAACTCAATTTTGAAGCAAATATCTTCAACCGAATGTGCTGAAATTTTTTTAGTTCAGGGGGCTTACTGTCAGCTTGAAAAACAGGGCTGAAATTGAACTGCCCTGCTTTTTTAGGGTTCCGTAGCCAAATGGCAAAAAACGGAACCCTTATGGATTCGTCAAGTCTGTCTGTCTGTCTGTCCGTATGTCACAGCCACTTTTTTTTGAAACTATAAGAACTGTACTGTTGGAACTTGGTAAGTAGATGTATTCTGTGAACCGCATTAAGATTTTCACACAAAAATAGAAAAAAAAAACAATAATTCTACTTAGAATTGAAACTCAATTTTTTTTTATCAAATCCATACGTGTGGAATATCTATGGATAGGTCTTCAAAAATGATATTGAGGTTTCTAATGTCATTTTTTTCTAAACTGAATAGTTTGCGCGAGAGACACTTCCAAAGTAATAAAATGTGTGTCCCCCCCTGTAACTTCTAAAATTAGAGAATGCTAGGACTAATAGTACATTATGATATTAGTGCGGTAAGTTGAAAATTACAGCAGAGGCGATATTGCTACAAGAAAGCAGAGGCTGTAATTATCAAAGCGCACGTATGTTATACGACGTTTTATAACATATTTGCGAGGAAAACACATTTTCTGAAAATAACTGCGCGTTTTTGTTGTTTTTCTAGTGTATAATAAATCTTTGGTAAGCCAACATGTATTTTTCTTTGGACTGAGATGGTAATAGGCTGTCAATAACATTTTGTGCTTCACTTATTATTTCCGGTGGTGAAGACTGTAAATTTAGTTCTTCATTACTAAAACTAGACATATTTATTTCTAAACTTTTAAGGTAAAAGGCGACTAACTCACTAAAGATTTCACATACCTCCAACAGCATAGAGCGGCGAAGGGCTCATCAAAATAATACTACCAACCCCTCCCTTCCCTTCGGTGTCGTAAAAGGCGACTAACGGACTAAAGAATGCACATACATTCAACAGCAAAAAACGGCGATGGGCTTATCAAAATAATACTACCAACCCCTCCCTTCTCTGCGGTGTCGTAAAAGGCGACTAACGGACTAAAGACTGCACATACTGCTACAGCATAGAGCGGCGATGGGCTCATCAAAATAATACTACCAACGCCTTTCTTTTCTTGGGTGTCGTTAAAGGCGACTAACGGACTAAAGCCTGCACATACATCCAACAGCATAGAGCGGCGATGGGCTCATCAAAGTAATACTACCAACCCCTCTCTTCCCTTGGGTGTCGTAAAAGCGACTAACGGGCTAAAGGCTCCCACCTATGTTGTCCATAGATTCTAACGATTAGGAACTAATTTTTAAATTACATTACCGCATTAGTGTGTAGCTTATTACATTACGATGCTGAAATCGGTGTAATAAGAGCCACTTAACGAGCAAATGTGTTATAAAAAAATATATGATTTACATTACCATGCAAACTTTCAGCGAAAACTGTTTTGAACGAGATCTAGTAAAACGTTTAAACGTTATAAATTAATTAATTTAAAAAAATACACTATTATTAAAACATCGATCACAGTTACAACGAACTACAAGAACTTTTATAACACATTTGCTCGTTAAGTGGCTCTTATTACACCGATTTCAGCATCGTAATGCAATAAGCTACGCCTAGTGCGTGCGTGCGTGCGGTAATGTAATTTAAAAATTAGTTCCTAATCGTTTGAATCTATGGACAACATAGGTGGGAGCCTTTAGCCCGTTAGTCGCTTTTACGACACCCAAGCGAAGAGAGGGGTTAGTAGTAATATATTGATGAGCCCATCGCCGCTCTATGCTGTTGGCTGTATGTGCAATCTTTAGTCCGTTAGTCGCCTTTTACGAAACCCAAGAAAAGAAAGGAGTTGGTAGTATTATTTTGATGAGCCCATCGCCGCTCTATGCTGTAGCATGTATGTGCAGTCTTTAGTCCGTTAGTCGCCTTTTACGACACCGAGGAGAAGGGAGGGGTTGGTAGTATTATTTTGATGAGCCCATCGCTGTTCTATGCTGTTGAATGTATGTGCAGTCTTTAGTCCGTTAGTCGCCTTTTACGACACCGAAGGGAAAGGAGGGGTTGGTAGTATTATTTTGATGAGCCCGTCCCCACTCTATGCTGTTGGAGGTATGTGCAGTCTTTAGTCCGTTAGTCGCCTTTTACCTTGAAAGTTTAAAAATAAATATGTCTAGTTTTAGTAATGAAGAACTAAATTTACAGTCTACAGCACCGGAAATAATAAGTGAAACACAAAATGTCATTGACAGCCTATTACCATCTAAGTCCAAAGAAAAATACATGTTGGCTTACCAAAGATTTATACACTAGAAAAACAACAAAAACACGCAGTCATTTACAGAAAATGTGTTTTCCTCGCAAATGTGTTATAAAACGTCGTATGACATACGTGCGCTTCGATAATTACAGCCTCTGCTTTCTTGTAGCCCTCGCCTACGGCTCGGGCTAGCAATATCGCCTCTGCTGTAATTTTCATCTTACCGCACTTATATCATAATATACTATTATATGATTTTACTTGCTGCTACGGAACCCTTCATGGGCGAGTCCGACTCGCACTTGGTCGGTTTTTGTACAATGTATGACACGGTAAAAGCAGGCATGTGGCAGGGCAGTAAAGTCAACTTTTTTTTATGGACATTTTCATACTATGAGCATTTTTATTGTCTGAAACGTCAAATAAACAATTTTAAAAAAGTTACAAAATCACTAGCTTTTTTAACATTGTTATCAACGAGGTCTACCCATTGAGCTATAATGTTATCTCAATGGCTCTACCTCGTAAATTGTGCTTGAATTTTGTTGTGTACCATTTCGTGGCTGTGTTCAAGTGTCTTTTTGTTCCCGTGAGTGTTTTTTGTTTTCAACGTAGGTAAGTGTTGATAAGTTATGAGTTAATTTATTGTTCCGTCTACTTGAAAGTAAAAAGAGTTTTGAGAAATGTAAATAAAGCTTTTAACATTCCACTAATGTTTTTTTGTGGATGTGTGACGAATATGAGTTATTCGAGTACTTACCTACCTATTTGGAAACAGAATTCCAAATAGAAAGGAGAAACAGGCGGCTTTGCCCTTGAGAATTAGGTGACCATTTCGGAATGGATGAAAGGGATTTTATTAATGAGTTAGGTGAGATAATTATAAATAAAACAGTATTTAATTTGCCTTGAAGTTTATAATATGTGCCTACCTATTACCAATAAGTAACCTCCATGTGTAATGTTCTGCTGTTTTTGTGTAGATACCTACTGATTTGGAACCCATAATAAGGGTTAGTTAATCCACGGCGGTCTTGTGATTTAAGCTTAGAAACAAAGGTAGTAACAAAGGTAATACCTTCCTAACATAACAGGTCATTTCAATTTCTATGTAATAATCTCAACTCTGCTAAATAGGAAAGTAAATAAAGAGACAACAACTTTCACAAGCAACGAATAATAGCTTTCTTATACAACATTATTGGAGTAATTCGGTTAAAACACATTCTCATTTGAATTCAATGTTTTCAGGTTCTTACCTATTTTACATTTTCGGTCATGGGTCTTATCAAAACCTACAGGTAGGGCCCAAAAATTAGTCCAACAAACTGTCTCTGCAGTTTTGTCCGAGGTCACTACTGCATTGAACCACAAGATAAGAAATAAATATATTAAGTTTCCACAAACCGCTGCAGAACGGAATGCAATTAAGTTAAGGTAAGTACTTACACTGTTTTAAGTAAAGTTAAAAAAAATACCTATTACTTTCAAAGTCTTTACCTTAGTATTTCTTACTTTTAAAGTCTGATGAAATTATTTTGAAAAGTAAATACCACATTATAATATACTAGCGGCACGCCCGCGCCTTCATCCACGCTAACTTAGAGAGACCGTCATAGTTCAGCCATTTAAAAAATTATATCTACAAAATATATAAAAAAATATATAATATAAAAACCATCCTCAGTTAACGCTCTATCTTTTAGTGAAAACCTCATAAAAATTCATTACGTGGTTTAGGAGAATAGTGCGGTGCCACAGACAGAGGAAAACGGCGACTTTACTTTACAATATGTAATGATATCTAGGTAACGGCAAAATCAACTTTCAAACCATGCTGGTAAATGGTAACTATTATTTCTATCTTTAGTTATGATAGTTATGATAAGTAGGTATACAGGTACTGATGCAGTCAGTGGCAGATAACAACACATGTCTGCATGGTAGCCCTGCGCCTGCGTCCCAGGCTACAAAATATAAAAATATCTTATATCTTGCTTACAGATTTTATGAAAATTCGGTTTTTTTAGTTTGGATGACAATGCATGGTTAATTGTGTGACGTCATTCTAAATCCAAGATGGCGGACTAATTATTTTTAATGCATTCCTTCAATTAATATAGCAAATGAAAGGGCTTGCTGAGCTTGCAAGGGAATTGCTGAGAATAACTCGAAAAATAAAGTGACGTCACTCTAAATCCAATATGGCGGACGTCCAGGGATAACTAAAAAGTTAAAAATAAATTAAAAGTAAAAAACCTTTTTAAAAACAAGCTTTTTATTTATTTTTTCGTGGATTAACAGGATGAAGTTATTGTAATTTTTTCAGTTCTTAACAATGGAATTGTAAATTCCTTATCTTTCTATTTATGGCTTTAGCATCAACAAAGGATTACTTTAGAACAGTCTGTCATAAAATAAAGATTGTTTTATTTCCATTTAGTTCCGTGCGTAAGCATAGCTTGTTTGTACACTGCTTAACTTACATTGAACTCAATTTTTTTAACTTTGATAGTGCTATCTTAAACATTGATAACTTTAGTTTTACTTCCCACGCGGATAAAATAGTACACAAGCAAATATTTTTTCACTAGTATAAGTCTTTTAATCATTTTATATTTATATATGACAAATTATATTTGCGAATTACTCATTTGTAATTAAAACATCGTGTTAATATGTAGGTATATTGACTAGCAATACCGCTCACAACTTCGTCTACGTAAACAGCCGTGAACGAAGTTGTGAGCTTCCGTCTAAAAATCCTGTGATTTTTAACCGACTTCAAAATGAGGAGGAGGTTCTCAATTCGATTGTATGTTTTTTTGTTTGTTACCTCGAAACTCCGTCATTTATACACCGATTTGGAAAATTATTTTTTATTTGAAAGGATATACTTCCAGATTGATTCTGATGATGGAATCTTCAAGGAATTGAGGGAACTCCTCAATTATTGTTGGGATTCCTATAGCGATTTTGGTATTTTCAGCAATAAGTCAAGCATTTCCATTCAGAATATATTTTTTGATAAAGTACAACTGATGAAAACAATCACAGATTGCCACCGGAAGTCCTCAATGATAAGTATTTCACGGGTGGCGATAAGATATCTCGATTAAGATAGTTACTTAATGATTTTTGCGTAAACTGCCCATTTTCGCATTTTGTAGTAATTTTGCAGGTGTATTTATCGCTTTTAGGGTTCCGTAGCCAAATGGCAAAAAACGGAACCTTTATGGATTCGTAATATCTGTCTGTCCGTCCGTATGTCACAGCCACTTTTTTCCGAAACTATAAGAACTATACTGTTGAAACTTGGTAAGTAGATGTATTCTGTGAACCGCATTAAGATTTTCACACAAGAATAGAAAAAAAACCAAAAAATTTTGGGGGTTCCCCATACTTAGAAGTGAAACTCAACATTTTTTATTCATCAAACCCATACGTGGTATCTATGGATAGGCCTTCAAAAATGATATTGAGACACTTCCAAAGTGGTAAAATGTGTGTGTCCCCCCCCCCCCCTTCTAAAATAAGAGAATGATAAAACTAAAAAAAATATATGATGTAGGTACATTACCATGCAAACTTCCACCGAAAATTGGTTTGAACAAAATCTAGTAAGTAGTTTTGTTTAATACTTTAAAAAAATACACTATTATTAAAACATCGATCAAAGATACAACGAACTACAAGAACTTTTATATGATGTTACTTGCTGCTACGGAACCCTTCATAGGCGAGTCCGACTCGCACTTGGCCGGTTTTATCGAAATAGGATAATAGATTCATTATTAAATCTTTATTCCTCATGAAGTAATAATTATTCTGGTAAGTATAAATTTTACTCAATATTATTATCGTAGATAAGAGAAATTCACAGTTAACCTAAAGCGATTTTCGAAGTTTTTTGGTTTAGAATAAGATTTTTTTTCTGATTTAAAAAACAATGATATCTAAAAATTTTGAGGCCGCTACGAACTAAACGACTAATAATAATAATATTAGAGATAACATTCTGTTTTTGTTTATTTGTTTGGAAGTAGTTCAATCTAGGAGCTCAAATAAGTTTTTTCAAAAAGCCCATTTTATAAAAATCTTGCTCTGCAATTTTGGGTTTAATTAAAAAGTTAACCAAAATTTACAAAAAGCGAGGCCGCTACGAACTATGCCAATAGCTATTCTACACTATTCAATAAGTCAAAATTGTTAATGCATTTTTGTTTCTGAGATCAAGAACGCCAAAATTGGCCATTTTACTCAAAAATCACAGTCGACATGGGCTCTTAAGCAACTATGACGAAGCAAAAGGTGGCAGTACCGGAACTCAGTTCTGATGATGGGATCTTTGAGGAATTGAGGGAACTCCTCAAATATTGTAGGCATACCTATAGCAATTTTGGTATTTTCAGACATAAGTCAAATGAGATCCACTTCGGCTATAATTCCTTTCTAACAAATATTGATATTGTAAACGCGAAAGCGTGATTGTTTGGTTGTCTTTTAGGATTTAAAAATACACTATTCACACTAATAATTCTGTCACTTTCTTATCTAAATTCTTCTGATCATCTTTACGCCGATGACTTACCAATTTACTCTTAGGTCTCGGGTGAGAATCTCTCTATGAGCAGATCAATGGTGACTTGGCTACGATCTACGACTGGAGCAAGTCATATAGCCTGGGGGGGGGGGGTCTATACAGCATTCACGAGTAAATCTGGGTAACTTGCCATCTGTTTGGGATGTAGATTTCCTACTTTGTGACGATTTCGATAAATACTTAGATCGGAACGATTCACTAAAAAGAAAGGAAAAAACATTTTTTTTTTACTCTTTAGTGCATTTTAAGTTTAATTTCAGGAGTCGGTTTTTTTGTTAAAATATTTTAGACGGAAATACACAGACCATTCCTGTAAAATGTCAGCGTTCTAGGACCAGTGATTTAGCCGTGCTAAGTTTAAGTTAATCGCTGTTCCATCAGTTGGTTAGTCAGGAGTCAGGACTTCACTTTTATACATGTTTGGTATTCGTCGTACAATGCGCGCACGCTGCTGTACTTTTCACTAGCAATTGACACAGAACACGGCAATGTTCGACAAATTACGAACAGACAGGAAGTGAGCGTTTGCCACATGTCTAGGGTCTCTGATCTACTTTTTGTCAACTAATGAACGATCTACCCAATAATCTCTTACCAACCAAGGCGGGCACCCTGCCGAAGGTGTCTGCCATCCAGCCGAAGAACAGCCCCCCTACCAGCGAGCCCGCGAAGAACAGCGCCTGCGCCAGGGGCGCGAAGCCCGCGTACTCGCACACCCATCCGCGCTGGAGACAAGGGAGGACTGCGTTACTTAATCCATAATAATCATCTAAGTATTTTTTTCAGGCAACAGAGATTGCGGGTTGCTGGATTATAATTTAACCGTATGTGAGTATGCACGCCACGGAATCAAATTATAAGATTGAACCGATTTATTTGGTTTGGAATAAGTAAGTAAATAAGTAAAGTATTTAAGCTTCAACGACACCCAGGCAACATTCTTGTCAGTTCTTTTCAGTACAAGGTCGTTGTCTTATAATTTAACTTAACTAAAATAAGAATTCTCTATATTAACTTATAAATAAATAAAACACTTGACCTAAAACAAATAATACTAGGCGTAGGCTAGTGCCTATTGAGTAAGTAGTCTTACTCCTCTTGGCTCCGAAAAGTTCGTTCTAAGTGAGTTTTATTTTAGTTTGGTACCTACCTAGACCTCCATAATGTAAGTACTTACACGATTTTTCCACATTCCCGCTGAGTAGATGTTAGTTAAGTCATATGTATTACTTAACTAAAACTTTTGTAATAAAACTTTGGAGTTGGCTTACTTACTTATAAATTTTGAAACAAATTGCTCTCACGAGAAGGATGCACTTTCATTCAACCAAGAAGCTGCAGACAGAAGGCTATATATTTACACGAAACTGAGGTGAACAATTTCATCACCCGTATCCCGTGATGGTTTTACTTATAGGTACAGTACCTACTTACTACCTAAAGTATTTATTTCTTTAATTACAATTATCACCATTGAATCTAATGTAAAACTTTTTCATGATATTCATTAACATTTTATTATCTTTAATAATATTAGTCAATATAATATAAGGTATACCTACAATATTTTTTAACGTCACTAAGTACTAGATATTGAGCGCAATAAACGAAACTTTGCATTTTCTAGGCTTATCACAAAAAAATCTGAATGTTACCGTGTAGGTAAGTACCTACTTGGTCTACTCTCTCCTTTTCATGACCTTTTTATTATTTTCCCATACTAAACCTGTGCCTGGGTCACAAAGTCGCAAGTTGAAAACTTCGATAACATCAGACACAAAGCTGGAATTTGACAAAACAAATTGAAAAAGTGCAAAAACGCCATCTTAGCATGGCGCGCGAGGTGAACTCACAAAGGGTTTTCGGCATAATCAACGTCGATACTTGCTTCTCATGTGAGTTACAGACTTACAGAATTATCGCCATAAAAATATACATGTACTTTTAAACACCTTTCGAACGGTACTATTCTTAATATTGTGCTACAAGGTGGCTCTGTGAAAATGATTGCCACAAGCTTGATAATGTCTATGAGGGCGTGGAGCTAGGTATGGCTCACCTCACTGACGACGGTGTGGTAGGGTATGTCTCCCAACTCAAACTCCCAGCCGTTCTCACAGCGCTGCGTGGGTGTGCTGGGGTGCGGCGCCGTCATGGTCTCCAGGACCTGGCTCCAGTTGGCCACGTACGTCAGGCAGCGGTCCCACTCGCTGTCAGGCTGCATCACTGTTGTCAGGTTCCGCCTGCGAATTTCGAAAGAAGACTAAGTTGAATAGGATTAATCTATAAGTTATTAATTTCAGTGTTCTTTATTTTTTTTCTGGCTGCTGAGACGGTTGAGTATTGTTATGGTTAAAATCATATTGTTTGTTTATACTGATATTTTTAAATGATTTCGTGTCTGTAATGCATGTTGTGATTATCTGTAATTGTAAAAACAGTTAGCTCTAAGAATATTTGTTGTTTATATGTTATTATCCAAAACGCTGTATTTTATGTTGATAATCCAATAAATAAATAAATAAATAAATTCGGTTTCTCCATATCCTGATTGTTTTGTAAATGATGGATGATAAAGCAGATCATGAAAGAACACTTCACCTAGGACTTTAATCACTGTAGAAATAGCTTTCGTACGTTTACTACAGAAACACCACAACCAATAACGAACGGAAAAAGTGTTTGAACACATTAGGTACCATCCAGGTCAGGACTTGAGCCTCGCCCGCCCGCAGGGTACTTCCTACTGCCTGTTCCAAATAGCCGAAGCAGTGTGCAAGGGATTTTGGCCTTAAAACAAAGAAGTGATAGTAACATAACGTTAATTGAACAAAACAACCAACCTTAACTCCACATCCAAGTGTTCCATCTCGGGCACCCGGCACCAGTGCCGCTGCGGCGTGGCGGCGATGAACATCTGCACGAAGTACACGAACGCGAAGAAGAAGCCGAACGGCATCATGGCGGCGAACAGCAGCCTCTGGTAGCGGCCCATCTCGCCCACGTGCGCCAGCACCGCCGCCAGCACGTCGCCATCCGTGGAGATCTTCTTCTCCTCTTTTTTTGACTCCTGAAAAGAAGGTCACGCGTTAAAACAAATGAATGTGCGTTAAGGCTCGACCGAGACGGATTTTTCGTTCTCGGCCGAGACCGAGACCGAGAACGAAAATAAAATAAAATATCGGCCGAGACCGAGAGCCGAGACCGAGACTAGAGAAATCGTGAAAAAAAATTAAATGCTGTTAAGTAACTCTTTAATACTGTAGGTACTCTTTAATAAAAACCAACTAGTTCAATAATCAAAGTTAAATAACATTCTATCGTAGTTTATAAAAGCAAGTTTTCGGCATTTTCACTCTTCAAAGAGTGTCTGCCTCTCATTGTACAACTGTCCAGTTTTGCTAAAGAGTTGTTCACTTGCTACACTAGTACGCGGCGCTGATAAAACTTATTGCTGCAGGCCTGAGCACCTTATGAGGTGACGAAAACCAATAATTAACAAAATAAGAGTTTCTCTGCAGTCTTAGCTCTATAAAAAAGCTTTCTAGCGCTATTTTAATCACAGAACTTGAACTGTTTTCGTCATTGCTCATTGGCTTGTCTTCCTACTCTATAGAATCATGTCCTGCTATGAGTTGGATTGCTCTGTTGCAACCATTGAAGAGTTATCTGAAAATTTGAATGCCATTCCGTACAAAGTTACAGTCTCGGTCATGGCCGAGAAACTCGGCGATTTTTAGCCGAGAACCGAGACATATTTCTCGATCAGATTTGTAGCCGAGAATGCCGAGACCGAGACCGAGACGGAAGATCTCGCTCTTCTATCAAAATCCGATCTATTCCTTGTCTAATACCAAAAACTAATACCAATGGTATTAGTTTATTATCGTAATTAATTTTCTATTCCGAACGAATATCAAATTTTAAATATTTCAATGAAGTACTTAATCTATTCCCAACGAATTACAAAACATACACGTTTGTCACAGAAACAGTTTAATTTGCTTTTTAATAATATGATCGTAATGCAATCCTAAATCTCAACAAATTCACTTCATCTGGACCGAGTAAAACAAAGGAATGTGTCATAGACACATTCCCATGTGGCCAATCCAGACCAAGTGAAACAAATGAATTCACGTTTAAGTTAGTGCCGTGCCAACGCAAAAAAGACATAAGTCTTGATAATGAACTTCAAAATAAAATCAATCATATTGATATTAATAATAAGATCAATTTGGACGTAGTTATACAAACTAGAACCAACCCTTATCTTGTTTGAAAATGAGTGACCTATACAGTTAAAATCCTCATTAAACAATAGCCATGCTCAAAAAAGATGCACCTTGGGTACCAAGCAACCCACATTATCTGGCACATTCTCATTTACCACGTTTTTCGGATATTCCTTTGAAAAAGTCATACTTTCATTGGGAAGAGCATTAAAAGTTTGCTACTGTTCCATACCTAAACACTTTTTACATATGGTCAAACTTTAAATGTATTGATTATGTAAACATATTTCTGTAAAATGCCTGTCAAACAAGCATTTTCTCAAATACATGGCGTGGGACTTTCTATCTTCGTGACAAAAAGTATCTCTGAGAGACCAAATCTCCAATGTAAATGATTCATAAGGTTTGTTTGATTTTTTGTATCTTATCCTATGTTTTGTACATAAAAAACCATAACGGTTTTTTTTTAAATCCGTTTTTAGTACGTGAGCCAACAAGTTATCTCAGATTTGGATGCGCTTACTCAGATCGCTTGTATTCGTGAACGGTGAGCGCTACCTTCCTCCCTTCCCCGCACATCGGTATGGCCAGTGCCGTCGCTGACATCTTGTGGGAAGGACAAGCTGCTCGATGTTTGGTGTTTGCTCACGAAGGTACCATCACAGCCACGTATTTATTCGGTGCAACTCTCAAATACATGGTATCGTTTTACCAACTTTATAACTATGGTAATGGTTTCTATATTTTTATGTTAATTGCTATTGCTATCCCATAAATAATGAGCAATATAAATTTATTTTTTATTCGTTAGTTTTTTCTTAAACTGTAAAATGAGTCTTTGTCCTCAAATACCTGGCCTCATATACGTGGCTGCCGTGGCACTTGCATGCCATGTTTCTGAGAAGATACTCATGTTTTTGAGAAAATCATGTAATGTGGGAGTCCACTGTTGGGATTGGATCAAATATCTTACCAATTCGTATAGGGTTTTCGAACTAACTATTTGAAAGAGGTAAAGTTACTCGGGGCAAGATCATTTTCGGTTCTCACACTTATTATTAAATGTTTGTTAAATTTTTAATAATAATTAAAAACATGACTTCGTTAGGCTAATTTTAAGACTAATTAATATGAGACTGATTATTTTAAAATTGTGATTAGGGTATAATTTAATGATATACCGGAAACTTCCTGTGATCAAAATAAAAACTTACAATTATTTAATTTTTTATTTAATATCTTGTCCTACCTAACTTGTATAAATATTTCACATTATATTATTACCTACAGTAATATTTTATAAATTCATAGTGCTTTAGTAACTAGTTTACGAATTTAAATAATAATAATTAAATATTATATAGCTTAATGGCAAATACTTTGCTCTCTGCAATCTCTCAATTCGCTGTAGCAGCAGCTGTATGTTTTGTATACTTACTGTAACTGGTTTCAGTAAATTAATTATTTATGCATTTTTTTGCCAAAACAACTCTCTGACAATCTTTAAACCGTAGTTTAAGTCACAAATACTTGCAAAAAATAGAGGGATTCAGTTTTATCAATTTTAGGCAGTAATATTATGGTACATTTTGCTAAATACGCAATTGTATTTTATGATCCTACTAGGTATGTATATTACTGTTTTTTAGATTATTTAATACAATAGATATAATTAACGAAAAAGTATGAGTCACGTTATTTGAAAAACGATACTCTCAGATACATGGATACAAATAGTGGGACTCAAATAACTCCGAAACTACTGGTTAAAAAACTGGGCCTTGGCATTCATTATGTTTCAAATTGAGTAAACTTTCATGTGCCATGGTTATTTTTGCTAAATACTTAAAATAAAAAATTGACACGTTTCTGAGAAGAGAACACTTTTCTAGGAGAATTACCCATCTAAGTTCATAAAAAACAACTTAGTAGTTTATAACAAATTACCTGAAGAACTGAAAGTGCTCAAAGCAAATGTGTTTAACAAAAAGCTAAGTCATTGGTTAATGCAGAATTGTTTTTATAGCCTTAATGAATACCTACATTTCAATAAATAATTAATTAATACTATTTAATAATTTTATTAAATTTTAATATAATTATAATAATTATCGTAAAAATATATATAATAAACATTAATGTAATTTCAAATTAACTATGTAATATCTGCATGCAGGCTGAATACATTGTCTTGAACTTATTTTTAAGAACTTTATTCTATGTATGTATTCTAGCAAATAAACAATTGATTATGATTATGATTAACAAACGAAAACCATGCTGCCTGTTTTCTAATACAGAGCTGTTTAATTAGGCTAAATAGAACCACAATTTTCTTCATCAGATGTTCAGTAGTTCTATTATGCAAACTGGAACCAAGCCATATGGTTCTTGTTAATTTTATTATAAAAAAGAACCATGTTGTTTGGTTCTAGTCTGCATATCAAATACAGTTGTCAATGAAAAACTAAGAAGCTTAGTTATTTTTAAACAGTTAGTTGTTAAACCATGAACTGAGTTGAGTGGCTTGAAATAAAAAGTAGTTAGTCATTTTATATTTTAAAATTGTTGGTACTCTAACCATTGTGTGTAAATGGTTTCATTAAAAAAGTATTTTGACATATTATATTTTAAAAGGGTTTGTAATTTGGTTCTCTTACCAATGTTATTGAATTTTTGAGATAAAATAGAGTATTTATATTATTTTATACTTCTTTACATTTTGCTATTTAGAACCAACCCACAAAATATATTTTTGCAATAAAGAACCTCCCGATAATTTATTGAAAAAATATGCTTACACTATGCAAAATGAAAATAATTTTCCTTTCCCATATCGCCTTATTCCCTTAATATTACTCACAAATGTGTAAAGATTTTATTCTAAAATAACTTACCCAGTCTTTTTTTCAAGCGTTTTTCATAAAAGTCTTATTATCTCGAAAGTGACATGTTGTGGGTTGGTTGTGTATGTTGTGGTTTGCGTAACCACGTCCCTGCTTTGAAGTTTCAGACAGTTCTAGTAATTTAATTAGAGCAATGTTTATATTCTGCAAAATGTGCAAAACCATCACGCGCATGTGTTAAAAATAAAAATAAAAGTTTTAAAGAAGGGGGTGCCCTGCGAAATATCAATACAAATATTTCATGTAAAATTAAGAAAGTTTTTGAAAAACTATGTTTTTAGATGTTATTAGATATGTATTGTTTGTAAATTTTTGAAGAATTCCTTGACCTAGTGCAACGATCAGACTAACTTACATAAGTTCTTTTAATGTATTTAACTAATTCAGCGCATAGTACAAGTGACTTAAAAATACGTAAATTTTCGCAATGTCGTGCTGGACAAGAAAAGACCTGATTGGATTCAAAACTCGTTACTTAATATAGATGTCTACGACAAATGTAAAAAATACCTACATACACACACATCACATATTCTCTGTCATCACGGAGATCTGATGATCAGCTCTATTTTACTTGAGGCATTTCGGACTGTCCGAATTACTTTCGGCAAATTTTCATAAGAAGGCCCGATCAGACGCTCTACTACTGTAACCATGTGGAGCAGGAGGTACTTACTTATTACTTTAATCTTAATATGCAACATTCGTATGGTAATTTGCATTGTAAGATTAAAGCAATACTGCTGTAAGAGTTGATGGTAAGGCCTCTGTAATGTTTCCACGTAAATCTGCGTAACTTTGCGCATAATAACCATCATAAGGAATCTGAATACGAGGGGTGCCCTTCAGCTCGCATAAATTTTTTAACACGTTACACACCCCTACTGTCACGTGATAGGTTAGAAATTTAATACAATCGCGAAGCGCAGCGTAGTGCAAAGTTATTTTGCTATATACCTACTTACTTAAAAATAATTAGGCGTTATACTTTTGTGCGTTTAAACTTTGTGCAAATTACAATTTAGTAATTGTAAATAGTAGGGATTATGAATGGTTCCGCCTAATGTCGCATTTGGGAAGTTTAAATTCGGCGATAAAAAGTTAGGCGAAGTAAAAATAGGTTTAACACATTTAGGAAAAGTAAAATTGTGCGAAAAAAATTAAAGCTTATCGTTTGTGTGCCATTGACAATTAGGATAACAAAAAATTCGGCGATCCAATATAGACCCGAATACGAGTAATGGTGCAATGAAACGGTTATATTTTTCCTGTATCCGTTCGATTGACGCTATCAATATAATATTGAACAAATTTACACAAAGTAACAAATTACATTGAAAACTCGACCCTAAACTTTAATCATAGAAATTATAGAGTTGAGTTGAGATTGAGTTATGGTACGTATTTTATAATTATTTTTCTTTCTTCTATTTCTTCAGTATATCTGGCATGGCTTAGGGCATAGCACTATAACGGAACTGGTTGTTCTGGCACATGGCCTGTATCAAATAATCTAGATTATGTTCATCCGAGCTGAAGAAATATCTGTCCCAAAAAAAACATAACATTCACAAAAACACACAAATTTTGCAACGCAGTATATACCTACTACCGTAAAAAGTTGAGAAATCGAATATAAACCAAGTCGGTTCATACAGTACCTATAGGTAGGTACTTACTACTAGGTACCTACCTATCTATGGGAACAGATATCCAGCCAGCCACTTGGTCATAAATTGATACTTTGTTAGTTAGCTAACAATTAGTAACCATATTGTTCAACTGAGCTAAAGAAATATTCATGAAAACATTTCTGAAAATAGTAATTGTTTATATTAGAATTGAATTTATTAAGCTATTTCTACGTTAATAAAATGTATTTAGGAAGTCAAATCATGTAGGTAAGAAAACTAGTTAAGCGTTTAGTCGGCATACAACATGGCGCAGTTCAGATATATCGCAATGACAAGCGTGGTGAATGCGGCCATTCCCGCAAATGGACAAGACACTGCCTTATCCGGACTGTGCCGGACTGGTGATTGATCGCTGCACTTTTGTTTAGGTAAGTATATTGGCTATGTACACTTCTGTATGTTGTTGTATGGATGTTGTTCATACTCTACAATACTTTTAGCCTATTGAGTTTATATAGTTGAACGATACCTACTTTTTTCGTTTAACGTTTTTAAGCCGGAACTAAATAGTGATTTCGTGGTCTCTGAACAACCCTTTGGGGTTAAGAGGAAACACTACGTACACGTGGCTTGCAAAATTCTCATACAAAACACAGAAAAACGACGTTTCGTAGTCCCCTGTAACCTCCTTCAGAACTAGACCAATTTTTATTATATTTATATATTGAAAGAGATTGTCTATGTCTGTATGTTTGATTTTTTTGCATTAAGTCATTTATTTAATAACCAGGAGCCTTCAAAATTTAGCGAAATCACTCCGTTTTAAGGGGGTTTACGCATTTTGGTTTCCCATACAAATTTCGAAGTTGAAATTTGTAAAAACCAGTAAGCCAATTTCGATGATACTCGGCATGCTGAAGAAAATATAGAAATCTAAATAGTTTGTTGAAAACATTTCTAAAAAACGTTTTTTTTAACTGAGTTATGGCGATTTTAATATTTCTATAGTGGACTTTAAATCGCAATAACATAGCCAAATAAACCTTTTTATAAATGTTTTCAACAAACTATTTAAGTCCCTGTATTTTACTTTAGCATGCAAAGTTTCAATAAAATTGGCTTATTGGTCTTTAAAAATTTCGACTTGGAAAATTGTATGGGAAACCGAAATGCGTAAACCCTCCTAAGGCGTGTTCAGAAACATTAAGTGGCTAGTTTAAAAAAAAATCAAACATACATACATAGAAAATCTATTTCTTTAACCGATGCTGAAAAAGTAATAAAAATTGGTCCAGTTCTGAAGGAGGAAACAGGGGACTACGAAACGTCGTTTTTCTGTGTTTTGTATGAGAAATTTGCATGACACTTCGACGTAGTGTTTCCTTTTAATAGTCGTGAATGTGTGTATGTAGCTATGTCATAAAACAATCGAAGCAGTCAATATTATCAATATTTATTTTATTACATAAGTAATGTAATAAGTGCCGCTTTGGTAGCTATTAGCAAATAGCCAATATACATTTACAAATATTAGGTACCTATCCAAATAAATTCAATGACAATGCATTCATTCATTCGTTCATTTATTTATTGCATCACATATGTAAGTACATTAGGGTCTTATAAAATATGGTAGTAATCATATGGGCCCAGGAAGGGCGTTGCAATTTTCTAATAGCACTTTTTTTTAAATTACTTAAGTATATCACAATATTTTATGAATCATTAAATTAATTGATTAAATAGTAACAAATAATTAGTAAGTAATAATTAAACAATAATTGTATTTTTAAATATAAAATAAATTAATCATAGAAATTGGACCGACACCATTCAACATATTATTCATTCTAGGAAAGAAAATAGTATTAGATGTTTTAACAGCAGGTATGGTTGAATATTTTATAAGTTATAGCATTGTATTGGTATTATTGTTAAAGAACTCGTTTAATTCATAACACTTGTCTTGTAGGATTTTTTTAGCAAATTTATGAATATATTAGTGTCAGGTTCAGCCTTTATGTAATAGGTAGTCTATTATATGCTTTTATCGTCATTGCGTATGGTCCTGAACCAGCTATACCAAGCTTGTGCATAGGCATTATTAAATTATTCGGATACCGAGACCTAGCGTTTACGTCGTCGTTGTGCATGGACAACGATGTTGTTTTTAGATACCATAAGCCACAGATACCTTAACAGGGTCCTGTACAGTAAAGTCATTAACCTAGTAAGTTATTATATCATTATGGTAAAGTGTTTTGTTAAATTTCATGCAAATGAATGATCTAATCTGATCTAGGTTGGGTCGCGTAAGGTCGTAAGATCTAGCTAACAATTAAAATGTAGACACATACTTCAGAAGCATTCCACACAACAGTAATTAGTGACAATTGTAATGTTAACTAGAATACCTAGGTATAATTAAATTGTATTGCACGTGACTTCTCGTGATTATTTAGTATTAAAAAAAGCTATAAGTATATATGAATTATTATGCTATAGATATTACGGATTGTAGAGCAAATTGATTCATGCACTGCAATCTCTGTATGAGGATTACTGTGCATGTGTCAGGGTTAACGGCGCATACACAATTGGTTTGAAGTCTTTCGGGGTGTCAGACAGAGATGTCTTGCGTGTTTGTGGCTCTTCAATCTGTTTTTGAACAATTGTATGAATGGCCTGAAAGAACGTGACTGTGGAATTATGATGAATGGGACCCGTATCAAGTGCCTCCCTCCTCTACGCTAACGACCAGGTTATACTTGCGTCCTCTGTAGGGGAGTTACAAGTTATCGTGTCCGTTATGAATGATGATTTTGTAAGAAAAGGGATGAAAATCAATATATCAAAGTCGAAAGTGATGGTGTTTGAGAGAGATGAAGAAATGTCTGACTGTGCGATAATGTTAGGCGGCTAGAAAGTGGAACAAGTGCGTGAGTTTGTTTATTTGGGGAGTTTATTCAAAGTAAGAGGAAGATATAGAAAGAAGAGTTAAGAGAGGAAACTCAGTGAATGACGCTTAGCACTCGGTTAAGAGTAGTCAAACTATGACTGAAAAGGCGCGAATGGCTATTCATAGCGGAGTGCTGGTGCCGACATTGATGTATGAAAGTGAGTCATGGGTATGGAAGAAGAAGAATGAAAGCAGAATAAATGCGGTAGAGATGCGTTCGTTGAGGAAAGTATGTGGAGTGAAACTGAGCGATAGAGTGAGGAATGATGTGATTCGAGAAAGAGGCGGTCTGAAAAATGATATAATAAAGTGACAAGAATGGGCGATTTTCCGAGAGCAAAAAAAAAAGAAATTGGTTCGTAAATGACTTCATAGATGGCGCTTAGCATAGATTAGTATGGCGCTTAGTAAAAGGCGAGTCCATGAAGAACACGTGTATGGCTACGTAATATTTATTCCATTCCAAAATAGAAATAGGTCCTGGAGATCCTGAATAAAAATTTGTAAGTACTATTTTTTTATTTTTTTGATAAATAAGCAAAAGTGTAGAACTTATTACAGCCCTTAGGTAGGAACGGGTCGGCTTTTATAAAACGCCATCTGTCGAGTATTTTTGAACTAATTTTTATTTTTTAATTTGGGCTGTCAGAAAATCGCCCATTGAGAAAGGAATGCTCCGGTGTGGTTTGGTCACTAAGAATCACGAAAGAGATATATTGTGCGAATGTGGAAGGAGAACGATTGCGCAAGGGCGTTCCAGAAAAACCTACGCGGACCAGTTAGGGTTTTTGATTAAAAAGGCTGGTATACGCAGTGATAAAAACCGCCGGGCGTGCATGAAAAGATTAAGAAGAAGCGAAAGAAGTGTGCAAGGACCGTAGCAGATAACGCTCCATAGTCTCTGCCTACCCCTATTGGGAAAACAGGCGTGATATTACGTATGTAAGTAGGTATATATTATGTATTTGTATGGGTTCGCTTGCATTTGTTTTACATTTTATTGTATCCTGCAGACTTTTACACGTGTATAAGTAAGTAAGTACCTGCTGTTCGCGTAATATATTATAAACACAGTATATAAATACCTACAGATTAATTATAATAAACACAGTATCATTTTGATAAGCCTATGTACTAGAGTAAGGAGGTAATTTGTGTTGAGCATGAATCAAGTTTCTAGCTCTAGTAAGCAAAACAACAGATTGATTATTAAAACCCATAACTAAATAAAGAGGTCAGACGTAAATGTAAGTAGATAGTTGGTTCTACCTTTCGATCACAGTAACCAAAACAGAATAACAATTAATATTATTAACGTGCTCCGGAAGGCAGGTAAAGCCGTTGGTCCCGGTTGTTGTCGTAAGATGGCAGTTAATAACCAAAAACCAATACAATAACCCGCATTGGGCCAGCGTGGCCAGCGTGGTGGGTTATGGCCCATTCTCCCCAGGTGCTGTTGTCAATTTGGGAAGGCCTGTACCCAGCAGTGGGAAGATTATATGCTGATGATGATGATGAAATTGATCAATACTAAATAACAAGTTGATTTCCATCAAGAATGATATACAATAATTTGTCTATGGTTCCAGTACACCTACACTGCGTTGTAGTTGTAACTCACCACGTGCTCACCAGGAGGCGCTGTCTTAATGATATCAAATTCGCATTTTTCATAACGTATCTAACTATCCTAAATAAAAAATTTAAATTAAAAATTATCCGTGTTGCGTAGCGGTGGAAGAATACTACTACCCCATCTCTTCCCTTGGGCGTTGTAAAAGGCGACTAACGGACTAAAGACTGCACATACATTCGGCATTGAGCGGCGATGGACTCAGCAACTTGCACGCTGAGCACATGTGCAGTCGATAAGTATTTGGTGAAAGGTGGACTATGGTAGAGGCACAGTTTTATAAGCATAATAATATTGTGGTAGAGAACTGCTTTAACAGTCCTCATTGCCTAGCTAGTCTCTGACTGACCCTTCGGTAATAACTAATAATAGTCGTGATTATAAGTATGTATTAAATATGTAATAAGTATGTAGTATATATTTATAAATAAAAATCAATTGCCCTGCCCCTAATGTTTGTTCGCGCATCGCTTCAGAACGGCTGTACCTATTTGGCTAGTCCTTTTTTTGTTGTGTTCCTATTTTTATTTGGAAATTCGTCACGGGATACGGGGTGTTTATGCGGGCGGAGTGGCGGGCGGGCCGCTAGTGGCGAATAAAATTCTTACTAGGCACTCCATTGCATATTGCATGTCGCGGGTCACATGCAATAGGGCGTACACGCAAAAATGCTTAATTTTTTTTATTTTACTATTCGGTTCGTCTTCCAGGTACAAACCCACAATTCGTCATATTTTTAAATATAATATTTTTTAGTGTAAATAAATAAAATTGAAAAGACGTAAGGATAATTATATCACTAATAAATATGTCACGCAATACGACCCTCTATCCTATACCAAGGTTTATTATTTCCTTATACAAAAATATTTCTTGCTTTTTAAATGTCGCTAAACTGTACGCTTGTCCTTCATTTCTTACTAAACTTTAATATTCATCACATCATGCAAAAGAGGCGTATAAATAAGGCTAAAGTGGAAATTATTAAAAAAATATAAATATTTTTTCTTATGATTGAATAATTTAGCTTTGAAATACTATATTTTAAATAGAAAATTTATAATGATCAATAATTTCGGAGTAAGTTTTTACGCCCTAAGTAATGTAAAGGATTTTAGTACCCTAAGTAATGTAAAGGATTTTAGTAATTTTTTTCCTTGGTACGCTCGCAAAGGTATCATGTAAGAGAGGCGTATCCACCAAAACTACAGTTAGTTAAGCTTTAAATGGATTTTGCTTCATACCATTCCTTTAAGCTTTTTATTATATGTATAATTCATAGAAATGCTCCAAATGCGTGAGCAAAAACAAAAGTTATAGAGTTAGTTTTTTTTTGTCGTGTAAAGTTGTATTTATCCTTATACGCCTCTAATGTATGGGACCCGCGATGTAGTCTTTAACATTTGCCGTCATGTTTACGCTACGAACATATTTATTAAGATGAGGTTAGGGGTTAGCGGCCGCGCTAGTTTCATAACGAAACTGTTTATGCTGACATAATTGTAGACTAGCGTACACCACACGCTATGTCTTCCGCCGAATTCACTATATGAGTCATAGATACCTATATACCAAACCAAGGACGATATATAATTTTGACTATACTAAACTGTTTTTTAAGAAACCGCCCACTAAAAGAATACAAACAACCCTCTCCTCCCTTGGGTGTCGTAAAAGGCGACCAACGGACTAAAGACTGCACATACATCCAACAGCATAAAGCGGCGATGGGCCCATCACCCATCACGCTAAACACATGTGCATTTGTAACAATTGGTACTTGACGGCAACAAAATGATAGTAGCTACCTAGAGACTAGAGTACCTACACAGTATAAATATGTTGTGGTACCTAGGCACTAAAAAGGTAGCTATTATTCTGGAATCTGACTACAGCTATAAAATTAGTGTCTCGGCTCTCTATTATATTATTTATATTGTACTTGTCAATGAATAAGCAATCATTTTAATCACACAATAATAAATGCACTTCATTGCAAAAAATGCAATAGCAGGAAAACGTAGGTGCTACAGAAACTATCATTAGGTAGGTACTTCAGTAATGCGCAAACGTATTAATAAAATAAATTATATTGAGTGTAATTAAAAGCCGGTTCGTAGACACTGCACTGCATAATTTAGTTTAACAAAACTTGATTAAATATAATTATCGAATTACAAAAAAATATACCATCTATCTACTAGGTATACCTACCAGTTAGTATTATGTTGTCTATGTTATGGGAGGTAATTATAAAGAGCAAGTTGTAATATTATAAAAGAATATCGTACGTATCGAAAAATAAAGATTATTAAGTAAATATGCGAGTGTTCAACAATATATTTTTGTAGCTAAGTCTCAAATCCCAAAACAGCAATGATACATCTTTAAGAAAATCAGTAACGCCTCTTTCGAGTTGAATGCAAATTAACTCGGGCCTCTAAGCACAACGTGGGGTACACCAACTAATAACAAAACTTGTACCAATAACCGATGACTCACAGCATTAGACTAATCACAAAATCACAACTAAACTGTACCTACCTTAAAATACGGCATTTCAATCTTCTTCTTTTCATTCATGATTCCGTCAAATATTGTTTAGGAACGTTTGATAAAAGAGCACACGCGTCCAATCACCTCTGATATCGGACGTCGAATGTTGTTGTTATCGATGAAAGTGTCGTTGTAATTTGTAATTCGGCAAGTGCACGTGTACAATAAAAAAAAACGGTCAAGTGCGAGTGGACGCGAAAGGTTCAACAATTACCCGAATGTTTTTGAGGATTTCGACTGAAGTGCGCTTCTATAGAGTCATTTACCTAGGTTAGATGATGGGCAAGCGAAGTTTGTAAAAAGAATGAATAGAACAAATATGTGCAATCGTGAAAAATAATCTAGAAAAGAAACAAATTGACAAAAAAGGTATTTTTATTATCGAAAGAGGAAAAAAGGGCGAATGCAAAAGAAGAATCAAAGGCTCATTTTTAAGCAGGACGACATAAAATTGTCTATTCTTAAACCAATATACCTACCTAGGTCCTGCTTTAATATTAAGTTGCACTTATATGTGCTTGAGGTTAAGTGACATTAAGCTTCAACTCACATAGACAGCTTTAGGTAAATAATACCATTTCCTCAATAAACAATGTAATCTAACTATACACGTACTCACCACGTCGTCGGCGAGCGTGTCATAACGGTGTAGAGTAAAACTTCATTTTGTTTCATTGTTTAGATAACACAGTTACTAAAATAAACATCCTAGTAACAGGAAGCAGATATTATGCCATGTTAGCGTTACTACTAAACCCCAAAGAGGATATTAATATATTCTAAACCCCCTACAATCCCTACTACTAGGTACCTCGACTCCACAAAAGATTTATGATTGTCGATAATTATGAGTTGCTAGCTATTTTACGGGAAGAATTGCGTTTTTACCTTCTTTACCAACATTTTAAATTATATAATGCACTGAAAGAAAGTTTAGTGGTTGTTGTTATTGTTAGACATACATACGTAGGGATAGGCAGAGACCACTAATATAATACACACAACTACCACAGAGTTGTGGAATGGAAAGACATGTTAAATCTATTCTTGTATAAAGTATGTCCAGAAATATTTTCTCTTCAATGTAAGCAAACACTATGACCATGTTAAATTCTACTATGCTATGACGTACTGAAAATGGTTATAGTTATACACTTGTACTATTATGTATTCTGTGGTTATACCGCCCGGCCCCCGCGTGAAATGACTCATAAAATCTATACGAATGGTAGTTAGTTAGTAGGTAGTTTGCGATGGTTTAACTGAAATAACATCGATTTAACAACTGCCAGCGTTAGCAACAACTGTTGCTAACGAAGAACAATATGAAAGTTAT
Organism: Scoparia ambigualis; assembly: GCA_963921215.1. NCBI lineage: Eukaryota > Metazoa > Arthropoda > Insecta > Lepidoptera > Crambidae > Scoparia > Scoparia ambigualis. The sequence continues at coordinate 5,844,159 of OY992503.1, forward strand.
ATTAAATAATAACATAGTTATAAACAAATATCATTGGTTATAAACATAACTATGTTATTATTTAATATGACATTCATATTGTTCTTGGAGTATTATTTGGTAAATGTCAGGGTTGTAGCAAATGGAATGATGTGGTCTCTGTGTGCCCCTCAAACGGGCGTTATTTATATACTACTATACTAGCGGCTCGCACGCGGCTTCGTCCATGCTCACTTAAAAAAACCGTCATACTTCAGCTATTTAAAAAAAACATATCTACAAAATATAAACAAAAACCATCCTCAGTTAACGCTCCATCTTTTAGTGAAAACCGCATTAATATCCATTACGTGGTTTAGAAGAATAGTGCGGTGCCACAGACAGAAGAAAACAGCGACTTTACTTTATATTATGTAATGATGATGTACGTTTGATAAAAATAAAAAATATGTTATATTTTGTAGTTAGGTACTTATACCTACTTATTTATTTTATAGTTTTATTTGTAAGAACTCTACATAAATAGTAGGAATTTGCTTAAACAGCGTTGTTAGAGAAATAAACAATCGATCTATGTATAATAAATCAATAAACAAATTGAATTTGTGTTACTTACTTACATCTATTTCAGCATTTTCTGAAATGGAATTCGTACTGACTTCCGAACTGACAAAAAGAGCAATGAACTTTAAATGCAAGTCCTGAAAATGTCACAGCGTTTTTATTAATCTAATTTTTATTTCTGTTATATCTTATTTCTGTTATTTCAGTGCAGTCTTCAGCCGCATTCTGAAAACAATTTCTTTAAAATACCTACTTTAATTTTAACAGGAAAGCAACATTATCAGCAATAACAATTTGATCTAAAGAATATGATGTGTGTTTCCTGTTATGACTTTGATAAGTTGTTCCAAGTTCAATACCTATAACTATTTTGGCCTCTGTGAGTTGAGACTCTACGACACTCAACCCTCACTCTTTGCGGATAATAGTCGTGAAGTGAATGATGTACTTATGTATGAACCATTTATTAATCTGCGGCTTGAACCTCGAAACCAGTTGTGACCGGTAACCTTACTACCATAGGGGTGCTTAAAATACACTTTGTATTTTTTTTAAAAATGTAGGGCCGGCAACGCACGAATACCTTTGGTGTTGCAAACGTACGGTTGGTCTCGGAAGTAGCTAACACTTTAGTACTCGTACCAACTATATGTCATGCCAACTGCTGCGCTCATAAATAACGGTTGCAAGAGCGCGATGTTCCTATCCAGTTTGTGTGACATGGTTAAAGTGTTAAGCTATTTCAGAGGCTAACTGTACTTTTTATTTATTTATGTGAAAAGGAGGCAAACGTCTATACGGGTCACCTAATGGGGAAGTAATCATCGCCACCTATGGACATTCGCAAAACCAGAGCAGTCGCAGATGCGTTGCCAGCCTTAATGGGCCTGTACCGGAGGCCCTCCGCTCCGCTACATATACAAGGCTACGGTAACCGCACCACCGCCCCGTATCACGTATGCCTAATTGATTAACACCTAAATTGCATAAAAAAGTGTTCAGCGATTAAAGCATTCACTGTTAGATGACCCTCACTCAAAATGAATTACCTACTTTAGATTTTAATTAATCACAAAACTTTTTGCTTAAGCTCCTATAAGAAGAATCTAAAAATATGAACTCATTCAATAGTTCAGTGGTTTCCCATGGCTCGTTACAGCAATTAGCGGGAACTTTAAAACTGAAAACTAATCATTCACCAAATTAAGATTTAGTCGCGGTGCGTTACACGGCCGGGTGACGGGCGAACAATGTTAATAATGGAATGAATTTGCAAAAAAAAGCATTCTCATTCGAAGAACTTAAATGACAAAACGATTAGAAGCATTAGAACTGACTATACAAATAAGCTTCATTTTTAAAATCGAAATACTATTCGTTGATGGATGACGGATGGATGACGGATAACTGGCGGAGGTGGCGCAGGACATACGCAGATGGAGGCTCTTGCGGTAGTTGCAGTAGACTGTCGTAAAACCACTGGGTTTGCATGCAGAAAAATGCGGTTTTAAAAACCAGACAAAATCAAGTGTTAGATCCTCTACTAGTCTTCATGACAGACAAAGGGGGTAACGTAGGTCCAGTCAAGACTCACTTTGGGTCGCTGCGCCATATTATTTAGTTAATTGGTTCGTTTTTACTACTTTTCGTTTACAATGGTACCACGGAGGACAGTCTTTGAATGGTACCTACGATTTATTACAGAAATGAAAAAGTAAAAATTCACGGGAACATTAACTTTATTTTGTTGTTATCATGGCACGTATGGAACTGTGCCAAATATCTGTTTATCTAAGACAAAAAATATGGTACATATGTAACAAATTTCGTTAACAAATAGCTTTTTAGGTTATTTTCTTTGTGCAAGTGTCATTCGGATTTATACTGTTTTTAACACGCTTTTATTAGGTCGACCTGTATGTATCAAACTATGTAATGGAATCTAAGGTAAGTAACTAATTTAACCATCTTTCAAGGGTCGTAGCGTAATGAAAATTGGCAGCTGTATGTAGTTCTGATGACAATACTACTGTCGAACTGATCTGATGATGGAGCCGGAAGATATGAACTGGAACTTCATGATGGAAAATCGCATCATAGCTGTTTTGGATTTCTTAGGAAAGTCTTGTAATGCACTTTGACCACGATTAGGTTTCAAGGTCTGATGATGAAGCCGGAAGATAGGCACTGGCATTCCATGATAGAGTATCGTATCATAGTCGTATTTGCACTTGTGAGAAAGGCCACATAATGGACTTTGAACACGATCAGGTTTCAAGGTTAGGCCAAAAAGTATAAAATAAATTAATAGTTTAAAAAACACTAGAAAAACACGCTTTTATAAATGCACGTAAAAACAAAAAACAAATTATGGATTGTCAACAGTGGCAGAATGTAGAGTTCTTGTTCGTGGACGAGATATCTTTGGTTCCCTTTGGTAACCCTTTGGCGGCATAAACGTTATGCTCTTGTGCGACCTCATGCAGCTTCCGCCAGGAAGTTAGTACTCGTATTTATATTTGTTAACAAGAAAGTCTTTCCTGTTCCAGCGCCCCACGCTTTTACAATCAAATATTATAATTAAAAGCACATAGTTTACACTTCAGCCCAGAAATAGAGACAACTTGAAAGATCCATAATTTATTTTTTGTTTTTATTTTTTGTTACCCCCCAAGGTAACTCGCATTCACCGTTAGGCAAACTACAGGGATATTTTTGACTTGCTCCAGTCGTAGATCGTAGCCAAGTCACCATTGATCTGCTCAATCGCTTCTGAATGGTTCTCAGCCGAGGGCTGAGAGTAAATTTTAAGTCATGGGCATAAAGATGTTAAGAAGAATTTAGATAAGAAGTGACAGAATTAATAGTGTGAATAGTGTATTTTTAAATCCTTATAGAAATGTTTCGGAAGGAGTGATAAAAAGTGGCCTATGTCACTGTTTGTCCTTCAAATATCTATGTGCAAAATCAGGTCGATGCGCAAGTGAGAGACGGACAAACAAACAAACACGCTTTCACATTTACAATATTAGTTAGGAAGGATTTATTGCCGGAGTGGATCTCATTTGACTTATTTTATTTTTATTTTTATTTTATTTTATTCGGCAAATCATCAGCTTTATATTAATGAAATATAACTTACAATAGAACTTAAAAGCTACTAAAAGATTCGCACTGATAAAGGTAGTGTAAAACAGAAAATTAACAACAAACAGCTTATTGCGTTTTAGAGTAGCTAACCATAATTACTGATTAATGCACACACAAAAATAAAAAACTATAACTAATAACTAACACTAAATTACTACAATAATATTAATCAAGGAACTTCGAAGAAACGATCACCGAGAGATTTCCTCACTGAATGGACACTCGCATTGAAAATATCTAAATCTATAGATTGGGCAACAGTGTTGATCCGCCTGCTAGCTCTGCAAATAAAGGCATTTTTCCGGTAGTTGGTGTTACAAAAAGGGATAAAAAGTGGTACAGTACGACGAAAACTACGGGGGACGTTGAAACTTATTTTAGATAACAGATCAGGACAATCCAAAGTACCAGCTATGATCTTTAAAATTAATATAACGTCTGCTATATCACGACGCACATGGAGTGGCAAAATGTGAAACCTTCTACATAGGTCCTCGTATAAATCGGCACTATATGGCAATTTAAGGCGATAACAAAGATGTTTCAGAAATCTTTTTTGTAAACGCTCAATACGCGTTTTGTAAACGTCGTAACAGGGGTTCCAAACCTGCGAGGCATACTCCAAGATACTTCTAACGTAAGTACAATATAAAATTTTTAAAGTCTTAATATCTTTAAAGTCCCTGGAGCTACGCAACACAAATCCTAGAGCCCTGGAGGCACTTGCAATGACTTTGTCAACATGATGATCAAACGCAAGTTTGGAATCATGTATAACACCCAGATCCCGTGAGAACACCTCTCTAGGAAGCACTTTACCGCCAATCTCATAGTCAAAAACAATGTTATTAATCTTCCTACTGAACGTGACTACTGAGCACTTGATAGGGTTCAAATCTAAATAATTACTCAAGCAATACGACTCCAGACGATGCAAATCACGCTGTAGTTCATGAGCATCATCAATGTTACGAATTTGTTTATATACCTTCATGTCATCGGCAAAGCACAATAATTTAGAGGAATGTAAGCAGGACACAATGTCGTTAATATATATCACAAAAAGCAACGGCCCCAGTATCGAACCTTGAGGCACGCCACTAGGTACCTCAATCCAACTAGAAACATAGTTATTTATTACAACTGCTTGCGTTCTATTTTTTATATACGATGAGAACCATCTCAGCAAATCACTGCATATTCCAACGAATTCCAACTTAATCAACAAGCGTTCATGCTGTATTCGATCGAAGGCCTTACTATAGTCGGTGTAAACCACATCAGTTTGACTACCCCTATCCATACCTTCTGTGATATCGTCGTTTAAAAAAACAAGGTTAGAAACAGTTGACCTGCCGGGCAGAAAACCATGCTGAAAACCATTCAATGACCTACCGATAGCATCATAGATCTGTCCGTGGACAATTTTTTCCAATATTTTGGACAGAATACAGAGTTTGGAAATGGGTCTGTAGTTGAGTATATCTGTTCTAGAGCCCTTCTTATAGACAGGTGTAATATAGGCAGTTTTCCAGATCCTTGGTACGGAACACTCACCGATGGACTTTCTAAACAGCAGGGTCACGGGTAATGACAATGATTTAGAGCAATTTATTAGCAAAATGGCAGGAATGTCGTCGGGTCCGGCTGATTTACAAGAGTCCAAACCCTTGAGCAGCTTCAGAACAGAACTTATGGCTGAAAATACCGAAATCGCTGTAGGTATGCCTACAATATTTGAGGAGTTCTCTCAATTCCTCAAGGATCCCACCATCAGAACTGAGTTCCGATACCTGCCTTCTTTTGCTTCGTCATAGTCGCTTAACTATCTTAATCGAGATATCTTATCGCCACCCGTGAAATACTTATCATTTGGCATTCTGTGGTCTTCTTCATCAGTTCTACTTCATCAAATGATACCTACTTTCTGAATGCAAATGCTCGACTTATTGCTGAAAATACCAAAATCGCTATAGGTATGCCTACAATATTTGAGGAGTTCCCTCAATTCCTTGAGGATTCCATCATCAGAACTGGATTTTGATAAAAATGGGACCAATCTGAAAGTATACCCTTTCAAATAAAAAAAGAATTTTCTAAATCGGTGTTTAAATGACTGAGTTCTGAGGTAACAAACATAAAAAAAACATACAACCGAATTAAGAACCCCCTCTTTTTTTTGAAGTCGGTTAAAAATACAAATAATCGCGGAACACACATGGGGTATTAGGGATGAAAAACCTAAATGTCAGGAATCTAAAAAAATATTTTTAGTGTCACCGTTTGGGCCACCTGTATATACTCGTAGTATACGTATTTACAGACTGAACAAAGTCAAATTAGATGTTGCCAGCCAATGCTATAAGTTGCCAGCATGTTAAATTTTCCCTGTCGGTCGATCGCACATCCAATGATGGCGCGAACGAGTGGCCGTCGCCTTGGCACACAATTGACATGTAATTTTCTTTTGATTTGCCGTAATTCAACCTAGATTACTGTAGTACTTAAACTGAGTTTTTATGTGCACATCAAGCTACAGTTTATTGCAAGGCACGTAAGCTAATTGTACCCGGAGATTTGAGGTAATCGTTCTATAATTATGTAGAATATTTAAATTATTAAATGATGATTATTTTATTTTGGTTAATAACGCAATCGCAATAAATAATGAGGTATTTATTCTATATTAGATTGGTTTCGTATTTCTTTTGTGGATTTTTTGGTTAGGTATTTAAATAATATGAATATCAGTGAAACTATAGTTTAGCTCTATAAGAGCTCAGTACCCCAAGCACGAATAATTATGGTACTAGTTAAAGTAATCGTAATCGTATTATTTTGTATGAAAACCAAAGAAGCGCCGCTATGGTCGTTTAGAGAACCTCCGTGCGTGCGTTAACGCGAGAGCTAATGTATGAAAATCCGTGAAAATCGGAAGCACGAACTCGCTTTAGACGGATCGTATCGTTTCATATTTAAATTAATTTAAACCTAGTAGGTGATTTCAGACACTGAAAATTATGGCTATGTTATTTAGAAATCGTCCGTTACTTAGTTATTACTTCTAGGGTTATAGTATTAGAGAAAACGAAATCAAAAAGTTAGGTTATTTGTGTAAATTTATTGAATTACGGATATTTTTACATAGGTACATACTTACATTATAATCACGACTATTATCCCCGGAGGGTTAGTCAGAGACTAGGCAATGAGGACCACAAAAGCAGTCCTCTGCCATAGTTCACTTTTTACCAAATAGCGACTGCACAATGTGCTGTTGGATGTTGGATGGATGGATGATGGATCTTTAGTCCGTTAGCCAGTCGCCTTTGTTCATTGGGTTCTTGGGTCTCGTCCAAGGGAAGAGAGGGTGGCTAGTATTGTACCCAAATACGTTTACAAAATAATAAAATTTCTTTGATCTTCTTCTTTATCGTGTTGATTATAGGAGGATATAATATTATGATAGAATATTAGTTAATAAAAATCACTATTCTGTATTTTTTATTGGCAAAAGTAAAATACCTAGACTGTTTTCTCATTCGTGATTCTTTATTGTACACATATTTTTATTAAGTACTTTTAACTACTAACACAAATGCCTGACATACTTACATCTTTTTATAAAATAAATCAATCAATATTCATACAACACACTCGAAGCTTCAATCATCACAGGGGAATCACTTCTTGCTGGTGCTGAAGATGGTGTTCTTGGCTGGTGCCAGGAAGGTTCCAATCACCATACCCTTTCGCCACTATTCCAATCGGGTTCCCCTGTGTAAATCGCATTGAACTAGTTCTCATCGTTGGACTTATGATGAAATACTAAGTTTTACAATAAATTCACTTGAATTCCACTTGACTCTCTGAGATATTGAGAGGTTTTGTTTATGTAGTTGCTAGGATACCTATTACCTACAAAGAGCAGAGGGATACCTCTGAGGGGATACCTCAGAACAATAAGTTATTGTTCTGAGGGGGATACCTACTTCTACTTGATCTAGTTGACATTAAATTTGTATTGGACGTTCAGAAACTATTTAGTTAGTATGGGCTCATGCCGAAAAAACAACAAAACAGAAAATGCCGTAAATATTAGGTTTAGCGGAATATTTTATTGCGGTTAGTACGACAGTGAATAAAAATTCAAGTTTTGAATGTATAACGTCCCTATTAAGTAATTTATTTATTTATTTGTAAACCACAATAACCTACATGGATTTATGAACGCACTTTTTCTGTGTGAAGGCACGATAGAAACTTGAGCGTTATCGAATAGTAAGCAAATACGGTTACTAAGTATACCATTACGAGAGTTTTTCGTGCTAGGGGTACAGCTCTCGCAAAACCAGACGCAACACAATAGAAATTGAATTTATGATCTCTATAAAAGAGAACGCGGCAAACACTCAGAACAATATGCTTTAGTTATTATTCTGAGGGCAGACAAGAGGCGCTAGGCGTGCCTAATTTAGATCGAGTTTTTTTCGTGTTACGGAAAACATACAGCGCTTGGTGATGGATGATAAACGAGGTAAATATTTATGAAGTAAGTCGCTGCCTTCCTCTGTTTGTCGCACAGATTAGTTTAGGAGAATAGTGCGGTGCCCCGCACTATTCTCCTAAACCACGCAATGGATTTTACTGAGAATGGTTTTTGTTTATTTTTTGTAGATATATATTTTTAATGGCTAAACTATGAGTATGATGGTCTTTCTAAGTTAGCGTGGACGAAGACGCGGGGGGCCGCTAGTATTATAATAAAACATAAAATTTGAATAAAATATTATTATGTAATTTACAATACTAATTTTCGTTTCCGTTTACCTGATCGAATGGTAAATAAAAAACATCGCACCAGGCACTTGGTTAATTTCCAGGTCGGGCAAAGCGTGTTTAGGATTGTTCGATGCATAGCCCGCGATCACCGACCCGTATTTGGCAAGCGTCCCTCAAGCATCGTGTAACCAGACACAATTGAAAACCTATTGTTTTGCGACCGCCAGCGGTCTAATGATCCTTGAAGGGTAAGCTATCCTTATCAATTGTAGGTAGCAAAGACTTGATTTCAATGGTGGAGGTCTTTGCCCAGCAGTGGGAAGGCTCACTCATTTGGCTATGCTATACTTTTACCAGTCACTCGACTATTACTTACCGTCTCAACACTGCTTGTTTGATTTTGATTTTTCTTCGCGAGAGATGCTGTTGGCCGCAGATAGATGATGACTTACAGCGACAACCAGAAATTATATTGGCGGCGAGCAACTTACTGATTCCTCAACCCGTGTGACAGAACTTCCCTGGAGGGTTTCAGGCGGGTAAAACAATATCACTATCGTGTTTCAAATTGTGAAACGGTTTAATATATTATGTTTCTGCCTAACTACCTATGAATATTTTGCAGAAAGTTATACCCTAATAGAAATATGTCAATGGTCAAACGTGGCTATAGTTCAAATGTCAAAGTTGCTTGAGCTCGCCCCCGCCCTCCCGTCTCCCCGACCTTCCCGGGTCAAGATCAACACTACGGACAGTCTCGCGACCGATTGGGATATGAAACTTGATTTAACAATTTTATTCTATGAGGGTTATCGCCTCACGGAGTCACAGATTAATTACTAAATAGTTGTTGACTTACGTCATCTATTTAAGTTCAATACCCTTCAATTTAATATAAATAAGCCTAGTGACATCTTCTATGCTTAAAAAAATACTTAAATAACATTTGAAATCGCATCGATATAAAAGATAAATGTAGAATAAGCGTATAAGTAGCATGACGTCCGAGAGCATGACACTCTTTTTATTTACGACAACCAAACATTTCGCACCCACGTACTGTTTGTAAGAAACCAAAAAAGGTTATAAATAATTTAATAATGCAAATAAAAAAATCCAAAAACACCGCATCTTATCTCTACATTTTTTGCCTGAAAAGACGAATGTTTTGGTGGGTTCGTCTCTAAGTGCTAACTGGAAGTAATAATCTGTGAACATTTCGCGCGCAGGCTCTAACTGCTGTGCTAACTCACTCAAGCATACGATTCGATGCCATGCCATATAAAACTTCTGAAAAGTGATGGACTCTAAGCGGCTTTAATGTGCATAGCATACCTTATCAAGCCATAAGAAGATAAAAAAAAACTCAATCAAATCTACTACGGTCCTAATAGAACTCATGAAGGCCAATATTACTACTTACTTTTGGTCTTGGCAGCAAAATAAAATAAATGTGTGTGGCCAAAGGTGTTGGGATCTTGTAAGTAAAGCAACTTTTGCAATAACTAGTCGTCAGATGGGGCACCAAATAAAATTTCTTCAAAAGTAAGAAGAAGCATACGAACGTATTTTCTATTATTTTCCATAACAAACAACACGACAATACTAAATCATACTAATATTATAAAGGCGAAAGTTTGTGAGTGTGTATGTTTGTTACTCTTTCACGTAAAAACTACTAAATGGATTTGGATGAAATTCGGCATACAGATAGTTTATAACCTAGATTAACACATCGGATACTTTTTATCCCGATATTCCCACGGGAACGGGAACCACACGGGTGAAACCGCGAGCGGCCGCTAGTACTAAATAATAAAAAGTTCTGATTACAACATACTTACCTTTTTGCTTACATTCACTGGTTTACAAACATACCTACCTTTACCTACGTTATAATCACGACTAAGTATTATCTCCAAAGGGTTAGTCAGAGACTAAGCAATGAGAAAGCAAAAGCAGAACTTTGCCATATAGTCCACTTTTCACCAAATAGCGACTGCTCATGTGCTCAGCGTGACAGGTGGTAAGCCCATCGCCGCTATATGCTGTTGGATGTAAGTGCACTCTTTAGTCCGTTAGTCGCCTTTTACGACACCCAAGGGAAGAGAGGGGGTGGTAGTATTCTTTATTCACTGATTTATTTCCTTGTAAATAAGTTTAACAGAAACGTGGTTTAGTTTACGATAGAATAGTAATCGTTATCGTGCTTACGAAGTTTGGGTGGTGCGATGCCATCCGCACTTGACCCACGCTCCTCGCCCACAGATAAGGCTGCGTTGGCGATAGTACAGCCTTAGCAGTAGTTTAACACTTTTAGTACTATGCCATACCAACAATGTACACCCGGCGTCAGACCAACCTTCCCAGAAATGACAAATGTCTACAATCTATTTTGTACTTTATTATTAGGTTCTAAGGATCAATATTCATTGGAGAAATTTGAGAGTTTAGGGTACTTGGATCTGACGCGTGTGTGAGTCGAGAAAGTTCCCGTTCGACCACTTTCCAGCGATATTCGCTTGCACTGCACACGATCTACGCGCTGTGACGTTGGGTTAATTAAATGATTTAAGCTTACGCCAATGTACATGTACAGTCACCAGCATAAATATATGACTATGGACAGCCCTGCAAAAACATCTGATCATTGGTGGAAGAATATCTATATGACGATCTAACTCGGTATAAGTATGTGATGATTTTATATGGTATAAGTATGTATGGTCGGTATAAATATCGATTTCAGGAACGGCATAAGTATTTGACACCAGGCCGCTTCAAAATATCTGATATTACACAAAATCAAAATTATGTAATCCACTATCAGCATAAATATCTATTCACTGTGAACGAATAACCATCGGATCACAGGTGGCATAAAATATCTAACACGATACAAAATCGAAAATATGTTAACAATCGGCAAATATGAACTTTATTCTCTTGTTTTACAAATAGATTTTGAATTTTGAATACAACGATCTGACACTTGACGTTAAGAATGCAGACTTGTCACTGCCTGCATATGCCCGCCCGTCTTACGTTTTACAAATTCTATATTTAAACAAGAACATAATAAATAATTCTTCGTAGGTTTTGAAATAAGAACAATATCTTCGTGGCTTCGTGATTTCTAGCAAGGAGGTTAATTTAAGTCGGTTAAACTCTTTCTTTTACTAAAAATGCATGAAAAATAATGTTACGCCAACAATAATTGTTTTTTGGATTTAATTATCTTTTGCGAGACTCATAATAACAACCGTTCATTCTTGTTTTCAATCGATGATTCAATGCCATGGCGACTTATCGGGTGGATGTCCACTTGAGACATAGAATTGTGTCAATGCATAAAGATAATAAATCGGTTAAAGAAATTATGGAGGTATTGGGAGTTACTGTAAGGTATTTCTTAATAAAGACACAATGATGAATTAATTAGGTAAAACATGCATAAGTACTAATATTAGTTTAAATTACTTTTATCGCCACCCAAAGTACACAACCATTAGCATCTAGGTTTAGCTGTATTTCTGTTACTAATGCAATGAAATAAAGTCGAAACGTGCCAATAATGGAAGGGTGCCGACAATACAATAATCTGTTACCCTACACGTCAAATCCATTAACTATTTTAATAAAATTTGCCTAGGATTGCATCCTCAGAAACGACTACAACTAAGACTAGTTGTATTTTGTTTTCCAGAGAAATACCGTTAAATTATGGATAACACGTTGGGAAGAAAAAGGCAATGTCGACATATAAAAGTTTTGAACGCCCACGTAAAACCACAGGTTTGCAAAACGAAAATATTGTTTGCAATCTAGTTTCAGTTAGCAATTTTATTTAATAGCGTGGAATCTGTCAAACTTGCGATAGCCTGAAACGTGAGACAGACATATGCACTGACAAGTCTGCACTCTTTCTATGAAACGTCAGGTCGATGTATTGAAAATAGTTTCGTAAGACAAAACGATAAAGTTCTTATTTGCAGATTGATGTATAATTTCGATTTTGTATCGTGCTAGATATTTATGCGGTCCATCTGTGATCCGATGGTTATACGTTCACAGTAAATAAATATTTTTGCTGGTGGTGGGTTACATAATTTTGATTTTGTGCAATATCATATATTTTTAAGCGGCCCAGTGTCACATACTTATGCCGTTACCAAAAGACTATATTTATACTGGCCATAAATCATCACATACTTATACCGTGTTAGATCGTCATATATATATGCCTTCCATCAATGATCAGATATTATTGCAGGTAGTCGATAGTCACATCTTAATGCTGGTGACTGTACGTGCAACGTTACAGCGCACGCTATTACTGTAGTCACGAGTAGAGTTACCATCCGTCCGGATTAGTGCGGACATGTTCGTACTTTTAGACTGTAGTCCAGATTTTGTCCGGATCTTCATTACTTATGTCCGGATTTTGAAATATGAGTAACAAAACTACATTTTAAGAATATCAAATAAGTCATTAATCTTTATTAACTTGTCATTTCCAATTTGTTACTAAAAAGTCCGGACTTTTATCGAAATGTCAGGCTTTTTGACAGAACTTTTCAAATTCCTAAATGGTAACCCTCGTCACGAGTACCAATATGTACCTATACAATTTGACTCTTATTCCATTGTATAGATAGTAGAGATGCACCGGGTACCCGGCGGTTTCGGCACTTTTTCAGGATTCGGCCAGATACCGGATAATGATGCCGGATAACGGGTATAGCCGGGTAATAAAAAAAAAGAAACCAACCAATCAAACTTTAAATTCGGCAGAATGTGATGTAAAAACACAAGTGTTTTGGAACGGGTAGGATCTAGTCTGTTTCTTTTCTTTTCATACACCAATCTAGCCTCCGAAAACAATCGTTCTGAATATACGGAGCTGGATGGAGTTGATAGGTATGCACATGCTAACTTGGTTGGTATCGGGAAGGTCTTTTTGCAGTCTGTTTGTTCGATGGTGTTGGTTGCTATATCTGCTGCTTCTTCAAAACAAGCCCAGAATAAGCCCCCCTCTCGGCCTCACCCCGTACCGCTTAGCCCATCCGAGCGGTGGATTTTAAAGGCATTTTAACGCCGGGTAATTTTGCCGGTTACCCGACAGATCCGGCAAAAATTATGCCGGGTACCCATTACCCATTATCCGGCAAAACAAGGATCCGGCCCATCTCTAATTAAGAGTTACAATTGTTTACATATTTTCGTGACTGTACGTACGGCGCGATCGGTATGGAGCGCAAGCGAATATCGCCGAAAAGTTGTCTACTGGGGACTTTCTCGAACCTACACACTGCGATCATACCTACGTAGTTGAACGAACGAGCGATCATTCCGAGCGATTTGATGTGATATGCTACTACGGAACAAATAGCTACAGGTACCTACGGCCCAACTTTAACCACCTCTGTGGTCTAGTGGCTAAGTCACCGGTGACCCAGAGGTCCTTGGTTCAATGCCCAGTGGGTACATCTTTGTGTACCTACTTGGTTTGGTTGGTGGTAGCCCTAGGCTTGTTAACACCATCTTATCTAAAGACTGGCGCCGTAATGTGCTCCGACAGTTTAGAGAAAGATAGCCGTTCCCCAGTGGTTAAGGATTCCGGGTTCGCGCGATTCCACCTTCGGCCTTATCGTCACTTACCATCAGGTGAGATGAAGGCCAAGTACTTACTAGACTTACCCGTAGCGGATAAAAAAAAAATTTGCTTATTCTCAGTGCAAAACACTTGAGGAATGTTATTAACCGCTACACGACAGGTGTACACGTTGTGACTGCAAAGAGCATTTATGTAAAACACAATGGGCACGTATGACGGCTTGCGTTAAATAAACATCACAATTTAAATCCCATTCAATTTCAAATGAGATACTACTTTGTAAGTAAATGATAAAGAGATGATGTTTTTATTCATTTAACAATAAATTATATTTTCCTTACAAAGTACCTATAGGTAAGAACTACATGCGTTACTACATTTAATAAATACTAGCGGCCGCTCGCGGTTTCACCCACATGGTTCCCGTTCCCGTGGGAATATCGGGATAAGAAATATCCTATGTGTAAGTCCAGGTTATAAACTATCAGTTTGCCGAATTTCATCCGAATCCATTCAGTAGTTTTTACGTGAAAGAGTAACAAACATCCATCCATACTTACAAACTTTCGCGTTTATAATATTAGTAGGATAGGATTTTTAAGCGTAGTAGGTACTTACCTATGGGTAACATAAGTTTTTTGCCTACAAAAAAAAACGATTTGCGAAATCACTATTTCCAACCGCAACATGCAAAGGAGATTATAGCTTTGAACCTCTGAACAACATCCGGCTTAATATCAACTAGATCCTTATCCGATACAAGGAATTAAAAAAGAAAAAACTACAGAGTGAGAGTCATTGTTATGTAGGTTTATTTCTGAGAAGATTTAAATCTTTGGGTAATATAGTACTATTGTTTCGTCAACCGCAATAACCAGTATGTACTCTTTAAAACCCAACTCAAAATAGTTTTTTTTTAAACCGCCTCCGTGATCAAGCGGTCAAACCACCCAGAGGTCACGGGTTCGATGTCCAGAAGTGGTATTTTAATCCATTTGGTTGGCGGTAGGGCTCGTTCTAAGTCAACCTGGCTGTACAATCAATCATTTTATCTAAATCTTTCGCCATAACAACATTGTTGTCGTTGTTATGGCGCAACTGCGGTGTTTCCACAGTTACCGAGCGCCTACGGTGAATGGTTGCGAATTCCATGCCATATTATTTATCGTCTCTTGCGATGAGATGGTATAGATGTACTGTTTTACAAGCGTTTTACAAACGGGGGTTTGTGGAAAAAATATCACGTGATGATACTTATGAAGTAAAAAAGCTCCTAATTTTTTCCTTATTTAAAAATAAACGTTCACATCCTCCGCAATTTTTTTTTAACGTGACCTACGTTATCTTCGAGTTTATATAAACGTTAAGTATTATGAGGCCTATTACATCTCGACTGTGATTTTTGCGTAATATGGCCAATTTTGGCGTTATGGATCTCAGAAACAAACATACATTAACAATTATGCCTTATTGAATAGTGTAGAATAGCTATTGGAATAGTGCATAGCGGCCTCGCTTTTTGTAAATTTTGCTTAACTTTTTAATTAAACCCAAAATTGCAGAGAAATATTTTCATAAGTTACGCGAAGGCACTTTTTTGAGCACCGATTGAACTACTGTTCTAAACAAGTGAAATAAAAATTTATAATGCAAAACGCAAATAATCAAATATTACGAATCTACCTGTACCTAATACAGTCATATTTTAACCGAATGTTTAAAATATTGTAAATAATTGCATTCAGATCTAAGGATGTAAATTCTAAGAGATTTGATAAGACTTTATGTTTTTGTAGCAACAGGCTATAAAAACAAAGTCAAAAACTTTGAAACATTTCTTCAGGTCTAACAAATTACCTCGGTGGCGGAGTAGCATTTTTTGATTTACCAATAGATTTACCAATATAATATGATATTATTTTTATTTGCAGACTGGTTCAGTTTTTCTTGAATTTGTGAATATACCGGAAAACGTTTTCAATTTTTGTTTCCGTTACAACTTTATTTGGACTATTAACTAAGTAAGTACGCCTATTTTAAAATAAAAATTATCGTAAACAGTCCATCCGTCCTCAATAGTGATGCGTTTACAACAACGAACAGCTGTACATTTTAAATGAATATGGATAGATAGATTATTATATTTACACCATGAATCAATAATACAGGTTGATCAGTTTGTCTGTGATGATCAATAAGCAGAGTATTGCAAAATTCCAAACGAGGTTGGTATGTCAAATACTTACCTATTTATTTCTTCAAAGTTGTCGACATTTTGTCCAAACTATTTCATGTAAAGTCACAATCTAGAGTGTGTATCGCCCCCTTGACCGATTTTTTGAGTGTTTACTTATTATCATTGTTGTGTTTTGAAATCACCACATGCACAAATCAGTTAGCAGTTAACACTGCAAACACTAGTGTTTTTTGTAATGTAATGGAGTCAGTAGGTAATCAACTAATTAGTTAAACTCAATTACAATTAGCTCTATAATCGTTTACGGTTTTGCAATAGGTTTCACTATTGATGCACGTATACACATATTTCACATACTTAGTTAGATACTCGTAATATACCTATTACCTAGGTATGCTGATGCCTGCTTTTACAAAATAAACATCCGCCAGCCAGAAACAGCCGTGAATTTTGTTTCTAAAATAGCTCGTACCACCAGCTCGCTATTTATTGTCCCATGGATGTGTTGGCAGAAGTATGTTGTGATAGTGGCTATAACCACGAAACACTCCATAACATGGTAGTACATTATATACTCAATTAATGAACATGGAACACCATTTCTGCTGTGCTCATGCTGTATATTTGCTGTTTGCTATAGAGCACTTTACGATTTACAACCTAAATTTATCTTTTTTACTATTTAAATAATAACCAGACCTACTTATATTTGCGGTTGATTCCCTGAATTGTGCCAACAGCGATCGCAAATTGTTTTTTATAAACACAGAAACGTATTTCTAATCCCGAGCACGTTAACTAAGGCGCGTGGGCATTTCTGCAAAGATAATAAAAGAAAACTATCGAAGCGCGAGAGTATTCTTCTTGCTATTTATTTTCGATGACCCATATTTTATAAACTGTTTACAAATGACAAGGCAATGTCACGGTAATGGAGAAAAAGAACCGTGTCGCGTAGCGGTAAAAGAATATACTACCACCCCCTCTCTTCTTTGGGTGCCGTAAAAGGCGACTAACTGACTAATGACTTCCCATACATCCAACAGCATACAGCGGCGATGGGCTTACCACCTGCCACGCTGAGCACACGTGCAGTCGCTATTTGGTGAAAAGTAGACTATGGTAGAGGACTGCTTTTGTTGTCCTCATTGCCTTGTCTCTGACTAACCCTAATAGTCGTGATCATATGTATGTACTTATGTAAAATGATTCTATTACCTTGACAATGTTCAGATCAGGGTCACGCTAAATAATCTCAACCAAATCACAACTGAAACGCAGTCGTTAGACGTACTTTTATATAGTGCTATCGCGTTTGACACACGCGATAGCGCTGTACGAAGTCCGCTGAACGGTAAAGGTTTAGTTTTGGTAATATCGTTGGTGCTTAGGTCACTCAATCACAATTGAGGCCCTGAATTGGCAATTTTGAATTCACAATGTCATGCGATTGATTCCCATATACCCCATCGTAGCCATACCCATATAATTAATACCTACATTTTGACGACCTCCTTGGTCGAGTGGTTTGTACACCGGTTTTCATGGTGTCGCCATCTCTGAGGTCCCGGGTTCGATCCCCGGTCGGGTCAATTTAGAAATTATCGTTTTTCTAAATTGTCTTTGTAATTGGGTCTGGGTGTTTTCTATGTATAATAAGTAAGTATTTAAGGATGTTTATCCGTTTTCTAGTAACCATTTAACGATTTTCTTCGAAGCTTCTCTTGGGCTAGATAATTGGTGTGATTGTAGGAAAGTTAAAAAAAAAAAAGTTAAAACATTCACGACTATACCTTAGAGTTAGAGGTAAGTCAGAGACTTGTCAATGAGGTCCGCAAAAGCAGTACGGTCACAATATGGTCACAGTCCTACGTTTCCCCACATAACAACTGCACGTGCCCGCGACATCGGCGGCACAAACCAGATACTTCAGTGTTTTGGGTCGGTGGTGAGCACATCACCGCTTATTTCTGTTGGATTCATCATCATCATAGGCCTCTTACATCTATAAAATATGGGGTATTCCTGGAAGCGCGCTTCAGAATAGGTAATTAAAATATTATATTTTTATTCCTCGAAGCGCACCTACCGTAAAAAATAGAGAGGACCTTAAAAGATTCGTAATATTGATGTCGATAGAAACAACTTACTACGTCAATAAAAAATTGAATCATGACAGTCACATTGATCTAAAAGTACCAGGGAGACATAAATGAAAAGAGGTAGATAGGCGCCTTAGCGATCTTACTTACCCTTAACTATCAGGAAAAAAGAGAGTAGGACTAGGTGCTGCTGCAACTTACAATGTCAATAATAAATTGAATCATGACATGACAGTTATTTTAAACTAAAAGTACGGTAGTACTATTACTTATTTTGTGCTAAAAGTACCAGGGTGACATAAATGAAAAGAGGTAGATACTCTAAAAATAAACGTATATTATTCGTTATCGATATTTTCTCTTAGTTACTATACTACATCTCTTTCCTTATTTTATCTGCTGGTGCGCTTCGAGGAATAAAAATATAATATTTTAATTACCTATTCTGAAGCGCACCCATACGGGTGCGCTTGGTCTGGGTGCGCTTCAAAATGGGTGCGCTTCGAGGAATACCCCTAAAATATGATTTAAACAGCGTCCAATTGGTTCAAGAGGTTTGGCATTTCCTTAAGTGGCTTATTGTAAGGCCAATAGACAGCAACGGCCGCATACTTGGCAGACGAATTGAGTACCTGGTGACGTTGGAGGAAGTGCAGCGCGTGCTGTTGGGTTATGCTTATGCTTTTACTACACCTAAGAAAGAGATGTGTTGGCACTTAGTATTTTTCAATAAACCGCTTGCGCCACAGCTGAACAGCTCCATCAATATCAATGATGCTTAACGATTCAAAGTATCGCACTAACTTATTGTGACGATGCGAATGCAAAGTACAAGCTTGAATACCTACGAGACGCGTCACAATTCGTATCAATCGATATCGATTAGATGTGATTTGATGGAAAACAATCACTGGTTTCACGTTACGAAATTGCTATTTAGTTTTTGACATAGGTAGTACTTGTAATCTTGTTGTGTACTACCAACACCAACATACTCGTTTATTTGGTTGGTGATTTTGTTTTAAGTCCGACAGGCTAGCTTTTACCATCTTATCTATAATTATGACGCCATAACATCATGTTAGAGTAATGTTGTGATCCAACAGTTGTTGAGATAAGAGAGCCACTTCCTCAGTAGTTGAGGATTTCTCGTGTATTGCTCTTTTACCTTAATCATCACTTAAGATCAGTGAGATAAATGCCAAATGCTTACCAGTAGATAAATTTAAAAGGCGGTAAAGAGCTTAAAATATTAAAAAGTCTTTATTTTCAAATTCTTTCCCTTAAATAAAAAAAAAGTTTTGGTAAATTATTGCGATTTTTGAGGAATGTTCATTATAAGTACGAGTACTAATAATTAAAGAAAAAAATTATCAAAACAAAATACACAGGTGATAAATCTAAAAATAAAATGAAGACGTGTATGGTGTATGGTTGCGTAACTTGTATTTAATAAAGTCAAATCTGGTTTTTGAATAATCATAATGCCAGTTCAAATGTCACGGAGATAATAAAAAAAAATCGCAAACAATGTAAAACTGATAACCGAGTAGGTGGTTTCATGTATTAGTTAGTATTAAATTCCTCCAGTATTAGACTTGTACTGCTTGTACATACTATGTATTCTTTGGTAGGAGGTTAACATCGTACGCCGTAGTTCCAGGAACAAAAGGTAGCTTAGGAGGGTTTACGCATTTTGGTTTCCCATACCAACTTCCAAGTCCAAATTTTAATGAAATTTTGCAAACTTAAATAAAATACAGAGATCTAAACAGTTTGTAGTAAACATTAATTTTTAAACGTTAATTTAACCGAGTTAACTACTGCAATTTTAAGCTTTCTATAGTGTTCTATAGTGGATCGCAATAACTCAGCCAAATAAACATTTATTTTTATATCTCTGTATTTTACTTTAGCATGCAAAGTTTTATTAAAATTAGCTCAATGGTTTATAAAATTTTGAACTTGGAAGTTTGTATGGAAAACTGTAATAGATAAACCCTCTTAATACTTTTGTACCTCATTGTTTAATAATATGTAAAAGTTAAAATGCGGTCACCACAATCATACACGCAGCGAAGTGCAACCCCGGGCTGTGTAGGATTGTCCCACTCCCCCGAACTACGCTACGAACTAGCTACGAAAAACTCCACGCCGAAAAAGGAGGCCTAGCTGCTACCCATTAAAAACGTTGTAATATCCCTTCTCTGTCTCGAAGATGGCTCGGAACCACCAAACCATAAAAAAATAATATTACTTGAAGTCGACAAGCTGTTACTCGTATTATTAAGTTATTTAATTCATAAGCTTACTTTCTCTGCTGACCAGACCGTCACACGCCGCATTGAGTATGGCAGTGTGATTTTGTCAGTCAAAATAGTAATACCTATATCCTTTTGGCGTCCTTGCAACCGTGAGCGAGCGAGCTTCTCACAGAATGCAAAATAGCAAGACACCTTACCTTATGGTACTGCTTAGAACATACTAAATGTGTGCAATGTGGAATGTTGTAAGTCATCTATATCTACTACGAACTATAGACTTATTAGAGTAGCAGAACATTGCAGCAGAGTGCTGAACTGCTGAATGACAGTTTTTTCGAGATTTTATTTAGTTAAAGTTAAATTGTAGGTATCTATGGGATCTAAGCAGCGCCACTTAGTGAAAAACGAATGAATGACACCACATTTTTTTTAGAAGTGGAAATCAAAATGGTATATAAGTAACGAAGGTTCGCTCTCAGCGCTGTCATGCAACGTTATGCTGGATTTACACGAAGCCAATACTTGAGACAATCCACTAAGCCAGTCCAATAAGCCAATGCCAATGCTAAGCAAAAATGCCTTGAGGTCAATCCAATGTAGTGGACTGTCTCCATTTACACGATGCCAATATTGGACTGGCTTATTGGATTATCTCAAATATTGGCTCCGTGTAAATCCAGCATTAGGGCCTTGGTATCCGTGTACTAGGGTCCCTGCCTGGAGTAACCACAGGGGATCAAAGAGCTACAAGAAACATCTATTTCTTACGACATCCACCAAACAGTGAATTTCCATAAAATTTGGTTTTTGCTTATGACTTGTAATTGACCATTACCGCACTATTATAAAAAATACTCGCTAGTGCCATGGGACCACGGGTAATTAAAATTACCCGTGGACCCGGTAATGGGTCGAGCCACCGGGACCACGGGTAAAGACTGGACGCATGGGGTAGGTAGTGTTAATATCACATAAATATATATTTCTGTGGTTAATATTTATCATGATCAACGAAGAAACCACAGTTTATATATCTACATGGTCAAAATTATTAGAGCATTCAAATCCATATTCTTATACGATTCTGACATCAAAAAGATAAACTCTATCAAGTTGGTGGTTGCATGTTGCAACACTGATTTTAATGTTGTGCTAATAAAACCGCGCAAACCGGAATTATGAAGTGAAAGCCACAATAAAGTTTAAAATTTTGAAAAGCTTTTTTTTCCAAAGATAGTACTTACTTACTTATTTTCTTGCAAGATAACTAAAAGTATAAAAATAATAAAAAATGAATAATATAATATAATCTCTAATAATGTTAATGCTAACAAAAGAAGTTATTAAACTCTAATTCTGACTCAACTGTTCTGTTATGTATTTTCCAAGAAGTTATGTATTTTCCTTGCGTTGGCATATTTTATATTAATTTAAGCAAGCACATTATAAGGTACATGAATGAAAATTGAATCACAGAAGACAAAGTAAAAGTAAAAGCCAGCTTAAAGTCCGCAACAGCCAACTCTAATCTGACTATAACTTTACATATTTATAAAACACACACACAAGACATAAACATTGTTTCTATTATGAGATTAGTGCCAACTTACCATTTTAACACGATGTGTTTAAAAATAGAAAAACTTAAACGAGCTACCACACTTTCATCACTGTCTTTATGAGATTATTCCGCACCGCTTACTTCTAAAACTTGGTTCAGCCTAATAATAAATCAAAGATTCTCGTGTCGTCTGTTATTTTTACAAAACCAGTTGGCGCGACTGTTCATCGCCGTCACAAGTGAACACTGCCCCGCTGCCGGTGCCAGATGTACGACATATGAATGGACTTGTAGTATTCCCGAGCCGGCCCGAAATAACACTTTATGGCCACGCGAAAAAGTTTAATTTCTATTGTCAAGATAACGACCGTCCCGTGCGTGTTGCATTATCAACAGGCTCGTTGGAACTGCACGTTGTATTTTTTCTAATTTGCATTCGCAAAGTTTGTTTGATGTTCGAGAGAAAGTGCTCGTAGTCGACGCAGTGCGACAAACCGGCGGATACCGGCCGGCCAATCGCGGCTTACGCGGTTGTTTATCGACGAATGTCCTCCAAGGGCGCCTGAAAGCTCCGTCGTGCTGCCGGCACTGCTTCCAATCCTGAATGGTTTCAATTAATTAATTTAACATGCTCCCTCTTGACCACTCAGTGCTTTTAGTGACAATTCCCACGCACTTAAATATTCATTTCCACACACGTTCAAATCGAAGTCACTGATATGGTGACTTTAAACACTTTCTTACGGTAAGTATCTTTCTACATAGATAAAGAAATTGTTAGTAAATCAAAAAATATTGTATTTTATATAAAAATATTTACATTTATTTATTACTTACCTCAGCGGTCGTAAAACCAAACACAATAGAAAGTAAATTGTTAGTAACCCATCAATTGTGTAGCGATGTCTTGATTTCAATGATTTGGCCTATATAGGCCTTTGCCCTGCAGTGGGACAGCAATCAGCATGCAGGTTGTGTTGTGTGTTGAGGTTGTGTTGACCTACAACTGTAGGTAAGTACTTTAGTAGGTAACCTCTACTATAGTCTTTTTTTTTATTGTTAGGTCTACAAAACTGAATACAATCCGCTGATAGTCTATGCTTATGGTAAATTATTAAAATATCTCATTGATTATACTCTACTTGATGCAGACACAGGGTGCACAAAAAAAACATATTAGGTGAACATTAAATAATAACAAAATAAAAAAAAAACAGAACAAAAAAAAACTGTTCAAAAATAAAATAAATGACAATGAAACGAATTTTGAAGATTTTACTTCCAATCGAGGCAAGATACAAGGTTTTTTTGGTAGAGGCTATAGAACCTGTAAATATATCGACCTCATTCCGGATCGCATTGCAACTAGATTTCATACGACAAATAGTAGAATTTCGACCAATGTTCGTCCGGCAGCATGGTAAGCAAAATGTCTTCCTATTATGTAGCCGACTGCCTACTCGCGGTACAGATAATGAAATTAGTTCTAGTATGAAAGGAGAATCTATAAACCCATAAAGTATCTTGAAGAGAAACATGACTTCTCCTATTTTTCTTCGAGTAAACAGCGCTTGGATCTTGAAGTGCCATAGACGTTGCTCATAGCTTTTAAGAGTGTGACATTTATTGCCCGAAAATGCCAAATGATACATAAAACGCTTTTGTACTCGTTCTATGCGATCCGAGTGCACCTGGTATCCAGGGTTCCAAACAGTACTACAATATTCCAATGTTCCACGCACAATCACATTGTAAATCACAATGGTTAGACTAGGATCCCGGAAAATTTTCATTTGACGGTTGATGAATCCCGAAAGTTGTGATGACTTTTTAATTATGATATCAATGTGATGCCTAAAAGATAACTTGCTATCGATAATTACACCTAGGTCACGGATCAACTCTGTTTCCTTTATTTTATACGCACCAATTGTATACACGGCATCATGTGGTATTAATTTCCTTGTAAACTTTATGTGATAACATTTATTAAGATTGCATGACATACAATTATCCATGCACAAGCTTTTAATGCTGTCTATGTCTGATTGCAGAGATTGTATGACAGATGGACTTTTAATAGAGCGGTATATTTTTAAATCATCAGCATAAAGTTTGAATTTACTGCTAATGGAGTTACAAAGGTCGTTGATAAAACCAAAAATAACAAAGGACCCAAATGTTAGCCCTGTGGGACTCCAGTAGGTACACTAAACTCTAAAGAATGGAATCCACGTATTGACACTACCACCTAAGCAGTGACCCATGGACACCCATATTATGAAGCTTTAACAATAACAAATCATGATTTACGAGATCTAACGCTTTTCGAAAATCAGTATAAATAGCATGCACCTCTCCACCACCATCCAACGTCAAAGATATATCAGATATATACTCCACCAAATTAGAAGAATTTTTTTTTTTTTTAAATAAATCTATGTTGATTTGGGTTTATTTGAGATCTTAAATGGGAGAGAAGTTTTTTATGGATTGCTAATTCGAACACTTTTCCACATGAAAATGAAAAATCAAAAATAATTTATTTGTACATACATTCGCATTGCTTAACTCTAGTTGACGAAGTCTCCTTTTAAGCATCACTGCCTGTTCCAGAAGACTTCGCTCTCTCATATCTCTTATTACAAATAACTTAAGTATGACGTACGTAGGTAAGTATGTTAAAATTTTAATTACTCAACTTATTGTACTATTGTAATAAACAAGGAAATAAAAAATAAAAATAAAAACTTCTATCTAAAATAATAAATGTTTGGGAATTTTATGCATTAATGTGTTTATATGAATATATAAGTGTACAATCAAATATGTAAGTATAGATAAATCCAAATGCTATAAAAATTAAATAGGTATACCTACTCAATTAAATTTTAAACTAATTAGTGAGCTGCATGAATGCTTCCGTTTCTTCATAAGGTAGCTCAAGTATCCATCCGGTTATCACACTTTTACACTCGTGGAATGTTTTATTATAAATTTGTACTTAGACTCTTATTAATTTTATTATATAAGTAGGCAGATCGTTTTTCAAATTGAACGCTCGCAAACACGGTTTTAAAAAAGGGTATATGCACTATATTGTGTTTCCTCCTTCAAACATACTGATAAGCTGAAGATAGGTCTGTACTGCGTCACATCATCAAGATCACCATCCTTATGTATTGGGGTCACGTGTGCAATTTTTGGGAAAAAATTTACTTGGGAAAAAACCACTTTCCAATGACTTCATATATATTTTAGTTATTAAAGAGGTTTTCAGCGCATTTTTTATTTAAAATAGGGGGTAAAAGGTCAGGTCCAGGACCCTTACTACTGTCTAGATTTTGTAGGAGCTTAAGAATCTCCTGCTCTGTTAAAATAATAGTATGGAAGGGAGGCATGTTTGCATTTGAGTGATCGACGAGAGTCGGTGAACACTGTTAATATCTTTCACGCTGCTATAAACCGATTGGAAATGCTGTGCAAAAAGGTCAGAGATACTCTGACCACCTTAAGCTACAGTAGCTCCCAAGTGCATTTCATTTGGAATTGATGCACTGCTCGTTTTTTTATCTTTGATAAATTTCCATAAATACTTAGGATTATGACGAAGATGATGGGAGGCATTTTCTTTAAACTCTCTATAACAATGTTTAATTAAACTATCACAACGTTTTCTTAATAATTCGAATGTGGACTTATCTGATGGATTTCCATATTTTCTAAAAGAATGAAATTTATTCTTCTCTTTCAGAGCTTTAAGTAGTGAAGGGCTAAACCAAATAGGGTACCTATGATTTTTATTTTTACGTGGCGGCGTGTGTAACTGTAACGTCCGAAGGTTTACTACAAAGTATCAAGTCAAGTATACGCTGTTTTTCGTTAGTAACAGGGTTACACTGGTAAGAATCATTAAAAGTAACAGTGTCCAGAAAGTTATTAACAATGTCTCTAGATGTTGTTGTATATGATAAACCATGACCATCTGGGTTCTGTATCTACTGCACATCTGACAGATTTAAGTCACCCATTAACACATTTATTGACGATCGCGAAACTTTATTTTGAATGATATCATTTATATTTCTGAGGCAAGTATTAATGTAATCGTTATTCAAAGGGGGCGGAATGTATGCTACACAAATATTTATACTTTGAACGCTTTTAGTTTTTAGAGTTATCCATAGGTCCTCACAAGATGATTCCCAACGCGATCTTCTTAATACTTCATGGGTTTTCAGCACGGCAACCATCACTCCGCCTCCATCTTTTTTTACATGTGCAGAAGAAGTCGAACATCTATCACGCCTAAATGTATTACAGCGATGGTCAATGATTTCATTGTCATACACGCTATAAGCCAAGTTTCCGTAACTATTATAACGTCGTACTGGTGTTTTAAAATATTAACATAAAAATCTTCCGTTTTCGTTCTAAGGCCTCTAGCATTTTGATAATAACACTTTAAATCGTATTTTATAACTTAAATTGATTAAATAACATGCAAGATACACTTAAAATACATTAGGTACAAAATATGACAGTTAAAGACATTTCAAAGATTCAATATCCTTGACCAGCAACGGCGGAGAAGTGACGTCCTTGCGCATAAAGATGCGCCCATTACGCACCCAAACAAATTGATGTTTTCTTTGTGACACGTCTTCGTGACAAACAAGGGGCTATCGAGAAAAATACTTACACTACCTATAGTTATGTATCTTTCATAATAAAAATTAGATAGAGATAGATAGACAATACTTTTATTGTAACTTAACACCACAAACATATATATAACACATAACAATGAGCACAAATACCTACAAAGTTACAATTTGGCGATCTAATAAAATACAAACCAATTTGTTATACCGCGATACATTTTCGTTTCGTCGCGTTCCGTTATACTCGTATAGCGTTGTCTACCTACAGATATAAAATCTACTAGATATATTTAGATAATATACCTACCTACTGATTTATATTTACGCGAGCACTACACATTGAAATGAAACACTAATTTCAAACGGATCTTCTTGCGACCATAAGCAGTTCCAAAATCAGGATAAAAGAACACACGCAAGCATATCTACCTAACCAAAATTACTGTCAAAGGACAATGCTCAAAAATAACCCAGGCCCGGCGAAAAAGAAAAGTAACTCTAATTGTAGGTAAAATGCAGTATTTAATAAGTAATTAAATACTGCATAGGAGGCATCATCGAAATCAATGGCTATATGTGTGAAATTGCTATTCGAAGTTTCACAGGGGTAACATAATTATGCAGCTGGAGCTATGGTTTAAAGTGCCATCTGAAACACCGAGCAAGTAATAATCTTCGTCGGTCGGCGTGCACCGCGCACTTAGAGCATTCAACCAACCCAATGCTCTAAGTCCGCGCAGTATTCGTTGTGATCTGTGCGTTTTTTCCTATCATTTTTAACCGATTATATTTTAAACGACTAGGTATATAGGTACATATTGCTTTTTATTTGTGGATTCCGAGTTTGCTGATCGATTGGTTATTGGAGAAAATGGATATAGATAATGGATGAAAATAAGGATTTTAAGATAGCCGCTGCCATCATCAACTGTTTTCAAGAGCCCTACGAAGACAGCAGTTACACAAACCAAATTCATTGAAATAATAAATAATGCAAATAATCACAATCATTTATGTGATCACGTGCTTGAATACAAATTAAATCGACAAAGGGTGGCGTTTACACGGATGCAAGCCGATGTTCCGGAATTGACAGACTTCCCAAGACTAACACATGAAGATTTAATTTTTATTTCTGTTGGCACGTATCATCTGAAAATCGTCCGCTCTTATTGCAGTGAGCATATCAAGCAAACAGGTGTTTATGAGCTTGAAGTGTTTCGTCATCCTGAGTTAATCCTTAAGTCGCATACAATCCAGACACGTAAGAAGCAATACCTATTACACCTATATTCTTTCTAAAAAGAAAAATGGCAGGAATGGCATATCCGGATATTCTGTTCCTGCATTCACGGGAGGAGAATATTGGGCTGTTGCGCCCACGTCATGAGCGTTTTATATTACTTAGGGTGGGCTAGACATGAGGAACAGTTAGAGCATCCCGCATTATTTTTGGATCATGTCGCATTACACGTTAACTTTTAAGCGTAATTATTTAAGTAAAAAGAACATTTATACAGTGTTTTTTTCTTTTATCTGACATTATTTTTAATGATTAACTTGTAAAAGTAGGTAGTAGAGCGGTAGAGAAGTTGCCATGAACATGTAATTATATGTATACGCTTTTAAACCGCAACTGTATCTGTTTGCTGCTCCTTTTACAGATACATTATGCTACCCCTGTAAAACTTCGAATAGCAATTTTGCACATACAGCCTTCGATTTCGATGATGACCCCTATGCAGTATTTAATTACATATTTTTCCCTATATAAGGTGACTGCTAGAAACCGCAAGAAACTTCAAGGGCTGGTCAGGTGAAGTGTTTCAAACATGACAAAAATGACAAAAAGGAATTTTGTTTTTTTTTTCATTTTAAATAAAATAATTCATTTTGTGAATGTCTTTAATTGAATAGTCTTTAAGTATCTAATTTTATTTAAAGCAATAACATAAGAAAAATAAAATGAAAATCAATTAAAAATTACGATTATTTACAACGCGCGGGCAACGGCCGGCTGGCCGACCATCTGTTGACCCGTTCGCGTCAGCTGGGCGATAAGTACCTACGTTAGTCTGCAATGAGACCATTGTTGTCTTGTTTAAAACACTTGACCTAACCAGCCCTAG
This sequence comes from Scoparia ambigualis, assembly GCA_963921215.1. Lineage (NCBI taxonomy): Eukaryota > Metazoa > Arthropoda > Insecta > Lepidoptera > Crambidae > Scoparia > Scoparia ambigualis. The sequence goes on from OY992503.1 coordinate 5,873,168, forward strand.
AAGTTTCTTGCAGTTTCTAGCAGTCGCCTTATATTTTGAGTTGCTTTTCTTTTGTGCCGGGCCTGGGTTTTGTTTCCATACTTCATAAGCATTCTCCTTTCTCAAATCCATATTGAAAACTGTACTTTAATAGAAGAGAAGTGTGTAAAATGCGAATTAATCATTGATTAATTCGCATTTGACTTTTGATTTTGATTTGACCCTAGGACAAAGTACAAAATGTCATTTTGTGAAAAACTGAAGTCTAGCGTCTGTACAAAAAATAAACTTATTCTGTTGTCATAATTGCTGCTTTGTATTTACACGCAAGACAAGCAGCAAGACCAAAAGTATCCTTGAAAACGATGATATGCAATATTAGTTTTTACTTTATACCTACTTAAGTAGCCCTTAACCCGTAATTATTACCGTGCCTATAAATAATAAATAAATAGTTTCTACGCTCACACCAGTTATCTAGCCAAGATATAAGCTTCTTTTAAAACTCGTTAAAATGGTTCAACTAGTTAACGGATTACATAAACATAGAAAAAACACGCAGATCCGAAATCAATTTTAAAAACGGTTTTTGTAAATTATCCTGACCGGGAATCGTACCCGGGACCTCAAAGGTGGCACGACGGAACAGTATGCTTACTCTTGAAACACAATTGCATTAATCAATTTCCAATCACAAATCTAAAAATTAATGTCAAATGGCACTTTTGTAATAGATAATAGCGCCACATTGGAATTAAATTGCGTGGAAATTGATTGAACAAATTATTATCGAGATGGCGTTCCGGAATTATCTTTACTTATCCCAATATCGATACATATTAATCGCATTGGAATTGTATTGAGATTGAGTTTGCGTTCAAGAGTAACCCCCATGGACACAGAACCGGCGCGCTACCACTCGACCACGGAAGTCGCCTATGCTACAACGCTACGAATAACTAAACATGCCTTTGATAAACCGCTTATGCAGTAGCAAGTCATGGCTATTATTCACAGTTCACACCATATTATAGCTAGAGACGAGGCAACGCGAAGCAAGTTTTAGCGCTCTTCCATGGCCTGCAGACAGCTGAAAACAAAGCTGTGACCACACCCCTACGCCCCGCATTCGTTGTCGCTGTCATCTAGCTAAACATTTTACTATGGAATGTCTCTAGTTATATTATCTCGATGGTTCACAGTTCACACTGAGGAAGCGGCAACGGCCTCGAAATGTTTTCTCGAAATAATTGGCGATGGCTGATTAGTCCCGGGCCGTAACTAACATTGTTGGGTGGCAGCAATTAAGTAATCAACAAAAACTGTGGCTAATAGCCCACTGCCTAATACAACAGTCACTCGACATGGTTTACAGCCGTGTACCTACCATAGCTGTAAATATAGTCCTATCATCATCGACCTATAAACTTCCCACTGGCCTTCCCATATGGGCAATAGCACATAGAGATACATATACATATAGCATAATACATAATCACGACTATTATCCCCGAAGGGATAGGAAGGGTTAGTCAGCGACTAGGTAATGATGACTGCAAAGCAGTCCTCTGCCATAGTCCACTGTTCACCAAATAGCAACTTCACATGTGCTCAGGGTGACAGGTGGTGAGCCCATCGCCACTCTATGCTGATGGATGTATGTGCAGTCTTTAGTCCGTTAGTCGTCTTTTGCGACACCCAAGGGAAGAGGGGGGTGGTAGATTTCTTTCACCGCTCGCGACACGGTTACATTACACATGGAGAGATTGGGCCACAATTCACCTCGCTGCCGGCCTAGTGCGGGTTAGTGGGTTGATGCTAGTTCCTATGGTAGAACAATATTAGATTTAAATAGTTATTACATACATACCTACATAGATTTCAGAGGGTTTACGCATTTCGGTTTCCCATACAATTTTCCAAGTCGAAATTTTGAAAGACATTTAGTCTTTCAAAAGCCATTTTTTATGAAACTTTGCATGTTATAGTAAAATACAGGGATCTAAATAGTTTGTTGAAAAATTTAAAAAAAAACGTTTGTTTGACTGAGATATTGCGATTTTAAACTTTCTATAGCGAGCTTTAAATCGCAATAACTCAGCCAAATAAATTTTTTTTTTTAAATTTTTATAAATGTTTTTAACGAACTATTTAGATCTATATATTTTACGTCAGCATGCCGTGTTTCATCAAAATTGGCTAAATGGTTTTTAAAAATTTCATCTTTGAAATTTGTATGGGAAACCGAAATGCGTAAACTCTCTTAAAACTATTATCCGCGGAGGGTTAGTAGTCAGAAACTTAGGCAATGAGGACAGCAAAAGCAGTCCTCAGCCATAGTTCATGTTTCATCGTATCACAACTGCACAGTGCGGAGGCGTCAACGTGTCAGGTGGTAGCCTATAGCTGCTCTATGCTGTTGGATGTACTTAGTGCAGTCTTTAGTCCGTTAATCGCCTTTTACGACACCCAAGGGAAGAAAGGGTTAGTATTAGTAGAGTATTTTTTTAAGTACGCCGCTATATTACATGGCTCTTTAAATATGAATGTTACAATTTTTACTAAGTGTAGGTAACTTCATTTAAGTTTATTTATTTTATACCTTGTTTTGGATATGGAGGAGTGGATTCTCCTGGTAGAGGTGTGTTACTATTGCCAGTGCTTCTTGAAAAGCCCTGTTGTAGCCTCTTGGAAAGACCTCGGCTGTGGCGTTTTATTACTAGGACCTAGTAATAAAACATCATGGCACAGCGGAGGTGACTAGGTGGGCTACAACGCAGCAGCCGACCCGACTTATGGAACTCTAGAGAGCTCTAAACACTAAGCTTTCGAGTTCCATTAGAAATAAAATGTTTAACTGAGTTGAAAACACTCCCACCTGACCATCCAGATGGGGTAATGGATACCATTTCGACTGCTAGCATGGCGTTACCTACCACCCCAACTAGCAAAATTTCCTCTTACACACATCCCAAGAGTATGATTTTACCAGTCTTATATAACTCCGATAGACTGCTATAAGTGTGGATTTGGGCGCACTTAATAAGTCTATTCACCCTTAAATATACCTTAAAATGGTCTCGAGAAGTGTATTTCCAATCTTACAAAATTCTTGTGGATGCTTTAATAATACCAAACAGATTTACAAATGACTTACAAAAGCATCCTTTATGGGCATTTACCCTTATAATGTACTTACTAATGCTGTTCTAAGTGTGATATCACTAGTAGCACAGTACAAATCATTAGCTTATATTTATACTATTCGACGACCTCCTTGGTCGAGTGGTTTCTATACCGGTTTTCATGGTGTCGCCATCTCTGAGGTCCCGGGTTCGATCCCCGATCGAAAGCTTTTAAGAGCAATGTTCTTAAATAATTTTTATACAGTATACGTTCTGATTAAGACAGATACCCTATTAATGGCATATCATAAGTCTTTTACGCTATAACAGCATATATACTTGTAAAAAAAACTTTTAGAAGTATACAAGATAACGAGAAATGACATCAAAAAGAACAGTAGTGTTAAACGCACTCTGTAAGCCTAATTCTTAATTAACACTTATACATGCACTATGTAAGACCTCTTGATCTTAGAAGTGACTTTAATAAATGTTTTGTTAGTTATCGTCTGTTACTTATAACTTATTCTTAAAGATGTATATAAGCTTACTTTATATAACATTTGTAAGAACAGTAGTATTATACTAGGACCTAGTAATAAAACATCATGGCACAGCGGAGGTGACTAGGTGGGCTACAACGCAGCAGCCGACCCGACTTATGGAACTCTAGAGAGCTCTAAACACTAAGCTTTCGAGTTCCATTAGAAATAAAATGTTTAACTGAGTTGAAAACACTCCCACCTGACCATCCAGATGGGGTAATGGATACCATTTCGACTGCTAGCATGGCGTTACCTACCACCCCAACTAGCAAAATTTCCTCTTACACACATCCCAAGAGTATGATTTTACCAGTCTTATATAACTCCGATAGACTGCTATAAGTGTGGATTTGGGCGCACTTAATAAGTCTATTCACCCTTAAATATACCTTAAAATGGTCTCGAGAAGTGTATTTCCAATCTTACAAAATTCTTGTGGATGCTTTAATAATACCAAACAGATTTACAAATGACTTACAAAAGCATCCTTTATGGGCATTTACCCTTATAATGTACTTACTAATGCTGTTCTAAGTGTGATATCACTAGTAGCACAGTACAAATCATTAGCTTATATTTATACTATTCGACGACCTCCTTGGTCGAGTGGTTTCTATACCGGTTTTCATGGTGTCGCCATCTCTGAGGTCCCGGGTTCGATCCCCGGTCGGGTTAATTTAGAAATTATTGTTTTTCTAAATTGTCTCGGGTCTGGGTGTTTTCTATGAATAATAAATGTATTTAAGTACTTTAAGTATGTTTATCCGTTGTCTAGTAACCATTTAACGAGTTTCTTCGAAGCTTCTCTTGGGCTAGATAATTAGTGTGAGTGTAAGAAAGCTTTTTTTTAAGTTTTTTTTTTATACTGTGCTAGTAGTGCTCTTGCGAGCTTTTAGTAAGAGTGTAATCACAATCCGCCGAAAGGATTGCCAAGGGCTTGTGAACTTTTTTGAATAATAAGAAGAGTATTAAAAACGTAAGTATTATGTATTGTCCTGTTTAATTAACTTATCCCTACAAAATGTGTAAGTAAAATTTCATGTTTGTTACGCATTACTAACGGTTATTAAATGGCGAAGTCGGTTTTATCGAGTATTTTGAAATAAGAATCACAATATTTTTACGGGCCTTTTCAATAATGTATCTTTAACATTAAAAAAATATTAGGTACCTATATTAATAATGAAAATAACGAAATGTCGCCATTAGCACCAATCATGCCTTATAAGGGCTATAACAGAACAAAATAAGGTTTATACCGCACTTCTAAAATCAAATTCAACCACATTTTTTAATGAACGCGGCCATGGCTCATAAAATAAACTTTAGGGTTCGTTATTAAACTAAAAGTAGGCTAAAAGACAAACAGGGAAGTTCCTGGTAGACCACCTTTTGACTTTTTTGCAATGCTTTAGAATTGTAATTGCAATTTATGTAAGCTTCTAAGACATTTGACGTGCTAGTACTCTTAAATAACTTTTACTTAGTCACTTCTAAAATCGAGTGATCTTACAAAATGCATTTATAAGAGTTTATTAAGAATAAAGGGTAATTAGGCTTATAAAGTGCGCGTATAATACTACTGTTCTTACAAATGTTATATAAAGTAAGCTTATATACATCTTTAAGAATAAGTTATAATAAGTAACAGACGATAACTAACAAAACATTTATTAAAGTCACTTCTAAGATCAAGAGGTCTTACATAGTGCATGTATAAGTGTTAATTAAGAATTAGGCTTACAGAGTGCGTTTAACACTACTGTTCTTTTTGATGTCATTTCTCGTTATCTTGTATACTTCTAAAAGTTTTTTTTACAAGTATATATGCTGTTATAGCGTAAAAGACTTATGATATGCCATTAATAGGGTATCTGTCTTAATCAGAACGTATACTGTATAAAAATTATTTAAGAACATTGCTCTTAAAAGCTTTCGTTTCTAAGGGTATTTGCTAGCTGGGAGTGCTGGGACACGTCATAAAGGGCACAATCTTGTTTTTTTCTTACACTTTCCTCAAGAGTGTCAAGTACCTAGTACGTTAAATAAAACAAAAAGTTTTCAGAGAATTTTCTTAATATTTTTTATTATGATAGAAGGATCTATGACAAATTATGTGATAATTAAACAAAACATCGGCCAAATACGTGAGCGTCAAGTTGGCAGGCACATCACGGAATTAGACGGTTTTGGCTATGTCAAAAAATTGTGTATAAATAGTGATAAATAGTGACATATAGCATATAAATAGTGATACTATGGTTCAAAAGATATTTGAGTATCTTGGTGTGCCTGCTAACTTGACGTCAAGATAGCAGGCACCTTAAGAAATACAGTTCGTATCAATGTAATTTATATGTCAAAAAACTGGGCATAAATAGTGAATCGTATACGCAAAATTTCAACAATTGTACTTCAATACAAACCGAGATATTACGGTCTCTAAGTGGGCTGCCAACTTGACGATTCTTGCGATGGCGATTCCAGAGACACGGGTTGAAGTTTTAAACAAATAAATACATGAAAAAATTGTGTGTGAAATAGTGAATCTTTCAATATCAATAAAAAAAATTCTTCTTTGCTATTTTCCAAACATCTAATGTAAACTTCTACCATACATTCGAATTTAAGTACAATCGTGCACAATTTTATTTATTGACTTAAGATACTGACATAAAGTCTAATTATTTTTAATTCAAGTCATAAAATTACACTTAAATCTACCATTGTAATGTCAGTTTCACGATATTTCTATGGAAACTTATGTCAAGCAATTTGTAATTTTAGTAACTCGAATTGAAAGTCTCGGATAGTGGTGGACGAGCGAGTGTCGCGAACGACCGAGAGATGGCGTGATTTTGTTTACTTGCGGTGAGCCGGTGATACGAGAATGGTGCGCGAAAAGTTTATTTGTTTGTGTTTAAATTGGTAAGCAGTGAGTACATTTGCATCAGAAGTGAAAGTGCTTAAATCGTTTAATAACAACCTACATTTTTATAGGTACGCAGCTTATTTACTATTATGGTATTTATAAAAAAGATATACCTTGGTACGGTCGGGGTCGCCGTCGCTTTACCACTTTGCAGCGATTTTTGTGTGAAGCGCACCGACCGCCCGGGTACCTACGTGCCCGTACCAAATAGACGACGCGGTGTGCAAGGGATTTTGACCTTTACACTGGTAAAGCGGAGTCCGCCATTGTACCTAATGTGAGGTAGATATTTTCTCAGTCATTCAAAACTTTTCATATTTACTACTCGACCAACATAATTAATCGCATTAAAGCAAGACGTTTATCATAATTGTTTAATGATTAACAATCTAAATATATTGCACTTCAATTAGTTTGCACATGCTGAGTGGTCAGATTTTAAAATGGAATATCGAAGAAGAAACGTTTAGTTTGTAAATTATTGAGCAACTGTGATAAACGTCTAGCTGACATGCGCCTAATTATGTTGGTCGACTAATACGTATTACTTCATAGTAGGTACTTACCAAGCTAATCTTTTGTAAAGTTATCTGGGGTCAAGTATATTCCTAGTGCATAAAATGTTAAAGTTACCTGCCTAGTCTTTTATGACTAATAAACAAAGAATAAGCTACGAATAGTTATTCCGTGTTTTGTTCCTGTAATTTAAACGTAATTTTTAATTAGAGTAAAAGAGTCACGGTATACGGGTACCTACGGGCACGTAGGTACCCGGGCGGTCGGTGCGCTTCACACAAAAATCGCTGCAAAGTGGTAAAGCGGCGGCGACCCCGACCGTACCTAGGTATATCTTTTTTGTAAATACCATAATAGTAAATAAGCTGCGTACCTATAAAAATGTAGGTTGTTATTAAACGATTTAAGCACTTTCACTTCTGATGCAAATGTACTCACTGCTTACCAATTTCAACACAAACAAATAATCTTTTCGCGCACCATTCTCATATCACCGGCTCACCGCAAGTAAACAAAATCACGCCATCTCTCGGTCGTTCGCGACACTCGCTCGTCCACCACTATCCGAGACTTTCAATTCGAGTCACTAAAATTACAAATTGCTTGACATAAGTTTCCATAGAAATATCGTGAAACTGACATTACAACGGTAGATTTAAGTGTAATTTTATGTCTTGAATTAAAAATAATTAGACTTTATGTCAGTATCTTAAGTCAATAAATAAAATTGTGCACGATTGTACTTAAATTTGAATGTATGGTAGAAGTTTACATTAGATTTTTGGAAAATAGCAAAGAAGAATTTTTTTTTATTGATATTGAAAGATTCACTATTTCACACACAATTTTTTCATATATTTATTTGTTTAAAACTTCAACCCGTTTCTCTGGAATCGCCATCGCAAGAATCGTCAAGTTGGCAGCCCACTTAACACACTTGTTACTACCGTCCGTTATAACGCCACTAATTGAGTGTTAGATCTACCCTCCAAATTTATATGTTTAATGTTGTTTAAACAAAGATCGTGTTACATTACCGTAATCACAAGCAGTCCGTCTATAATGTGTACCTACTATTTGTCACATTGCGTGTATTATTTTGAAATTCAGACGTGTTTTAAATTAACAGTTTTTTTTCTTTGCGACATGACTTCAAAAAGGTAAGTTTTTAAGTAAATAAATAAAGCAATAAACACTACACTACAACGTAAAATGCCGTAAAGTATTAGTATTTTAATATACATTTAACATAAAATAAATTCGAATTTCACGGTTTTTCTTGAAAATTATCTTATGGAAAAACTGGTGGCGTTATAACGCCCGGTAGTAAAATTCACGTCTATTTATTATTACTATTAAGTTTTAGACCACTGATGAAACGACTATTGAATCTCAACGATATAGTTGATGACTTACACCACATAGATTTTGATAACGATCTGCCCAGTGAAATTAAAAATATTCCACCGGAAAATCCAAATACCGATATAACAGACGAAGATTGTGGTGATGAAGAATATGTGATATTACATAATCTCCCAGGTTTGGGTTATTGTTTTGAGCATATTACGTAGTTCATTTCAATCACTACACTAACAATCAATTTCAATGTATTTATTACTTTGCAGGTTCCCAGCTAAGAGCTCCAGCAGAGATTACATATTATAATGATACGTTTTCAGACAGTGAGGTCTCTTAAAATGATTTATCTTTCTCTGTGTTACCAAAAAGAATACCCACTGTCAATGAATGCTTGCCAGAAGATGTGGATCAACAGATACCTTCTACTTCTTGCTCCACTCCATCTATAAGCGTCATCATCGAGGAACGTCACTCCTAGTGTAAGCAAAACCCAACAGTATACGTGGCACAACAACAGGCACAATCCAAGTGAATTTACACAGTGGCAGGATCGTGTAGGCAAAAAAAATTTACAATCACCTTTGTATTACTATGAGTGTATGATGAATGATGAAGTAATACAAATTTTGGTACATTATACAAATCTGTACGCAAGCCAAAAGAATCATCGCTAATATAAGTACTTCAGAAATGAAGTGTGTAATGTAAGGTAATCAAAGAATAAGTGATTATTATAATGTGGGTAGAGGATTCGTGAGACGGCGGCAGTTCGGATTACACTCTTAAACCGCGAACATTGTTTTATTGAGTCCCTAATTTGTGCACCTGGTCAAGAACATTACAAAGTGTTTTTTGGGTTTACTTTTATAGAGCGGTTATGTCGTGGTATACCTCGCAGGATATACCTGCGAGGTATATTGAGAATGCCAACGCCAACACAGACATGGCACCGTTTGAACAAAACTGTAGCATTTACCAAGCTATGAAGGCCATACTATGAAGGCCATAGCTGCAAACAATAGGGAAACTGATCCGACTGGGGTATAAACTGCGGAGGTGCAACTAGGTTGAGGTATATTTTTTGGTTATACCCAAAAATATGTTCTATTTTGTAGTTCCTATCATACCAATGTTAACATTCTTGGCAAATAAACCATTGTAATCGATATGTTCTGTGTTTAATTTAATTCCAAAAATGCTTTAGTTTTAGTAGCCGATCTTACTACCGGGCGTAATAACGCCACTCGTTTTCCGGTTTTTCCGGACCACGAATTTTTTTTAAAACATTTTTTCTACAATACTACTTTGGTTTAGTACAACACATTCAAAAATCAGTTCAATCCGAATCAAAAAAAAGTTTCAGTAATATCTGGGTAGACCGTAATATCTCGATTTGTATTGAAGTACAATTGTTGAAATTTTGCGTATACGATTCACTATTTATGCACAGTTTTTTGACATATAAATCACATTGATACGAACTGTATTTCTTAAGGTGCCTGCTATCTTGACGTCAAGTTGGCAGGCACACCAAGATACTCAAATATCTTTTGAACCATAGTATCACTATTTATATGCTATACGTCACTATTTATCACTATTTATACACAATTTTTTGACATAGCCAAAACCGTCTAATTCCGTGGTGTGCCTGCCAACTTGACGTTCACCCAAATGCTCGCCGCGGCTTCGGTGGCATACCTCTATCCGATGGTCCATATTTTCAATGACTCTGAGACATAGTTGAGGTTCAATGTCGTTAATGTGCCGAATTATCTCATCCTTTAGCTCTTGGATTGTTCTTGGCTTATTGACGTACACTTTTTATTTTAAATATCTCCAAAGAAAGAAGTCCAACGGTGTCAAATCACATGATAGTGGCGGCCAATTAACATCGTTACGAGACGTGTGATAACACGCCCATTGAATTTCTCGCGCAAAAGAGCCATTGTTTCGTTGGCTGGATGGCACCATCCTGTTGGAACCACATATCGTCCAGGTCCATATCCTCAATTTCTGGCCACAAGAAGTCCGTTATCATCTCGCGATAACGAACACCATTCACGGTAACTGCTTGGCCGGCCTCATTTTCGAAGAAGTTCGGCCCTAACTTAAAACTAATATTTATTAAATTACTAAAAAAATGCAAAAACCTTAGATTAATATTAATTATTACTTAGAAAAAACCAACGAAATAAGGTGGGTAACCCTTACAATTGAGACAACTAAATCCATGACACGACTATCTGCTACATTGAGCAGACGGAGGAGGAGGTTGAGAACACTTGGCGTTTATAATGTTAGTGACCATATTTTTATATTGAGGAAAGCTACTAAAAACGTCCACATCTCCATCAAGGCGCAACAACTCATTAAAAGTTCGACTCATTCTGACTAACGGATTATAATAGGATGTGTTGTAAACGCGTTCTATATGTGGTATTAATATTCAGTGATGACAGCAGATTTGGAGCATCAATGGAAGAGTGCAGTATTTTATGAAGACATATTAGGTCGTATCTCTCCCGACGAGCACTCAAAGGAAGTACACCAAACTTAGGCTCGTATTCTAAAACCAAACTCAGACTCAAATCTCTGCTTGAGTACAGTTAGAAAGGGATGGTGCTATTCATCGCATATATCGCCATCTCTTTCTAACTGTACTCAAGCAGAGATTTGAGTCTTGAGTTTGGTTTTAGAATACGAGCCTAAGTTTGGTCAGTTAAGCCGGGTCCGCTGCGCCAGATTTTGAACAGAACTTGTTCGAAAACATAAATTACTCAATGGGCCACATTATTACTCAATGGGCCACGCCCCTTATTTATGTTTTCGAACAATGTTCTGTTCAAAAATCTGGCGCAGCGGACCCGGCTTTAGACAACCTCGCATTGTAACTGCCGAGTGTACGACCAAGGCCACATCTGCGGCGGGTAACATACCTTAGGCCTCAGACCAACTTAGGCATAGCTTCTGGACCCTCTCTATATTTTCCATGTGGACCTTATAGTAAGGTGGCCATATAGGACTGCAGTATTCCAAACCGCTTCTGACCAGACTATATAATAGCAAAAGAACACTTTGTGGCTTTTTAAAATCCTTTGAGACCTTATTACAAAACCCATAAGCTTCTGACTCTTCTTTATGATATGTTCATAGTGAGGACGGAAAGACAATAATGTACCTACTTATATAAATAATGAAATCCTAATTGTACTTAAGTTAAGTACAGTTATGAATGATGGCTTGACATATAACATGTAAGGTTCTATAGTTTCGAATTCATTCATCGATTAACGTTATTTTACTGGCAACACTAATAGTACGCCATCTTGACACGTGTCGGTCGCCGGCTTGGGCGGCTTGGCAAGTCACTCACTTTTGCTCGGGCAGCCATCAAGTGCGGACGATCTCGATAATCGTTGTGCTTAATATTGTTTAAGGTAAGCTTTGAAAATAAATTGGTTATTGTCTAGAAATACTGTTTTACTTACATTTCAGAAGTGGGATGTACATGCTCACATTCGTCAGTGGTTATCTCTAGCAGTGCTAATGCATAATTAGTTAACCATGATTGAGTCTGTTGTAAATTATTTGTGATTTCATCATACACATTTTAACTAAAACTATTTTGAGATAATTACGTTAGAAATATCTGTATCATATTAAATTTGCGCGGGGCGTTTTAGATTTTCATCAAAAGGCTTAAATTAAGTGACTACTACTATTTAAAATACAATACTACCTTCTTTTTGCTAGGAAATGTTATAATCCCTTACCGATTGAAGTTTGGTTGTAAAAAGTCAAGTTCAAGGTCATTTGAGGTGACATTCAAATATCTAAGGACGGTAGTAGGGTTTCTAAAAGGGTAACGAAATTTTCGTCCGTTTTGCGCTAGGACGCCCCGTTTCCGAGATATCTCAAATTATAGTTTTGCTTATCGAATTTTTCATTTTCTACTTAAGCGTCAATGCACCTTGGTTGTTGAGTGATAAATGGTACATTTTTGTGTGTTTCGAGTTAAGAGCCGTTTACACGTATCAAGTTGTCAAGTAGGTAACTTAATTTTAAGTTAATTTTAACTAAATTCTTGCGTGTAAACAGTCACTAATGCCCGATTTACACGTATTAAGTAATTTAGTAGTTAACTAAATTTTAACTAAATTTTAAGTGATTAAGTGCATGTAAACACATAATTTAGTAGCAAGTTGCAAGTAAAAATTTAGTTAACAATTAAAGAGCTAAATTAGAATTCTGTCTATTTTTCGGTTAAGTTGGTGGGCGGGGCTTGTCACTTGACACGTTTGGACAGACACAATTTAGTTAAATGCATTATATTTCGGACTTCTTGGCGGGAAAGTGAAGCGTCATGTCTGCAGTTTTGTTTTATTTTCTTTAATTTATGTTTTGTCGAATATTAATATGCAATAATGGTGGATTATTAACTGTTATGTGTTCGTGAATGTGCATGAGTGTTGGCAAATAAAACAAAACTGTGCAACATCACTTTTCAAATTCTCTCAAGAAGTCCGTGTGAGATCTCAATAAAGTCCCACAGCTTTATTGAGTCTGAAGGGTTTTGGGTTTGGTTAATTTACCATTAAACGTTCATTTATCACTCATTTTCATTATCATCTACTTTATGCAAAAAAATATTCACTTTAATATCTTACTTGACACTGCCTAAATGTGCTGACCATACAAAGCCATTATTTAAGCACAGAATTTACGACTTCATCACGTTGTTGATCGTCCATCTTGAGTGAACTAAAGAGCTTAACTACTTATATACGTATGGACACCTACTTAAATTTAAGTCACTTAAAATTTAGTTAAAATTTAGTTTACTACTAAACTACTTAATACGTGTAAATCAGCCATTATAAGCTCTTTAGTAGCAAGTGGTAAGTAAACGATTTAGTGGGCAAGTGAACAAGTAGAATAGAATCAAGTCTATTTTTTGAGTAAGTAACCTCCCCTCCCGCACCGCTTGCATTCCCCGGTAGGCGTGGCTTCTACTAAATTGTCATTTAGTTGACGTGTGGACGCAACAATTTAGTGAAGTATTTAGTGAAGTCGTGAAGTCTCGTGTGTGACGAGAGCCGGTCTTGCCGCGATGTGTCGCCGCCGTATGCACTAAAGAGTGCATAAGTAAATACACGTGTAAACGATCGACAACTTAAAATTAAGTTAAAATTAACTTAAAATTTAGTTACCTACTTGACAACTTAATACGTGTAAACGGCCCATTACAGAAACGATGCCACATGACAGAAAATCCACGCCGCGAAGGCGTTTGGAAACGCCGGAACGGTTGGGCTCGACAAGGCGCAGCCGCAGTCCCACTCGTCGAGAGAGCCGCGGCTACCGCAGTCGCAGTCGCCTGCGCAGCTCCGACGGAAGACGGGCGCCCAGTCGAGTCATCAGCGAAAGGGAGGTAGAAATACAGCGCCAGCGAGAGAAACTGCGTTCACTTGAGGATGCGCTACAAAGGGGACGGTGTCCATGTCTACAGCTTCCTCATTCGATATAGAGAAATTCTAAGCATACCATATTTTTGTGCATATTATGTGCAATCAAACGTTTCAGTCCTAATTTTTGTGCCACCACAACTTCGTTACTATGAGTTGTTTTATGTGTGTAAGCTGGAGACACGTGTCACCAGCTCGCACACGCCCGTTAAGACAAACCAGTGAGGTTAGGGTTTTGGACTATAGCTAGAAATTTTGTGCATAATTTGTGCACTAGGAACAAAAAAAACTAACCATCACACTCAAATACTGTTGAAACTACGATCATAAAACTGTGTGCGAGCTGGAGACACGGGTCTCCAGCTCGCACAGCTGTATCTTCGTAATTGTTCAAGCTACGGTTATGAATTATACCTCAAAATTTTGTGCAGAATTTGTGCATAAGGCACAAAAATTTTCAAAACTTTAACTCAAAAGGTTTTTGAGCTACGAACCGATAAGTATGTGTAAGCTGGTGACACGTAACACGGGCTAACACATGGTGAATTATTGTAACTGTATAAGATAGCGCTTCGTTTTAAAGATCAAATAATACGTTATAATTTGTGCACACACGAGGCAAAATTTCAAATCTCTGGGCCTCTTACTTTATAAATTATAAGCCAAAAACTGTTTTCCCGCCAAAAAATTCAAAATAATGGCTCGGAAGCGGCTAAACGCGCGCCGACCGCGCCGTTGCCGTTCCGTGCGCTCTATTGCAATCGAGTTTGAACTTGAGAGCTAGCTTAATTTAGTGTCATTTTAATTTGCGCTCACGATCGTTTCGTTTCTACACCGAGAATTTTAGACTAGGAGACTGCTGATATAGGAAATTGGTTAATTTAAAATAAAAGCAGTCTATTTTATTTATGAATTATCATAAAATATCGCTATGCTTTGTTTTAAGTATTTACAATAACCTCATTAATATGATAAGTAGTGATAAAATTAGTCTGCCTGTATGTTTTTATTACCACGTTTTTATTAGGTAGCTTTCTCGTTAATTTGTTTATTTATTTGTCGACAAATGCAAACGATTTTATAGTAGCTTCCCGATGAGCTAGACTTGCAACTTTGAACATAGGTCAGAACAGGATGACAATGCAATATAATGGTGTCATGAGCTGATCTGATGATTCAGCCGGAAGAAGGCCACAGGATCTCTGTAAGAAAACCATGAAACCCCATTCAGGCTCATTTGATTAGTTTTGATGAGCACTCTGACGGGAGACGACTAGACGAGGTCCATGGTCTGATGATGAACCCGAAGGAAGGCCACAGGAATTCAGTATTGAAACCATGCAACCCCATCGACTTTGGGCTCGTTTGAATCGTCTTGACGAGTACTCTGTTGGGAAATAGTGTTTAGGGTTTGATGATGAAGCCGCAAAAAGCCCACAGGAACTCTATAATAAAACCATGCTACCCCAACGAGTTCGGGGTCGTTTGAATCGCCTTGACGAGTACTTTATCGAGAAATAGTGTTCAGGGTCTGATGATGGAGCCGGAAAAAGAACACAGGAACTTTATAATAATACCACACAACCCCATCGAGTTTGCGCTCGTTTGATTCGTCTTGACAACTACTCCCATAGGAGATGAAGAATTTTTAGTTTTGGCACGTTAACTAAAAACAGTTACTACGCTACGATAACTAAACCATCAACCATTCTGACAAGGGGTCGGTCAGCCATCAACACATAGAAGAATTGGTAACTTGCAAACTTTTTAACTTTTAAATAGAAAAAGTAAGAATTACTTACTACTGGTAAAATAAAAATTTCAAATAGCTTTATTAAAAATAATAAAAGTATCTTTTTTTCGTTATCTGTGGATTGGGTTTGAAATAGGTACATATAAAATTTAGCATCTACCTACTTACTAGCATTTGAAAATAACTTTAGGTACTTACTCATAAGATAACAAAGGTACGCCTACTATTGAATCTCGGTGATCTACTGCGGATGGACAACATCTACATAAAGAAGCCATAACTGGAGGTTAGTATAGGTAAGCAGCAGAACGATTAGATAGAACACAATTAAATTATTTTTTATTATAGTTTTTTTTTCTATAGAATTTACAATAATGACGAAAAAGGCCGGCGTACGGGAAGATGCGCGTAATAAAATGCCCGCTTGCAATGTGTTAAACTATAGCTACATAAATTTAATATCGGTGATAACAGTATCGACCATATCTACGGACTATTAAAAAATTCATGCAATATCGTGTTTTTTTCCACTATATAGTTTCAGAACGCATCGAACGTTTATAATTATTTTATTTTATTAAACTTTTACAAGCACATTTGTTTGTTAAAAACTACAGATTAATGATAATTCAATAAATATCAGGGATACGGTACAATATTCTTGAATTCGATCACGTACAATATAGTGATCTCAATGCACACCGCATTCCTGACGCGATATAGTGTTTTCCAAAATAGGTATAGTTTCAGAACGCATCGATATCGGATTTGACGATATTGATGCAATAAATACGTTTCAGTAACCTTATACGATTTGTATCGCCTACTCCTAATTTTATCGAAAAAAATGGAAGAGGTGATTGCGCTTTATTACATGTCGGAAAATAATTACTATTTATTGCATCTTTATTATTATTATTAATTATTAATTCGTAATATTGTATTACTTTTAATACTTTATCGTTACTCCAATCCATAATTATCGAAACAGAATAATATCGATAGTCGTATTTGCAACACGTTCACACCTCTAGTTGTCTAGCAGTCAACTAAAGTGTGCGAAGGAAATGTGGCCGCACGAACATTATCGCTACAAAATCCTTGATGTGCGGCAATTTACCAACAGCGCGGCGCGTCAACGCCATGATACAACGCGCTAACGCGAAGTGTTTGGCCAGACGTGTCGCGAAAACGCAAATCTTCGCGCTAGCGCGATAATGTGGCCCTAGCATTACATTGGGATGCCCCAGCAGACTAATCGCAAAGTCATCGATCACCAATATCACCATAGAGTACATTTATTTTTATTTATTTATTTACATTTAACCATGGGAAATAATACAATCTAATATTAAAATAAATTACTTTCAATGGTTAAAATTTATTCTGTGACGGTCGATAGCGATTAGTTTGCTGGAAAGCATCCGTTCTTTATCGAATTAGGCTCAAGTATTCAACCATTTTGTCGTTCTGCACTCCTCCATAATGTTTATCATTATGCCAAATCTAATTATTTAATTGTCTCAACAACAAAAAATAACTAAGACATTCGTGTGTGAGATATCTAAAATAAAAAGTTGGGTAGGTTATTAGGTACCTGCCTATAGTAAAACTAAATTAGTCGCGTCGCGCATCGCTTTAACAGACGGCTCCTAGTCTAAAAGTGGCAATAGTGTAGCGCACGGAACGGCAACGGCGCGCTTAGCCGCTTCCGAGACATTATTTTGAATTTTTTGGCGGGAAAACAGTTTTTGGCTTATAATTTATAAAGTAAGAGGCCCAGAGATTTGAAATTTTGCCTCGTGTGTGCACAAATTATAACGTATTATTTGATCTTTAAAACGAAGCGCTTTCTTATACAGTTACAATAATTCACCATGTGTTAGCCCGTGTTACGTGTCACCAGCTTACACATACTTATCGGTTCGTAGCTCAAAAACCTTTTGAGTTCACGATTTACCAGTACAGTTCACGATTGCATACACGTCGGACGCGTAACGATAATCTCTAAGTTTTTTCTGACTACCCGCGATCGCACCAGTGATGGCACCTAAGAAATGTACTTGTTGTAACAAAAACATAACTCAAAAGTCTCCAGGTCTTGAATGCAGTAGATGCAACAAATCGGTTCATGCCTCCACCAGCTGCGCTAAGTTAACCAGCAAACAGTTGGCAGCCCTGCGAAACTCCGAGGGACTAGAGTGGAGCTGTGAGGAATGTCTCAACAACGTATCCAGACGCTCTTCCTTCTTTGTGCCGCAGGATGATAGTTCTGATGACGAAGACCGTCCCTCCGGTTTTAACCAAAAGAAATTAATTTCTAGCATCACTCGGGAGATGCAAAAGATAATAAAATCAGAGATAGGTGACCTCACAGCAGCCATGGAACATATAAGCGGGCAAGTAGCTGACCTTGAGGACATCGTCAAAAAGCAGGAGTTCACGATAAAATCGCTGGTAAACAAAAATACCGAACTAAGTAACAAGAATAAAAATCTTGAGCTTCGAATGTCAGCTACGGAACAACAACTCAATGAATTAGAGCAAAAAATGCTGTCCGGTACAATGGAAGTAGCTGGAATCCCTGAAACACCTAACCAAGACATTGAGCAGGTGATGTTAAAAATTGCGGAGAATCTGGGCGTCGACGTCAACGACATCGCAACGGTACGCCGGATGCCTAAGCCTAAGGATAGGCCTCAACCGGGGCTCATAGTGGTAGATGTTAAATCTAATGCGGTGCGCAATAAATGGCTTTTTGCAGCTAAAAAGAAGGAAATTATAGCCAGAAATATCCTTCCTCAGTTACCTACAGAACAAAGCACACGTCGGGTTTACATACGCGAAGCTCTCACACACCGCACAAAAACCTTATTATATAATGCTCAACAAAAGCTCAAGGATTCCTATAAATATGTGTGGTGCAAATCTGGAGTTATCTACGTAAAGAAGACCGAAGACCAAAGCCGGCCTCACATAGTACGCTCGATGTTAGATATTGAAGCATTAGTTCCTAAGCAGCAGTAAGTTAGTTGTTTTGGCTATTTTTATAGCAGGTAGTTTGTAAATTGATAGTATTTGTATAGTAGTATTTGTAAATTAATTTTATTTAAATGGCTAATATTAAAACTTACGATCACATACAATCTCATGAAATAGTAGACTGCCCTACAGTAAAGTCGTTTATTAAATGTATACCATTTAACGTCAAAAAAATTGAAATATTCTGTATACACGTTAATATCCGGTCTATAATCAAAAATTTTAACAAACTTCTTATTGTTATAGACTCTTCAAAAGTTCCTATTGATGTCATAGTACTCACAGAAGCTAATATTTCTCATATTAATAGTAGACTATATAACATACCAGGCTATACAATGCACACTGAGCTACGCCCCAATAGAAAAGGAGGCGGTATTATAATTTTCGTAAAGAACTACCTCAAATTTACACCAAAAACAATTAAAACAACGCAATTTGAAACAATACTTGGTACATTAAACACCACGAATAACAACGCTGTGACACTGTGTGCATTCTATAGACCTCCTTCTAATGACAAAACTGAATTTATATCTGAACTTTCGCAGCTTATAAGTAAACATGTAACAGATAATACGATCATACTTGGGGACGCGAATATTGACCTTAAAACAAATACTGCTATAAAAAATAAATACATCGACATGCTTTCCGAGTTCGGATTCATGGTGGGTATAACGGACTACACTCGCATTGAGATGAGACATAACAAGGTAACTAAATCATGTATTGACCATCTGTTTACACGTTTGACCACTATGAATCCGTGCACGGCGGCAATCGATACTGTACTGGCAGATCACCGCTTAATACTGGTAGCCTGCGAAGGAATGCACACAACTCGCATACAGGTGATCTCAAAAAAAATAAAATTAATTATCATGACAAAGTTATCTTGAGTGAGGAGCTAAATAACATCAATTGGTCGAGTGTAAGCCATATGTCGTGCCCACAAAAAATATATAAATTTATTAAATCAAACTTCGATTCGGCATATGACAAATCATTAAAACATAAAAAGCGATGTATAAAAAAACAAATAAAACAGCCCTGGGTTAAAGAATACATGTTAAAATTAGCAGACAAAAGAGATGACATATACAATAAATGGAAAAAAGACACATCAAATAGCTGCCTTAGACTAGAATATAATACATTACGTAATAAAATTAATAAAATTCTGGAATACAGTAGGAATACATATTATCAAAACGAAATCAGTGAAAACATCAGGAACCCTCGTTATCTATGGCAAATAATTAATAAAATACGCGGCAGGGTAACTAAGTCAATTGATGATATAATTTCAAAAGCTTTTGACACACATAGACAAAATTACAATGCAATTGCTAATGCATTCGCTCTAGAATTTAAAAATGCTGTACAATCCATTATCCCCACATGTTCATCAAAACTTTTGAATAAGAACGACTACAGTAAACCGGCCGATGTTAGTCTACATATAAAAAGAGCAGAACCCAAAAAAATTGAAACTATTATTAGGGGCCTCAACAGCAGGAAAGCACCCGGAAACGATGGAATGAAAGTTGCAGATATAAAACTAATTGCCAAAGAAATGTCTTATGCTGTTGCCAAATTGATTAACACTAGTTTGAAATGTGGAGTGTACCCGGACGACCTTAAACAAAGTTGCATACGTCCTATTCATAAGAAGGGTAAACAGAATGATGTAAGTAATTATCGCCCCATTTCCCTTTTACCGTCTCTAAATAAAATTGTCGAAAAATTTTTTAGCGATCAAATTTATACTTTTTATAATCAACATAAAATAATAAGTGCAAATCAATATGGCTTTCAACCTATGAAAAGTACTGCGTCCCAGCTGTCAAGGTTTTCTGATGAAGTGAATGGCTACCTACATGATAGAAAACATGTCCTAGTTCTCTTTATTGATTTTTCTAGGGCATTCGACACCCTAGACCATAAATGTCTGTTAGAAAAGTTTTGTAATACTGGTATTAGAGGACCCGTTCTGAGATGGTGCGAAGAATATCTAAAGAATAGATCGTACTATGTCAAAATATGTAATACTATAAGCGATGTAATACCTGTTACTGAAGGAACAGCACAAGGATCAGTGCTTGGCCCCCTTCACTTTATAGCATACGTCAATGACATGAACAATGTATCGAAACACTGTTCATCTTATCAATATGCCGATGACACTTGCCTCGTTATAGCAGACAAAGATGTGAACAGGGCGCTTGTAAGACTACAAGAGGACTTTAACTCTTTAAATAAGTGGTGCCACGACAACGGACTTGTCCTTAATGCATCTAAGACAAAACTGGTCCACATACGGTCGCCATATACAAAGACATACTGTGAAACCAACAATAAGTTAAAAGCACACGACCACAATTGTTTACACGTAAATATATACCAATGTAAATGTCCGGGTATAGAAACAGTTGATAAGCATACTTATCTTGGACTAATTATTGACTGCAATTTTAATTGGCAGCCTCATGTCACTGCTGTGTGTGACAAACTAAGAGCATTTTTAGCTAACATTATCATTATTAAAAATAGAATACCCTACAAAATTTTACTTATGTTATACAAT
Organism: Scoparia ambigualis; assembly: GCA_963921215.1. Taxonomy (NCBI): domain Eukaryota; kingdom Metazoa; phylum Arthropoda; class Insecta; order Lepidoptera; family Crambidae; genus Scoparia; species Scoparia ambigualis. Next base: position 5,894,480 of record OY992503.1, read on the forward strand.
GCACTAGCTGACTCAATCATAAATTACGGTATTACTAGCTATGGAAGAACATTCAAAACCTACTTAGACAACATACAAACCCTGCAGATAAGAATTTTAAAATTAATCGTGTCTCCCAAAATAAAAGAACAACATAAAAATGACGATAACAAACTTTTCAAAAATTGCAATGTTCTACCCATACAACATAAAATTAAATATAACTTATTAAAAGAACACTTCTTTAATAAGGATTTACAACATAAAATTCAGCACAAAATAAATACGCGACAGTTAACTAAGCAAAAACTGATAAAACCAACAGCTACAAATAACACTTACGGTGAAAGAACCACACAATATATCGTCCCTCGTTTGCTAAACGATTTAGACCTAACATTTAAAAACAGCATCACCGTAAATAACATTAAAAAAAACTTAAAGTCACATTTTATAAACAGCCTGTAGTATAGACCTAGATAAACAAACAATGCATGCGGCGCGCGGCGCCTGCGTGCGACTAGACTCCTCGAGCCTAGCGTGCACTCGCAGGGACACTGCTGCAATCGGGCTATCTCCCTCCCACTTACGTATCTAAATACCATTTGATCACAGCGAGGGAAGGACGACTTGATAGACGTTATTTACATTGTTTTGTTGGGTAGATCATCATAGCATTGATGAATACTGTTGATGTATGGTAGACGATACTACATTTTTATATTTATTGTAAACTTTCGTAACTGGTCTTGTAGTACCTAGCTGTTATTGCAATTAGTGTTTGTGTGGCAGAAATTATTTAGAGAACCTATTGTTAAGTATGTAGTGAAATATTGTATCTCCCCTAGCACACGAGACAAATCTCCGTGATTTTTTGTGGGTTTAAAATGTTTTTTAAGCTTATATTTTTGTTTAAAAAGAAAAAAAAAAAAAAAAGTAGAAGTTTTGAAAATTTTTGTGCCTTATGCACAAATTCTGCACAAAATTTTGAGGTATAATTCATAACCGTAGCTTGAACAATTACGAAGATACAGCTGTGCGAGCTGGAGACCCGTGTCTCCAGCTCGCACACTGTTTTATGATCGTAGTTTCAACAGTATTTGAGTGTGATGGTTAGTTTTTTTTGTTCCTAGTGCACAAATTATGCACAAAATTTCTAGCTATAGTCCAAAACCCTAACCTCACTGGTTTGTCTTAACGGGCGTGTGCGAGCTGGTGACACGTGTCTCCAGCTTACACACATAAAACAACTCATAGTAACGAAGTTGTGGTGGCACAAAAATTAGGACTGAAACGTTTGATTGCACATAATATGCACAAAAATATGGCATGCTTAGAATTTCTCTATGTCGAATGAGGAAGCTGTAGACATGGACACAGGGGACGTAGCCGATCTTGGCGGGATGCGTCAAGCAGAGAGCGTCGGGTACACGAAGACCATCGCGTCCAACATCGGGATCGGGGGCGAAGCAGGACCCGCAGCACCCGCGACAAGAGCGTTCAGCGCGAGTGCAGCTTGGGGGTGAAGCGAGCGCGGCGCGATCTGGACGAGCATCCGTCGGAAACTAAGCGGAAAGAAAGGTCAGGCAGTCCAACTTTTACGTCTAAAGACATTGCAAATATAATTAATTTCATGAATAGTTTTAAACCTCATTCGCAGCCGTTAACAGTGGCCAGTTCGTCACAATCTAATAGCATTATGAATCATAGAAATATTCTTCCCGATTTTGACCCCTCTTCAAAGGGACAAACAATTGGTATTTGGATTAAGAAAGTAAACGAGTGTGCTACTGTTTACGGCTGGGACGAGAAAACAATTGTACACTTTGCCAAAAACTTCAGGGATTGGCCAAGCTTTGGTACGAAAGTTTGAATTCAATTTTATACTATATTTTGGGGGTCAAAGTTGCTCGCGTCCGTAGGTTTACCCTTGAGACCCTACACGTGATCCCTGGGTGGTGCTAAATGTGTGACACCAACTGAGTGGTAGAGCCACGCTGCGTTGCAGCACACATTGGGCCGGCTCGCCCGGCGTAATACCACCCTCTCACTAATATTCGGCGTGAAATAATGGCACTTGGCGTGTGCCAGTGAGGGTTCCGGAGGCCCCTTCCCCCCCCCCCCCCCCTCTTCCCAATTCCTATTCCTTCCTTAAACCTATTCCTTTCTTAAAGGCCGGCAACGCGTCTGCGATTCCTCTGGTTTTGCGGGTGTCCATGGGCGGCGGTGATTACTCTCCATCAGGTGACCCGCCTGCTCGTTTGCCTCCCTCTTATATAAAAAAAAAAAAAAATACACGTGGCCTGAGTGGCAGCAAAAACTAATGCTGGCTTTCCCTTTCGAACAAAACTATGGCCAGGCCCTGGAAGATATGTTAAAAACAAAGAGTAGGTTTAACGAACCTCTTGAGGTATATTATTATGAAAAGTTAGCACTTAAAAACCGATGCGACATCGAGGGGAAGCGCGCGGTGGATGGCATTATCCATGGGTTGACCGATAAGACCATGCGTTCTAGCGCTAATGCATTGCGCTGCAGTCACCCTGATCAGCTCCTTAACTTTCTTATGAGTAATAGAGAAGTACCGCAACATTTTGACCGTAATCAATTTAGAAATAAGCCATACTCCGACTCGATTACTACAAATAGTAACTCGAACACTGGGCCAGTTCGAATTCCGAATAATTCATTCAATGAACTATATTGCTGTAACTGTAGGGAGAAGGGCCACCCATTTTTCAAGTGCCCTAAGCCGTTGCTTCAGTGCGTAAAGTGTCGTAGGTTCGGTCATAAGGTCGAATCTTGTAGTGCGAAAACCGAAGTTCAAGATAAGCCGGCGAATATTCCGAAAGCAATGATTATAACTGCTTCTGAATCGAGTGATAAGTTTACGAAATATGTCAAGGTAAATAGTATGCCATTTATGTCTTTCATAGACTTTGGTAGCGAGGTATCACTGATGCGACAAACTGTGGCATCCTCCCTGGGTTTAATCTGTAATCATTCTCCCATACCATTGAAGGGTTTCGGAAATCATGTTGTTAGTTCTATTGGTGGGGTCAAAGTTAACCTTTGTGTCGATGACGTTAGTGCCGATGTTTTATGCCATGTTGTGTAAGATAGGTTTCTCGATTCACCATTGTTGATAGGGCAGACTTTTACGGAGCAGTCTCACGTGCTAGTATTTAAGAATTCGGACGAACTGAAATTCTTTAATGTGAGTGATGAAACTCTTCTTCCACGCTTTGATGACTTAGGGAAACAAAGTGTTAGTTTAATTAATTGTGCGAATGTTATGTTATACGGTGCGGCTGTTGTTAAGGCATGTGTTAGTGACATAAATGATGGGCACGTTTTAATTAACGGGAAGATTATAGGGAGACCTAATCAAGAGTTAACAGTTACTGGTGGGGCATATCAGGTTAGGAAGGGGAAAGTATTTGTTCATGTCGCCTTAGTGTCAACTTCCTATCAATTATATGAGGGCAATGTTATAGACAGAGGCGTTAAGGTTCAAGTGGTTAATCGTGTATGTTCTTCGTCAAATAACACCTCAACTAAGAACGTACCAACTGATTTAGATCTTAATCAAGTAAAAATAGGTGATTCAATCACAGGCTTCGAGAAACAACGACTGATGGATCTTCTGTGTAAATATAGACATTGTTTTGCTGGGTCGCTGAAGGAGTTAGGATGTACTAGTATGACTGAGATGCAAATAGAGTTAAATAGTAATCGTCCCGTCGTTTATAGGCCTTACCGCTTGTCACATAAGGAACGAGAGCAGGTACGAGAAATGGTTGGGGAAATGATCGATGCTGGAATAGTAAGGGAATCAGTCTCCGAATACGCGAGTCCCATAATTTTAGTTCGGAAGAAGGACGGCAAACAAAGACTTTGTGTCGATTACAGACTTTTGAACTCTGTTACTGTGAAGGAGCGATACCCAATGCCAGTCATCGAGGACGAGATCGCTAGACTCTCGGGGCAGGCGTGCTTTGTTACTCTAGATTTGGCTTCCGGGTACTACCAGGTACCTATCTCAGAGGATTCTAGACCATTAACATCGTTCGTAACCCCGGACGGCCAGTACGAATTCAACCGTATGCCGTTCGGGCTTGCCAATGCACCAGCCGTTTTCCAGAGGCTAATGAACAAAGTATTAGGATCTGCTAGGTTTTCAGAGGTAACAGCTTACATTGACGATGTTCTCATATATGGTAGGAGCGTAGAGGAGTGTTTGGATAGGTTAGAAAAGGTTTTGAAGTTGATAGAGCAGGCGAATCTTACATTGAACTTATCAAAGTGTAATTTTCATCAGAACCAAATAAACTACTTAGGTTACGAGATAAGCTCTGCTGGCCTTCGTTCTGGGGATAAAAAGGTTCAGTCTGTTCTCAACTTCCCTCGCCCTGTTAATCCACATTCTGTTCGTCAGTTTTTAGGACTAGTGGGTTATTTTAGAATATTTATCAAGAATTTCGCTACTTTATCTTATCCTCTAAATAGACTGCTTAAAAAGGATGTGGATTGGGTATGGGCGGAGGAACAAGAGTGTGCATTTAACGATCTCAAAAACCGTTTAGTCGAAAGACCGATATTAACGATATATGACACGACCGCTGAAACGGAGTTACACACCGACGCTAGCAGGTTGGTATGGGCGGGATTCTTATGCAGCGTCGTCACGGTGATAATAGTTTTAGACCCGTTGTTAGACCCGTCGTTACTACAGTAGGCAAACCTCACCTGAGGAAAAAAATTTCCATGCATTTGAGCTCGAAACGTTAGCTGTAATATGTACACTTAAGAAATTTCGTGTATACTTTTTAGGGCAGAATTTTAAAATTTGCAAAGATTGTAGCGCGCTGCGTTCGACATTTTCAAAGCGCGACTTGATACCGCGCATCGCCCGATGGTGGCTACTTTTACAAGAATTCCAGTGCTCCGTGGAATATCGCGCCGGTACGAAGATGTCGCATGTAGACGCTCTCTCACGAAATCCGGTGATTGATGATGACATGAATGATTTTGGTAAAGACCAGTATCCTAGCATAATGGTTATTACTAAAGATGACTGGATTCAGACGTTACAGTTAGGGGACACTGAACTTGCTAGGATCCGTGATATATTGACATCAGATATTGATGCTGATGGGCTGAAGTACATAAGAGACAACTATTTAATTAAAGATGACAAGTTTTATAGATGTCTAGATGGTGATAGGACTAAACTTCGTTGGGTAGTGCCAAAGGGTGCAAGGTGGCAGATCTGCAGAATGAACCATGATGAGATTGGTCATTTAGGGTTGGAAAAGACGTTAGAGCGCATTAAAAATACTTATTGGTTCTCAAAAATGTCCAGGTTTGTTAAGAAATTTGTACAAGCTTGTCTCGAATGCGCATATTCTAAGAAAACCCATAATAACGAAGGTCTTTTGCACTCGATTGAAAAGGTTGCAGTGCCCTTCCATACGCTGCATATCGACCACCTTGGACCATTTGTGCGTTCAAAGAGGGGAAATTCTTAACTACTCGTGATAGTAGATGCTTTTACGAAGTTCATACTCATTAGGCCGGTGCGTAACACCAAGTCTCAGTCTACAGTGCGGGTGTTAGAGGATGTCTTTTACGTATTCAGGAATCCTGACCGTATCATTAGCGACCGCGGTACCTCTTTCACATCCTACGCATTTAAGAATTTTTGCAAAGAAAAGGGTATATGTCATATCCTAAACGCGGTAGCTAGTCCAAGGTCCAATGGGCAAGTCGAGCGATGTAACCGAACGATTTTAAGTTCACTAACTGCTCAAAATCTCAATTCTGATGACAAAGATTGGGACGAAAAAGTAGGAAGGGTTCAGTGGGGGATGAATAACACCCCTCACAAGACTACGGGAAGGACGCCGGCTGAAGTAATGTTCGGACCTAAAATTAATTCAGAAATTAACCCTATATTAAATGAGATAGTAAATGAAACTCGCGAGAATACCGATTTAATTGAGATACGGGAATCTGTTAAGGATAAGATTAACGAAGAACGAGAAAAGCAAAAATTAAACTACGACAAAAACCGGCGTCCTGCTCGTGTCTATCATGAAGGAGAGTTAGTAAAGATAAAGAGAACTTCGTTTGACAATAATGGGTAAAGTAACGCCATACATAGGGCCCTATAGAGTAGTCGCGGTACTCGGCAATGACCGTTATAGAGTTGCTGCCATACCTGGTCTTAGCAGTACTAAAAACTAGCGCAAAACCACCATTAGATTGCAAAAAAAAATATATATATAGCTTGAACTGAATGTAATATAGCTGTGTCTATCATTATGATTACATTTTTGTTATACATTCAATATTATGTAGTAAAGAAAATCTAAGTTATAAGAAGGAAGGTTCACAATATTTAAGTTCAGGAAAAAAGGAAGGGTTACACATTTGAATCTGCATACTAAGTAATTGAACTTACCTCCTTGTGATGATGTCCTGCAGAAATGAAGGGCTAGCATGATATCATCATTGTGGGGAGGGGACTTGCCTGTAGTAATGATGACTTTTAGAAAGGAAGGGCTAGAATGACATCATTGTTACGAGGGTTGATTGTATTAATAATCTACTAGTTAAAGGATATATTAAATAATAGGATGAATTAAGGACTTACCTGTTAATAGTGATGCATTGCAGAAAAGAAGGGCTAGCATGACATCATTATTGTAAAGATTCATGTATCGTTAATCATACTCTAACATTTCATATTATAAGAATTTATATATTGTAATCACAGAAGAACTTATGTAATTAATCATAGAAAGATTTGTAATAATTAAACTTTTTTTTTTGTAACTATAATTCTATTTGGCTTATTTACGACCGGTATTTGATGTCTGGGAGTGACTTGACAAGCCGAATGTAAGGTTACGGGACCGATGGTCGGCGTGCACGGGGACATGCACGACGTCGGGATGGTCGAATGTAAGGTTCTATAGTTTCGAATTTATTCATCGATTAATTTTTAATCGATTAACGTTATTTTACTGGCAACACTAATAGTACGCCATCTTGACACGTGTCGGTCGCCGGCTTGGGGCTTGGGCGGCTTGGCAAGTCACTCACTTTTGCTCGGGCAGCCATCAAGTGCGGACGTATCTGAGAGGACAGATCTCGATAACCGTTGTGCTTAATATTGTTTAAGGTAAGCTTTGAAAATAAATTGGTTATTGTCTAGAAATACTGTTTTACTTACAAACACGTAGGAGTAAGAAGTCCCCATTAATGAAAGGAAAGATGGATGATTTCTGAATAGTTTTTGTTAAAAACTGTATACCGATACGAGAAATACGTTTTATTTCATTTATAGGTAGTTGCAATCTGTGATGGATGAATTTTGTACAGTCACGAGCAAAAATACGTAAACAATTGTAACTCTTAATACAATGGAATAAGAGTCAATGTGTATACATATTGGTGCTCGTGACTGTACTTAGGTTCTTACTTTTTCTTACACACAACCGGGAATCAAACCCGCAAAATAGTTGCAAAAACACAAACCGCACCGAGATAAAATCTTTGTTTGCTACGCTTCGATCATCTAAAGACCAAATTCGCTACGTCATGTAGTGAGTAATAATTTTGAGATTTTAATTTATTTTAATTTTCACTCTTAAGATTCTTATCTGCGCAACCTATGGCCACGAGGAAACAGTTTCTGTTATAAATATATTAAGTATGTTAATGTAAAGAACTATACCTAATAAACTAAAAAACTATTTTACCTAAAGCAGATATCTAGTAGGTACAGGAAAGTTAGGTAGGTACTTACCTATATTATTTTATTTTATAACATTCCAATTTAACCATGCAAAGGAGAATGTTTTTTTTACTATAGGCCCTGGTCCAAATTTTTTTTGAAGCCCCCAGTTTTCAGACCACTGTGGATCGACTTACGCATTCGAACTTAGTATATGTGAAAAGACGCATCAAAATCGAACCCACAGTTTTAAAGTTATATTGAGTTATTCAAAACACCTATTTTAGTTAGGATTATTTTAGTGCATGGCATTTTTAGCTTTTATTGATCAAAAATATTATTATTTAACAGGCTATAGCTAATTGGCGACATGATAGAGTAATGATTTAGACGAAAACAGAGTGATCCGGGTTTGGTTCTCGATGGTCAATATCGGTATAACGTGTCCACGCTAAGAACCACACGATAGACATTATGTGAGCGCATGTGCCTACAGTACGTCTTCCACTCTTAGAAGAACAGTAATAATTATTTATAGCTTCCAACTGTAACTTCTCCGCCCAACCTAAATCTAATGCCTAGTCTACCTTATAATACATACACACATCCTCACCGCTTTTACCTTAACTTAACTTATTATCTAATTCATAAAACTATTTAACCTAATTTATCTACAATCTAATGGTTGTGTTTGTAGTTTTGTGTAGTGCGTAGTGTTTGTATGATGATGAAACCTTAGCATAGCTTAATTCTATTTGCAGTGAATTTCAGTCAAGCAATGTAATATTATAATAACTACTATTTTGGCCAGATCGTCTAGTGAACCCTCCGTTGTTAACCGCATTTAAGTAACTCATGTTCTTTCGTGGAAGTTTAGTAATTGGCTTATTCCTGTGTTAAATTATTTTCTCCTGACCTAATTACCTACCAGTCTATAGATCATAACATAGATATGTGTAGCCTAGCAATGACTCCGTCTGAACTGTGACCTAAATCCTTCACTGCAGCTGCGGGGAAGATTTGTAACCACTCAAAGGTAATCAGATGATAGCTTAGCTTGCAGGTATTATTATTTATTATCAGTAGCATGATACATAAGAAGCCTGGTGGAATTTATGAGCCCCACCGCCGCTCCATAGCGTACTATACATCTCATGGTTTAATTATAGTTCCGTCACATTGGCTTTAACTTTAATTATTAGCTTGTGCCTTTAATTCTTTAAAACTGAGAATTTACATCTCTCCTCAAAATTTAATTTCATTTTACATTATGAACTATGTGTTAGCAATTTAAATTCTTATTATTCCACATAAATCAATAGAGTTTATCTCAAGGCTTGCTATCATCCAAATATTCTTTTCACATTAAGAACTTAATTATTCAATGCAATAACTTATGTCTTATGATTTCACTTATTGAACAGAGATGGAAGGCCAGCATTCTACCGGACACACTTATTTCTCTGATTATTGTGTCCGTTATAAATAGATCACAATGTAACGGTATTAACTAACTGTCCCTTTTGTCTTATTAGAAAATTAATATTCAGTTCTATAAAGGGTGGATAATTTAATCAAACGCCACTTCAGGTGGTGGCTAAAATAGAATGCTATTAATACAGGTAAAATTACTTTTATTTACTCTTAGTATTTATTATACAGGTCTTATAAAGTTCCAATATAACTACATTGGATTGGCTGCATTGGCAGATTATCACATCTTAAGTTTATTAAAGGATGTTTGGTTCATTCAATATCCTACTCATTTAGGAAGTGAACTTAAATAGAATACTATCATTTGAAGTAAATTACTTTGGTTTACTCTTAGTGTTCATTATACAGATCTTATAAAGTATAAGTACATCTCAAGTTTATTGAAAGATGTTTAATTTATTCAATATCCTTGACTTTTAGGAAGTGAACTTAAGTTAATTATTTTTCCATTAACTTCCACCCCTGTCTCTCAGACTGAGTGGTTAATTTGATAGCCTACCAAATCATAGTTAGTATACTTTTAGTAGCTATTAAATTAGGTAGTTAATTATCCCTGTTAATCGTTGAATCAATTACATTTAGAAGTTATCTTTTACTCACTTTAATAGGTATAAATTAGACTGTACTAGGTATTAGTCTGATTGATTTAGATTGTTCCCATCAAATATTTCTATGTTTCACATTATTAAAAGTAAGTACTTACATATCTTAAGAGGTCTTTGACCATTGAGGTGAATTCAAATGGTATTAGTAGACTATTATCAGGCTAATTAGCAGGTTGTTATCAATCAATTATTTCTATGTCTCAGATTATTAGAAGCTCATAGCTTGCAATGTCTTCCTTCAACGAATTATCCTAGGTTCTAAACTGGTTTTAGTTGTTCAGTTTGTATCAGCTTATATTTTACTAATAGGTATCGGATGTGTACTTTTAATACCTTGAAGAGTGTAGCAATATAAGATCGTATCGCATCCCAGGGAAAGCTAAAAATGCCTGTTTGGTCATTTCAGTATTAGAAATCAAACATCACAGTACAGTTATGCTTATTTGCTATAACTTTTAGTATTTTTCTTGTAATAGGAAACCAGTCTAGACTTTTAGATATTCCAAGTAATGATGGTACAATATTATCATACTTCTGTTAATTATTTAAAATGAATAATTAATTGGTAACAACTTTAGGAAAACAATTAGAATTTTATCGGCCTGCGGTAACAGATTACTTGCCTAGATAGGACCCACATCACTTCATCATAATTTTATCTAGCACCGTAACTTAATTACCCCTACCTTATTAGTCTGAATTAATCCAGCCTGGCCTCGCGGCTCAAGCACCCATCCTATGTACGCATAGCGTGCAAATACCTTGCCCTCCCTTAACTAACAATATATATATCCGCCTACCTATAGATTCCTACAACTTTCCTCACTTGAAAATGCCTATATTTTGTCGAACTAACAGTCCCTACTTGTGTACTTTGCAATCTAGACCCAAGCCACATTTAACTTAACTTCGTGGTGAGTTGTGAGAGTCGCATTGCCCCTGAAAGCAACTAACTCCTAAATGTTCTATCAGTCGAGCCAGTATACTCAGTGTGTTATTTTCCTATCACTACACTGTGTGTACGGAGGTAGACTCGAAATTGGACTGGGTCATACGGGTCTACCTCCAGCTAAATGGTGTCTGACCTATCTTCAACTTTCACTAGGGAGACAACTGTCTCTCCCCCATTACTCCGTCGAAGATAGTGTATTGTTTAGCGTAATGATATAAAACGCCGACCTTATTCAATACAATCAAAGGTCATCCAGGCCGAAGTCTGTTGAAAGGTATATAGGTTTTTGTTGCCACCGTTATGCGTTTCCGCCGATATACCCCGAAATACTTCATTTCGTTAACGGATTCAAGTTGCGATCGCAATAGTTTTACTTTATTAATCACTTTCAATTTCACAAATCTTAATTAATATCGCAGCTCGAATATCACTTAGCGCACTATCAAAGCTCGGACACTATTTTTCCCGTATGAGTAGTTACCGCACTCTTAAATTGGACCGCGCCTCCGACGTCCCAAAATTGAATGCCCGCTAATTTTCCGCCCTTTTCCCAAGCGTCTTAACTTTCGCGCCATGCGCGCCTAACATTCCCCCGCGCGAGTCCGCTTTTCCTCCCTTCAACCAATCCCTAGCTGTTTTTCGATGCGCCTCGCCTTCGCGTCGCTTAATATTTGTTATACGCGAACTTCGCGTTGCGCCACGTGGAGATATCCTCCGACCTCTCTTTCTATCTTTTTCTCAACCTCTCGCTCGCTCATTGCCGCCTTCGCCGCGCAATTCTAAAATTTTTCCATAATCTAACCAAATCTCGTCCGACAGCCAATATTACATCTTTGAATATCTAAATGTAGCCTTCTATTAACAATTCCCTCTCAATAATCATCCACTTAAGCCAATAATCCTATATTTTGGGAAATTATAAAAAAGTTCCGTATTCCGACCATAGATGGCGTCCGCCCGTAGGTGAACCACTTTGCCGACTCGCAAAGCCCCGCGAAATTCAAAATAAAAATAAAGTCCTAGTCGACCTAGCAACCTTACGCGAAGCCCAAGTAAATGACTCCCGCTAGACGGCGCCTATGTCGCAAGGGACGCACAGAGCAGTCCCCGCGAAATTCAAAATAAAGAAGTCAAACTAGCAACCTTATGCGAAGCTCAAGTAAATAACTCACACTAGACGGCGCCTATGTCGCAAGGAGCACACAGAGCAGTCCCCGCGAAGTTCAAACTAAAGATAAAGCGCTAGACCACTGACCATTATTCTGAACTAGTTTATTATTCCCTTTTTCATGCTTATTATATTAATGGTGCTACGCATTAATATTTATTTTAGTGCTACTCCCACACATTCCTTACTAACGGACGGATACCATTCATTCTGTACCGTTACACAACCCGCGATTGTCTGAGTTTACAAGTATATATGTATGATAAGTCCGGCGAGTATGTCTAGACAACTAGAAGTTATTGCCAGCGATGTCATAATTATTTAAAAAAATATTCAAATCGACGTTGTCTCTGTATACTTGTATGGTATAAACACCATTACGGGCGTGTTCGCTGTAATAACTCCTGGCCAGTTTTAGTTGGTAAGTCCCTAATGCAAACATAATAGTTCTTCCTCAGACAGTCGCGGAAAATCTCCTAGTGCGGGTATTTCGGCAGACATATTTTCAAACTGAACTTGTCGGCTGTTGAGGTTATGGTCATACACATATTGCGCCAGACGATTTTCAATAATGATTCTGTTGTTGATTCTTTCCACAAAAGCAGGGGCGTTTACATTATCAGTGATTGGGTCGTAGAAGGCATTTGTAATGGCCGCGGCATTCCTAAAATATTCTTGCATATGAGGAAGAGCTCTATTGAAATACTCCTGTCTGAATATCTTGAAATCTCTCTTGATGCGGCCATTCACTACTTCCACGACCCATCGACAAATCGTTACTAAACGAGAATTATTTGTGTCAGCCGTCGATAATTGAGTTGCGCCTCTTTCAACCCTTTTGGGCTTATGGATATCATAGCCGCAAGCTTCCACATTGGGCACAGCATCTCTAAAACCTCTATCTAAAATAAGGACGTCTCCTTCTTGGAAGAACCAGTTAAACACGTCGTTGTTATGATTTACTAAATTCTTTAAAATACTAGCATCAGATGTAACGGCTTAATGAGGTCCTGTTACTTCTATTTATAACCATCGCAACACACAATAAGAAATGGTTTTAAAAGATTTAAAAGAGCAATCCACAGAAAATAATCGCACAGTACACAACAATAAGCGGGAAGCGTTAAACAAGGACTGCGCTGATATTATGCAAATAAAGTGCTAAGTTGCCTTGCCGTCGTAATGACAAAGGATCGCTGTTCATTCTAGGTAGGTACCTGGTTCGGCAAACTAGCGTGCTAGCTAAATATCTGTTCTAAAAAAGGTTGGTGTATGTGCATAGAAAGTAAAACATGAGCTTTTTTATGTTTATTTATTGGCTAATATCTAGATTTCTGCGGGACAGATTTTTTCGATTCCATAGAAGAAAATGTTGTACATGAGCTGATCTTTCAAACGAAACATGTGGCAAGCTTGGGGGCAAACTTTGATTATTTGGACCAAAAAAAACATTCTCCTTTTCGGTACTTCCAGCTCCTTGTTTATGAGGCAGTCAGCCAGAAGACTTTTTTTATATCAGAAATTAACCGTGTCGCGTAGCGGTGAAAGAATACTACACCACTGTCTACCACCCGCTCTCTTCCCTTGGGTGTCGTAAAAGGCGACTAACAGACTATAAAGACTGTACATACATCCAACAGTATAGAGCGGCGAAAGGGCTCACCACCTGTCACGCTGAGCCCATGTGCGCAGTTGCTATTTGGTGAAAAGTGGACTATGGCAGAGGACTGCTTTTGCGGTCCTCGTTGCCTAGTCACTGACTAACCCTTCGGGGAAAATAGTCGTGATCTTCATTTTATATGTATTAGAAATTAGAATATTTAATTAACACGTCTCTAACATCAACATTCTCACGTCCCTAACATTGCCTAAAAAGAACGTGTAGGCGCCGGAAAACTTTATGTGAGCACACTTTAGCCTAAAACAAGGAACCAAGCCACCTTAGATTAATATAAGGAACACACCTTTTAGAATAATTTTAGTCGTAAGGCTGCTTGGACTTTAGTTTGGTAGGTACTTAGGTAAAGGCACGGGTAAAGGTAGGTAGTTGATTAGCAAGGCAAGCCCGGTAGGTAGGTAGGTCACAAAATGTGGGCAAAGTGGTGGTGAGAAGCCCGCTATAAGATATTAAAAAATATTACATTAGGTACTTATACTCACGGGAGTGACAGTGAGGCGGCAAACATCAAATCCTTTGAGGTTTGCCGCCTCACTCTTTGTTAATCGCCGCCACTCGGCGGCACTAGTTTATTCCAGATTATTCCTTTATTTTGCCTATATAAGCGGGTGGATGGCCCGCCGAACGTTAGTTCAGTTCTATTTGAGCTACCGAGGTGATAACTTGGACAAGCGATGTCCTAGCGAACTGCTCGAGCCGTCAACTTGCTTTGTGACTTAGTGTGCATCTTGAGTGGTTACTAGGGTTTCTGCTCGAGCTTTCTCGAACTCCAGAAAACTCGAGAAATTTGGCTTCATTCGAGTCGAGAAAAAAATTACTGGAGCTCGAGTATTCTCGAGTTTCGAATTTGAATCATGGCAGACGCGACTCGCGAATATTTTTGATAAACTACACGGAGCTGCTTTACAACGGACTGTTTCCGGGCAACTCAACAGCAACATTAACCGTCGAATGTCAAAGCATCCAGCCAGACACGGATGAATGGGATGAACAAAGCCCCAGCACTTCTACATTTGAGTCACTACTAAAAAGGCGATAGAAAAAGTTGACACAGTTGAACGTGAATCCCAAGTCACAAGAACTTTAATAAGAAAAGAATTTAATATTTTAGAATCAACAGGGAAACGTATACCCAACTCGAGAGTTTATTCCAAGCGCTCTTGACAGTAAAGCCCACTTCAACCGAAAATGAGCGTGTTTTAAGCCTAGCTGGAAACATCGTGACAAAAATTAGGAACCGACTTTCGGACGAGTCTATTAATACTCTAATATGCTTGAAAGCCTATTTTCTAAGACAAAAGTAAGTTTTCTAATTATTTAGCAGGTTAACGTTGTCTAGTCTTTACTTTTTTAACTGATTTGATTTACAAGTAATGATCTCAATCAAATCTAACAACTGGCAAGCGTCCCGATTCGGGACGCGTCAAGTAAGTGCGCGTCTGGCACGCGACCCGAATCGGGACGCCAAGCGACCCAAATCGGAATGGTCATTTTAGCGTCAAACGAGCGGTTGCACTCTTTTTTATCCTTGTCGCACCTATGTAATCTTAAAAAAGATAGAGTAGGCTAGCATTCAAGCGTATAATACGACCAAGTTTAGTAACATTTTATCATTCAAATTCGATATTGAAGTCAGTTCGCGTTAGCGCCGCGTGAGCGTCGCGCCAGTCAGTCAGTAACGACAATTCGTGGGTGTGTTTTGTGTAATTTTGCAGTGATTAAAGTGTTTGAATCTCATAATTCATTAAACTACGATGACTCAGTAAGTAATCTACCTCTCAATACTTTTTTTTGTTGTTCTGTGTGTGTTTTTTTCAATATTTCATCAATCTAAAATACGTAGTCGAATGGCGACCCGATTCGGGATCGCGGATTTATTAGCTCTTATCTCGGTAACAATAAGAGCTAAAATTGACATTTGTTATTTTTTTTTGCCGTGAGTTATTATTTTAAATACTAAATATTAAATATCGAACGAAATGTGTTTGGAAGCATGTTTTTTATAGTTTTAAGTTGTAGATAATACGTCTAAGATTAAAATAGGACAAAAAGTATCTGTTCAAATTGTTCTAGTTAAAAAATATACCTGATATTACCCAACTGCACCTTATTTTTTTACTTTCTTTAAATATACGCTAGAAACTATGCATTGTTTTTACAAATTATGAATGGGTTTAAATGCTATATTATGGGAAATATTATGTAGAATCCAAATATATATAGAAGTTGATAAATTTTCTAACATATTATCGAGTAATCTCCAAAAGAATGCATCTGTTCCCAACCCGCGAGAGGCCCAGCGGTGAGGTGGACAGACGTGGGCAAGGGCGCGCGCGAACCCTGCCAGTTATGTTATTATGTTTGTTTGACAGACTGAATTTGTCTACTATTTGTTAGGTTAGATTTAGGTACTAACTTCGTCAATAAAGTATTTCTTCACGTCCATATCGGTAAAAAAATTAAAAAAGTTTTTCTTTGTTTAATTGTCTTTGTATGCAACTCCAGATTTTTATTGTTGCTTATCCCTAAAGAACACGCGTATTTTATGACTATTTTTCCTATTAGTGAATTACTATGTTATGATTATTAGTTAATAATATGTAAGATTTTAATTTTTGTTTCTTTCCTTACCCAAATAAAAGGTCTGAATTTATTGTGATGCAATAAAAATACCTAAGATAGAACAAAACCCGTGTTTTTATTAAATTTCAACAGATTTCAGCAGTTTTAATGAAAAGACTCGAGACCCGAGAAAACTCGAGAATTCCCGAAACTCGAGAAGAAAAAAAGGTCGAGAAATCAGAAACCGTAGTGGTTACGAACTATAGTTTGTTATTAAGTTTATTGAACGAAAAGTAAACAAAATTGATGTCTGGTGGAAAGAAACGACAAGTAGATACAGAGGGTTGCCAGTTTCAAGAAAATCTCTTTTTTTTATCTTGCACAATGGTAAGCCTTTTTGTTTGCTGTGTAATGAATCTATTTCAGTAATGAAAGAATTCAATATATAGAGGCATTACTCAACTAAGCTTGCTACGCTGCACTCACTGACAGGACAATTAAGAACAGACAAAATCCAGAAGCTTACCGCAAATTTGGAAAAACAGCAACAAATGTTTCATAAACAAAGAACACAACTTGATAGTGTTGTGAAAGCTAGCAAAATCTGTAATTTTTTTATCGAAAGTGATAAAAAAATTACAGATGTTTGTTATGAGTCAAGCGAGCACAGCGACATCTGCAATATTAGTACACCATCTTATAGAATTAACCCAATGCTCTAAGTACACCATTTACCCCGTCTACACAATGGCGATGGCCGACAGTGGGCCAGCATACGCCACTGTGTACTGAGGCCTTTAGAAAATAAAACCAAACTGCAGCAGACACGAGTACAAGAGACGCTTCGCTTCATTTTCACGCCAAGAAGTCTTTTTCAGAAGCGCACTTCAAAACTTCAATCACATTTTTAAAAATTAAGTGATTTGTAATGTAAGTTCGAGTTTTGAAAAACATTTGTGTTTTTCATCTAAAAACGGTTGATAATACTTTTTTTTAATCTTGTAACCTCAGAACAATAACTAAAGCGTATTGTTCTGAGTTGAGTTACGCACATGGACGTAATATACTAACAGGACGGATCACTCCCCAAAATTGCATTTACGAAAACAACCTTACGCTTATCCAATAAGGTGTATTTTTTATCGACACAAATAGAGAGCTAATTCCAAGAAAAATGAGATAACGTTTAGAGGCCATTTGTCTCGCTCTATGTCAAAATGACAGTAAGAAAAAGTCATCAGTGTCAATCTAAGCGACAATCATTTTAATGACTTACTCATATTATGTTGACGGGTTTTTTTTTATAAATTAAGGTAAATTACATTATAAACTCTTTATTTGATATAGGTATGTTTTGAGTAAATTCATATTAATATTAATGATAACTGATAAAAGAGTTTCTTACAATGGGCGATTTTCCGAGATCATAAAAAAAAGAAATTGGTTCGTAAATGACTTCATAGATGGCGCTTAGCATAGATTAGTATGGCGCATGGTAAAAGGCGGGTTCATGAAGAGCACGTGTATGGCTGCGTAATATTTATTCTACTCCAAAATAGAAATAGGTTCTGGATGTCCTGAATATAAATAGGTAAGGACTTACTATTTTTTTATTATTTTGGTAGATAAGTAAAAGTGTAGAATTTATTACAGCCCTTAGGTAGGTACGGCTGGTGGCCGGCTTTTATAAAACGACATCTATCGGGTGTTTTTAAACTAATTTTTACTTTTTAATTTGGGCTGTCAGAAAATCACCCATTATTATTGCTAGTAAGTGTGTCGTGAAGCGACATTTAAAAAAGAAAAGATGATAAGAAATTTACAAATATTTATAAGTCAAAATAAAATTACAAACAAAGTTAAAATAAAAAGGTGAGTGAGGATGGTGAGTATGGAGGTGATGATGGTTAAAATGTAGGATGATAATATAAAAAGTGAAGGGGTAGATGCAGCTGACGTGGAGGCAGGCGAAGGTGTGGAGGCAAGCGCTGAACTTGGCAGACGTCGAAGGGCGCAGGCAAGTGAAGACAGGGAGGCGCCGGTAGGCAGGCGCCGGTAGGCAGGCGCCGGTAGGCAGGCGCCGGTAGGCAGGCGCCGGTAGGCGAAGGCAAGCAGGCGCCGGTAGGCGAAGGCAAGCGAAGGCAAGCAGGCGCCGACAGGCAGGCGCCGACAGGCAGACGCCGGTAGGCGCAGGCAGGCGCAGGTAGGCGCAGGCAGGCGCAGGCAGCAGGCGCCAGCAGGCACAGGCTGGCGAAGGTGCAGGCAGGCAGGCGCCACCAGGCGCAGGCAGGCGCCACCAGGCGCAGGCAGGCGAAGGTGCAGGCTGACAGGCGAGACAGGCACAGGCAGGCGTAGGCGCGCGCGATGTCTGGAGGCCGTAGTCTTCCAATTCGGAAGCTGGTGTTTGTATTTGAAGACTAGTCCTTCCAATTTGGAAGAGGCAAGTAAGGAGTCTTGACCTTCCAATTCGGAAGCTGGTGATCGTCTCAGTAGAGTAAACCTTTTGAATCCAAAGCTAGAGATGTAATGATTAGTCGTCGGCTGAACTTTATAAAGAAACCTCGGTTTCTGAGTTCTGCATAATTTTCAAAATAATATTTTTAAAACGAGAAATCTAGATGGCCAAATGTATAAATAAGAAAGTCAAAAAGTTTTGATTGGATTATGTTGATAAGTTGCATAGCAACGAAGCAAAAATAAGTTGTCAGATACTTCAAAACGTAACCAAAATACAATATTTAGTAAATAGAAAACAATTAAAGTGAGATAAATGTAAATATTACAAGGAAAAACGCATAATAAGATTATCGAAGTGATCCGAAACTTGTGGGATACGTAAAAGTGTCGAAAAATAGTGTCCGAAGTTTCGTGATTTAGATCACGTAAGTAAATGTGTTTAGATAAAGGAATTGCGATGTGTGTAGTGTAGTGTGTAGTTACTAAAACATTATGTATCGTTGCAGAAGCGAGGAAAAATAAAAGCAAATATATAAGACGAAGTTAAAATATGAGATGATTACATGAAATAATACCTAGGAAGTGGAAAAGGTAAGTGGTTTCACCACATTTCCCCCACGACCCCAGAAAATTTTTGACTCAGAGAAAATTTTTAAAGCATATTTCTAAAGAAACCGTAAAACACAACTTCACACAGACATACATCGCCTAACAAACAGACATACGTTCTCTTACATACTATCATCTGCATTCAATAAGGGTGGAGTTCACATTCAATGACTACCACTCTAGAAGGGTGTTTTAAAATGACGATTAGGGCTTATTTAAAGAGTTGTCGACCGCTCTATAAGTGGAAAGTTAGACCTAAGGCTTTTTTAGGGAGTAGTCAGCCGCTCCTAACGAAAAAAATTAAAAAAAAAGAAATAAAGAAATGAAAATAAAAATGAAGTAAATTAAGATATGCTGAGAGCGGTAGGGCTCAAAGCATAATATTTTAAGTAGCTACGAGCGGTAGGGCTCGAAGCAATAAAGTAGCTAAGAACGGTAGGGTTCAAAGCTTGATAACTAAAGTAGGTAGGTACTAAAGTTATAGAGAAGATCAATAGATAGATCTTGAGTAACGTTATAGAACGTTAAAGTGTGCTTAAGAGCACAGACTAAGTTAAACAAAAACAAAAGAAACAAAAACGTTAATGAGTTAATGGAATGAAAATGTAAATGTGATTAAAACATATATACCATATTAAATTTGGAAGATGAAGGAGAAGTTGAGATTGAACGGAATGTCTATATTGTGCCATCTGTCAGTTGAACAAATAGTCTCCAAAAAGATAAAGTTTAGTAATAAATTTAAAGATAAAGATTATTAAGTTAAAAAGATATAAAAAGATAGAGATAGATTATAAAGATAAAAGATATAAAAAGATATAGATATACAGATAAAATATGAAAAAAAAAAATTTGAACATATACCTTTAAGATAACTAAAAATAAAAATATTAAATGAAAAGAGTTCAAGTAGGTGAATGTGTAAAGTACTGTAGAATCACTAGACAAAGTGTTGTTTTAGAATTTAGAGAGAAAAAAAATGCATAGATGGTGAAGAAAAAGAAAGCAAACACAAAAAAGAAAATCTCTAGGGAGTGGGTAAAAGAAAGAAGAGATTAGAATCTAAAAGCTAGTTGGGCGCCAAAATGTCGTGAAGCGACATTTAAAAAAGAAAAGATGATAAGAAATTTACAAATATTTATAAGTCAAAATAAAATTACAAACAAAGTTAAAATAAAAAGGTGAGTGAGGATGGTGAGTATGGAGGTGATGATGGTTAAAATGTAGGATGATAATATAAAAAGTGAAGGGGTAGATGCAGCTGACGTGGAGGCAGGCGAAGGTGTGGAGGCAAGCGCTGAACTTGGCAGACGTCGAAGGGCGCAGGCAAGTGAAGACAGGGAGGCGCCGGTAGGCAGGCGCCGGTAGGCAGGCGCCGGTAGGCAGGCGCCGGTAGGCAGGCGCCGGTAGGCGAAGGCAAGCAGGCGCCGGTAGGCGAAGGCAAGCGAAGGCAAGCAGGCGCCGACAGGCAGGCGCCGACAGGCAGACGCCGGTAGGCGCAGGCAGGCGCAGGTAGGCGCAGGCAGGCGCAGGCAGCAGGCGCCAGCAGGCACAGGCTGGCGAAGGTGCAGGCAGGCAGGCGCCACCAGGCGCAGGCAGGCGAAGGTGCAGGCTGACAGGCGAGACAGGCACAGGCAGGCGTAGGCGCGCGCGATGTCTGGAGGCCGTAGTCTTCCAATTCGGAAGCTGGTGTTTGTATTTGAAGACTAGTCCTTCCAATTTGGAAGAGGCAAGTAAGGAGTCTTGACCTTCCAATTCGGAAGCTGGTGATCGTCTCAGTAGAGTAAACCTTTTGAATCCAAAGCTAGAGATGTAATGATTAGTCGTCGGCTGAACTTTATAAAGAAACCTCGGTTTCTGAGTTCTGCATAATTTTCAAAATAATATTTTTAAAACGAGAAATCTAGATGGCCAAATGTATAAATAAGAAAGTCAAAAAGTTTTGATTGGATTATGTTGATAAGTTGCATAGCAACGAAGCAAAAATAAGTTGTCAGATACTTCAAAACGTAACCAAAATACAATATTTAGTAAATAGAAAACAATTAAAGTGAGATAAATGTAAATATTACAAGGAAAAACGCATAATAAGATTATCGAAGTGATCCGAAACTTGTGGGATACGTAAAAGTGTCGAAAAATAGTGTCCGAAGTTTCGTGATTTAGATCACGTAAGTAAATGTGTTTAGATAAAGGAATTGCGATGTGTGTAGTGTAGTGTGTAGTTACTAAAACATTATGTATCGTTGCAGAAGCGAGGAAAAATAAAAGCAAATATATAAGACGAAGTTAAAATATGAGATGATTACATGAAATAATACCTAGGAAGTGGAAAAGGTAAGTGGTTTCACCACAAGTGTTGTCATGGCAACCGTCGTGCGAACGCTTAATAAGGTTGTGTTTGGCAATGATATTTTATGTTTAGATACGTTGCCTGGCCTCCGTAGTGGCAAGGACAAATCAAGGTAATTGCCTGGACTTCACTCAGTCACACGTCAGTCAGTGTCACGTCATTACGTTTGTACCTTTTAAGATTTTTATGTTGTTTGTTAGATAAAATGCCTTCCTGTGTATACAGAAATTGCAAAAACTATACTGCAACATTAAGAGACAAGAAAAGTGTTTAATTTCATTTGTAATTATTGTAAATATGAATTTAAAATAGAAAATTATCATTTAGTTATGACATTTGTGCTGTTGCCAATTCGATATGCGTGAGCGAAAAGCGTGTACTATGTTTTCTGTAAGAGTGAAAGAGAGAAAACAATGGCGGCCGAGATTGCCGTGCAATGGGGAATGCGCTGTTGCCAATTGGTCGGTTACCATAAATAGTTTTTATCTCTTTTTAACAATAGGTTTGACATGATTGTATTTATTTTCTTTCCCTTTCGACGTGTATTACGTCATAGAAACAATTTCGCCATTTTTTAAATGTAATTCGTTCACGTATGACTAGTTTATTTATAAAAGGTCATTGGTGTTTGGTCGTAAATTTAGCTTAATTTTGTGCTGTTCATCGAAAATGGTCAAGAAATGTTGCATTAGTGGTTGCCGAAGTGAATTGTACGGTGGTTGTGATGTATCTTTTCACGGGTAAGCCAACAAACAGCATTTATGACATTTGTGATCGCTAAGGTGACCATGAATTAATTTATTATCGTTCATTTTAGTTAGACCTTTATAAATTAACCACAGCCTCACGTAAACTCGGAATCCTGAACAAGGTAAAGCGGTTCTTCACGCCGGAGCAACGTTGTCTTTTGTATAAGACTCAGGTGCGCTCCTGTGTGGAGTATTGTTCTCATCTTTGGGACGGATCCGCCAAGTACTTGCTCGAAGCTCTTGACATGTTGCAAAGACGTGCTATCCGTATTATCGGTAACGATGACGTTACGACCAGTCTGGAGCCGTTACAGCTACGTAGGGGCATTGCTTCCCTTAGTGCTTTCTACCGCCTTTACCACGGTGAATGCTCTGAGGAGCTCTTTGACCTCATCCCTCCCTCTCCTTGGTCTTAGAAGCCACTCTCATACCGTGCTGACCATCAAGACATGTACCAAAAAGTTTGGACAATCGTTCTTTTGCCGAACTGCCCGTATGTGGAATGCGCTTCCCGCACACGTGTTTCCTTCCTCTTTCTCTCCCGGGTTATTTAAGCGGGGCGTGAAAAAGCATTTATGCAGGCCGCCATAGTGAGAGTGTTCGGCATAGCGTGGTAGCGCTGTGATGAACGCTTTCACTTCTTGGGCTTCACTGGCTGCTTTTCATCAGGCAGAGTGAAGCCAATACGGCGTGCCACAATAAAAAAAAATAAAAAAAAAGTTATTGTTGAAATATATTTTAAACTTTTACATTAGATGTTTATTGTCGTAGATTCCCGAAAAATGAAGATTTGCTAAATAAAAATGCCTTAGTCATATACCGGCGACGCTAAGAATAACCAAAACCTCAGTTTAAT
Organism: Scoparia ambigualis; assembly: GCA_963921215.1. Classification (NCBI taxonomy): domain Eukaryota; kingdom Metazoa; phylum Arthropoda; class Insecta; order Lepidoptera; family Crambidae; genus Scoparia; species Scoparia ambigualis. The sequence goes on from OY992503.1 coordinate 5,917,686, forward strand.
GCAGCCGCTATTTCAAACCAGGAGACTTCAACTCTACTCATTCTCGTGCGATATTAAAGACTAACGCTGTCCCATTAATTTTTACAGTAGGTACTGTTTTGATTTTTTAAATTATAATACCGAAAGCTGCATGTCGATTTTCTAACGATCGATCGTAAGCTCGCACTCACTACGACCAACATGTTCCGATCAAAAGTAACCCTTGTGATGTTAGAGTAGAGTCGACTTTAGAAAATGCAGATTTGATACTCTTTTTTGACCCGATTTTGTGTGTGTCAAAGTGAGAGATCGATCGTCAGTCGATCTTACGATTAAGCGTTAGAGAATCGCACCCCTTCTTATTTTTATTTAGATGTAAGTAAGTTTAAATGTTCATTGTATACTTTATCGACATACTTTTTTGTAAATGTCGTTTCTTGTATATGAAGCTGTGGAGTTTTTTTGCATAACAAACTCTTCTTCACTGCTAAAAGAAGCCCTGAAATAACTGGTAGACAAAAAGGTAATTAGACTATTTAAAAATATTTTTAAAAGACTTTTGAGTAAATAATTGTTGTTTTCACAAAATATGCCCAACCCTATTCCATATTATATTCAAATATGTTATGTGTGGTTTAGACCACCAGTCTAAGACCTAGAGGCACCATATTTCTATAGGGAGGTACACACGGCGTCAGCTACCCAAAACTGTCAAATTTCTCTAATGAATATTGATCCTTAAATCTAAACGAAAATTGATTGTAGAAATTTGACAGTTTTGGGTAGGTTGATCTGACGCCGTATGTACATGTACCTACTCAGTTTGGTATGCAGGATGTAAATTCAAAAAGGTTTGATGAGAGAAAGCGTTGAAGAATTTCGACATGTCTAACCAATACCTCAGTGGTGGAGTGGTCAACGAAGCCGCCTGGATTCCGTAAGACGTGGGTTCGATTCCCACCTGAGGCAGTTAACTTTTTTCACCTTTCAATATCTAAAAATATAAGCTATTATAATTAATACATATTTTTGTTTTATTTGAACCCAGTAAATCCAGTATCAAGGGACCTCAGTAACGTAAAATGTCTCTACAATCTGTCCCGGGAAGTATTAATCTAATTTTAAGAGCTTGATCTATGGATAATTTTATCGATAAAAATACCTCAAATCAAGGGTCTGGCCCGCCTCTCGCTAAATTACAGGAATTTAAGTTTTTTATTTTTAGTATTGAACTCTTTCTTAAAAAAAGCGATAACATTGGCACCTTGACACTGATAAGCAACTATTTAATATCATTCGATAGCTAACAAGATTAACTATTAAAAAAAGTAGCAAACATACACGGCCCTATACATTTCGAGAGAGTAAGGATTGATTTAAGTAAAAAAACATGTAATTTTTTTACGTCTTCTTCAGTTATTTTAAAATATCATAAAAACAAGGTCATTAAAGTATGTTTTATTTGCACCGTATTACTAGTATTTTATCTATTCTACAAAACAAGGGTAAATTTGTTACTGTACGTCTATTAGTTCCGATGCTATCGTTGAACAAAGAGACCCCTTTACAGCGGTCGCGTAGCGCTGCTAGTCAGGTAGTCGGATTAGTTTCTGGAATTCTTTTGTAATTGTTGTTAAAAAGAGACAGATAATACTTATGAAAGAAAAGGGCGTTGACTACATCGCATCGGTGAGAATCAGTGTTGAAACCAGTGTCTTTAGTCTGTTTTAAACAGTCGCTTCAACCGTGCGTGTACCGTTATCTTGTTTTGTTATTTCTGTTTTAAACAAGTTTTGAACGTTTTTCGCTATGCCGCGTGGAGGATACTATTGCAGAATGCAGAATTAGCAGATATCCATTTTATCTACGGATTTTGTAATGGCAACTCTAGAGTCGCAGTACGTGAATATGCAAGAAGATACCCGACACGACGAACGCCAAACTTTTGTACGTTTATAAATGTGCACAGCAGGATTGCAGAACAGGGGATAAGCATAAGGCCAGTTGAGCGATCTCCCGTGGTACGCCATCCGTGACACGATGTTGAAGAAGAAATATTGTTAGCAATAACTAGAGAACCAAGATTGAGCGTCCGTAGACTTGGTATACGTTTAGGCATACCAAAAACAAACGTGTGGAAAATTTTAAAGAAAACCTACTACAACTATCGCTACCACTCATTTATCGGCGTAGGATGTGGCTGCAGATGGGTGGTGCTCCGGCCCATTTTGCTAGATGAAAGATTCCCGGGACAGTGGGTGGGTCGTAAAGGTCCTGTTAGTTGGCCTCCGCGTTCGCCTGACATGACCCCTTTAGATTTTTTTCTTTGGGGTCATATGAAGCAGCAAGTCTACTTCGAACCGGTAAACTCCCGAGAGGAATTACTACTCAGAGTTATGCTTGTCAGCGATGAGATACGCAGAATCATCGTATGTTGCGCAAAGCGACTAATCAAGTAGCTTTAAGAGCGACTATGTGCATTACAAATGGAGGGGGTCATTTCGAACATTTACTTAAATTTTTACTCATGTTTGTTAATTGTTATGTTACTATAAGTAGTGGCATAACAATACACTATAAAAGTAAGCCGTAGTAAGTTACGGCTTACTACTACTTAAGTTTCAAATAAAAGCTTTTAAAAATACATTGAATTTATTATTTGTTTTCTTTTCTTATCATCGATCGATCGTGTAAAATAAAAGATTAAAAAGGGACCCTTTTTGTTCAACGATAGCATCGGAAGTAATAAATTTACCTTCGTTTTGTAGACTAGCTCAAATACTAGTAATACGGTGTAAATAAAACATACTTTAATGACCTTGTTTTTATGATATTTTAAAATAACTGAAGAAGACGTGAAAATATTACATGTTTTTTTACTTAAATAAATCCTTACTCTCTCAAAATGATAGGGCCCGTGTATGTTTGCTACTTCTACTAATAGGTAATCTTGTTAGCTATCGCATGATATCAAATATTTGTTTATCAGTGTCAAGGTGCCAATGTTATCGCTTTTTTTCAAGGAAGAGGTCAATACTAAAAATAAAAATTTGGCTTTGGCTTGTAATTTGGCGAGAGGCAGGTCAGACCCCTGCTTTGAGGTATTTTTATCGATAAAATTATCCATAGATCTTGCTCTTAAAGTTAGATTACTACTTCCCGGGACAGATTGTATATGTCCATGGTAAATGAAAATTGATTGTCACCTCTTTGGAAAGCGACAAAGGGCCTCTAAATTTGGCGGTCTCACTCGGCTCGCAATATTGGCTACAGAGCACAGTCCTATTAGTATATTACATCCATGGTTAAGTACCTTTAAATCACAGACATATATATGTATGTCCGTGAATAATTTTCTGAGGGTTACATAGCAGCATTAAAGAATTTCTATTCTATTCTATTAAAAGAATGTAAAGAGATCTAGTCTATGCAGCCAAGATCTCAGAATTTTTATTTTTATTGAAGTATGATGATCTGAAAGAATGGAAAAAGCACGGAAAAGAGAAGGCAGGCCTTTGCGCTGCAGTGGGATGACCATGGCTGAATAAATAAATAAATACCTAATAAATTAATGATAATGGTATTTGATGATTAGTGATTAAACATTTCGACATTGTTATGTTATAGACCTCAGAATAAAGGCATTACTTAATATTCTGAATGATTGTTTTAAATCTTTGATTCCTTACTCTTGCTCAATTCGATTGGCTTTAGTTTATAATGCTCAATGGGCTTTACGACTTTTGCACTATAGAAACAAAAAAATATAAATTGTAGTGACACTTGCTTGCAGTGCTTCCACAATGAGGGGAACTTCCCCTTTTGAGGGGAAATTAGGGTCCAGAGGGGAAGAAAAGGGGGAAAGAGATGAATAGGGGAAATCGAGGGGAAATCATGTTTGCGGAAAGGAGACCCCGAGTTTTATGCTTAAGTTGTATACTTTTTTAATTTTTTACACATTTGACATGCCTTTTTAGCCTCAAAAGTGTCATGTGTAACGGGGACCAGCTGACGTATCTTTTGATCTCACCCAAAATCAATAGAATTTTTTTATTTTAACTGCCGCTATAAATGATAATTATGAACACTGCATGTAACGGAACGTAACACAATCATGCAGTATATTTAAAGGGGGCCTTAGGCGGTGAAAACGGAAAAAATTTCTGTTTCTATTAGTTTTTATTCAAATTATATTAGATATTTCGCACTGAAACTTTCAATGTGTATTACAGAGCGTATGTGTTGATACATTTGAGATTTTGTCCCTTTTGGGGAAAAGGAAGAAAATCCCAAATGCAAGCTTCAGTGGGTTGTTATCAAATAAAACCATAAAATGTTCAACAGCTAGGCAGTATATTGTAAAAGAACACACACAAATATATTGTCCAACAACAATAAAATAAAATTATAAATTTTATTTCATTCTTATTATTTAAAAGAGGGGGGTTAGTCACAATTTTGTCTTATATTATGTTAGGTACAAATCATCTACGTTACACCTTTTAATTTATTTAGCCGAAAATAACAAAAAAAAAAACTATCAGTTGAAATTGACCCTAGGGTCAATCTCAAATGAAAGTTCAACAAACTTTCTATTAATTTTGCCAACTATAATTTACTGTTTAAAGTAATCTAAACCTTATTCCAAAGCTATATCACCCCCTAAAACACACTAAAATCCTAAGAGTCAAAAGTGACCAAGCGGGTCGGTGATAATTTTAATTTAAAATAAATTTTATAATACTGTTCCTACTACTGCCTAACCAGCCAGCTAATATTTCAGTCGTGCAAGCTATGGTCGTGGGGGGTCGGGATAAACCAGTACCGTCCGGAGTATGATGTTGAAATTAAAATTAAATTACTCCGTCTATTAAAATATTAAATTAAATGTTTTAAACCGTTTAACCGTATCAAAACTCTCACACGTTTAAAGCCGATACTCTAGAGAACCGTGGGGTTATACCGATATAAAATTAATAATTATGGACGCCAGGATCGTATAGTCGATCCGAATCTGGAGACGATGTCACCATACAACTTCACCCAAGTCGAACTCGCAGATCCTCAAATGTTACACAACTTCACCAACGCTTGGTGTAGTTGGATATAAAAGAAAATACTAGGTTAAGGTTTTGAAACCCTAATGTAAAAATATGTTTCTGAATAAAGAACGATTAAACCCAGAGTAGGGGTACAAAAACCGTCAACGCCTGTGCGGCGACAGCTCGCTGGCAGCAGGTGGCCGCTGGTGCCCCGAAGAGGCAGGTCTCGCGTCCAGGCTTTAGGGCCCAGCTCTAAATCCTGGCGGCGAGACGGGCCTCTCGAAGCATGCGTTGGGATATCCTATATTTACGCGTGGCTGCCAGCGGCGTCACGACCGGTTGGTTGTGGCACGGATTCCTGTAAATAAACCACACACTTGTTGACTATATTCTCAAGCTAATGACGCCTCAAATCCACTACATTATTACGACCTCAGAATAAAACAAAAGGTGACTACGACTCATGCCTACCTGAGTGCATTGATCTCAACTCATCGCACCACGTCACGCCAGAGATTGAAATCGTTTCGGCGTCGCAACTCGGCAGCTTTCCTTTCGCCGGAAACACTTATAAATCGAAGGCCAGCTTATGATTTCTACTCCCATTGTCGGGTAATTCATAAGAAATTGTTCTTTTAGAATTTTCCTTCAAACTAACAAAACGTCAAATATGACGTCTGTCACAACTCGCCCTCTGCTAACAGAATTTGCCAACAATAACAACACAAGACCTAAAAAAAATTAACGTTTAGCAATGTGAAATGCATTTTTCTTTAATTTAAAATTATTTTTTGTGATATTTAACTCACTAATTACCCTGTCTTAATATTAAGGAGTATTAGTTTCCTCTCTGGTAACCCCTACGGGCAGAGACAATATCCATATAAAAAATATTACTCCCGTTCGAATGTTCTAGATAAAAGTCCTTATAGAAAAAAAATAGTTCTATTTCCGGATTTGCTTGAATTAAATTTAATTACTTAAAGTAATTATTATACATATTAATTTATTATGTAATTTATTATTAGAACTGTTTCGACTATTTTTTAAAATTGAATCTTTTATGTGAAATTAAAAGCTGACAGCTACTTCGCCCCGCTACCGCTAGGCGTCGCTACGGTGGCTGTCATTTTGTCTATGGTGTTATGTCAAATACAAAACGTAAACACGGAATAAAATCTCTTTAGATTTAAGTTTAAGTCTTACTAAAACTGATTTAGAAATATGTTTTAATTGAAAATGCAAGAAAAGTGTGTCTTGTAATGTGTCAGCCAAGGCTCCATGTCTTTAATGTGAAGAAAAATGGATTTAATTCAAACAAGCTACACGGACTAATGTTTTTGGACATTTGATCATTCTAAAGCAATGATTTCAGGTAAGTACTTTTCAACCATTGCGAACTTCTTTCGTAGATTAGTAAAGGCAGACAGGGCCCTGAATTTACAACGTAACAATACCTCCCCAACCACCAGAGATTTGACCGACCAGGGCAAATCTCGACGCTGGCCCTCCAGCGTCACACTTCACTTCAAACAACCAAGCAAGCACAAACAACCAAAAGAAAACCTACCCGTGTAGCTGCACTACACAATAACTCAAAACTTTCCTGTAAATAGCTATACAATATGCTATGACAGTAAAAAAAACAACAAAACGCAGACTTGTGTACGACAATTCTTCATATATATATATATATATATATATATTTAAATATACAAATATCCCATATATATATAGTTTGTATATCCCAATAAATATACAAACTTCTATATGAATATAAACTAATGTACATAATAAATATAATAATATCAATTATAATATACTCTTACATAAATTTAAAAACTTGGTGGCTATGCAGTTAACATATTATCACAGTGTCACCAACCGCACTGTTGCCTCGTGTTAAGGCTTTTGGTACCAGTCACTGATCCGCTGGGGTGTATGGCTTAATTTTTTAACAATACTGGTTACTGAAAAGTCACCACAATAGACTCACAAAGTGAGTCTGATCCATTAAGCAATATGGAAAAGACAAACCTTAAGGAGTTCAATATGAATATTACCAAAATACTAGATTATAAATGATTGACTACTTTATATATATTAAATACACTAATTATGGTTATAATGATATTATTACATAAACATAAAAACTGGTGGCTATACAGTTAACGTATTATTACAGTGTCACCAGCCGCACTGACGCCTCGCGTTAAGGCTTTTGGTACCAGTCACTAATCCGCTGGGGTGAATGGCTTATTTAACTATACAGGTTACTGAAATAGACCTACAGTTATCCCACTGGGTAAGTCTGATCCATTAAGCAATATGGAAAAGACGAAGCCCAGAGAGGCACAAAATAATAAATACATACACCAAACGTCTATATATGTTCTACAGGTTAGGTCTGATCCATTTACAAACATGGAAAAGACGAAACCCAAAGAGCTATAAAATAATAAATACATATAAGAATCGTCTACACGTCTAAGTCTACCCTTCCTAACAAACGATACCTCCTCAATACACAAACATCTAAATGCTCCTACCTATAAGCACATATTTAAAGTAATGCCCAGTAAACTTCTTACACGGCTGGGCAGCCGTAAACCAAAAAAAAAAAACCACAACCCAAACCAACAAATATTCACCACCACCTAAAAGTTTGGCTAACCGCCCTAAATAAATCCTACAAAAAAAAACGTATTCCCTCAAAGCAGCCTACACGCCCGCCAATAAATGGCCACCTTCCTCAGGACTATCATCACGCTGCCTAACCTCCGATACGCAAGTACGGTGTTTAGAGTTTTGAAAATACTTAAAAGGCAATCTATTAAAAATTTCAGGAGCTAAATTAAAAGCCTTTCAAAAATCAACGCCAAAAATTAACGGTGTGGTGATATCAGGAATTATATAAAATTTAATAACTTGAGTCACTCCCATAAGAGTTACTGGTAAATATAAATAACCCTTCACGGTTGCACGCGAGTCATTGGCTGTTACGATGTTGCCCAAGCACCCATCATAGTGTAAGGTTGCACCAGCTTTTATGAACTGTTGGCCAACATCGGAACCCAATACTGAAATGCATGAACCCGAGTCAAGTAAACCGTAATAATCCGCATTATATATAGAAACGGTTAAATGCGGCCGACCATCCTCCCTAGTCTTATAACGTACTGAATCTACTCTTAAAGAGTTTAAAAAAACTTGTAACCATTTTAAATAGTTGTCCCAATCGGACTTAATAAAATTATGGCTGTAGTTCCGGGAAATTAATTTTTTGAATTGCAGTTCTGACAGGATTGACCTTTAGTCCCGACTGCTCTTTTATTGCATTTGGGCACGAAGGTGTCCTCACACCCTTCTTACCGCAACGAAAACAAACTACTTCTGTGGATTTGCAAGTAGATAATGAGTGGCTCCTTACCCTACAACGAACACAATACAAAGCAGGATCGGCTTGCACGGCCTCTATTCTCAAAGAACCCCTCGGAGCTTGGTAAGCCAAGTCTGGTGCAACAAAAGAAGCGGTAGGTTTCGGCGGTTCGCGGAACTGTGCCTTGCTAACAAAACCTAGCTCGAGTTGCCTACACTTTTCCTTTAATCCCTCCAGGGTATTTACCGCCAACATTGACAACGCCGTCGCGTATTCCGGCCGCATGTTGAACTTAATCCGTGCCAAACGCTCAGGTTCCGCTACTCTATAAGAGAGCCTGTTGAAGAGGTTCTCCATGACCGCTATGTAAATACAGGACAATTCAGTTTGCCCCTGAGTCCTATTAGTAATTTCTGAAATGAGACGCATATCGTAGTCTGGCGGAGCGAACGCTGTGAGTAAATGTCCTATATTTACGCGTGGCTGCCAGCGGCGTCACGACCGGTTGGTTGTGGCACGGATTCCTGTAAATAAACCACACACTTGTTGACTATATTCTCAAGCTAATGACGCCTCAAATCCACTACATTATTACGACCTCAGATTAAAACAAAAGGTGACTACGACTCATGCCTACCTGAGTGCATTGATCTCAACTCATCGCACCACGTCACGCCAGAGATTGAAATCGTTTCGGCGTCGCAACTCGGCAGCTTTCCTTTCGCCGGAAACACTTATAAATCGAAGGCCAGCTTATGATTTCTACTCCCATTGTCGGGTAATTCATAAGAAATTGTTCTTCTAGAATTTTCCTTCAAACTAACAAAACGTCAAATATGACGTCTGTCACAACTCGCCCTCTGCTAACAGAATTTGCCAACAATAACAACACAAGACCTAAAAAAAAATTAACGTTTAGCAATGTGAAATGCATTTTTCTTTAATTTAAAATTATTTTTTGTGATATTTAACTCACTAATTGTAATTACCCTGTCTTAATATTAAGGAGTATTAGTTTCCTCTCTGGTAACCCCTACGGGCAGAGACAATATCCATATAAAAAATATTACTCCCGTTCGAATGCTCTAGATAAAAGTCCTTATAGAAAAAAAAAATAGTTCTATTTCCGGATTTGCTTGAATTAAATTTAATTACTTAAAGTAATTATTATACATATTAATTTATGATGTAATTTATTATTAGAACTGTTTCGACTATTTTTTAAAATTGAATCTTTTATGTGAAATTAAAAGCTGACAGCTACTTCGCCCCGCTACCGCTAAGCGTCGCTACGGTGGCTGTCATTTTGTCTATGGTGTTATGTCAAATACAAAACGTAAACACGGAATAAAATCTCTTTAGATTTAAGTTTAAGTCTTACTAAAACTGATTTAGAAATATGTTTTAATTGAAAATGCAAGAAAAGTGTGTCTTGTAATGTGTCAGCCAAGGCTCCATGTCTTTAATGTGAAGAAAAATGGATTTAATTCAAACAAGCTACACGGACTAATGTTTTTGGACATTTGATCATTCTAAAGCAATGATTTCAGGTAAGTACTTTTCAACCATTGCGAACTTCTTTTGTAGATTAGTAAAGGCAGACAGGGCCCTGAATTTACAACGTAACAGTGTGAGGGGATGAACGAAGTCAAAACGTGATTAGAATCATTTGGCTCGATAGAAAAAAATCCTGAAGTTACCTCTAAAAGGAGAAACGGCACTTTCCATAGAAAAAATGCTAAACATGTATACAATAGAATTTGGTAATAAAGTAAAGCTAATATTATTTGCTACCTAAACCAAGTTTTGTCTTATTTTTATCGAATCGCGGATAAGATTTATATAATTATTAATATTTTTTAATATGGAAACACTGAGTCTTCAAAAACAGACATGTTACTTTAAAAATGTCTAACATGGCTGCATAAACCATAATTCTGTTGCTTTTAAAAAAGAGAAATGTCAACAATGCCGTCACGTCATGTTTGATTTGACAGCTAGCGGCTGTAAAACTGTCATTTGTTGACAGATATTGCGAAATAGATATTGAATGGGCGATTTTCCGAGATCGAAAAAAAAAAGAAATTGGTTCGTAAATGACTTCATAGATGGCGCTTAGCATAGATTAGTATGGCGCTTAGTAAAAGGCGGGTTCATGAAGAGCACGTGTATGGCTGCGTAATATTTATTCTATTCCAAAATAGAAATAGGTTCTGGATGTCCTGAATATAAATAGGTAAGTAAATACTATTTTTTTATTCTTTTGGTAGACAAGTAAAAGTGTAGAATTTATTACAGCCCATAAGTAGCCCAGCTTTCATAAAACGACATCTATCGAGTGTTTTTGAACTAATTTTTAATTTTTAATTTGGGCTGTCAGAAAATTGCCCATTACAGATTAAAAATTAAAAAAATATACAACTCAAGCATAAAACGCTGGGTCACCTTTCTTATAAATGCACAAACATAGGAATCTACCTTTTCGATTTCTTGACTGATTTGGAATGTTACAAAAAAAACGTTTTTATTTACTTTTTAATAAAAATGTGAATGGCGTTTACGAATTGATGCTTGGAATTTAAAAATGAGCTAAGTGCCAAAACACAATTATTGAGAAATAAATAAAAATGAATTTGTTTTTTAGTCATCATTTTAAAGCGTCATTCTATTATCAAAAACTAAATTAAACAGGTACTGTTTATACTTTATTATTCACATTACTTTTGCACATATTTTTATAAAAAAACCTTATTTTTAAAATCAATTAAGAAATGGGTTAAAATGCAATGCAATACCTTTCATTGGGGCTAAGTTTCATAACAAATGTCATTGGAGCAAAGTGCCTTTATTTTTAAATAATTATTATTATTTTAGTTAGTGTGTAGCCCCTATGCTGCATTTTGACAAATTTGTGTAACTAGTAATTAAACTAGTTTAATTATTACCAGTGGTCGGAGTAGGTATATTGAATTAAGGTCACTGACATCAAACGTATATGTTAATATGGATACTCCTCCGAGTTTCCGGATTATTATGATAAAAATACCGAAACATCGAAATTATTACATGAAACTAGTTAAAAATGTATCAATACTCTCAACGCTATGCTGCTAGTGGCGCTGGTCTCCATCTCTAATGTTGGCCGTATCCATTGTCTCAATCTCGCAAAAGAAAAGAAATCACGTCTTAAATTATTATTAGTGATTTTTTTTTGTTAATCTTTAAATATCTTGGAAACGGTGCGTCCTACGCTAAAATGGACGAAATTTTGTCCCCCCTTTATAAAACCCCCGTCTAACGCTAACCAACCATCACGATGGTACAATTATTAATAATTGTCGCTTTTTAATAATTATTTAGGGTAAGTAACGATTAACTAGTTTAGGAAATGTAGTTTATAGATTTGTTGGGCTTATTTCCCCTTTGGAACTCATTGACTCACTTGGCCGCACATTTGGTCGTTGATTGTAGAGGTTAAGTCACTCTCACACAGGCCGGTCAACGGATAGGTGACCAAAGCTTTATTGTTTCGACCTGTTGGCTAATGTTGAGCCGGCTCTTTGGCCTAAATAAAAGTGTAAGGCCTAAGTAAAAAATCAAAATGTAGAACTTGTAACCGATGAGGATTAAAAATAATTATTTTTAATAAAACTGTAATAATGATTATTTGTATTAACAATAAACAATTTTGTTTGCTTACATATGGTTTTTTATTTTATTACTCTATTTACCAAATTTTTGGAAACTCCGGTACATTCCGGAAGAAATGCATGTCCATGTTATGATATCATGACGCAAGTATCTAAAATCAATATACCTACTCCGACCACTGATTATTACACATATTCCTATAGAATTCTTGATATTCTGGTGGTAATAGTAAGTAAGCAATCATACTTTCCACCAGAAAAGTTTCCTTTTCACCTTTTTTTTCTTCTTTTTCTTTTTTCTTTTTTTTCTTTTTTTTCATCTCTTCTTACATTTGCATATTTTCTGTAATAAAAATATTTGCTTAACGCAATTGTAAAATTAAATGAAACAATATTAAAATAAATTAACAATAACAATGTAGGTACTGACCAGCATAGAAGGTGACCTTTTTGCAGGAATATTTTTTCTTTTCATGTTAACATAACTCTTTCCTCGTACCTACTTTGATTTTCATAGGTAGTTTTTTTTTAACCAAAAATAGCACCTTTGAAAAGCAAAGTCTCGATTTTGCCCCAGTTACCGCTGAACCCCCCCCCCCCCCCGCGCAACATTTTTTGATAGTATTTAAATAGGACTTCTTGGCGGGAAAGTGAAGCGTCATGTCTGCAGTTTTGTTTTATTTTCTAACATTTGTGTTTTTTCGAATATTAATGTGAAATAATATAACCGTTTTACACTACAATAAAACGATTATTATGAGCCGAGAGAAAACACAGCGTCGCTTATGAAGAAGCAGTGTGTACTCACCTTATCTCCATCACATTACTTACGGTTTTTTTTAGTGTTTCTACAACTGATTTCTAAACGTAGATCCATCTGTCAAATTCCCGTCACCTGAAGGCGCGAATCGCGCTATGTTGTCATTGCAGTCTTCACCAGGAAGAACTTTCCGGCGACGCTGTGTTTTCTGTCGGCTCATAATAATCGTTTTATTGTAGTGTAAAACGGTTATATTATGAGCCTGTCGAAAACACAGCGTCGCTTATGAAGACGTGTTTGTTATCTGCTGGTGACTAAAAGAATACACGCAATGTTGAGAATAAGAATTATATTAATTATTGTAACTGTAATATCAATAAGGTCTTTAAAAAATCTGATAGAAGGTAACATCTGATATGTGATTAAAATAATTATAAAAATCAAATGCAATCAATGATTAACCACTCACTCTTGGATTTTTTTTGACACTTTTTGACAGTAACTGCCAACGTCAAATTAGACAGAATGGAGCATAGATTATGCGATATTGTGCGATAACAATACATAAGATGAACCACAGAACCGAAATAACCAAACTTGTTCATACTAAAGTAGTCTGTAAGTCTATGAAAACACGGTACAAAGTCAAGTGTGTTTTTGTAGGTGCGGTCTCATGCGACCGCTTGGGGTTTGAGGGGTAACAGATATTAAATCTCTTAATAAACAAAAACAAGTTAAAAGAAAAATAAATAATAATGATAATAACTAAAAATAGCAATCCTTTTGCTAAATAAAATAGTTTTGTACTAATTGTATAGGTAAACAGTTAGACAATCTTAAATACTTGAAAAATTATTAAATAAGTTGTAATCATTAAGGTCGCGTGCCTGTGTGTCAATCTCTCGGCAGTAGTATTTCTTAAATGTATTCTCACACCTCCAATTGCCCCTTTCAAGTATCTCCTCTATTGGGCGATTCTCTAACCATGCAAGTGAAGCAACCGCTGGACGGCAACTGCCCGGAGAAGCGTCAATCCCTGCATCTTTCAGTACTGATCTAATCCAACCACCAATTATGGTTTTAGAAGCTGTTTTGACCTGTCCACGTACTGTTAAGAATAAAGATTTAATTTCTTTGTTCTCCTCTCTTCTACTGTTACTCTGTTGTAGATAACGACGAATCCATGTAACGGGACAAATACCTTCAAGCTTATGTTTCTTAAGCTCCCATCCTGACTGTCTCTTTGACCCCCTATCAGTCTTAGATCCATATGAGGGCCACAGTCTGATGCTCTCACCCCTGTCCTGATATTGCGAGTCTGAGAGCTCCAGCAAGGTGAGATCATGTAGTCTCCTAACCGAGGCCAGCAGTAGTATTGTAGCAGTTCTACGAGCTGCTTCAAAGAGTGAATTATTACCAGGGTTATTAATTAACCAGTCAAAAACCTGTCTGGGATCCCAAATAGGGCACTTATGTGAAACTGGTTTAGCATTCTGAATAGCTCTTAAAACACTCTTAACTAAAAAATGGGAAAATATTCTGTCATCCTGGCCACAATATGTCGAGACAGCCGATTTATGAAGAAGCATGGTCTTATATGATAGTCCCTCAGATAAAAAGGTATCTGCAAGAAATTTTGCCACATTCTCTGGCCTCGGGGATTTGGCATCTAAGTTATTCCTTGAACACCATAAAACCCATCTGTTTAACGCTGGGACATATGTATTAATTGTTGACTGTCTCCAACATCCCTGCAGTAGAGATTTCTGTTCTTCAGTCCAATCAACTATTTGTTGGCCCCACCCCCAACTCTCCAAACTTGTAAAGTTAGTTGATCTAGACAAGGTGGAGGAAGGCCGGTCGTGAGATCTGTCAGAACCTCCTGAAGTTCTGTAATTGTTTGTGGGGGATCCTGTACTCTGGACTCTAGATCTGCTCTCCAGAATGGGCGCTCCCAATCCGGCGCTACCAGCAAATACGTTCCCCGAGCCCTGTTGAGATGAGCCAGGACACGTGGTATTAAACTGGGAGGTGGAAATATCCAAGCCAGGCGATAATCCCAGTCTTGACTGAAGGCGTCTATATATTCTGCTCCACGATCTCTTGTGTCTAAGGTGACATACCTTGGCACCACGGCAGAGCGCTCCGAGGCAAACAGGTCTATGTTTGGAGTTCCCCATAAGCAGAAGATCTTCTTGGTTGCAACTTGTGAAAGATGCCACTCTGGTATCGGTCGTCTCCGCGACAACCGGTCTGCGATTAAATTGTACCTTCCCGGAAGGTACTGAGCAGATAAGGTTATGTTCCACTGGTCTAGGAGAACTAAGAGCTGAAAAGTCAGTGCCAGAAGCCCTATCGACCGAGTTCCCCCCTCCTTGCGTATATAAGCGATGAGGGTACGGTTGTCTGACTGTAGAAGGACATGGGATTCTCTTATTCTGTGTGCCTGACTTTTTATCGCAGAAAGGACTGCAAACATCTCCTTCTTGTTGCTGTGCCAGCTCCGTTGATGTCTCCTCCAAGTGCCTGCCATGGGAATCTGATCTAATTGTGCTCCCCAACCAATGTCTGAAGCATCCGTGCTTAGAAAATGGCGAACTTTGGGCAGATGTATTGGAACAGCAGCTGTGTCTATGGCTCCGAGCCACCATTGCATCGCTGTCAGAGACATGTTGGATAATTGAACAACCCTCCGGGGGTCGTTTAGAAATTGCCGAACTAACATCTGCATGTGGCGGCAATGAAGACGACCTCTGGCGACTACCATGCATGCAAAGTTTAGAAGACCTAAAAGCTGTTGTAATTGACGTAGCTTGCAAGCGCCCTGACTTGTCATTTTGACTAGGGCTTTTGTCACATCCAGACGTTTTTTCGGTGGTAAGCACATGAGATTTTGGTGCGTCTTCCACTCGATCCCTAAAAACTCTATGACCTGGGTAGGTACTAGTATGGACTTTTTGAAGTTGACTTGCCAGCCCAGTGCTCTCAGGAGCTCCACGGCCTCCGCGGCCTGGAGGGTCAGTAATGACCTGTCCTGATGAGCTAGGAGGAAGTCGTCTAAGTACACTAGAACTCGACATCCTCGCTTGCGCAGGGTCTCCGCGATTGCGGCGAATAATCGCGGGGCTGATGAAAGGCCAAAAGGTAGGCAAGTCATCTGCAAAATCTGACCTAAATAACTGACCCGTAAAAAGGGCCTGTGAGATAGGGCCACTGGGACGTGGAAATATGCTTGGGATAAGTCGATTTTGATAAGCCAGTCGTCTCGTTGTTAAAAATCTGGAACGGATGCTTGTGAGATCAGGTGAAAAGGTTTGTTTGCTACGAACCTGTTGAGACCTCTCAAATCTATTATAGGTCTCACTCCTCCATCGCTCTTTTTTACAAGAAACATCCTCGAGAAGTAGCTGGGTGTCGCATCTGTAGGGGTCTCTAAGATCTTTAGTTTTTTTAATTCTAGTATCTGATTTGTCATTTGGGGAGATGGTCTGGTGGCATACCTCTGGATCACACTTATTGATGGATACACTAGGGGAGGTTTCCTTATAAATGGTATTCGAGACGCTGTTATAGTTTTCATAACAAATTGGTTGGCTCCGAGCTCTCTCCATATTGTCTGATAATCCACTAAGCATCCCCCCTTGAAATTCATCTGATAGTCATCTGGTCTGATCCTTTGCAGTTCCCTCCTGACGGGAACGAAAGGAAGATTTCTTCAACTGACCCTTCCCCTTCTTATCGTTAAATTTCGGATTTCTAGAAGAATGTTTAAATTTCTTTGTATTATAAGCAGAGGTTGATGGGCCGGGCTCCCCCTGCTTTCTTTTTAAGGAAAATCTGGGTTCTCTAGGTAGCGAAGGACTGAGCCATGACTGAGGTCCACCAAGTGATTGAATTAAGGTTAACAACTTTTCTCTATCAAAAAGATGTTCAACGCTGGGTGGAATGTTACGAAGAGCTGATTGTATAGGCTTATTTGAGATCTCCTTCAAAATTCTCTCCCGTCTTATCTCAACACACTCAGCCCGTTTTCCACAAATTATCTGAAGTGTCTCCTCAATGTTTTTGTATGTGTCAGAACTATTGCTAAAACTTGTTGATATCTTTTCAAATAAGTTCTGAGGATTGAGCTCCTGGGGTGATCGACAAGCCCAGTCAACTATGTCCTGTAAACCAGCTCGTAATAACTCTCTTTGTTCTAAAACAGCATTTGACAATGCAGCTACTACAGCCTCAGTTCCCGCTAAAAAATCTTTGTCCTTATTTAGATGACAAAGTTCATCATTTAACTTTAATTCTACGAAAGCCGGTGTTGCTGCAAATGTTTGCAACGCCCTGGAATACCTTATATGCTTCCAAAGTGGGTCTCCAAAATGCAATAGCTCTTTAAGCTGCGAAACTCTGTCGGCTGACGCAGCCTTGATCACCTTTGACTTATTATAATCTGTCTCAATTTTACCCAACTCTAACACCCTTCTGTTGTCATTAGGGTTAGTGATAAATTCTGTAGAAGCGTTATCATTTGCAATATTCTGCGGTGTATCCGAATATTGACGTTCGATTTGATACGAGCCGCCGAGAATCTGCATATACAAATTGGAAAGATAACTCACCTGAGTCATCAGTGTATCAATCCGCGGATCGGATGATCGGCAGTGTTTCTTCTTATGAGCCGGTCGCTCGCTCTCCGAGGACGAAGAGGACGAGCTTGAACTCGATGAGTTGTTTACGGCGGTACCGGCGGTCTGTTTACCGGCACTACCTGCCTCACTATCACCGGCGTTTGGAACCGCGTATAATACGGCGTCCTCACTCATTATGTTACGTTATTACGATAGTCTAATAAACACTGCACTCTTTGAACACTTTTTCGTTGTATTTAACACCTCTTTAACTTCTATTTATCTAAATTTAAGTTCGAACAAATAGTAATGGCGGCGAGTAACAGACGCAATGACAACATAGCGCGATTCGCGCCTTCAGGTGACGGGAATTTGACAGATGGATCTACGTTTAGAAATCAGTTATAGAAACACTAAAAAAAACCGTAAGTAATGTGATGGAGATAAGGTGAGTACACACTGCTTCTTCATAAGCGACGCTGTGTTTTCGACAGGCTCATAATAGTGGATTATTAACCGTTAAGTGTTTGTGAACGTGCATGAGTGTTGGCAAATGAAACAAAACAGTGCAACATCACTTTTCAAATTCTCTCAAGTAGTCCGCGTGAGACCTCAGTAAAGTCCCACATCTTTACTGAGGACTCAAGGGGTTTGGGGAACATCATTTATCATTCATCTTAATCACCACTCATTATCATCAAGGGAAAAAAACAAATAAAAACTAATGACTAGGCAGTATGGCTCAGACCTTAGCCTGTTCCTTCATGGAACTAATATAAATAAAGAATAAAAAAAGTAATTAAATAACAGAACAAGTTTTGAGGGGAAAAAATTCCTGAGAAGGGGAAATCTCAGTTGTGGCGTGGGGAAAGGAAATCGTGAAAGTGGAAGCCCTGCTTGCTTGACAGTTGACTTGACACAATATTTGTTTGACATTGACAGCTTTCTTGCGGAAGACGGAGGAGTGGATTTCTTTCAGTCGTAATTATTTGTAATGTTTAATTCGTTTCCAAATTTCGACCCCTAAGCAATATTAGAATTAGTTTATTATACTTATGAACAAGTGCGGGCTTGCTTATTAATCTGTAAGTAACTAGGTACGTCTGAAACTTTAATTGTATGTGTCATACTATTTAGCAACATAATACACTTAAACTGTACAACTTCAAATGAAATTATTGTTGTCGATGTTTAAAACACGTGATCCAAGGCCAACAAATGTACGTTAAACGAGAAATAATCAAATTAACTGGCATGCAACATCCATTGTTTGTCCCGTTTAAGGGATTGCCTATGTGACTTTTCTTTAGCTGTTGCGTTGTTATGATAACTCTACCTACTGAATCACTGCAAACATGTAGAAAACAATGCGCTTGTGTGACCCAGTATATTAGCCATTGGTGATAACTAAAATGTGGTCAGGAACCTCTAGTAACTGAGATCAGATAAGGGCTTACAAAAATTGAGCTAGTGGTTTATCTATGGCGAAGTATAGCAGATAGCATATTTAGCGACTGGTCTTAAAAACCATAAAATACTTCAAATGAAGAACAATGCCTTCTACTTAATGTTTTACAAACAGTTGGTTCCAACTCTGAAATTACGTTTGATGATTTTACTCTTGCAGCTTTGGAATACAATAATAAAATAAATGAAATATAAGCTAAGAACTACAGAGGAAGGCAAGGCTCGGTGAACTCAAAAAACTCAAAAAAAACAAAACATTAAAAAATATATCTTTTTTTTAACAAAAATCAACTTTTTTATATTTTTTCAATGTTATGTTATCTTCAAGTTAACGTAAAAAATCAAATATGAACCAAAGACTGCAAAATTTCAAGAGCATGTGTCCTCTATATGCAACTTCTGGGATTGCTAATGTTTACTGTAATTTTAAATTAGACGTTAAGCATTACCATTTTATGTAAAATTGTTTATTTAAATGTTTTTTTTGGAAATCATGCAATCGGTTCTTATTAGACTATGACATGAATTAATAAATTATATAAAGATACTCTTATATATCAAATAAATGCTAGGCATAAAGAGTTACAAATTATCTCTTATTGTACATAAAAATATTTTAATATTTCAGTTGTCATCAAAATTATGTCCGGAGCTCATCAGCCTACAAAATATTGTGTAAGCCTATATGAGGTGTAAGAAGGCTGAGGCAAGACGAGGAGTTTGGTGATGCAGTAACCTGTCACACTCACAATGCTGTCAGTCATTTCGGGACTGTTCGGCCTGCTGGCGGTGGTCAACTGCAATGTCATTGTGTACCCCCAGGATACACCTCATTTGGTAAGTAAAATATAAGTCTTTTAAATATATTTTTACAATAACCAAGATCATTATTATAAGTGACTAGTAGACCTGACAGACATTATCCTGTCCAAAATGTTAGGCCAGTAACATAATAATGACAACTCGCTGACAGAAAAAGGATAAATGTTTTAAAAATGCAGTAAGATTATGCCTAATGTTTTAAACAACCAAATTCATAAATTTGCACATTGTTTTTTGGCTTGGATTTTATATAGCTCTTCACGAATTTGTGTAGTAAAAGTATGCTACTTTATTGTAAGAAATCCAGAGATTCTAATGCTGATAATCATTTTCTGCGGACATGATTACTTTTCGAGATATATAGGTCTTTAAAGTTTTATTATTTTTCACAACAACTACTATTGATTTTGACATATTGACGTTTTGACGTTTACAGATTAATAGAAGAGACAACTATTTGTTTAAAAAAAATTACAAGATAGTTCACATTCACATATTGCCCATTTTTCAGTATGGACAAGTAATGTTATTGTTAATTGTTATTGTTTAACAGACAGGCAGCCTTGACAACTAGTCTTGTCAGTATACTGTTTTCTCCTCCTAATATCTTTGCCTGACTTGCCTATCATATAATAATATGTGTATTATCCAGTCAAAATGAGTACCTATAATAATATTGAGATTAAACATAATCTTCAGATATTATCAATATTGACCAAATGGCCTTTATCTAGTCAATTTTATGATATCTTGATGTAATAGATTGTGGAATCGTCCCTACCTTTATTTAAAAAAATATCTCAGAGTACATTAACGAACTCAATTCAACCCGGGTTCAATTCTAAGTAGGGCAAAGTGTGTTTCGGATTTTTCAAAGCATAGCTGGGGCTTGCAATCACCAACCCACATTCGGCAAGCGATTAAGTCAGTACCCATCAATTGAAATGACGACTTCTTGATCACAATGATGGAGGCTTTTGCCCAGCAGCAGCAGGACAATATAATTATAAGCTGGTACTTTACAAGGCACGTTAAGCCGTTGGTCCCGGTTGTTGTTGTAAGCTGACAGTTGTTAAAACCCACCAACCCGCATTGGGTCAGCGTGGTGGGTAATGGCCCAATATCCCCACGTGATATTCTCCACGTGGGAGGCCTGTGCCCAGCAGTGGGACGTTTATAGGATGATGATGATGACTTTATATTACAAAGAAAGGATAAGTAATAAAAACTAGTAATAGCCAAATAATTACTAGTTTTTTATTTTATTTTATTTTTAGGTAACCTAAGCCATAAGCCATATGTGACTGTTTTATTGTGGTAATAATCATTTACCTAACCGCCAAATCAGTATTCATCTTTTTACACATTGTTGTACAGTATCAAGATAACATTATTTAACAAGTAGATCTATAAAAGTAAAGTTTTATCTAATTGTTAATAAACTTATCAACAAATAATTAATTGCTAAATTACTGATTTAAATACCACATTATCTGAACAACTCTGCTATTAATGCCATTAATTCCTATTAATAGATTTACATTAAAGATGGCATTACTAATAAAGTAACTTAATATATCATGTGGTTCCATAATTTGCATAAAAACAACAAAAGGTTATCAAAAATGATTGAAAACAAACTCAGATAAAATAGATTAGCAAGTTTACATGATACATTTTAATGAATGTTTGTACAATAAATGGCTCCTTAAATATAACATTTTATGTTGCAAAATAGACTTTATTGTGGCAGCTATAGGGTGCACTGTTGCAACACAAGGAACGTTGACGCCATTCCACTGCAGATAGTGCAGATAATAATATAAACCTGAAACTTGAGTTTTTGTTTTGCTAGTTTTATTATTTAGGTATATATTTTATTTAGGCCTTAGCACTTACTTGTCATTACACCACTAATTGTTGGCCGTTTGATGTTATAGACTGTTGATTAACCAGTATTAGACAAAACTCATATAATTATTCTTTGTATTAGAAGTCTCTCTAGAGATGTGAACACGAGTTTGTATGTTATCTATGTTCCTACACACTAGTTATTTATCATGACTCGTGTCATGACCCTTGCAATGGCACTATTAAGACTACAAATACAATTAACATGATGACCAAGCCACTACCTATATTTATTACTATTATAAATACATGTATTTATATTCATACTTTTTATCAGTAGATAGGACCTAGACAAGTGGCGAACGGAGGCCCTTCCCTTCCCCCTCACAATTCCTATTCCTTCCTTAGAGGCCGGCAACGCGTCTGCGATTCCTCTGGTTATGCGGATGTTTATGGGCGGTGGTGATTACTCTCCATTAGGTGACCCGCTTGCTCGTTTGCCTCCATCTTTTATAAACAAAAAAACGCTGACACCTCAACTATTCGTAATTCGTCGTACACTGCTGTGCGCTGTGCCAATTGCTAGTGAAAAATACAGCAGCGCGCGCGCATTGTATTACTAATTACGAATAGGTAAGCGCTTGCCACTTGTCTAGGAGGGCAGATTGCATTTGTATCAATAACTAGCGGCCGCTCGCGGTTTCACCCGCGTGGTTCCCGTTCCCGTGGGAATATTGGGATAAAAAGTATCCTATGTGTTAATCCAGGTTATAAACTATCTGTATGCCGATCCAAATCCATTCAGTAGTTTTTACGTGAAACAGTAACAAACATCTATCCATACTTACAAACTTTTGGCGTTTATAATATTAGTAGGATTAACGTATATGGCACAATCTCCATCAAAAAGGAGTTGGACGGAGACAAGAGGTGTGTCGTTTACGGCTTATAGGTAAAGATAATATATCTACTAAATCTGATTGGTTGTTACATAAACGCACTCATATTGTGCCTTTGGTTATAGAACTTAAGAATAATGTCATCATGACCCTACAAACGTCCTACTGCTGGACCAAGACTTCCGGCATGAACAATATTAGGAAATAATAATACTTAATATTATTATAATGATCAGCATTAGTGCTGTTATTAAAAGCTTGAGTCATACCCATGCCCGCCTAACTGATTGATTTAGTGTCACTAAGCTTCCGGCTATTTCATGCGTCAATTTATAACAATTATCTGTCTGTGAGCTGTCCTTTCCAGTTGGAAAACTTATTCGTTAATCATGGTATTGCATTTTTATAGCAAAAATGCGTTCTTAAAGTACATTAATACTGCTCTAAAACATATATAACTCAAGAGCTATGCTCTTGTCAGTGAGGAGATATCGCCATTCTTCTTCACTCTCCAGCGTCGACGCGTAACCATGATACCTTAAATGGTGTCTGTGTGATGTATAATGATGGTGTAATGATTTTGACGACCTCCTTGGTCGACTGGTTTTTACACCGGTTTTCATGGTGTTGCCATCTCTGAGGTCCCGGGTTCCATCCCCGGTCGGGTCAATTTACTAATTATTGTTTTTCTAAATTGTCTCTGGTCTGGGTGTTTTCTGTGTATAATAGGTATGTATTTAAGTATGTTTATCCGTTGTATAGTAACCATTTAACGAGTTTCATAACGAAGCTTCTCTTGGGCTAGATAATTGGTGTGAGGGTAGGAAAGTTTATTTATTTATTTAGTGATGAATGTGTCTTTTTTTAAATCTACAACAGGTAACTACATGGCCTTCATCTCACCTGATGGTAAGTGAAGGCCGAAGGTGCAAGCGCGCTTCACCCAGAATCGTCAACGTACTGAGGAACTTTCTATAATCTTATCTCTAAACTGTCGGAACACAACAATGCAAGTAACATTGTTGTTGCGGCGACGGACTTAGATAAGGTGGTAGTAGCTACTAGGGATGGAAATGATTGCTATTTAGAAATCATAATCATATGATCATATGATTTTTTTTATCACAGTGATTTCACCTGCTATTTTTCACACCTGCTATTTTTCATTGATAGTGATTTTCCTACTATTTATCATTGCAAATATTGAAATGAAATGACATGGTAATTGAATAATGATTATGATGTAACAGGATATGAATATATGTCACACAACAACGCGCACGTGCTTATGACTGACGAGAACGAAATGAAATGTCATTTCATTGTAAACTGCGACTGCGACAGCGACCGGTCACAGGTCAATCGGACGCACTACTCGCACGCAGGGATTGCTTGAGTAGATGCGTTCCGCTCACACCTCGCTCGTATGATTGTCGTGCATGCTCGCCGCGGTCGCTCCGCGCGATTTCATTCGATCATTCCACTAGTGAGAAATCATAATCGCTGCGATTGCGAATGACAATAGCAGTTATGTCATATGAAAAACTAAATCATATGATTTTTCACTGCTATCAATGATTTGTTCCATCTTTAGTAGCTAGCCAGGCGGACCTGACAAGCCCTACCACTAACTAATACTTAGTTTTCAATTCCTAGCGGGGGTACCGCTGGGAATCGTACCCGGGACTAGGACTGGTGGCTTAGCCACTAGATCACAAAGGCGGCTAAAACTCGTATTTTAAGTATGATAACTGCATTGTACCGAAATCTGATAGGAAGGAGAAATAACATTATCAGTTTAGTTCCTTAACTAGTAGTCTAGTATTATGAGAGGAACCAATAATTTAATAATGGTTTTCCTTATGAATCCCATTGATTAAAAAGCATGTATCGTATCATGCATAAGGTAAATACGTAAAATAACTGATATTTATATTAGTCATTGTTTAATTTTTAGATGTATATCCTATATCCGATCGATTTCAGCAGCAATCGTTGTGACGAGTTCAATCCTGGGTATTTGAGGAATTAAACAATCTATCTCATAAGATGGCGATTCTAGGGATTCGACGAATTGAAAAAAAATGATGTCGCGTTCGGGACCCGCCTTTACGCTATGTAGAAATATTAACAATCAGTCAATCAGCGTTTATCTAAATAAAAGCAAGGAGGTCCGTATAAATCGTTTCATTTTAATTAGGTTCTTATCTTAACGATATTATATACAGCAATGATAATTGTCTTAGCACTAAGTAATTTGTTTACAATGCGAGAATGTTATCTGTCCTACAAAGTGGTTTGGATAGCAGTTGAGACTCTCCAGTAGCCTATAGTCAGTCGTTGGGTAATCCGCATCAGTACTTGTAAATCTGTACTGACCACTGATATATTACTCTGTGGTTCGTTCACTTAATAGATTTTTTTTTTTAATAGTGCTTTAATAAGTGTCTTGTTTTCTAGTGAGATATGTAAAAAAGTCAAAGGCAATATTGTACAGCATACGGCAGAAAAGATATACTTAACAATTCATATTTTGCTTAGAATCCTAGGTAATGTTTTAAATGCGATTGTTTTGTTTTTCACCTTCACGTCAAAACGGTAAATGGAGGGTCCAAAGGCATAAGCTAGTTTTTATCCTGGTCCGATACTTTAATACGAATGCAAATAATAAAAACATTTATAAAACAGAGTTTGAAGCGAGTAACACTGCTAAGCTTACATCTGCTGTTTCATACAATTTTACTGTACCTACTCTACTACTACTACCCTACATCTTTATTTAGTAACATTATGTAGTCTTTTGTGGCTTAAATAGGTATGTACAACTTTAGTTTATATATCCATATTGCTTGGTAAAGTTTACTTGAATGATACGTCGAAATTTGAACATCATTTTCCGTTGGAAGTTTTTATATAAGTATATTATTTTTAGAAGCGTTTACAAATGTAAATGTTTCATTCATAATTGTTGTAAACTAGCGGTCCGCCCGCGACTACGTCCACGAGGACACCGTAACCCGTGACGAATCTCCAAAAAACATATTTCATACTAACCTTGTCGTGACAATTACAAACAAAGAAAATAGAAGTAGCCAAATAGGTAGGTTCTGAAGTGAGGCGATACAAACATTCGGGACAATCGATTTTTATTAATATAGATAGATAGATGAGTGAATGAACTCTTATAGAACACAAATAATTAGCTGCCTTGTGTAAACAAAGCAACTCACTCAAGCATACTGAAATGCATGGATAATTCTGTTAGACTGGCGCACATTGGTTTGTTACCCAATTCTCGCTTTTGTTTCATTAGTTTTAATACACATCTATTTTAGAAGGGTTTTATTTTTTTTTGTTTTTTATTACAAAAAAACAATAGTTTATATAAATGAAGTTCTAAAACACGACCAGAAGTTATCAGTTCAGTAAACGTGCTGATCACAAATAATCCTGATATCAATTACCTTCAATAGCTGTAGTTCCGTGTGAAAATTGAAAAACAAACCTGTAATTTTCCAACGGTTAACGTCCAGTATTTAATCTGTCGATATTGCCTTATCTGCGTTAAGTTGTACTTGTGTATCGGTCTGTTAGTCGAGTGCGTATCACGTCGAGTCGCGGACAGTCGTCGGAGTAACAACCCTATACTTAGATACATGGTCAGCAGTGGAACTAAGGGTCCTGGGAAAAGTGGCGTGGGCTGACTAGCGAGAATGTGAAAAGTGTACGACAAGTGATAATCAGATGTGAATAGCTTAGCTGCCGAAATGAAAATGCGTGCGAGTCTGAATTTTACTGTACAAGTTTTTCAGGTCGTCATGATGCAGCATTTTGTTAGTATTGCAATGACTCATTTTGTCTCCTGTCACCTAATGAGGGCATCGATTCTGCTATTTTAAAACGTTTTAACCGCCTCTGTGGTCTAGTGGCTAACCCACTGGTTTCAGACCCAGAGGTCCCGGGTTCGATTCCCAGCGGGCGGTATATATTTGTGTGCTCGGTTTGGTTGGTGGTAGGGCTGTTAAGTCCGCCTGGCTAGCTACCACCATCTTATGTAAGTCTATCGCCATAACAACGATGTTTATAGCATTGTTGTGTTCCGACAGTTTGTGATAAGATAGCCAGTTCCTCAGTGGTTGAGGATTCCGGGTGAAGCGCGCTTCCACCTTCGGCCTTATCGTCACTTACCATCAGGTGAGATGAAGGCCAAGCGCTTACCCGTTGTAGAATAAAAAAACAAAATAAAAACGTCCATAGTCGGGTCAGGGGCATGATTTTGTCCATTTTGTCATAATTCTAATTCAGAAAAAATCAGGATAATAAAATACAATGTTTTGAAATAGTATATTTAGGCTGAACGCAATATCTTATTTAATAAATGGCTTAGGACAGATTTTCTTTCGCTGGGCTTCCGCCGCACGTTCTTAATTATTGATCAGTCAAAAAAAGTTGGGTCAAATGCGTCGCGTAAGCTACGATTTATAAATAAAAAAATCATATATCGTTATACATAGATTCAAGACTATTATCCCCAATATAGGTTAGTCAGAGATAGGCAATGACGACCGCAGAGGCAGGTACGACTGCACATGTGCTCAGCGTGATAGGTGGTGAGCCCATTGCCAATTTATGCTGTAGAATGTATGTGCGCAGGCTTAAGTCCGTCAGTCGCCTTTTACGACACCCAAGAGAAGAGATAGGTTGGTCGTATTCTTTTGTGAGTCGCTATACCACACGGCTCAGACATCACCGTCGATAATGTCATGAAAAGGAACGTTAGACCTTACAATTTTAACGACTTAAGGTTGCTTCACACATATCAGTGAAGCCACAGTTCCGGCACAGTACCGTCACAGTGTTTTACATACATTCTCTATGAACGCATCCCCACCTGTCAGTGATAATGCTCTCGGTGTCAGTGCCGCCACCGGCAAATCACGGACGTATTCGTTTTGACAAAATTCATAGAGAATGTATGAAAGAATATTTTTCACTGTGCCGGTACTGTACCCGAACTGTGACTTTACACTGATATGTGTGAATCAAGCTTTACGTGTTGTACCGTTTATACAGATAGTGGATCAGTTCCTGGACGTGCCGGCGGGCTTCGGTCCGGAGCTGCCGATTGAGGGGCTGCGCGGCCTGCTGGTGGTGGGCGAGCCGGCCGACGGCTGCAGCAACCTCACCGCACCGCCCACCACTGAGAACTTCACCAAGAAATGGATCGTGCTGCTTGCCAAGTAACTCTCTTTAATTCACCTCGCTTCAATTTAACCGGCTCTGTGATCTAGTGGCTAAGCCACCGGTGTTTAGACCCAGAGGTCCCGGTTGTGTACTAGGTTTAGTTGGTGGTATGGCTTAAGTCCGCCTTGCTAGCTACCACCTATGCTAATAGCATTGTTGTCTTCCGACAGTTTAAAGATAAGATGGCCAGGTCCTTCGCTTCCACATTCAGCCTTATCGTCACTTACCATCATTTGAGATAAAGGCCAAACCCTGATCTGTAGTGGATGAAAAAAGCAACTACTAAAAAACTGTGCTACTACTGTGCGTTTTTCACGGAATTTCTTGCCTCGAACTACAGTGTTGTGGAATCAGCTCTCGGCGGCGGTATTTCCGGACCGTTACGACTTAGGGATCTTCAAGAAACGAGCCTATTCCTTCCTTAAAGGCCGGCAACGCGTCTGCGATTCCTCTGGTTTTGCGGGTGTCCATGGGCGGCGGTGATTACTTTCCATCAGGTGACCCGCTTGCTCGTGTACCTCCTTCTGCTATAAAAAAAAACTACTGTTGTGAGGGTGTCGGAAACATGTACCAGATGAGTATGCGTGAGGCAGTTGGTTGTTGTGGGTGAGCCGGCCGGCGGCTGCTGCTTCTTCGCCAAGAAGTGGATCGTGTTCCATCCAGGTAACTACGTCACAACAGGGTGATGGTGTCGCCTACGGGTAAGAGATGAGACTTAGCGGGGGCCAGCAGTAAGTGACTACTCATCGCTTTACCGGCAACCGGTAACAAAGTTTTTTGTCCGTAATTGGACGAGCTGGTCGCTAGGTACAATTGCGATGATGGTTTCGCGGACTGAAACAAGATGCATATGCGTAGACTGTTGGTTGTTGGCGGGCCGGCAGTAAGTTACTACAGTCATATTGCTTCACCGCCAACATTACCGACAAATGTATCGTGCTGGTCATCAGCTACAGATGTGACGATGGGCGGTTAAATAAAAACAACATTAAACAACGTCACATTAGCTGGGAGCGACAACAAATGAAGGACAAATTAGTAGATCATAAATGCTTAATTCATTGAAACAGCAATTACTTTGGCGCCGCCGTTAATCCAAACCACTATCTTTAATATTATGATTTTGTTTTGGACTGGCATTTTATGATTTTTATGGATGACTAGCGGCTCGCCCGCGACTTCTTCCGCCTAAAAAACTACCCCGTAGCACACGACGAATTTCCCAAAATAAACCAAAACGATAAAGTACCTCAATGAAGGAAACCGTTCTCTGTCTACGAAAGAAACTGAAAAATAATGCAAAGCTGGCAATTTTAAAGTCAATATTTTTTTTAACCGCCTTTGTGGTCTAGTGGCTAAGCCACCGTTTTCAGACCCATAGGTTCTGGGTTCGATTCCCAGCGGGGGGTACATCTTTGTGTGCTCGGTTTGGTTGGTGGTAGGGCTGTTAAGTCCGCCTCGCTAGCTACCACCATCTTATCTAAGTCTGTCGCCATAACAACGATGTTTATAGCATAGCTGTGTTCCGATAGTTAGAGATAAGATAGCCAGTTCCTCAGTGGTTGAGGATTCCGGGTGAAGCGCGCCTTCGCGAAACCTTCGGCCTTATCCGCCACTTACCACCAGGTGATATGAAGGCCAAGCGCTTACCCGTTGCAGAATAAAAAATATATTATTATTTTGATTTCCAACTATTATCATTACTTACATCCTTTTTGCTGTCTTCTCCTAATTTTATTTGGACATTTTAAAATCCTTTTTACTCTTTTCTGTAACCTACTTGTTTTTAAACATTTTCTTTCACACAAACCTTGTCCTAACAATTTCAGTCCTGCAGTCGTTCTGAAGTGATGCTCGTACAAACATTTCAGCTATTGATTTTTATTAATATAGGCTAGCGTTCTTCCCGCGATTACATCCGCGTGACCAACGCCCGGTATAACCCACCAAAGCGAACGTAGGCAGCCCTCTGTTACTCTCTTTCTGTTTTTCTCTCTCTCTCTCTCTCACACACACATACACTCTCTGTCTCTCACTTTGAAAAAGATGTGTTGTAATATCAATAGTAGGATAGCATTTGAAAAAATGTGAAGAAAGATTCACAAGCCATAAAAAACCCTATGGGGGTATATATATTGATGTATAAAATTAACTTATAAGTATTTGTGTGTGACGCAGGTACAACTGCAGCTTCGAGGTGAAGGTGCGCAACGCGATGGCGGCCGGCTACGACTGCACCATCGTGCACAACGTCAACACCTCCGAATTAGGTGAGCGCATTCCCTCCTCCGAGTTAGGAGAGCGTATTCCCTCCTCCGAGGTAGGTGAGCGCATTCCTTCCTCCGAGTTAGGTGAGCGCATTCCCTCCTCCGAGTTAGGTGAGCGCATTCCCTCCTCCGAGTTAGGAGAGCGTATTCCCTCCTCTGAGTTAGGTGAGCGTATTCCCTCCTCTGAGTAAGGTGAGCGCATTCCCTCCTCCGATTAGGTGAGCGCATTCCCTCCTCCGAGTTAGGTGAGCGCATTCCCTCCTCAGAATTAGGTGGGCGCATTCCTTCCTCGGAGTTAGGTGAGCGCATTTCCTCCTCCGAGTTAGGTAAGCGCATTCCCTCCACGGAACGGCCTGAGTTGTGGGGCCACAGCAACGCCCGTCGTAGCCTCGTCGGTAAAGCAGCAGCTACTCCAGTTCCTCCACTGGACGATTTTCCCGAGTTGCTGTAGTGTAGGGCCGTAGCCTTTTCAGTGACGCATCGGCGAAAGGCTAAAAGATTCCTTTTTAGGGTTCCGTACTCAAAGGGTAAAACGGGACCCTATTACTAAGACTCCACCGTCTGTGTGTCACCTGGCTGTATCTCATGAACCGTGCAATAGCTAGACAGCTGAAAGGACATTGTTGAAGTTAGCCTAAGAACCAACACAAACATGATATACATGATAATTCTTAGCTTATTTTTTATGACAGATAACAGTATTTAGATTTTGGCGGACACTTTTAGATAAGTTACCATTATTAAAAAGAACTTTTTGGACATTAATATTGAGTATAATTTTTTTATTATGAGTTCAGTGCATTCAGCCAGTGAATTAAAGGTTTGTGACCAAAATATTTATAATATGTACAAATAAACCTAATAATATTATGCATGCATGGCTGACTAGATATACTTAGTGCCAAATACTCCAAGCATCATTAAAATACGATACATCGCATTTTATTTCAAACTGCAAACGTTAGTCGACCTAAGATTCTTTTGCTTTTCCAATGAGGAGAATGTTACTAATCTGCGGTGCTGTGTCACTCACTGACTGACGTTACTGTAGTCTGCTGTATTGTGCAGTTGACGTTCTTTGTCAAATAAAACAAAACAGTGCAACATCACTTTTCAAATTCTCTCAAGAAGTCCGTGCGAGATATCAGTAAAGTCCCACATCTTTACTGGAACTCAAGAGCATTAAACATTCATATTATTATCATCACATCACTCATCATTATCATCAGTTTAAGCATAATCAATTAACTCTAATAATACGACTGAAAGATTAGTATCCATGGTCAAGAAAAAAAAAGTTGACGTTCTTCTTCAAACTTCTTGGCGGGAAAGTGAAGTCATGTTTGCAATTTTGTTTTATTTTCTATAATTTGTGTTTTGTCGAATATTAATGTGAAATAATGATGGATTATTTAAGTGTTACTGAACGTGCATGAATGAGTGTTGGCAAATAAAACAAAAGAGTGCAAACATCACTTCTCAAATTCTGTAATTAAACATAACCTTTAACAAGCTTTCCTGATATTTAGGTTCTCAGGAGTGTCCGTCAAAAATCTTTGTTTTTACAGTAATTTACTTGCAATTTCGAACCTAGAAAAGATTATTT
Source organism: Scoparia ambigualis (assembly GCA_963921215.1). Classification (NCBI taxonomy): domain Eukaryota; kingdom Metazoa; phylum Arthropoda; class Insecta; order Lepidoptera; family Crambidae; genus Scoparia; species Scoparia ambigualis. The sequence continues at coordinate 5,949,274 of OY992503.1, forward strand.
CATAATTGTTGGTTCTTAGGCTAACAATGTATGGGCGCAGAACATTGTCCTTTTTACACATGTATTTCTGTTGTCGCAAATACCGCAAATGCAAATACTAAAAACAGAATGAATAAAATAAATAATTAAGGGGGGCTCCCATACAACAAACGTGATTTTGTTGCCGTTAAAGAAAGGTTATAATATAGTGTCACCCTTCGTGCGCGAGTTCGACTCGCACTTGACCGGTTTTTTTAAAGTGATTACCTTTATAGTTACGTTTAGTTGAGCTTATGTTGATATCTATTTGTATCCGACCTCTGCAAGTTTGCGTAAAATGTGTTGTTAGAGTGGTTAGACCAGCTATTTTTGCCGCGTTTATGCTTGTCTTTGGAAATCGTTCCTTTTGCTACACGCTCCACTCGTACCTACTCTTGATTTCTGATCGCAAGCCGCATTCTCTACTGACTGACCCGAACGAACATCAACGCGAAGTAACACGAACACGCGCAAAAAAAAACGTTAAAATTCGGTATTTCCCATAAAAGATATAAAGAGTAGTTATAATTTCGTAATTGTAAGAAATATAATAATTTAGTATAGGATAAAGCTTAAAATGAAACTGTTCAATGCAATCGGCTGTTAATATAACGATAACCTTTTTTGTTTATTTCTCTTACAATTATCAGTCGTGATAATCCAGTTACTTTTAAAGTTATCACTTGAGCGTGCATCATTAATACTTATCACATAACATTATATTGTTATATTTACAAAATTTCTTACGAATTTTTGGTTTATCTCATTCGGGATAAAGGTAACCGCACACTGATTACTACCGACCGACCGACGCATGAACTTTTAATAATAGCATAGATCTAAGAAAACGTTGCCGACATAAGAGTACGAAGTCCCGGTACTGGCGCGCGCCTCCTGGTACACACATGTGCCTGGGCTCTTCCTTATTACCCCCCCCCCCCCCACCCCTCCCCCTCTTTTAACTGTGAAAAAAGATTGCATACTCGCGGGACTCGCGAGTTATGAGACTCTCTCCCTTGCTTCCCACACTCAACTCCGATGATGTATGTACGATAAACGCAGTACAAATCCCAATGCTTGGTGGCTTGGGAAAACACGTTGGCTTATAACTTCAACACCTATCGCAATACTTTTTAAAGTTGAAGTACATTGCTTCGTTAGTTTTAAATAAGCAAACTGGCAAAGCATTGCACTTTTATTTGAATGGAATTGCGATAGGTGTTTAAGTTAGACAAAATGACCCCGCGGTCTACCCTAGGCGCCTGTAAACCTTGCTCTTATAAGGCGAATATCTAGTACGTTGCTTCACTTGTTGATTATTTAAAAGTTTCTTTGAATTAAGAATAGTAAATAATGGTCGTTATTACATCTAATAAAATAAGCAACTATATCAGTTCAAGGAATAGTAGCAAATGTGCGGTCAGCCTTAAAGTATCTTTATTATAAATACTTAATTGATAAGTGTAACGCATGAAATGGACGGGCGTGACAAAATAAGAGGAGTTTGTTTTATTATCACTTTTAAGTGCAAGCGTTAATGTTACGAGCAATATACCTTTCCGCTATCATATGAATTCTGTGTATGAATCAGACAATCCAAGGGATGGCACAATAAAAATTTATTTTGTATCAAAATATTCTACGATTATTTCTAACCACCCGTAATTAGCGCGACATATTTGAAATATAACTATGCAATGACAGTACTTACTTAAATAAAAGAGTTGATAATAAAGGACAATGGGCAAATAGGCCCACCTCCAATAAGAATGACTTGTATATTAAGAGGCGTATTACATCTCGACCGTGATTTTTGCGTAAAATGGCCAATTTTGGCGTTATGGATATCAGAAACAAAAATATATTAACAATTATGACTTATTGAATAGTGTAGAATAGCTATTGGAATAGTGCGTAGCGGCCTCGCTTTTTGTAAATTTTGCTTAACTTTTTAATTAAACCCAAAATTGCAGAGAAAGATTTTCATAAAGTGCGCGAAGGCACTTTTTTGAGCTCATCGATTGAACTACTGTTCTAAACAAGTGAAATAAAAAAATTATAATGTTATCTTTTATATAGTCGAATAGTGCGTAGCGGCCTTGGAATTTTTAGATATCATTAATTTTATATAGGAAAAAAACCTAATTCTAAACCAAAAAACTTCGAAAATCGCTATAAGTTAAATGTGAATTTCTCCTATCTACGATAATATTATTGAGCAAAATTTATACCAGAGGAATTGTTACTTCATGAGGAATAAAGATTTTATAATGAATTTATTATCCTATTTCGATAAAAACGATAAATACAACTGCAAAATTACTACAAAATGCGATGCGCCGGCCGTCCGAATTCAACTTATGCTCTCAGAATGGAGATTTGTAATATTATGCACAAATTTATAATCCTATTTCGCTAAAAACGATAAATACAACTGCAAAATTACTACAAAATGCGAAAATGGGCATTTTACGCAAAAATCACATTCGAGATGTAATAGGCTTAAATTAAAGGTCTATATTCATACGTTAATTATCTGAAAGGCGCGTGCCAAAATTCGCTGTGTGGCTAGAGTAATTCGATTTAGAAAAGTTTATATTTTTAATGTAGAAATAGAGGTTTTTGATTTATAAAACTTTATTTCCTGCGTATATGCAGATTATTTGTGTAACAGATCTTGCTAGATGTGTGCGCGTAATACGTTGCTACAAAATGGCGGCTGACCGACCGGCAGTGAGAGCAGGTTACGACTGTTTTTATTAAGTTTTCTATCTGTTTTTGGTTATTACCAGTGATCAGAGTAGGTAGATTGATTTAGGGGCAATGATCTTAAACGTAATATTAATATGGACACGACATTTTCCCCAAACTTCGTAATTTATAAATTAAAAAGATTTTTTAGTGGGAATTTTAAAATTATTGAATGTAAGTATATCAAAATGAGTTAGATTATTTTCGTAACACTTTCTACGCCATGCCAAGCCGGAAGTGACTGGATTTTATAATGAATCTTCCTGATTATGAACGTATGAATATAGACCTTTAATTTAATATACGAGTCATTGTTATTGGAGGTGGGCCCACACTTCATATAGTTTTGCCCATCGTCCTTTTAGAAATAAAATTTATATTCATAAATTACAATTAACAAACTAAATATAGCCGTCGAAAGAGAACTACTTTCATATAAATATTGCATTGTGATATATCATCTTTATAAATAAATATCAATTGCCACGAATGTGTGTTCGCGCATCACTTTAGAACGGCTGCACCTATTTGGCTAATTATATTAATTGATTTCAATGATGGAGGTCCTTGCCCAGAAGTGGGACAGTATACAGGCTTTACTCCACTTTTTACAATTTAAGCGTCATTACGCCAAAGTGAAGGTGATCGCTTTCCACCAGTGATGGCAGATCGTACACTACTCTACTACTAACGGACTGTGTAAATAACATATCCATCTGCTGTTTTACGAACTTAACGCCTTTACCGTAAGGAATAGAGTCCAAATTATAGTGGCTAATATATCGAATCGAACTGACTGTGTCGAGTAGCGGTGAAAGAATATTACCACCCCCTCTCTTTCCTTGGGTGTCGTAAAAGGCGACTAAAGGACTAAAGACTGCGGCGATGGGCTCATCACCTGTCGCGCTGAGCACATGTGCAGTCGCTATTTGGTGAAAAGTGGACTGCGGCAGAGAACTTCTTTTAGGGTCCTCAATCCTCGTTGCCTTATCTCTGACTAACCCTTCGGGGATAATAGTCGTGATTATATGTATGTATGTACAATTATTAAAAGCTGACTTTTGCGACCTTAAGGTAAGGGAGTAGAGTCCAAATTATAGTAAGTAATATATTAACAGAACCTATAGATACATAACCCACCAAGCCACATTGGGCCAGCGTGGTGGGTTATGGCCCAATATGCCCACGTGGAAGGCCTGTGCCCAGCAGTGGGACGTTTATAGGATGATAATGATGATAGGTAAATAAGCGTAAGTCAGCAGAGAAGTATATATTTTTCTTACACTACTCCAAATATAATATAAAATAAATTAAAATTGAGAGCCCTGCGCAATATGGGCAGTGAAGTATCTAAGCGGTGCAGTCATCAGCCGGTGCGCCGGGACGTTGACGCTTCTCGCATTCAATGGTCGGCGATACGCTAAGTAAATTATGGACACACCGACTGCTCGTTTACAATTTCGACTCTGTGTAATGGACAATACAGAGTAAGTTGGCATACACTTTTATTTATAACGTACTCGTAGCATTGAATTTCAATTGTCACTTTAGTAATAGTAATGCGGTACAGGATAAGATACGTCCTCAGTTAGTATTAGTAGAAAGGTAATTCTACCCTCTATTTTGTGTCATGTAATTTCCAAACTTTTTTTTAATTCATTCTAATATTATTTAAAAGTTTGGGTGACAGTATTTCTGCCTCGTTTTTTTTTATGGCAAATAATTATACCAAATTTAGCGTTCCTGAATGTGAACGAGCTTATACGACGTAACGAAGATGGTTGTCATTTAATCATCAAACCATCAAAGTAATAACCAAAAAGTTTGTAATCGCATTGCAAACACCAAAAATATTTAGTATTGAGTAGTTCCAGTGGCTGTCTGTGGTCTTTATCAACAGTTCCACTTCACCAAATGGTGCTTTTCGAGGACAAGTGCCCAGGTAATTGCAAATAATACATAAATCTCTATAGGTGTGCCTATAATATTTGAAGAGTTCCCTCGATTTCTCCAGGAACCCATCATCAGATATTAACCTGATGACTATGGGACCACCTGGCAGGTACACCCTTTTAGACAAACAAAAAATATTCCAAATTGGTTTAAGCGTCTTTAAGTAATCGGGGAACATACGTAAAACATATTTATTTCGACGAATTGAGAACCTTCTCCTTTTTTTGAAGTCGGTTAAAAAGAGAACCTATAATCCTCTATCCTAACACGTTCTTGGACACAAATTGTGAAACTGTATTATTTGTGTTATATTTCTCTGTAAATCTTGTTTGCTAACATGCGGTCGGTCTTTGAAACAATTGCTATTGTAGTAACCTTGTCGGAAAAGGCGACTAACGGACTAAAGACTGCACATACATTCAACAGCATAGAGCGACGATAGGCTTACCACATGTTACGCTGAGCACATGTGCAGTCGCTATTTGGTGAAATGTTGACTATGGTAGAGGTCTGCTTTTGCTGTCCTCATTGCCTAGTCTCTGACTAACCCTTCGGGAATAATAGTCTTGATTATATGTATGTATGTAAAATTAGTAAAAAAAATAAAAAACCGTATTGTTTTTAATGAAACATGGACTACGGCAGTGGAAGGCTTTTGCGGTACTTATTGCCTAGTCTCTGACTAACCCTTCGGGGATAGCAGTCGTGATTATGTATGTACCAAGGCCGCTCGCGGTTTCACCCGCGTGATTCCCGTTCCCGTAGGAATATCGGAATATAAAGTATCTTATGTGTTAATCCTGGTTATAAACTATCTGTATGCTAAAATTCATCCAAATCCATCGAGTAATTTTTACGTGAAAGTAACAAACATCTATCCATACTTAACTTTCGCGTTTATAATATTAGTAGGATAGTAGCATTTAAAGAACTGTATATGTATGTAATGTGTATGGCGGGTGTGTAAATTGAGAAGATGTGCTTGCAGAGATGATGAAGAACCCTGAGGGTATCGAAATCCCCACTGTGTTCGTGAGCGAATTTGCCGGCCTGCAGCTCGCCGGCAAGTACACCTACGACAAGGGGTGAGTAAACACATTTATTTAACAGCTTTATAGATAGCGCGTTCGGTTTGCGATCTTGCCTGCTAAGAGACTTTCGCAATCGCGGGTCGCTGGATAGGTTTAGACTCCTCAAAACATTTTTATCGACAACCTTCTTAATTTAACGCATGAAACAATAATTCCTACATGAAAATATTTGTATTGATATTCCGCAGGTCACCCCCATCATACATTTCGCAGAAAAAAAACATTGCTCTAATCAAATTACTAGGTCTGAAACTTCAAAGCAGAATTGTTCTAATTTTAAATATCAATAAGATTGATTTTGCTTTGAAGTTCATTAAGAGACTTATGTCAGCTTTTGCGATCGCGCGGCACCCCCTTAAAACCAACCAACCCGCATTGGGCTGCGTGGTGGATTACAGCCCAACCACCCCACGTGCTGTTGTCCATCTGGGAAGGCCTGTGCCCAGCAGTGGGACGTTAATGGGTTGATCATCTTGATTTGATGATTTTAACATCATACAACCCATCCCCAAAAAAGGGGATCGCTCGGATCCGGCCAACTATCGACCCATCGCAGTAACTTCTGTGCTGTGCAAGGTGTTTGAGCGGATAATTAATTCCCAGCTTATTCACTATCTAGAGGATCACTCGCTGCTCCATGATCGCCAGTATGGGTTCAGACCAAAGCGATCGACGGGTGATCTTCTAGCGTACGTTTCTCACGCGTGGGGTGAAGCGATGGACAAGCATGGCGAATCCCTGGCAGTTAGCCTTGATATCGCCAAAGCTTTCGATAGAGTGTGGCAACATTCCCTTCTTTCCAAGTTGCCGACCTTCGGTATGCCGCCCCGTTTGTGCGCCTGGGTTGCAGACTTTCTAGAAGGGCGGAGGATTCGTGTCCTTCCGGGTAGTTCCTCGGCGTTCTACAAAATCAATGCCGGAGTGCCGCAGGGTTCTGTGCTCTCACCTACTCTATTTCTTCTGCATATTAATGACATGTTGTCCTTGGGCAATATTCATTGTTATGCGGATGACAGTACGGTGCATGAGCGGTACTTGGGACATCCTGCGGCAAAGCAAGCCGATATCATGGTGAAAAGGCAAGAACTGGTTGCCAAACTGAACCTGACTCTCGATCGTGTCTCTAAGTGGGGATCTAAAAACCTGGTCGAGTTTAATGCTAGCAAAGCCCAGGTCTGTGCATTCTCGTCCAAGGTAAGTCTTTTCCTTACTCCTCCGTTTTTTTCAGAACTCTCCGTTACCCATTTCGGTGAACCTCAGCATTCTTGGTATGGACATTGGCCAGGAACTGAATCCAAAATGCTACATCGAGAGTGATATTTTAACTGCCTCCTGGAGGTTGGGTATTCTCAATAAGGTGAGGCGGTTTTTCACTCCCGAGCAGCGCTGTTTGCTGTACAAGGCTCAGGTGCGATCGAGTATGGAGTATTATTCCTATCTATGGGACGGCTCCGCTTAATACCTCCTCGATGCACTTGATAGACTGCAAAGGCGAGCGGTACGCCTTATTGGAGATGCTGAGGTTACAGCCTCCCTTGAAGACCTCCAGCTGCGTAGAGACATTGCTTGTCTCAGTGTCTTCTACCGGAACTACTACGTAGTGTTCTGAAGAACTTTTTGATCTTATCCCGCCCTCTCCTTTTCTGTCCCGGACTACACGCGCTGGTCGTAGGAACCACCATCATACTGTACAGACTATCAGTACTCGTACCAAAAAATTTGGCAAGTCGTTCCTCTGTAAGACCATTCGGCTTTGGAATTCTTTGCCGGCGCATGTGTTTCCCAGCTCCTACAGTCCCGGGTCTTTTAAGCGGGGCGTGAAACGGCATTTATGCAGGCCGTCATGAATGGGTGCGCTCGTTATCGTGCTTATTCCACGGTGGGGAGCGCTCTCATTATTTTGGACTGCATCGGCTGCTTACCATCGTGCAGGATGCAGTCACTATGACGAGTCTTTATAAAAAAAAATTAAAAAATAGTAGCTTTTTTTATTTAACAACCTTGTAATGATTGCCTTCATCTCACCTACGGTAAGGGATGATAAAGCCGAAGGTGTTCCGTATGCTCAAACCGTCATTGTACAAACCAAGTTCCTCAGTAGTCGAATAATCCGGGTGAAGTGCGCTTCTGCCATCGGCCTTATCGTCACTTAACATCAGGTGAGATGAAGGCCGAGTGCTTACTCGTTTAAGAATAACTTTTTGTTCCGTTATTTTTATAATTATAAAACAAAAAGTTTGTAATGACGTTGCCGGCTCAGTTATTTGACACTCGGATCGATCAATTTAAAATCGGATACGAATCAAATTATTTAAAAAAAACATTTTTCTCTATTTGCAATCGGTCTTATTAGTTCCGTGTTTTAAACAGGGTGTTAGTGGAGCGACGAGTGCCGCGCATTCTTTTTGATCACCACTCAGACTCAAGAGTAGGTTTGGACGCAAAACGATAAAAATACAGGGTGTTTTGTAATTATACTTACCGCAAAGACTCGTGGCAGACGGTATCATAAATCACTTGTAACAGAGATGCGCACGCGCAAATTTAGAGGTTTGTTATAAAAATAATTGCTTGTGAGTTATCGACAAATATGTACAAATCACCTCATTATTAAAGTATTGATCATAACTAATAGTTATTATACTATGACAAATTTACACATTATGTATTTAACACGTTGATGGGCGGTACTGCTGCACTACTGGTTATAATGCAGTGACACCATAATTTTTCATACATTGCCTAGATGTGACACAAAGCCTTTGCGTTTTGTCACATCTCACACGTTCGCGCGTTGCTCGCTGCGCACTACTGAACACAGAGTATGAAAATACGACGCCAAAGGGCGTAGTGTGTGTGCTACGGCCAAATGTGCGTATACAAACTTTTTACGAATTAATGTTTGACCGTTACGTTGTGACGGTATAATGTAATGAAAGGTTCTGTGGTGACACTACAGAATGACGCTCCTTGTATTAGTATCGGAATGGAGACGCCGTTCGACGTACTGGGTTTTATACAAGTAAAAACTTTGCCGTCGACAGGCGTACTGTCACAACATTTTTTCCAGAGAAGACGGCGGTAGGCGAACCGCGCGTCAACGTGTCAAGGTAGTTAGCAATAATTAAACTGTAGGTTACCCTCTAGTTGAACGTTAAATGTTTTTATTATTGAAATTTTGCATTCACAATGCTATATAGATAACGGATAAAATGTTTACTAGAAAAAAATCAACTAGTCTCAGGAAGCTCGAGTGGGATTCGAACCCACGACCTTTGGATTGCAGCAGTAGGTTCGAATCCCACTCGAGCTTCCTGAGACTGGTTGATTTTTTCTAGTAAACATTTTTATCCATTAAATGTTTTGTATAAAAGACAAAGTCGCTAAAACGTCACAGTCATTTCAATTGATAATTTCTTTTGAGATAGAGGTGTTTATTATAAATTATATAACCAGTGTTCAGGGTAATATTCAACAACAAAATCGTGTTATTATTACATTTACATTTTAAATGACCCACTTAAAACTTATTGTTATCAATAAACATAGAATACATACAACGCAACGCGCATCGCATCACTACGTCTTCCATAAACAGTGTAAGTGCGAGAGAGCAAATGAAGTGCGCTGTCTCATTGCACGTTTTATTGCCCTGTCTGCCACGAGTCTTTGCGTTGACTATAGTATATAGACTATACTATAGTATATCCCGCTACTGGGCCATCCTACTAAGTGCAAAAAACAACTATGTGTATGGGCGCAACCAGAAAAAGCGAAAAAGAATCAGATGTTCCATAGGTCGAAAAGTATTTTTCCAAAAGAAGGCTAAATTCCGCAAAAGCGTAGTCCGGGACGTTTGAGACGTAAATGGTGGCACGATATCAAACAGTGGACTCGACTTGGCTATCGTCAGTCATATGTTTCTTCATAGGACCGCAAGAAATTTTATCAAATGACATTCAAACTTCATTATGAAGATGGCACCCAATGATGAGGATATAGTTTGAATTTTTTTACACTAAATTCTAATAATAATACATCCATACGTACATATAATCACGACTATTATCACAGAATAACTAATAGTACTACGTACAGAAGGTTCACTCTCTAACGACTTACACGCGAAATTGAAACTTATCGTGTGACCCGAGCGTTCATATTCCGCTAAGCAATGCTGACTCGATATCGATTTGACGTCATAACGTCACAGAGCGTAGGGTTTACGCGCGCGCGCAGGGATTACGAGTTAAGCGACTCGGCGCTCGGTGTTCGGTGCTATGGCTCGCGGCAACCTTGACTGCCATACGCCTAGGCGGCCTGACTGGGAGGCGCGTCAAACGAACCTACCTAAACTGCGGAGTGACACCCCCCCTGCTATTATCCCCGAAGGGTTAGTCGGAAACTAGGACGAAGACCGCAAAAGCAGTCCTCTGCTATAGTCCACTTTTCATCAATTAGCGACTGCACATGTGCTCAGCGTGACAGGTGGTGAGCCCATCGCCGCTCCATGCAGTTGGATGTATATGCAATTGTGCAGTCTTTAATTTGTTAGTCGCCTTTTATGACACCCAAGGGAAGAGAGGGGGTGGTAGTATTCTTACACCAGTATGCGACAAGGTAATAATAGTAATAATCGATAAATCTTTATTTCAGGAAACAAACAATGTTCAAGATGGTAAAGATACAAAGAGACTTATATAATAAATAACTTACACAATACACAAAGTAATTTCGCAATGCCGGGTCGCCTGACGGGTGACCATTAAAAACATCTCGAGCTCCTCCGTGCTTCGGAAGGCACGTTACGCCGTTGGTGCCGGTTCTTGTCGTAAGATGGCAGTCGTTAAAACCCACCAACCCGCATTGGGCCAGCGCGGTGGGTTATGGCCCAATATCCCCACGTGCTATTGTCCACGTGGGAGGCCTGTGCCCAGCAGTGGGACGTTTATATGCTGATGATGATGATGATACACAAAGTAATAGTGTCTCCTTCTCACCAGCTTCAACATAATAGTGAATGACGACATGCCGTTCAACATCAACACGCAGCTGCTGCTGCCCTTCGCCGTGGTGGTGGTGCTCTGCCTCGTCATCATACTCATATTTATGGTAACCTTTCGTAACATCACTATTTACATACTTACATTGACTATTATCCCCGAAGGGTTAGTCAGAGACTAGGCAATAAGGACCGCAGAAGCGCGGTGATCCCATCGCCGGTCTGTGCTGTTGGATGTATGTGCATCCCCTCTCCTTACTTCACTAAGTTTATATTTGTACTGGCACCTCGAGACCAACCGTTAGGTTGGTAGTATTTTTTAAGTATTCGGCCAAAGGGCACACGCGGGCGCGGGGCGGGCGCGGCGCGACGTACAAGCATACGCGCCGCGCCCGCGCGCCCACTAAGGACACTCAAATAAGATTTCATATGTTTGAGTAGGTACGTCGCGCCGCGCCCGCGTGTGCACTCTGGACGAGCACTTAGTGACGTTTTTGTTTGACGACCTCCGCGGTCGGGTGGTTAGTGCGCCGGGTCTGGCATCGAGCCATCTCTGAGATCCCGGGTTCAATTCCGTGTCGAGTCAATTTAGAGAAAAACTGTTTTTCTAACATGATTTCTGGTTTGAGAGTTTTTTTTTATATTTATGTATATTTATCCGTTATCTTACCATATTAACGAGTTTCAAAAGAATACTCATCTTTGTCTACATAATTGGTGTGAGCGTAAACAAATTTAATTGATTTAAATTAATTTAAGTGAGTTGCTTTACCACAAGACTTTCATATTATTTCCATATTTTTACAAATAAACACGGTTCGCGGCATAAATCAGCGTTCCCTTATTTTTTCTCTCAAACGATACGTCTGTGCAGATAGTAAAGTGCATAAAGGACCGTCGCCGCGCGCGGCGCCACCGCCTGCCCAGCCGCTCGCTGCGGAAGATCCCCACGTGCAAGTTCAGCAAGGGCGACCCCTACGACACGTGCGCCATCTGCCTCGACGACTACCAGGAGGGCGAGCGGCTGCGCGTGCTGCCCTGCGCGCACGGTAAGCTACCCCACTACCCGGAACATTTATAGTACCCTGGTACCAAATAGTGTGGCGATGACTTTCCGAAAATCGAATTTTACTGCAAGCGATTTTTGCATTGGCGTAATTTCCCAATTTTTTACTTTCTGTGCGTTTTTTATCCCGAAGGGTAAATTTCTGAATATTTTTTAAAAATATTTCAGTGATCACATAAGCGAATGAGTAAATTACGTGAAACGAAAAGAAAATAAAAAATTGGGGAAATATGCGAATGCAAAAATCGCTCGCAGTAAAATTCGATTTAAAACTATCAGAAAAAGATTAGATTGGGAAATAATGCGAAAAGAAAAAAGCTTTTAAAAAATCAACCTATGAAAAAAATATATACTTATCAGGAAACGATTCGATTGGGAAATTATGCGAATGCAAAAATCGCTTGCAGTAAAAGTCGATATTCGGAAAGTCATCGCCACACTCTTAAGAGAGCACTTAAATAAAATCAAGTATTTAAAGTACCCAGATGACTTGGTTGGGTGGGTTGTGAAAAAGAATCCAGTTGGTTCTCCGGCTTCAAATAATGCTCTTGTAAATTACAATAATAAACATTTTTTCTGGATTGTAATTTGTAAATAGTTATTTGTTATACAAGAGTGCAAACTTGCTTTTTAACCGCGTGCTCAATTTTGATGACCGAGCAAGCGAAGGATTCTAAAATTGAATCACGAGCGCAGCGAGTGATTCAAAAATTAGAATCCTGAGCGTTACCGAGGGAATCAAAAGAGCACGAGGTGAAAAATCTTTGCACTCGAGTGCAACACATAACTTTTCATCCCACCTCAACGAGGAAATTACCAACCAAATAAAAAAAGTAGGTACACCAAAAAGGTTCCGAGTCTGAGTTTTTAACAATTTAAAAAGGTCGTATGATAAATCGGCACCATGGAGGAAGAAGAAAATAGATTTAATGATGTTTTGAATACACATACTAAGTGCACACGATGTTATAAATTCAATTTACTTTGTCCTCTAGCGGGTAAAAACGGATTTTGCACTCAGATATCGAAGAGTAAAAATACTCTTTCCGAGATGGGGGGATGAAAAAAATATTTTACAAAAGTTAATTATATACTTAGTAAAAATAATATTGTAAAAGTTTTTATCGATAAAAAATATTATATAGCTTTTTATCGAATATTTACCTTTGCCTACGAATATAAACGGATGCGGACAATTTTATGTATTAATGTTGCTATGGGCCATTATTGTCAGAATCAATGCATCCGTACACCCCAACCATATTCCACCATTCTGCCGTACAAAAAGCAGCCGTATCCCCCCGCTACACCGTACACTTTGGTGCAGCGTACCACGCGGCGTGCGTGGACCCGTGGCTGACGCAGAACCGGCGCGTGTGCCCCGTGTGCAAGCGCCGCGTGCTGGCGGCCGGCGAGCGCGACGCCAGGCCGAGGGACTCGGACTCCGACGACACAGAGCCGCTGCTCGACGCCGAGCCCACCACGCAGGTAGGGATCAACAATTGGCTACTTGACAGTTTTCGAAAAAGTATTTAAAAACTTACAAACGCTTATTTTATACCCCCGTACAATATTTTTCTTTCTCGAAAAAGCTTTATTTAACAGAAAAAAACATATTTTTCCTTTTTTTATTTCAAATTTTGTGCGAAAACGGTTGGTCACGTGACATTTTGCTCTGTGACGTCACATTTCAATAAATATAGAAACTTTACTTGAAACGTGACAGATAGTTTTTGTATATTTTGTGAAATGTGACGTCACATGAAGCTCAATCATGACCATGCGTGTTTCGGGTCTTGTAATCCACAGATAGAAAATCGCAAATTTATTTTGTAAAAATAAAATATTTACAAATTATCCTAATAAATAAAAACTATTGGATAATTATCGTGAAATCATAATCTACCATTTCCGACATATTTCATATTTTATTGTTACAACTGTCAAATAACCAATTTGACGACCTCCTTGGTCGAGTGGTTTGTACACCGGTTTTCATGGTGTCGCCATCTCTGAGGTCCCGGGTTCGATTCCCGGTCGGGTCAATTTAGAAATTATTGTTTTTCTAAATTGTCTCGGGTCTGGGTGTTTTCTTTGTATAATAAGTACGTATTTAAGTATTTTAAGTATGTTTATCCGTTGTCTAGTAACCATTTAACGAGTTTCTTTGAAGCTTCTCTTGGGCTAGATAATTGGTGTGAGTGTAGGAAGTTTTAATTTTTAATAATTTTTAATACCAACTAGATAACGCGTCACGTACAAAATCAAAGCTCAATTATGTCCACGTGAATAAATACTTTTTCAAGGCTATAAATTACTCCTGTCGCTTAAAAATTAAAAGACGTCAATAACATTTAGTGGTAAAATCAACCTTAAGAGGGAACAAATACAGTAGGTACTTTTTTCTGTTATGCCTTGCGAAAAAATAAGAGCTCACTTCTCAAGTGCGCTCTTATTTACCGTGACACATTTTTAGCGCCGACCTGACATCTAGTTGTATTGTTGATCGAAGGAATAACCCGAAAAATATGGTATCTTTATATTGCGGTATGACGTCATACGTACCGTAATTTTGAGTTTGTAATTAATAAAGGTATATATCGGTATGAAAGAGACGGCTAACAACCATTTCAAGCATAAACGACTAATATCATGCTTTTTCTTTGTACGAGTCATCCATGCATTTATTATAATTTAGCACAATATGAAACTGCAAGCAAGCATTTTTGCCACTGCAACGAAATATTTCGTAAGCAGGGCAAACATGAATAAGTGCAATAAACGCGGTCGATTTATCGTTTTTATCACAGCATTTCCCGACATTATTTAGCATCTCCTAGCACAGCATCAGCAAAGCATTACTGTAAGGGATATTACCCCTACATTCTTATCAATTTGCATTAGTTTGCTTTTTTCTCGTTATCAAGACCCCTCAACCCGCGCCCCGCACCTGTCAATGCAACGTTTTTCGGTACCGATATCGCATAAAGGTTAAATAACGTTATAGCTTTACCTCTATTTTATTAAGGTACACTTATTTTATACCGGTAACGTAACCTTCTACTCTACCGCTTTCAGTCACTGACACAGAACCGGCCTAACAACACAACTTACTGATAAGAGAAGATCCACGGTCCCGAAGAATAACGTCACATCTGCGATGTGTATCGCAGATATGACTTTATTCATAACGAATTAGTTTGGCGCCCTAACAACAATGTAAATAGCATTGTTGTGTTCCGACAGTTAAAAGACAAGATAGCCAATTCTTCATTGGTTGAGGATTCCGATTGAAGCGCTTCCACCTACGGCCTTATCGTCACATACTATCAAGTAATATGAATAGTGTTTACTCGTAAATAAATTATATAAAAAAGCACGTAACAGTTTTCCAAGAAAATGGGCTTTATTTAATTTTATCTAAGGATGAATTCCATAACATTCAGCAAGAGTAAAGACATTTGTATTGCGTTGTACTGAATAAATGATTGTATTGTATCTTATCTGATTTGTGGTGCACGCAGGGCGGCACGTTTGCAGAGCAGCGCGAGAATCCCTTCACGCGCGCCTCGCGACTCATGGCACGCCTGCGCCGCTCGAGACGCAGCGACGAGGTACCAAACTAACCGATATAGTAACAGTACTTGTATGGTCAATGTTAAATATTCTCTTAATTTTATATGTTTATTTTGGTTTATCAGGAAACATCCCCTACGGATGAAAATGAACAGGCCACCGAAGGAAATGTAGAGTAAGTTTTTTCGTAGTTTATAAAGTTTTAACGTTAGGTGTATATGGAGTGAATTGGCTACTTGACAGTTCTCGGAAAAGTATTTAAAAAATTACAAACGCTCTTACCATATTTTTCTTCACTAATTGCAAATTTCGCGCGAAAACGGTTGGTTCACGTGACATTTTGCCCTGTGACGTCACACTTCAATAAACAAACAAAGGAGAACCGGCACTTTCCATAGAAAAAATGCTTCATTTGTGTACAATACAATTTGGTCATAAAGTAAAGCTAATATTAATTGCTACCTAAACCAAGTTTTGTCTTATTTTTATCGAATCGCGGATAAGAGTTATTTAATTATTAATATTTTTTAATATGGATACACTAAGTCTTCAAAAAACAGACATGTTACCTTAAAAAAGT
Organism: Scoparia ambigualis; assembly: GCA_963921215.1. NCBI lineage: Eukaryota > Metazoa > Arthropoda > Insecta > Lepidoptera > Crambidae > Scoparia > Scoparia ambigualis. The sequence continues at coordinate 5,965,311 of OY992503.1, forward strand.
CTAACGTGGCTGAATAAACCATAATTCTTTTGCTTTTAAAAATGAGAAATGTCAAAGATGCCGTCATGTTATGTTTGATTTGACAGCTAGCGGCTGTCATTTGTTGACAGATATTGCCAGATAGATAATGATTAACAGATTAAAAAATTAAAAAAGTATACAACTTAAGCATAAAACGCCGGTTTTTGAATCTTGAAACCTGACAGATAGTTTTGTTTATTTTGTGAAATGTGACGTCACACGAAGCTCAATCACGGCCGCCCGTGTATCAGGGTCTTGTAATCCACAGGAAAAAAAATCGCAATTTATTTTGTATAAATAAAATATGTACAAATTATCTTAATAAAAAAAACTATTTGATAATTATTGTTAAATTATAAACTACCATATCCGACATATTTCATATGTTATTGTAACAACTGTCAAATGATTAATGTTTTATATTTAAGCGTTTTATTAACGCTTAAATTTACATAAGTAGAATTTTAAACACTGAAATCGTCGTCTTTTTTCAGTGTTTAAAATTTTAACTGTCAAATGGCCAATGAGCTTGGGAAAAGTATTTTTATTTGTTTATTATTTAAATATTTACATTTTAACTTAAAATATGACATTAAAAAAAATTCTGTAGCCCTTTAAAATACTTCACAATAATTTTTTAAAGATTTATAAAAATGACCACGCGCTGTTGTTTTTGTGACAATCTAAATACGCGCGAAACCCGCGGCGTGACGTCATCGGATTCCATTCACTCGCAAGGGTGGCGCGATTCGCGCGTCTTCGTTTTATTAATATGTCTGCTCTGAACCAGTGCAGTTGTGCCACAGATTACTTAATTGTGCAAATAGTTAAGTAATGTAATCAGACTATGTACTATCATATACGAGGACGTCACGTCACGTCAGTCGAGTGCCAGCGAACTAAGCTAGGTGTTTTATGCAATTATTTATGTGTAAATACTTCTCGTATCGAAGTGAAATAAAAACTATTGGTTTTAGAATAACGACTTCTATAATGGTTTATAGTAAAAATGAACTTTTTTTTCATTTTTCCCAAGTCCATTATCTGTTCCCTATTGAACTATTGTGAATGTGTGATAACGTAGTACGTACTCGGGGGCTAGGGTGCCGTCGTCCGACACGTCCCCGCTGCTGGCGCCGGCGTCGGCCGCCGCCGTGTCGGAGCGCCGCCCGCGCCGCGCCCGCCGCGCACGCGCCGCGCCCGCGCCCGCGCAGCCCTCCATCAACACACAGCGCGGCGAGATCGGTGAGTGCCTACACATTCACAGCTCGCACCGAGGCGCGACGCGTCACCAGGAGTGCGTTCCGTCGCTCTGGGTGTAGTTGTTTGGTTCAAGTTTAACTCGTTTGAGTTGCAACTGAGCCACGGAACGATCGAGTTGTTTTTATAACCTCTTCTGAAGTATTCCTGTCCAAAACGAGAGAAAACTCTTCTTTTGTCTACATTATTTCCACTTTTATACAATATAAGTATAAACCTAATTATTGAAAAGTAAAACAATACGAAACAAACAGGCCGAATTTTTCGAGACGTTTTGACTTAAATTGCAAAATTTGACGACACTTTAACAATGATATAAACGTCAAATAGCTGTCAGAGTGAAAAACAACCATCCGATTTGATGATTGTTTGGTTGCTGCGCTCTGAGCCACAGAACGGATGAAACTACGCTCTGACAGCCGTCAGAGTAAAATTTCACCAAGCCACGGAACGGGTAGAGCGCGCGCCGGAGTGCCCTCGAGTTAGGGTAGCCAGATCGGGAAACTAAATTATCTGGAAAAATTTTCAAAATGTCTGGATTTTGGGGTTATTATCTGGAGAAATAAATAATAAAAATCAAAATTTTACTTTTTATTTTTAAAATCAACAATTTTGACATAATTACCAAACCTTAATTAACAGTTTTGAGATCAATCAAACTCGTGCTTCATTATTTATTCTATTAAGTTTTTACGTTGCCACAAGTATTTTGTGTATGATTTTACTGCCTCTACCAATTTCGAGCCCTGAGGTGTTTTGAAGTAAGATTTAAAATTTAAACAAATTACATCGAAATTCAGCCTAATTATTAGTTCCGCTTTAGAGAGGCGCGGGGTGGCTGGCTTGTCCGCCGGCCGCCGCCATTCTTATAACTTGTGCGTAAATCTTTACGAAAACTATTTGTCTGGAGATTTTGTATTTTGTCTGGAGTCTGGACATCATATAAAATATCTTGAGAATCCAGACAAATCCAGACCATCTGGCAACCCTAGCTCGAGTGCACTCGAGTGAAGCCACGGAACGCAGCCTTGTAGTGGCCAGTTGATTCGCGCTACGCAACGCTACACAAAGTTTCGACCGAAACGAAAAGTGCACCTTATCGTGTAGCAGTAACGTTCTTTACTGTATTTCAACCTCAAAAATGCACGCAGCGTCGCGTCGCGTCGTGTCTCAGTGTGAGCTTACTCTTGGATGCACTCGAGCGCCTAGTGGCGTGCGACGGTGATAGGTGAAGATACCTAGATTAAAATGAAATACTTTTTAATACGGATAACCTAGCGCTTCACCCGTTGAGCGATCGACACGTACAAAGTGAAAAAAGACCCCGTAACGCTGCATTTAATTTTTATTAATTTTATTTGGGTTAGTCTTCAGGAATAACCTAATTACGTAATTCCTGTTTGATTTATCTATAAGTGTTATGTATCAATGTGATCTGCATGAAATTTCCTATCAAAATATCATAAACTCAGTACAAAAAAACTTACATGAGAGTGCTGATGATGATTGAAATAAGATGAATGTTATTCATCGCATCGTACCTACACTTTCACACATCAATACACATATTGCCCATACACTTTCACTCAAAACAACACTAACACCACAAAGTACACTTATTCAAGTTTTTACATTTCAAATTTTAGGCTTTGAAGTCACGTATGGACTTAGTTATTCACAATAATATTCACCGCAGGCAAATAGCTAACGGCAGCCAGCGCCGATCTGAGGCCGCGATTTCTTGTTGTTTCGTAGTTTTCATTTGTCACAGCATTACATTAGTATTTGGTAATGAAATGTGATTTAATCAATAACTGTGTATGTAATCGACACACTTTTAATTATATTTCACAACATAATTTACTGACGAAAATACATACCTACTCACACTCTTACGAAAAAATCACACTTCAAAAGTTCATGGCTTTTTTCACAAAGATAAACACTGATTCTACAATAACTATTATTTTAACACAATCTACACTCTTTTCCCAGTAATTATATATGTACATACTTTATATTAGATTACTCGCCGTTTTCTTCGAGAATTCATTTTGAACAACACACACCAACTACAAAATGAATGACGCGACGCAACAAATGACAAACGAAAACGTTCAACTTTTTTCTTGAATTTTTCTGACTTCCGTTTCGAGCCGTTGTCTTATGGTTCCTAAATAAAAGTTACTCCATACAAACCAAAGAATATTTTAAGCTAAACGGAAACACAGCTAGTGCCAATCGGACCGCTAAAATTTGAACGCCAGTGGCGCGCTGTGCTACATTAACATGAGGTGTTGACAAAGCGCGCGAGATATCGCGTTTGTAGTAACACACGGTGTCAACAAAACGCTCAACGGGTTAATTATTACATAATATTATAATCCTGTCGTTTCGAACCCTTTTCAGAACCCGTGGTCATTTGGTCCTACGCAAAACGAACTAATCCTTTAAAATTGTTTTATTTTTTCAATGTATATTGTTTATTTTAACTTTAGAACCCAAATATCCTTGTTCGAAGATCTGGTAGGCTTTTCTTGAAACAGAATTGCATTAATCAATTTCCATTCACAAATCTAAAAAATGTCAAATGGCATTTTTACAAGCGACAATAGCGCCACATTGGAATTAAATTGCGTGGAAATTGATTGAACAAATTATTATCGAGATGGCGTTCCGGAATTATCTTTACTTATCCCAATATCGATACATATTAATCGCATTGGAATTGTATTAAGATTGAGTTTGCGTTCGAGAGTAACCCCCCTGGTCCGACCATCGTTTGAGGCAATTGCTTCTGAGAACAGATCGATAGCTGTGATACAACTTTGAATATGAAAACCTATTTTTAAAACGCTTACCTTGGGCACCATCTTTTTAACTTATTCTCATAGTTTAAGGTTCAAAAAGTTTACAAATTCAACATGCTGCGTCTGTACTGTAAAAGGATACATTGTAGAGTATCTATAAGGTTCGTATAATTGCAGGTGTGGCGGCCCTGCCAGCGCCCACTGGGCAGGAGCCGGCCGCCCCCCACCACGTGGAGTTATGAACGCCCCCGCCCCACGCGCTGACATGTCCAGTGCCGGTAGTCAGTATGCCACTGGGTAAGGTTACGGATGACAGTTGGCCGTAAATTGTAAGTGCTTCGAAGAGTTGACACTAAGGTCAGAGAATGCGATCGAGTGTGAAACTTCGCGCAGCCGACGATATCAACTTGACGGATCGGCAAAATCGCCTTCGACGTACACTCGGAGAGATGTTACTGTAAATTTGTAATATTTGATTGTTTTAATAGTTTTAAAGACCTGTTTGGTTCCGATTGTCGCGACATCGCTGTTAACTGTTCCCGTGATTGTATTTTACGAATTGAATAGATGGAAGCATTCTGAACGGTCATAAGAATTCACATTTAAGTAAAATCAGTCTTTATGTCTGACTTTTAAGTCTGTTTTCGCTTGAATCAAATATGTTGACAGTGTTGGCCGAAAAATATACATTATTCACATAACAGTGAGGTTTCCTTTGCTTAAATGACACACTTAAGTTGTTGCAATCGGTTTTGTCCTGACTGTGGAGAAGAGATACAACAAACTTTATTTAGCCACTGGCAAATACACAGTTTTAATTTTGCTCAGTACGAATAAAATATTATCACAGACATCGGAACTTAACTGTGTTCATTAAAAGCAGTTGTTTAATAATTTTTTGTCTGATTGTATCAATTTGCATATTTTTTTATGATAACATAAATCCGTTATAAAAACGGATTTCGTTGAAGTGTTATTTATGATGAACTCTATAAAATTACAAGTTACAATATCGGCGAAAGAAATTAAGAATCTGAATTGTATTATTATGTTAAACGATGCGGGAATTTTCAGTTAAGAAAAATAGTTTTCTTTGATGTACACTAAAATTATTCTTAGACAAAATGTAAACGTTCCAGATATTCATTGAAGTTTTGAATTATGCAGGATCGGGTTTGTTCGTTCATAAGGTGCAATATGTAATGTGATTGAGTGAATGGTAAATTGGCAGCCATATTTATTTATTATTAATAGGGTGGAAGTCTTTCGGCAAATCTAACCTTTTTAAAATACAAATACTAATATATTATTATAATAGATATAATTTAGAAAACATTCGATTTTATTGTGTAATATAATTTACGTTGCAACTAACATTGTATAAAACCGACTGGAAGGTACAACGAAAATTACAGTCACCAAAAACTTGTTTGACGCAAACTCTTTAGTATAGTTATTTGCTTTGGACATAATGTTATTGTATCATGTTGTGAAAGATTGTTATTGGCTAAGTGTATGATACGATGGGCTCACCTGTCACGCTGAGCACCGTGAACCGTGTAGAAACGTGGATTATGGTAGTGGACTGCTTCTGCGGCCTACATTGCCTAGTCTATGGCTTGCCCTCTGGGGATAATAATTGTAAATCTATGTATGTCTGTATAATAAGAATTATAAGCATGTTTGTCACAACAACCTTAGTAAAATGCCTCATATAAAAATATGACTTACAGCTCAGTATTCCAAAAGATATGCCTAGGATCAATGATATTAGAGTAAAAAGAGGTAGATGCGTTACTGCGTCTAAAACTGTCAACATAAATGTATGCTAATTGGCTTACCTTAGGCGTAGTCTCACAAAAGCGTTAGCAGTGTTGATATGTTGACAGTGTCAGTTTGCGTGTATTTGTTTCCGAAAATTAATTATAAATATGCTGTCCTGTGTTATGCGAACTACACAAGTAAGGCTTCTAAAAGTCATGGGATTGTATATCATGCGTGGCATGACGTGAGTTTAAATTTTAATTGATTTAAGTTCATATTTATCAAATACAAAATATCAGAATAAATTGTCATAAAAATAAAGAGGGCGACCACAAATTGACTTGTAATTCCCAAAGACACAGCGCTACATGTATCTGTCTTGTTTACGCTCTTACTAGTTGTCATGCTATCTTGCTCACACTTTAGAATACGGTCAAGTTAAATCGGCACATGCGGCCATATAAGATCATCGACTAGATGACAAGTTACTTCGACCGTATAACATCGCAATATTTAGCTCAGATTTTAGTAAGTACGACGCTTCGGTCCATTATTGAAATCACATTAGTACTGGCATAACCTATCTACCTCTTTTTATTATAATATCATTGCCTAGGATACTATGCCCAAACTTTCCCATATTCTGATAGTTGGCATTCTGTTGAAAATTTTAACAAACTGTATGGGTATGGTAAAATGGGGTGTTAATAGTTAGCGTCAAACCTCGATTTATGTTAACGTACTTCTTACAACATACTTAGAAACTAGATACACAATCCCATGCTAAATCGTAGCGGAGGAGTGGCGTTGACATTACAACTGACGTAAGTATAGGTGTTTTAGAAAAGACGAAGAAGAAAAAGCAATTTTCGGAGGAACTCTTAGTCATTTTGACACTTATGCGTACCTGAGCAATTCGCATGGTAACATATAGACCGAACTCAACATTTTTATTTAAGAAATATCAACTTTAAAGATGAAAGTTTACAGCTTACTTTAAACATATGAAGTTAGGTCTAGAATGGGTGCGTATCATTTCATATAATAAAACATGTTAACTAATTTCAAAGGACAACGTTCATTGGATATAATTTTTACTTGATCTAAATACACTTCCTCTATCAACATTACGTATATTTGTCAAAGCTATATTGGTATAATAATCATATTCTATAACTTCATTTGATATAATTTTTACTTAAAAGTAAAATTAGCATTTTAACCCCAAATTTATTTCAAAATTGTCTTAAATAGTTAACACGTTGTGTTTTTGGTAAGGTTGTGCTACAAAAGTCAGTAACAGAAACGAATCGCGGCAAAACCGGGTTGGTATTAGTATTAGGCATCTCGAATTAGGAATTGATAAGGGTTGATTTTTATAGGGGTTGGTTACCCCTTTCAGTCGACACCCCCCACCCTGCGGATTTGCGTGTTTTTTTACACGTGTTTGAAGTTACGGTAATTACTTTTAGGTTGTTTTAACCCTTATTTTATATTTATTTATTATTATTTTCATAAATATAATGTAAAAACAATAAACAAAAACAAAATAAGTATTTGTATGATCATGAAACGGAACTCATTTTTCCGCCATCTTTTAATGTTGGACAGACATCGCATCCGTCTGTACCTAAGAACAATATAATAACTAATGTAAGTATGTAGGGTCAAGGTGAGGTTAGAAATATAAAGCAGGGTAGAGTACTCACTTAGCCGTGTAACTGTATCTGTATCTGATAATGTATCAACCTACAAGTGGGTGCGGCTCGTCCACAGTCATAGCGTATCCAGCTAGGAGCACCCGGATCCGCAGTGCTCGGAACGATATCGCACCGACAACATTTTTGTTTCCATTTTCTCTGTTATGAAGCAAGACAATACGGTGATCATTTTGTTTTAGCAGTTTTCTTCTGACGTACCCATAGCTTGGCCAATAGTTTCCGAAGCATCCGTTTTAAGATTTTGTTTATAATAATTGCTTTTTTTAGGGTCCCATAAAATCGGTGCATTTTGGTAAAGCTCGATTAAATTTAAAACTTTTATATCTGTCCACTCCATGATGAGTTGGTACCTTTAAGAAGCTTGCGCCGACGTACTCACTACATAAGCAGCCACGCGCATACTGCGAGCCGCCTCTGTGTTCGCAGCGATACCGCCGCTCGGCGGAGCGCTGCGAGTTCTCTGCGCTCCACACGCGAGCGGCTCGCAACAGGCTCGCGCTTACGTACTCACTTGTTACAGTATCAGATACGTTACATGCTACACGGCTAGGTGAGTACCCTGCTTAACTTTTAACAGACAACAGAAGGGACTCTTTTGTGAACAAAATGTTTTATACCATTAGTTTATTATATCAAATGAAATTATTGAATTAAAATTATATTAAATGTTTATAATATTAAGGGTGGATTCGACCAAACTGGAATAAGATTTACTCCGAGATTAGTCTATACAAATTCGGCGTTTAATCTAGGTATAAGACCTTATTCCAGTTTGGGCGAATCCACCTTAAGTCAGTTGTTATATCAAATGAAATTATATTACCTGAACGTTAGACCATAAGTATTTATATCAAACATTACACACGCGTCTAGAATGCCACCACTGGTACGCTCTATGCGCGGCCGCTTTGTGAGTGTTGATTGCGCATCTCCTTTTTTTTAAGTGACCGAAGTAAGCGCACGATGTTTTATCTCATTCGTAAGGTGTTAGGTGATTCGATGTAGTTTTCAGTCGTTGGAGCAATGACGTCTTTATAAGTTGCTTTATCACAATTTATACTCTCAAAGGTATTAGTTAGATAAAAAGTTCTAGTGTAGGTGTACTATAATATATTTTTAAAGGCTTTAAACTTATAAAACTAATCAATAAAATCATAAGTCTCGAAAATTTAATTTGCAGCTAACAATGTTTTGGTTCAAGTGGGGTTACGATAGGAACGTAGTATGGCTTGCAACAACTGGAATGATAGGTAATGAATGAGTATGTTGACCACTAGCTTAATTGCTGAGCCAATAATATTTAAAATATAATGTTTGCATAAGCAAACTGTACATATCTTCAGCGTCGTAAAATCTCGAAACCTATACCCGATACACAATTCTAACTTTCTTTTGTGATACAGATATGGTACAGACCAGCAGATCAACTTACCACAAAATGTCTAATTTCTGAATAATTTTTAACTTTATTGTTTAGTTCATAAGGATCAGTATCGATTGGAGAAATTTGACAGTTATGAATAAGTTGATTGCAGGCGTGTGTACTTAAGGGCCCCACACACGATCAGTTCGCCGGCAGCTTTATCAGCCTGTCAGTTAGTACTAGCCGCCGCCGCCGCCGCCGTGCATTGTAGTGCAGTTAGTACTGACAAGCCGATATCTGCTGGCGAACTGATCGTGTGTGGGGGGGGGCCTTAAGAGCACAATTGAAATATCTAAAGATTTCAATGTAAGTATACCATGGTAAAATATGCTGTAATGGATAAACTAAATACCTATTACTGTTTGTTTTTGTAGAAATCTGTGTTCGTTTAGAAATGTTGACTCTTAAAATGTGGTATAGGTACTGTAACAACCGTTAAGTTTCAGGCAAACCTATGAGATTTGTTAGACGACTTTCCCGAACTCATTATTTCTTCGTAGTAAATTTTCCGTTCGCACATTTCCCCGATCGGTAAAATCCACATTTACCATAATTTATTTTTCGTTATTTTAGTCAGTAGTATATTTTCCGTTCGCATTTTTCCCCGATCGGTAAAATCCATACACAGAATAATTAAATTTTCGTTGTTTTTTCGATTCGCATTATTTTCTTACACGTAGTTTAGACCTTTCGTATACTTTTCACTTTGCTTTATTTCGTGATAGTTATTTTTCCTACTAGTAACGTTTTTATTGGATATGTGACTAACAAACCCAAACCAACGTGTATTAACAATAAAGAAGATTAATGAAAAATATTGGTAAGTACCTACTACTTGGTCCTTGGTTCAAAATAGAAAAAGAGGTAAAAAATCCAGTGTGTAAATATGCTCCAATGAAAATAATAGTTAAGATAAACTTCCCGAGTGTGTAAATATACTGCATTGTAAAAAGAAGATAAAAAAATATGCTCTTGGAAAAAAAATAAAGCGTTAAAATAAAGAATCCGAAAACTATAATACTGTAAAAAGAACTTTCGGGGAAATATGCGAGCGGAAAATTTACTACGAAGAAATAATGAGTTCGGGAAAGTCGTCTAACAAATCACCTATGAAACTATTGAACTGAAAAACTACATTTAAATCTCAAATAAGTACGTCCGATCATGCCGCGTGCATAATATTATGTACTGAAACACAGCAACTCAAATACAACAATAATATTATGATAATAACGCCTTAAATCGTTATACTGATGTTATACTTTAAAAAAAGTTGTGTTATACTGATAAATGGCGAACAGGTTATTAGTTTAAGTTGATTACAGTTCATTTTGTTTGACCGTTATTGTTGTATCAATAAAGGCCTGCGCAGGCGAGGGAAAGTCCTTGGCGTTATTTGTCCGTCACAATTAGATTATTTAACATTGGGCGCAGACTTTTAGTTTGTCGTGTGCGTTACGCGATATTGTTTTATATGATCTATTTTCTTGAACAAAATATAGGCAGAATACAAGCCATCATCTGCGCAGGCCCTTGTCTGTCACGAAGATTCCTAGAGGTTACTAATAATAATTGAATTTCTATTATGTTTGTTACGACAGGTTACCGCATATATAGACAGAAACATTTTTTGCCATACATTGAACTTTGTTGCTCAGGAGAAGTAGTTCTAGGTGTTCAGGCGTCCGCTAATGCGGGGAAAAACTCGCATATCCGTTCCGAAAAATAGTTTAAGTAGCGCTACCTACGCTCTAAAAAGAGTTAAGACTAATAAAAATGACATTAGGGCTCCTACATACGAGCAGCAGTTTGCTGTCGACGTATGTAACTACAGTTGATGTTAGGAGCCGACAGCTAGCCGCCGACTCCTAACGTCGACTGTAGTTTACATACGTTGACAGCAAACTGCTGCTCGTGTGTTAGAGCCCTTAGACACCTCTCCTTGAGAATAGATGATATCGCTTGAGATTTGATGCGAAGAATATAATTTGTTCTACATACTCTGTCCATAATATAGGTGACATCAAGTTCAGGACAAAATTGAACTTAATTTCGAGAGGTAAACGTTCTTTGCTTGTAATCGATTCATCATTTTTTTCTCGGTAAGATGTATAGTTTTAATACAACGTGCCTATATTGAATTTCCATAAATCTAGGGTTACATTTTTGACCGAAAATAATTTAAAGGATAATATGTATTCTAAAATGAGAAATGCATATTCTGAGAGTTTTTTCTATTTTGATTGATTTGCACTGCATTAAAATCCATACATATATTTTTTTTATCATTATGTGGCTTTGTAGTCTCGTTAATAACCTAGTTATGGTAATTCAATATAATGGTCGCATATGTGTATAAATGTTAAATCAGCTGTGTATATAATATAATTTTAAGTCCGTATTTTTAAGTAAGTCTTCGTATATTGGTATTGCCATAGATAACAGAACTTCTTTAATTTTAATGATGATAACTTTTTGTTAAAATAACTATGTGATATTCTCTTGTTTTCGAGTCGAACCTCTTGGATAAAAGGTAAAATACACATATTGACTCGTAAGATGTTCATTGCTCCGTTTCATGGAAATAATATACCGTTTCTATAAGGAATCCATCACCTGCTCAATATGTGTAATTTATCTAAATTATGAACTTTTTAACGAGTGACGTCCAAATGATCTCGGCTCAGGCCTTACTGGAGGTCAGTTTAGAATAAAAACCAAAGAAATTAAATCGTTTTGACGCGACACCTTGCGTTTTATTGTTCTTTAAAGTTATAAGGCCGATTACAAAATCGTCACGCTTGCAAGAACCTCTAGTACGTGGGTGCTGATTCTATTTCAAAATTATTTGCATAGACGAGACGCGAGATTTCAGAGATTATCTATCAAGTAATAGACTGGGCGGGAAGTCACACATGCATGCAAGACTATCCCGGGTTCGATAATCAGCAGCTGTACATCATAATACTAGGTTGGTTATTCTCAGGGCTTGTAAGATATGTGCTTTCATGTTGTAATATTTAACAGGCAGTGGGATAAATATTCCCACCTTATTCTAAACTTTATGTAATTGAGATAGGGTTGAAAACCAATTAAATATTTAAAGAGTTAGTTAATTTTAAGAGACTCCTCATGGGTGCCGGTTCCCAAAGAAGGAAATAGGTCATAAAAATAAAGGGCGCCTAACGGACTACATGTGCAGTTCTTATTTGGTGAAACATGGACTGTGGCAGTGCACTGCTTTTGCGGTCCTCGACACCGACTAACCCTTTACGGACATAGCCATGTAAAAATATATGAACATCAGAACCACGGAAACATGACAAAAATTTGCGTGTTAAATAGTGTAATTAGTTAATACTGCACCAGTACTTCTTGGTACCTTTATTAAAATTGTTAGTACCTTTGTATATTTTGACTTTTTCTTATTTTCAAATGGTCCGCCAACCTGATGTCAGCTCCGCGGAACCACTGCCGATTTTACAAACGCTAAGTTTTTTTTTCCTTGATTGATAAAGACTTCAATTAACAATCTTTAATACTCTTTATTTTATTTATTTTGGTGTTATTAATAAGTTTTTAAATGCAACCATTTTAACTTTCTAAACATATTTCATGTTAACGCCTGTTAATTTAGCTTGAGCGATAAATCCATGTATAAAAGTCCATAGGTACACATTACCGAGCCGGCTGCCGAGCTCACAGCCTTCTGGTAATAACGCACCACGGTACTGTGGTGCGCGGCCACTGCAGCCCGTGATCGCGCGCGAGACCAAGGGCATCGCGTGATTGCACCCTGAAGTTCTTATGCACCTATGCCCTGTTATTTTCACTAGTACCCTTCAAACCGGAACGCACAAATGCTGCTTGGCGGCCGAATAGGGCGGTTGACTTCCAGTCAGATTCTTGGCAGAATCCAACCAGCGTGCACTTTATTGTCAGTAAAATGTTGGTCTGTACTTTTAATTCCGTGTACCTACGCCTGGCTTCCTCACCATGGAATTCTGTTAAATTCAAGAGTTCCAAAAAAAAATACCCAAATAGTACCAAATAGTGCCCAAAGGAAATAAATAGTTCCCTATACACTTATGGACACATTTATTGGCCCACCTTGGAGTTTAGGTTTCTATGGCCCCTACTTAAATATGATTGCTAGATTGAACAAAAACTATTGATGCAGTTTTAAACCTGATACATTTTACCATCTTTTTCGATCATATTGTTTTAAATTTGAATTCAGAATGCCACACGACATGGAGAAGTTGGGTATGCGCCTTGATGAAGGCAGTTGTTTTTTGAATAAAAAACATGTTTTATCAAATAAAGGTTTTATTTAATAACGCGTGTTACCTCCATGGGCATCTACGACAGCTCTCATACAATTAGGCATAGAGCTTATCAACCGCTCTATGAAATTTTGAGGGATCATCTCCCATTCCTCTTCTATGGCAGTTTTCAACTCCTGCATCGTCTGGGCAACTGGCTGACGAGCCCTAACACGTCTTTTTAGCTCGTCCCACATGTGCTCAATCGGGTTCATGTCTGAGCTTCTGGCTGGCCAGTCCATAACTGTGATGTTCACATCCCGAAGATATTCCCTGACGATGCCGGCCGTATGGGCTCTTGCATTATCATGCATAAAAAGGAAATTTGGGCCCACATGGTCCACGTATGGCATCACGTGAGGTTCTAAGCACTCACGAATGTACCTTTCAGCATTTAATGTTGGCAGCCGTGGTCCCGTAATAACCTCAAGTTGAGTTTTGCCGCTCGCGGATATACCGCCCCAGACAGTCCATGAGCCACCGCCATAAGCAACCCTCTCCGAAGCAGCATTGTGCAAAACGCTCTCCCTTACGTCGGTAGACCTTCTTCCTTCTATCATTGCCATGTAACGCAATTTTAGACTCATCAGAAAAGAGTACACGGCTCCAATGCTGCTGAGTCCAATTTAAAAGAGTGCGCGCGAAATGAAGACGCACTGTTCGGTGGGCTCGCGTTCGTGTGGAGCCATTAGCTGGCTTGTGTGGTACCATATCGCGTTCTTTTAACCTTCTCCGAACAGTTCGAGCGCTCACAGATACTCCGTGGAAGTCGCGAAGTTGGTTTTGTATCTCAATGGAGGTAACGTGACGATTTCTCAAGCTGGTCGTCACGATGAATCGATCCTGCCTTTCAGTTGTGACCCGAGATCGTGGCCTTCCTTGGCGACGAACAAAGCCGCCAGTCTCTAGGTACCTCCGATAAACATTTCGGACCGCAGATCGACTTAAATTAAGTTGAGCACTCACATTTCTTTGGCTGTGTCCGGCCTGGATAAGTGCCACAGCTTGGGCGCGACTTCAGGCAAAGTATCCATAGATTATTGATAGAACCTCACCTTAATGTTAAGAATAAGTAATGTTTTAAACTTTCATGGTCACTACAATTATTTTTATGAAAAAACGGGATTTTTACCATGTATGAGTTGTTTGTTTTGAGTCCCCGATATTTCGGCGCAGTTGCATGCACCATGATCACGAAGTAACTGCAGCTAATGCGGGTGGATGTTAGGAGCAGACGAAACGGTCTACCCTCTTTCTTGATCCTTTATTGCGCTCAACACCCGTACCACTGTTCTCGACCGCACTGTCAACTCGAACTTGTTCACGACACACATAACTCACAGTATCACTACGAGAAACGCCACCGTTTTGATTCTTGCGGTTTTTACACGATTGAAATTATTTTTTGCTTTTTTATTTCAATAGCTTCTCTGACCAGTCTTGGTACATAGTGGCGTTCTGTCGAAATAATCTGAAGGTTATAAAACTCCATCCAGTGATTCGGTCCTGAGTGAATAAGATGTTCTGCAATGGCTGATTTCTGAGTGTCGTTATTCTTGACTGCTTTTATGTGCTCCTTTACGCGACAGGCTACTACGTTTTGTTTGGCCTATATAAGAGCTACCACAGCTGCAGTCAATTTTGAACACGCCAGGTTTTTCCAGGGGAAAACTGTCTTTTGGTGAACGCAGGCATTGGGCAACTTTCTTTAGTGGAGTGAAGATAGTGTTGATTGAGTACTTGTTTAGTATGTTGGAGATCTTATCTGTCACTTCTTTTATAAAAGGCAAAAACACCGGTTGTCTGTTCACCTTGCACCTGTACTGTTTAGTTGTGTGTCTGGGTGGTAGTACCTTTCCCTTGTACCCGAAATATCGGGGACTCAAAACAAACAACTCAGACATGGTAAAAATCCCGTTTTTTTCATAAAAATAAGTAATGTTTGTTGCAAAACCAAAGAGAAAAATCACTCTCAAGAATTAAATCCAAGTAAACCAATAAAATCAAGTTTTCTTAGTATTCGATTGTTTGATATCAACGAACAGGCTCCAAATTGTCTTTTATTTCTTTAAATTCTGTGTTCGAAATTTAAAAAAGACTATTGAATAAAATAATGAATGTGCCTGGTTCAAAACTGTATAAAAACTTTTTGCTCGACCTTATATAAATAGCTAGGACTAAACGAAACTGAAAATGCAAGGTGGGCCAATAGATGTGTCCAGTCCAGAAGTGTAGTTAAAAAGTTATAGACATAGTTTGGTGAGGAAGCCAGGCGTAGATTACGCCTGGCGGCGTACTCACCTCAGTTTGGGAAATCTGAGTAAGCTACACCTAACTATAATTAGTATTTCAAAAAACTGTACCCAAATCGTGCCCAAAGGAAATAAATAATACCTTTATAGTTAAAAAGTTATAGACACAGTTCGGTGAGGAAGCCAGGTGTAGGTTCTACGCCTAGAGTACTCACCTCGTTGCGCGAAAACAGAACCAGCAATGGCTCTCTATATCTTAAAAAATAATAGTACCAGAAAAGTACCCTCTAAAAGCGTAATTGTCATTTGACTTTTACACTAGAAAGTCAATAAATATAGCAAACTACATACATTGACATGAGGACAGTTGAACTCTTAACATAATAAATTACATATTATTATGTACCTACCTACCACTTAGTTAATTTGTGAAACAATAATTAATGGGGTAAAATTGTGAATTTTGTTATATTGTGATGTGAAAGTGATCTTAAATGAGTAAGTATGTATATTTCATCTGTAATAGCATTTAATTTCCATGTAGATTTGCAGTTGATCTTTCATTAGGTAGTACCTACTTAGTTTAAAAATATGTATACAGAAATCAGTTTGTTTTTTATTAATCATGAAATAACAAATTAAATCATATTGTTAGTTTTCTGGACTGTATAAAGTGTTCTGTCGCGTACTGGTGAAAGATACTCGTACTACCACTCCCTCTTTTCCCTTGGGTGTCGTAATAGGCTACTAACGTACTAAAGACTGCACATACATCTAACAGCTTAGAGCGGCGATGGGCTCACCACCTGTCACGCTGCGCACATGTGCAGTCGCTATTTATATATGTTTCTATATTAATAAAAATCAATTGGTAAAATGTTTGTACGCGCATCACTTTAGAACGAACGCACCAATTTGGCTAATTCTTTTTTTTGTTTTGTATGTAATTAAATTATTGTCAGAACAAGGTTTTCCTTTATTAAAAAAAAAAATATTTTACCATTCACTCAAAACTGTGCTTGACTGTACCACGCGTAATTTTTGTATGTAGAAGTTTGCTATCAAAAATGACTTTATAGTGTAAAAGTCAAATAGTGTGTAATTGACTCTTAGAGGGTACTATTTCCGGTACTATTTATTGAGATAGAAATGAAAGCCATTGCTGGTTCTGTTTTCGCGCAACGAGGTGAGTACGCTAGGCGTAGAACCTACGTCTGGCTTCCTCACCAAACTATGTCTATAACTTTTTAACTATAAAGGTACTATTTATTTCCTTTGGGCACTATTGGTAATATTTGGGTACAGTTTTGTGGAATACTAATTATAGTTGTAGCTAACTCAGATTTCCCAAACTGAGGTGAGTACGCTAGGCGTAACCTACACCTGGCTTCCTCACCAAACTATGTCTATAACTTTTTAACTATAAGGGTACTATTTATTTGCTTTGGGCACTATTTGGTACTATTTGGGTACAGTTTTTTGGCATTCTTGAAATAACAGAATTCCATGGTGATGAAGCCAGGTGTAGGTACACTCAATTCCAAATTAAACGTTAATCACAACTAAATATGGATGTAAAAACCAAAATTAGTATCAATCGATGCGACCAAAATAAAAATACAATTTAACAAAATTACCATTTTATTTTTCTCAACACAAGTAATCATTCCATGTTAATTATATACAAATAGTATTATAAATAACTAGCTATCCGATTACGTTATTCACAATGCGCTCAAGAGGAGCAGTGTCCTTACACATGTAGCGGGAATAAGAGCGTTAACACTACGGTACGATCAGAACGAAAGTCACCGATCTTTAGTACCATATGAATTTACAAAGTACTAAAATATTCAGAAACTTTTAATGCCAGCTGTACTTTTCAGGCAGCATATTGAATAGATCTGGAAAGATATTGAAATGACATTTTCATAGTTTTAACGTTTAGTACACAGCAACGGACTAACTTGACATTTGACACCACATAAAATGTAGAAATACTTCAACATTTGAAATTAAGTGAAAACTACAACAGTGGACGCAAGTTCATGACCTAGCGAGGAGTCTTATTAGATTAACAATAAGCTGATTGACAAAAAATAATTATTATTGGCTGTTTTCTACTTAGCAGACAATATTCTTACAAGTCTATTTATTCGCGGATTTTAATTCTTATATCAAGTGAGATTAAAATAATGAGGATTATTACTAATGTTCACTTACCATAGACAGGAGCACAACCATGAAAAAGAAGTAACCTTAAAAAAACCTTAAAAAAGAGTTAGCTAGGGATTGTTTTACCGAACCACTTACTAGGCCTATTAAATCAGTCCATTGTCTGTGATTATTGGGCGACGGGAGATATTGTTGACAATCAAAAGGACATTTTCCGTATGGAAGAAAGAGTGGATAATTTTTGCCGGCGTCTGCGCAACAATCCGGGATTATTTTATATTTAATCTAGTGTGAACAGGGTTCTCTAGGTGAGCGTGCTACATCGCCGACCGCATTATTAGTTAAAATGATGACAGTGGTGTGAAATTATGTTATTTATAAAGTTATTATTTTTAAAGTTTGGCAGTGCGATCATCATATTTAAAAAAATAAATAGATCACAGCTCTACCACAGTATAAATATAAGCTAAAGCAGTAAGGAAGCTACGTACAAACGCTCGAAACGACGCACGTCTTAACAATGCCCCTAAGCGGACATCGCAGTGCCACAGAATAAATAATAGTACTACGTGCAGTGCTCTCAGTAGCGCGTGCCGCGTCGAGACGAGTGGTCACTGTTTTGTATTATTGTATTGCGTGCGCTGTCCGCGCGATTTTTAAAAATGCCGCGAGTGTATTGCGTAATTTACGGCTGCTTGAACTCGGCTGTATTAGTTAATTAAATAAGTAGCTGTATTAATTTACAAAGTAGACAAAATCAATTTTATAGTGCCATGTCCATGTTTTCCGATAATTTAATTAAAAAGCTATTGAATGAATGAAAAATGAATTGAATGAGAAGTTTTTACACAAAGCATAAAAAAATTAATAATAAAGCTTTTCGAAAGTGTCGTATGTAGCAGGCTAAAGTATTTTTCAGTGAGTAAGTAATTTAATTTATAATAACTAACGAAGAATAAAGACTTCTTAAAATGTTTAAGATTTTTTAATTACACAATTTTGTTTGTAAACTAGTAAATTAATTCGATTATTTATAGAACCCAAATAATGGTTTGATAAATAATAAAAAAATACCTTTTAATTTTATAAAAATTAAAAGTGACAATCCTAATGCTTTGCTAGATATCTCAAAAAAAGCGCTAACTAAACAAAAAAAAATCAATTTTAAAAAATAAGAGGACAACCCTAACGCTCAATTGGCGCGTAGGTATTTATAACAACAAAAAGACCCATTTTCCGTACTGCTTTAGCCTATATTTATACTGTGGCTCTACATTCTAAAATGGTCATAAACTCGCGCGATATTTTCTCATCACCCTCCTGCCGGCCTAGCATGCGCGACACGATAACTCTTCTCGACCCGTTTTCTCGTGTTTTATGAATTTATCACTAATGTCTATTGACACTAAAGACACATGGATGCGCTCTACATAATATGTCAAAAATAGACTTAATAGTAGTTTTTGTATAAACTGTGGTGTATTTTTGTCTGCAAACCTTAACATGACAGCCTAAAATGATTTGTCGTCTCTCGTCCGCGACATATCTCGTGTTGCGCATGCTAGGCCTACAGGTATATACAATATCGTGTAATAATATCATAATATCGTGATTGGTCAAACCAAAAGCTGCCCTGTGCACTTCTTTGGGATTTCTTTATTTTCACGATTTCTACTAAGTCACTAACCAAACTTCATAAAAAGAAACTTCAATTAAAGCACAACACAACATATCAGTCTAATTTTAAAATGTGCAGTAGCTGGTATATTTTGCATAACTTCGTTTATTTTTTTAACAAAAACCATAGTTAAAATAATACTACTGCCAATTATGATTTTACTAGTATCTATAAAAAGATAATCTTTAGTTCAGTGTGTACGTGCATAACTTGGTCATATCTTATCTCAAAGTATACTTTAAACAAATAAATATTTAGATATATGGGTTTTTATATATTTTTTTAAATATTTAGTAAAGGTATCCTACGCATACCATTTTAAACCCGATATTTCACTGAGTTGCATTGGCCATGGTCACGAGCTGATTGACTATAAAGTCGAGTAGCGTTAAACTTCGTTTAAGTATTTTGCTATCTATAACAAAAGGCGAAAGTCGAAGGCGAAACTTTAAAATGAATACTTTTATCACATAGCAGATGTTAGTTTGACCACGCCTATTTCCCAATATCTGCCCTGACGCGTGCTAGCTAGCGCAGCTACTGCTCGAGTAGCGCTTTTGCGCGCGCGTCATTCCGCCGCGCGTGCCTCTGCTATCACGCCTCTGGCTTGCTCTAGCGCTTTTCTGTGGAAGATAAATTATATATCGTTATCTATTTTTGTTTGAAGTATTGAAATAAAATAATACCAAACAAATGTTTCAATAGTTTTCCACCATTGATTTTAGAAAATCTCTAAATTGATTACTTTACCGGTAATGTGATTTGAAAATATTAGGCGTTGATTAAAATTAACACTTATACTCCAGCCAAATTCGATGACGAATGTTTGTAAACAGATTACTGTCATTTCTTTGTGCAAATATCTAGTTTCACTCGGATTTTTACTTTTTTTTGAGATAGATTCACAAGAAACCAGTTAACTATTGTGTCTGAACGAAACCAAAGGCAGTATGGATGTGGTACTTTGCCTGCCACAAAGACAGAGAAAACATATAGAAAAAAAACTGTCAGTTGACATTGACATTAGTATGTCATTCAGTTCATTAATACTTCGTTTTCGGAATAACACGTAATGGCGGAGGTCTATGATAATTCGGTAATGCTGATTTGATTTTCACACGGTACGGGACAGCTCAGACCTCATTATATGGTGTAAAATAAACCGCGATTAAGGTACGCAGATTGTAATTTTGTCGGCGGGATGCGCGCTCGCGTGTGATTGACTTTCTTCGATTCGGGTCGCCACGTGTTTAGTTGGGGAAAACTCAACACATGCATCGGGCGTGAGTTTGAGAGAACAAGAAATCGGATAATATCTTGTCGATCTTAATGTAGACAGCCATCGGAGGCTGCGGTAGTTAATTAATCGGACGGACGAACGCAGGCGGCAGCGTATATGTCGCAAATCCTTGGCGGATTAGCACGCGTTATTGTGAGTGCTTGTGGGACTACCAGGCCATCGGAGGCCTGAGGACTGGGTGTGCACGGGTCGGTGGAACGGACATGTGTACGGAGGCGATTTGGACGAGCCTTCGAGGAGTCGGCAGGCGAGGCACGCTACCACTAGGCAGGCGTTACATCGCATCACAGCAGGTGGGCTGCTACCGTTCTGTTTCCTTCCTCACCCCTGTCCTCTCCTAAGGTTGCAAGGCGGGTCAACCATCGCATCATTCGGTGAATATATAGCATAAGTAATTTTAGTCATAAGGCTTAAACGCTGCGAAGCGCAGCTGGCTTTAGGTAACCCATGATCGGTGACCTGGTGGTCCATGGTTTGTCTGAATCAGTGTCTTTCTTCCAAAAAACAGTAAAAATCCGAGAGAAACTAGACAACTAGATTACAGAGAAAGAGAAAGTAGATTACTTGCACAAAGAAATGACAGCAATCTGTTTACAAACATTTGTCATCGAATTTGGCTAGAGTATAGGATTAAATTGACACTGTCTCTATCTGTCTTCTTTAACAAAAACGAGACAGCGTCACTTTAAACCGAGGTGGAACATTTTGCCATTTAACCATTTGCCTTATTTATTCAAGCCGCAATGACCGTATAAGTATCAAAGCTAGAGTAAAAAAATACATATTTTGAAAGGTATAAAAAATCGTGGAACACAGGTACAAAGATTGATTGTGGTGCTCTTAGAGCCGCTCTCGCTCTGAGTTTCCGCTTCACGCCATTTCTTGGGACACCCTGTATACATTTTATTTTATTTCTAGTAACATTTTATCCTACACCCTGTATAGATACAAATAAATAAATAAATAAATCTTTCCAACAATCACACCAATTATCTAGCCCAAGAGAAGCTTCGAAGAAACTCGTTAAATGGTTACTAGACAACGGATAAACATACTTAAAATACTTAAATACATACTTATTATATATAGAAAACACCCAGACCCGAGACAATTTAGAAAAACAATAATTTCTAAATTGACCCGACCGGGGATCGAACCCGGGACCTCAGAGGTAGCGACACCATGAAAACCGGTGTACAAACCACTCGACCAAGGAGGTCGTCAAACGATACACAATTAAAAGTAAGGCAAAATAAAGTAGTAAAGCACTGACAGATGCAGCGGGTTGTCGCTGTGCAGCCGCGACAGCGCGAGTGTGGCTAGCGCAGCCAGCCGCGCGAGCGCCGCGGCGCGCAGCCGGCCCGAGCGCGGCACCGTGGCCGCCAGCGCCGCCGCCGCCGCCGCCGCCATGGGGGCCGGCGCCGCGCCCGCCGCGCAGCACAGCGTCTCTACGGGTCACAGTTGGCTATTTGACAGTTGTAACAATAAAATATCAAATATGTCGGATACGGTAGTTTATAATTTCACAATAATTATCCAATAGTTTTTTCAAAGCGTCTAGCCTGCCACCAGTGGTTATTTAATAAAAATTAATGTACTGCCGTAGGTCACGTGATAGGTTAGAAATTGAAGACAATCGCGAAGCGTAGCATAGCAATTGTCTTCAATTTCGAGGTTATTTTTTTTAATAGACAACAGTACAACAATACAAAATAACCTCAAAATTACAAAATACATATTCCAATGACTAATAAGTTCTGGCAAAATAGCTTTTTATATTAGTCTGCGCTAAAGAACTATTTCACTATGCTACCATAATGTATATTTAAAATAAAACTTTATTAGCTTGCGTTATGGAACAAATTGGAATATCTAATAACTTACGGCAAAATAACATCATTTCTTAACTTACCACTAGTGGCAGTACATTAATTATATTAAATAATTACTGGTGGCAAGGCACTTCAAGATAATTTGTAAATATTTTATTTTTACAAAATAAATTTGCGATTTTTTTTCTGTGGATTACAAGTACAAGACCCGAAACACGAACGGACATGATTGAGCTTCGTGTGACGTCACATTTCACAAAATAAATAAAAACTATCTGTCAAGTTTCAAGATAAAATTTGTTTGTTTATTGAAGTGTGACGCCATATGACAAAATGTCACGTGACCAACTGTTTTCGCGCGAATTTTTAAATGAATGAAGAAAAATATGTTTTTTTTCTATTAAAAAAGCTTTTTCGAGAAAAAAAATATTGTAATAAAATATAAAAAAAATATATAAAATAAGCATTACAAATGATTTTTAAAATACTTAATCAAGAACTGTCAAGTATCCAATTTGTACTTTAACAAATTTAATACCTATAATCACTACTTTTATCCCCGAAGGGTAAGTCAGAGACTAGGCAATGAGCACAGCAAAAGCAGTCCTCTGCCATAGTCCACTTTTCACCAAATAGCGACTACACATGTGCTCAGCGTAACAGGTGGTGAGCCCACCGCCGCTCTATGCTGTAAGATGTATGTGCAGTCTTCAGTCCGTTACTCGCCTTATACGACACCCAAGGGAAAAAAGAAGGTTGTGGTAGTATTCTTTCACCGCTACGTGACACGGTTACAAGTTATTTTTACAAAGTAATGGGAATGTAATGAATAAAAATGTTGTAAGAACAGTACGAGTATATGATGAACTAGTTTATGAACACAAGCTTCTGAGAACATTTATAGATATATTTTTCTGAGAATTTGCTTGAACTTACAATCACTAGATTCAAAACTAATCCACGTAAAACAAAATTGTGATTTTGACACTTAAAATTCATGGCTCAGTACAGAAAAATTTTCATAATAATGGAATGAATTTTATTATATAAATTCAATATATGGAAAAAAAATTGTCAGGCCTTAAAAGGGCATCTCCGTCATTATGTGTCAGTGTTACTGGTGTAGTGCCTCACCCAGCAGCGCCATGACCAGCGTGTCGGCTTGCAGCAGCGCGGGCGGCGCTGCCAGCGCCAGCGCCGCGCGCAGCAGCCGCACGCCGCCGCCCACGCAGCGCCGCCAGAACTGCCCGCCCACGCCCTCCGCCACGCTACGGGCACACACCCAAGGGTTTTACTTACGCAATGTCAACAATGCTAAACGACAGCTCGGCTATGCTGATTGCTTTGATGATAAATCTCTAAATATCTCACGAAAACATTCCTACATAACATAATGTGATGCTATTTAAAAGTCAGTCTAAAATAATCAGTCAATCAGAAAGGACGATGGAGGACCTTGTTACGTTGTAAATTCAGGGCCCTGTCTGCCTTTGCTAATCTACAAAAAGGTTCGCAATAATTGAAAAATAGTTACCTGTAATCATTGATGTTGAATTGTCGGGTTTCCAAAAACATCGATAATTGTAGTTTGATTGAATTGAAATCCATTGTTTCTTCATGATAGACACACTTTTGTTGCGTTTTCAATTAATACACCCTTGTAAATCCGTTTTGGCAAGACTTTTCATTAGATTTGAATAAATTGAGATATTTTCTGATTGTGTGTTTACGTTTTGTATTTGACATAACGCCAAAGACGAAATGACAGCCACCGTAGCGACAGCTAGCGGTGGCGGAGCGAAGTAGCTGTCAGCTTTTCATCTCACATAAAAACTTAAGTTAAATAGTAGCCGAAACAGTTCGGATTACAAGCTACTAAATAAACTAATATTTATAATATTTGCTTTCGGTAATTAAATTAAATTCAAACATGACAGGAACTAAAACATTTTTATTATAGATAGAATGTGAGAGCGTCGCGTAAAATGGAATTCAGGTGTTGCAAGAATGGATACTGTAAATTGTGCGAAAACCTATTAAACAACGGATTTCACATAGCTAAACATTATTTGTTTTTGTTAGAATGCATGGAGTTTGATTGTTGACAGATTCTTTTATTTCCAGGACCAGTTGGGAAAACGTCCTATTTGACGTTTTAGTTGTTTTTCTTAACTTTATTTTCGTCCCTTGGGGCTCATAATTTTACCACTATTAGGGGAAATTTTCGAAAACGGCCTTCTATTACTGACATTTCCGGAATAGGTCGCCGGCCGAAGAGTTGGCATTCTTTGGAGGTTATTGACGCTGACAGATCATTTTCACGAGGTAGGAATAAATTATCACAGCGCGTAAGTATTACTTTAACATTGTTCTGAAGTGTTTCCCTTGAGCTCTGTTGACCCACGGCTTAGACTCAACTTTTACTAGGAATCCAGACATTCGATTTTTAATGGTTTCCGAATCACGCCTTGTCGCCAGGCGACGCAAGGCTCTTAGCCATGTGGCGGACGTGTCAGACCTCTTTAGAAAGTGGATACTCCCTCACCCAACAATAGTCTAGCATTGTTTAGTGGAATATAGTAGCCTTGTTGTGCCTTGTGTCCTAGTTAAATGTAAACAACACTAAAATTAAATAATGGTGTTAAATAGTATAGAAATAGTGTTAGTTTATAGTTGTACAACAACGCTGGGAAGCTTTAGAGACCCCTGTTGAGTTGCGAGTCCATGATTATGATAGGTTGCAGCTCCGGTTACAGATAGCAGTCTGCGGGACCCAATTCATTTAACAGTTCTGACCTAAGTGTG
The DNA here is from genome assembly GCA_963921215.1 of Scoparia ambigualis. Taxonomy (NCBI): domain Eukaryota; kingdom Metazoa; phylum Arthropoda; class Insecta; order Lepidoptera; family Crambidae; genus Scoparia; species Scoparia ambigualis. Next base: position 5,990,677 of record OY992503.1, read on the forward strand.
GAATGTAGTAATAAGGCCCCGTGTTGTTAATTCCAGGTGATTCGAGAGACGGGTGTCTCGCCGCCAGACCTGAGAACGTTGTAGTGCCTGACGTCTGGACGCGAGACCCGTTTCCTCGTGGGTTCCAGCCGCAACCTCTTACGTCGGCTGGAAGGCTACCAGAGTCGCAGGCGCAGACGTTGTTTTTTTTATTACCAGTTTTTTGTTATATTTTAGACCTTTCTAAAATTTCCTTGGTATACTACAATTTTTAAGGAGGGTATCATACCCCCTCCCCAACTTGCAAGCGTTGGTAAACTTATCAACCTTTTGAGGATCTGCGAGTTCGACCTGTGTTGTGAAGTTGTATGGTAACTAGGGCATACTCCCGGAAATTCCCGGTACCGATTTTTCCCGGTATTTCCCGGGAAATTGACTTTTCACGCAGTACCGGTACTGAGAATTCGTTTCCCGAGAAATTCGGTACTTTCGGTACTTTTGTTATAACTTAAAATTACGCCAATATTAGGCTTCGCGTTGGCGGTAGTCGTTACCGATAACCTCGGCCTAAGCTCTTAGTTGCAAACCAGGCAAATTTCGCAGCGTTACCAAATTTTTATCTCCTGAGTTCTCTACCGTGACGTCACCGGTACTATACTGGGGAAAAACTTGTACCCTACAACGTACGGTTTGTGAGTTTCGTCGTCATCGCACTCCAATGATATGATAATTCCATTTAAATAATTTCTTTTTTGTTTACTAATTTAGCTTTACTTTCCAAATGACTTCGAAACTGAACGTCACCCGAAATATCAACGCCAAGGATTCCAATACATAGTCGGATTGGTATCACGGAGAGCTCCCTCAAAGTTCAGAGTATCAACGAAGGGATGTTTTTTTGCAGTAAATGCGCAAACTTGTGTTTTGGAGGGTTAAGTGGACTAGGTTATGTCGGCCCCAATTCGAGACATGACTTAACATGTTCTCGGTGTCAGTCACAAGTTTATTCCGGCTCTCGATGACGCTTTCCAGAGACATATTATCTCGTCTGGTGTAGAGCGTTACTCCCGTAATGTCGTCCGCGTAGCAATGAATGTTGTTGTTATGCAACATGTCATTGATATGCAGATGGAACAGAGTAGGGGCTAACACACCCCTGCTGGACTCTAGCATTTACAGGCTTCATGTCAGAGCACGAACCGTCGAGTACGACTCTTATGCTACGCCCAGAAAGAAAGCTGGCAACCCACGAACACAATTTTTCAGGAAACCCGTATGATGGAAGTTTAGAGAGAAGAGCCCAGTGCTATACCCTGTCAAAAAGGCTTTCGCTACGTCCAAGCTAACTGCCAGAGCCTCCCCTTTACTCTCGCCTGCCTCCGCTCATCGGTGAGTAAAGTACACTAAAAGATCTCCAGCCGAACGACCGCGACGAAAACCATACTGGCGATCGCTTAGTAGCTAGTTTTCTTTTAGGTACCTTCAGAGCTGACGGTTTGTAATGGATTCCATTACTTTGGAGAGCAATAAGGAGGTGATGGCTATTGGCCTGTAGTTAGACAGATCTGAGCGATCGCCTTTTTTGAGAATCGGGTGGACAAGGGCTGTCTTCCAAGAGCTCGGACAACGCCAGTAGTGTAAGAGAGCCGGAAAAGGCGTTAGAACCGGAGCCAACAACAAGAGCACACGTCCGAAGCACAATGGGAGGAACTGCATTAGGCTCAATCGACTTATGGATTTCAAGGAAAAAAAAGAGCCTTACGAACTGACCTATGTAGGAACCGGACGTTTCGCATTGAACAAGCGCAATGCGGTATCATATGGTTGGTGGAGTAATCCCCCATCGTCCAAGGTCGAGTTTGGTGCGAAAAGAGTACCCAAGAGATCGGCTTTCTCTTTTGCAGTATGGGCCAGGCAGTCATCGGTCTTGTGCAATGGTGGTAGGGACGGCTGACAAAAAATCCCTAAGATAGCTTTAGGCGAGGGACCATAGAACGCACGCGTTCCCGAAGGAAGACGCACTAGCCTCTCGCCAATTCCACTTATGAATGATGACTTCGCCTTGGCAATGTCCTTCTTAAAGGACCTGCCGGCAAAGTTGCTTTCTGAGCGCACTGGTGTTTGGATCCTCTGATGACACCGCATTAGCCCAGGCTTGGTAATGTTGTCGCTTTTTGCGAGACACCATTTTGCAGCAACGACCAAACCATGATTGTGACCTGCTGCCAATGGGAGCCACAGAGTATGGATTGAAAAGTTCTATCCCTGCAGTTTCACATTCACATCAACGACAAAATCAGCGGCGACATCAAGATCATCCAGCGAGAAGCAAACTCGCCACCATATGGGTAGGACGCAAAGAAACTTCGCATCCCATCCCAGTCCGCTGACCTATAATACCAGGCTCGACGTTTTTGAAGTTTCTGTGAGAGGCACAGTGCTACGAATCAGACAGTGGTCTGATGAGCCTAGTGGTGCATCAACAGAAACTTGATAGCCGTCTGGGTGCGAGGTCAGCAAAAGGTCCAATAAGGAAGGTGTATCGCCCTTCACATCTGGAACCCGTGTAGGCTCGATTACCAATTGGGCCAGACTGTAGGCCAAAGCGACTTCGCTTTGGCCTACAGTCTGTCCCAATTGAACTGTTCCCATGATGGCTCTACCCTACCCGCGTGGTCACTTATGCGTGAATCAAGGCATTCGACGTGGTAGACATTGAAGTCACCCAATACTACAATGTCGGCCGAGGAGATCCGTTGGAGAAGGGTCTGTCTGTCGCCGTTTGAACGGTCTCGGTTTGGACGAATTTATATTATTCACTCACCTTAAAACACTCATGATAAAAATCCATTGTAAATTTAATATATTCAACTCGGATGACCTCTAACTAATTCCATTCGACAAAGTGATTCCACAGCTAGTACAACAATTGGCAAAACATTTTTTTTATTATAAATTATAAAGTTTTACACAAAACTTAAATTTCATTTTGCTCAATGATCCATATATAAAACGTTAGTTACAAATAGATTTAAAAAAATCTCAGTACCGAAAAGTACCGAAATTTCCCGGTTTTCCCGGTACCCGAGATACCGCAGTACCGGAAATCCCGTTTTCTCCACAGTACCGGGACTGCAACCCCTAATGGTAACGTCGTCTACAGATTCGGATCGACTATACGATCCTGGCGCCCCTAAATTTTAATTGTGTTTTAGTATAACCCCACGGTTCTCTGGTTTATTGGCTTTAAACGTTTGATGGTTTTTATATGGTTAATCTGATTAAAACATTTAATTTAATATTTTTATAGACAGAATAATTTAATTTTTTATTTCAACATCATACTCCGGACGGTAAGTACTGGTTTTATCCCAACCACCCACGACCATAGCTCTTACCACTGAAATATTAGCTGGCTGATTAGGTAGTAGAAGGAACAATGTTATGAAGTTTATTTGAAATTGACATTATCATCGACTCGCTGGGTCACTTTTGACACTTAGGATTTTCTTGTGTTTTAGGGTGTGTTATAGCTTTGTAATAAGGTTTAGATTAATTTAAACAGTAAATTAAAGTTGACAAAATTATTAGAAAGGTTATTGGAATTTAATTTGATATTTTCGACTGATAGTTTTTTTTTGTTATTTTCGGCCTAATAAATTAAAATTGAGTAAGGTAAATGATTAGCACCTAACATAATATAAGGAAAAATTGTTACTAACCCCCTCTTGAGATAATAGAAGTGAAGTAATATTTAAAATTTTATTTATTGATATGGAATAAATTTAGGGTATATTCAGTTGTTCTTTTACAATATACTGCCTAGCTGTTGAACATTTTATGGTTTTATTTTATAACAACCCACTGAAGCTTGCGTTTGGGATTTTCTACTTTTTAACCAAAAGGGACAAAATCTCAAATGTAACAACCTATCAACACACCGATCTGCTCAAGCGAAATCGAACACTTACGCAATAAACGTACATACTAAAAGACGCTAGATCAGGGGTTTCCCTAACTATACATGGCACCAGAACTGTAAATCTACGTGCATTTAACTCACGTGCCCACACGCGCTCAGCAGCTGCCACGCCCCCTGTTCCTCCCGTCTATACAGCGAGACACGTGCGCATCTTGGCTAGCTGACGCAGGTATAAGCACGCGCGCTCACAATGGTGACACGCCCCCTGTTCCATTCTATAGGATACTATATCAGAGCAGCGCGGCGTCTAGCACAAGCAGTTGACGCAGGCACACGCACCCAATGGGTGTCACGTCTCCTCAGTCCCCCGTCATCCTCAGTTATTGCTCTTTCTTAAGTAAAACCGCATAAAATATCTATTGCGTGGTTTAGAAGAAGAAAGTGGATCCATAGACACAGGAAAACGGCAACAAACGGCAAAAACTTCCGGCAACGCGTCTGCGATTCTACCGTTCTAACCGTTCCGTGGCTTGATGAAATTTTACTCTGATGGCTGTCAGAGCGTAGTTTCATCCTTTCCGTGGCTCAGAGCGCAGCAACCAAACAACCATCAAATCAGGTGGTTATTTTTCACTCTGACAGCTATTTGACGTATAGACTATTGTTATAAAGTGTCAAAGTTTGCAATTTATATCAAAACGTCTCGAAAAATTCAGCCTGTTGTTTCGTATTGTTTTACTTTATAATCATTTTGTTAAATATGGTATAAAAGTGGAAAAAATGGAGACAGAAGAAGAATTTTCTATCGTTTTGGACAGGAACACTACAGAATAGGTTATAAAAACAACTCGATCGTTCCGTGGCTCGGTTGCAACTCAAACGAGGTAAACTTCAACCGAACAACTACACCCAAAACGACGGAACGCACTCCTTCTATTCTACAAAGTGTACTAACTGTGGCGGCAGCGGCGGCAGGAACACGTCGGCGTCGACGGCGGCGGCGAGTCGCGCGCGCACTGCCTTGGCTAGCGGGCGCAGCGCATTGGCAGCGCCGGGCAGCGCGGCGGCGCGGACCAGCAGCTGGCGCAGCCGCACGCACGCGCGCACGCACACCGGGTCCCACGCCTGCTCCACCAGCTCTGGGGGACATGCGATACGTTTATCCACACCGCCAAGCAAGTGTTCGCCGAACGCGCGCCTAACAAACCACTAAAAATATAAGCAGGGGCGTTAGGCGGTCAGCGTAAGGATGATTTCACAGTCACGCGTTTGATCGGTTTAGGCGCATAATGTCCAATTCGCAAAATGTCCAGCGGTCGCAAAATGTGTCAAGTTATTATTTTTGACGTGACAACGTCTTAAATTAGGTTGCGGCTGGGAGTCACTTATGAAAAAGTGTAACGCTGGGTAACGTTACGATGAGTCACCGAACGAGAGAGAGGCCCGCCGAATGCCTTGCGTCTCTCTCCCACTCAACTATGATAAATTTGTGCAATTCTTATTTTTATTCAATTCCTTGTTCCTATTGTGCAATTTAATTATATTCATATCAATAAATATTCTACCGAGAAAAAGACGTTGTCACGTAAAATCTTCGCCCGTAAAACCGACTTTACAGGCAAACAATTTTTTAAATCAATTTTATTTTTGTCTTATTTCTTTCAAATTACATGCATTATAAAATCTAAAATTGATTTAAAAAATAATAACCTGACACATTTTGCGACCGCTGGACATTTTGCGAATTGGACATTATGCGCCTAAACCGTTTGATCAGCGCCAACCACACGCGCGCGCATACAATTATTACACTACATAGTAGTTGCGCGTTTGAACTGCGTGCGTGACTATGAAACGCAACTACTATCTAGTGTAATTGTAACCGCGCGCGTGTGGCCGGCGCAGATCAAACGCGTGACTGTGAAATCAACCTAAATTTTGATGTTGCGAGCCACCAGCGAGGTTTATTAATTCCTAAGCGCCATTCACATTTTTATCAAAAAGTTAATAAAAATGTTGAATTTTTGGAAATCCAAATCAGTCAAGAAATCGAAAAGGTAAATTACCTATGTGTTTATGATTTTATAGGAATAATTATTGTAAAACACGGTCTTAATGCGCATTTAGACGAAATTTTAGAGGTAACTTCAGGATTTTTTTCTATCGAGCAAAATGTTTCCAATCGTGTTTTGGCTTCGTTCATCCCCTCACACATACGTTCTGTAATACATTGTAACATATTGAAAATTTCAGTGCGAAATATCTAATATATTTTGAATAACAGCTAATAGAAAACAGCAAATTTTTCCGTTTTCACCGCCTAAAGCCCCTTAAGCGGAACACATACAAAAGCGCTCCACGCGTGGCACCGCGCGGTTGACGTCACGGGAATCCGCGCGGTCACCCGAGCGAGACGCGGCACCCGCCTCCGCGCGACGGGCTTGTTCTCAGCAACGCTACGTTAATCAGGACGCGTCGCGCGCTCGGAACCAAATGTAGTTCGACACCGTGAGAGTAATCCTAGAAGTGCAGTGTCGTTTTGCTAGGTAATAAATAAGGCAGCCGCCCGGAATGCGGAAGGTGCGTGGTTCGATTCCCGCCTGAGGACTTTTTTCAGTGTTTAAAATTTTACTTAGGTAATAAATAATTTAATTCTTCAACGACACGGCTGTACACACGCCTGCTGAACAGCCTACTCAAAACTGTCAAATTTCTTCAAACTATTTTAATATTTAAACCGTTACAAATTTCAAAATGTATTGAAGAATTTTGACATTTTGTGGTAAGTGACATCTGCACACAACTGAAGTTCCTACTACGTGGCCCCGCTGGTAGCGCTCTTCTTTCTGTCACGTATGAATTTGCCAGCCTATAAAAATAGACGTCCTTAGGTAGGATAAAAACGATGGACGATTCAACAGTGCTTATCAATGTAGTCTCGTGAATAAAAATATTTAGATATCGGCACTCAGCACTGACCGGTAAGCTTGGGCATGACGACGCGGCACACGATGGCGGGCACCAGCCCCAAGTCTGGGTCATCGCGCACCGCCTCCTCGCTCAGCGGCTCTCCCCCCTCCTCGGCCCCCTCGCCCTCCCCTCCCGATGACGACGACGAGCCGGAGGACGAGCTCGAGCCGCGCTCGCGACGCACGCCGTACATCAGCAGGCATCTGCGATTGGGCAGACTTTATTTACAGCTGGCGGCTCATTGATAAAAGAATACTAACAACCCGGATGGGTTGACATATAGCTACTATACTAATTGATAAATTAACATACAAAAATAAATACAAAACCGCCTCTGTGGTCTAGTGGCTAAGCTACCGGTTTCAAACCCAGAGGTCCCGGGTTCGATTCCCAGCGGGGGTACATCTTTGTGTGCTCGGTTTGGTTGGTGGTAGGGCTATTAAGTCCGCCTGGCTAGCTACCACCATCTTATCTAAGTCTGTCGCCATAACAACGATGTTTATAGCATTGTTGTGTTCCGGAAGTTTGAGATAAGATAGCCAGTTCCTCAGTGGTTGAGGATTCCGGGTGAAGCGCGCTTCCACCTTCGGCCTTATCGTCACTTACCATCACGTGAGATGAAGGCCAAGCAATTACCCGTTGCCAATAAAAAAAAAAAAAATTAAAATGTAGTGTTAATTTCGCATTGCAATGAACAACCTTTTACGAATCTACTGGCGTCTTATATTTATTTAAGTTTCATTTTATCTTGAGTTTAAGTCGTTCGCGTTCGCAGTGGAAATATTATAAAAAATATGCTTACTTGTACCAGTCCATTTTCTCATAGTCTTCATTGTCTTCGTCAGCTAATGGGTTCCATAAGATTAACTGCAAAAAAATCGATAATTTATAACTTGACGTAAAATTACGGACCAATCGATCTTTAATTTGTCTATTCCTTACATGAAAATAGAGCAACTAAACGATTATTTTTTTACACAGAGCAATCAAAATAGGTAACTTCTGCCAGCTGAGGACCTGCTGCGGCGGGCACGTGCGCGTCGGCATAGAGCGCGGGCTCACCTGGTGACGCGCGTAGGGCGCCAGCAGCCGCGGCAGGCAGGCAGGCACGTGCGCGTGGGCATAGAGCGCGGGCTCACCTGGTGACGCGCGTAGGGCGCCAGCAGCCGCGGCAGGCAGGCGGGCACGTGCGCGTCGGCATAGAGCGCGGGCTCACCTGGTGACGCGCGTAGGGCGCCAGCAGCCGCGGCAGGCAGACGGGCACGTGCGCGTCGGCATAGAGCGCGGGCTCACCTGGTGACGCGCGTAGGGCGCCAGCAGCCGCGGCAGGCAGGCGGGCACGTGCGCGTCGGCATAGAGCGCGGGCTCACCTGGTGACGCGCGTAGGGCGCCAGCAGCCGCGGCAGGCAGGCGGGCACGTGCGCGTCGGCATAGAGCGCGGGCTCACCTGGTGACGCGCGTAGGGCGCCAGCAGCCGCGGCAGGCAGGCGGGCACGTGCGCGTCGGCATAGAGCGCGGGCTCACCTGGTGACGCGCGTAGGGCGCCAGCAGCCGCGGCAGGCAGGCGGGCACGTGCGCGTCGGCATAGAGCGCGGGCTCACCTGGTGACGCGCGTAGGGCGCCAGCAGCCGCGGCAGGCAGGCGGGCACGTGCGCGTCGGCATAGAGCGCGGGCTCGCGGCGCCGCCAGCGCGCCAGGCGGGCGCACACGCCGCGCGCGCTGCGCCACGCCGGCAGCGTGTCCGCGAACACTTGCGCGCTCAGCGTGCGGATCGCCTCTATATACAAGACGAAAGTCAATTTTAAACCACTGAAATCATTTTATGGTAAAGAAAAACGGTTATTATTAAATTTCACATTCATGAAATGTACAGACGTCAGCACTTCAACCTACCACAAAATGTTAAAGGAGAACCGGCACTTTCCATAGAAAAAATGCTTACATTGTATACAATAGAATTTGGTCATAAAGTAAAGCTAATATTATTTGCTACATAAACCAAGTTTTGTTTTATTTTTATCGAATCGCGGATAAAAATTATTTAATTATTAATATTTTTTAATATAGAAACACTAAGTCTTCATAAAACAGACATTTTACTTTAAAAATGTCTAACGTGGCTGTATAAACCATAATTCTTTTGTTTTTAAAAAAGAGTAATGTCAATAATGCCACACGTATGTTTGATTTGAGAGCTAGCAGCTGTCATTTGTTGACAGATATTGCCAGATAGATAATAACTAACTGATTTAAAAAAAATTAAAAAGTATACAACTTAAGCATAAAACGCCGGGTCTCCTTTCTGCATGTATAAGATCTGATGGCGTGTGTAAGCTCATTGTAAAAAAATATATATATTATTATGGCAAATGAAGATTTTGCTATCACGATTCCTTTTTTAAATTCATAAAATTTTTGTAACCGAAACCACGCAACAATCATATCACTGACGACAGATGATGAAAACAACATTTCAGAACGCGCAGAATGCGCCCGCACGGCTAATTGGCACTGCGCAGCTCACCGCGCTCCTGCTGGTAGCGGTGCAGCCGGTCGGGCGGCAGCTCGTCGTCGCTGGAGTCGCCGTCGCGGTGCGCGGGCGGCGCGCCCGTGGCCAGCGCGTGCGCCTCGCGCCGCCGCCGCCGCGCGCGCCGCCGCCCCTCGCGCTCGGCGCAGCGCCGCCGCTTCTCCTCCGAGTCCACGGGCTTGGCGGCGCCGGGGCGGGCTGGGTGACAAGCGATGACAATCAAGGCGCTGCGTAAGCGTAGGCGCTTTCTGTTGCCGACACATGATATAGGGTTGTTGAGGATGTCGTTATGAGGAAGAGGAATTGTATAGCACAAAGAAAGAGGATGCGGAAATTTTATTTATGAATGAATTAATGAATGAATAATAACTTTATTGGTATAGGTTATACAAAATAAAACATAAAAAACAGAAATAAATCAAAAAGCAATGTCTGGTACAATAACAATGTATATAGTGTTGAGTCAACCAAAGGGCGCCGACTCAGTTTTTTTTGTTGCAACCAAGGCCACAACACTGATATCCTGCCGAAACCCGGGGAGGAGCGCGTACCGTGCCCTGCGTTTATTATACTATAAGTACTGTATTAAATCTAAATATGGAAGTATTTATGAATAATCTTTTTTTGACGTGACAACGTCTTATAAATTGGTTTGCCGGGTGACACTTCAAGAAACTGCGTTACGCTCCGCTCACGTTATGCGCTCACAATGAGAGCGAGTGAGAGGCACGCGTCCCTTCCACTCGGGCATGGTTAGCCCGCCTAAGAGCGAGAGAGACAGACATAAAAAGTGAAAGGCACGCGTCCCTTTCCTATTTCATCCTTCTTCCTACTATACGAATGAATATTCACATTAAAATTATTTTACCACTCAAAGTCGTTGTCACGTAAAACTTTCGCCCGTATACCGACTTTACAGGCAACCAATTTTTTTTTGTTTTTACATAATGTGAATAGTGTTAGTACGGTACTTCCTTCATTAACAAGGCCAATAAAAAAATTAATAAATAATACTTAATAATAAAAACAAAGACAAAAATGCAATGCCGAAAATACCTAAAATAAATAAATATAGAAGTAAATATAATAAAGAAGAGAATGCGGATGAGGAAGAGGAAGATAAAAGAAGTGTGATGAAACCGGCATATTATTAAGTGTATTTTATCACACTCTTCGGTTTTCTCCTAGTTATTAATAAAAAGAAAGTACCTACGTAGTGTTTCATTTATTTGTTGCCGGTCGGAGATTTCGCTCGCAATTTCAATTCCTCCTTAATTTCTCTTTATTTATGAGGAAGCAATAGCGGAAGAGGAATTTTTAACTTTCATTTATGAGGAAGCGATAGCGGTAATAATTGCGGAACTAACGCTACATTTGGAAGCGGAAGAGGAATCCTCATCAACCCTACATGATACCGTCGTACAAAAACGCTGTGACAGTCCGATAGCGCAAATAAAAAAGGTCCACGGGCGCCAAGTTCAATTTACAATTTACTTTTCAAAACAGCTGGTTAAATGAACACGCCATCTACTTGTCAAAATAGCTACCGAGTAACGAATGCTCTTTAGAACGCTCATGATATTTGTAGGGTGCGAAGTAAAAAGCGCTGCTGGGGTAAAGAGCGTATGCGGTACCCACACGCTGTCCAGCGATTCGGTCCTTATGCTGCCGTGGGTTGGTGAAGGGTATGTCATACCGGAGAGGACATTTAAAAGTCGATATTTTGAGTAATTCTTGGCACTGTGCCGAATCAACAATTTAGAAATCACAACGATATCAGATACACGCTCGCATATGCATACACACACGCACGCACGCACGCACACAGGCACGTACCGTAATACATTTACAAAATTACAAACGCTTATTTTATACCTCCTTCAATAGTTTTTTTCTCGAAAAAGCAGAATTTATTAAAAAAATACATATTTTTCTTCATTAATTTCAAATTTCGTGCAAAAACGGTCGGTCACGTGACATTTTGCCCTGTGACGTCACGCCTCAATAAACAAACAAGTTTATCTTGAAACCTGACAGCTAGTTTTTGTTTGTTTTGCGAAATGTGACGTCACACGAAGCCAATCACCGTGTTTTGGGTCTTGTAATCGACAGGTAAAAAAAATCGCATTTTTTTATTTTACAAATTATAAAAAGAACTATTGGATAATTATCGTTAATTTCTAAACAACCATATCCAACATATTTCATATTTTATTGTTACAACTGTCAAATAGCCAATTATTTCATGTTACTTTTGTAAATACAATGATTTAAGTATAATAGTAAAGTGCATGTGTCACCCGCCAGCGCCATGGTGTCGTGCGCTTGGTCGCGCACGTCGGCGCGGCGCCGCTCCACCAGGTACTCGCAGCGCCGCCGGTGCAGCGCCAGCGCGCGCGCCTCCAGCGCCTCCAGCTGCGGCATCTGGACCGCACGGTGGGATTACATTATGGCATGTCATACAATGGGCGATTTTCCGAGATCAAAATAAAAAAAGAAATTGGTTCGTAAATGACTTCATAGATGGCGCTTAGCATTTAATATTTATTCTATTCCAAAATAGAAATAGGTTCTGGATGTCCTGAATATAAATAGGTAAGTAAATACTATTTTTTTATTCTTTTGGTAGACAAGTAAAAGTGTAGAATTTATTACAGCCCATAAGTAGGTACGGCTTTCATAAAACGACATCTATCGAGTGTTTTTGAACTAATTTTTACTTTTTAATTTGGGCTGTCAGAAAATCGCCCATTATATTTTATGTTTAGATACGTTGCCTGGCCTCCGTAGTGGCAAGGACAAATCTAGGTAATTGCCCGAGTTTCACTCAATCACACGTCAGTCAGTGTCACGTCAACACGATTTACACACGATCGTTACCTTTATAAGTTTTTGATTTGTTATTTGGTTAAAATGCCTTCCTATGTATCCAGAAATTGTAAAAATTATACTGCAACCGTAAGAGACAATAAAAATGTCTTATTTCATTCGTAAGTATTGTGAATATAAATTTAAAATACAAATTTTCATTAAGTGATGACATTTGCCATGTTGCCAATCCGATATGCATGAGTGAGGAGCGTATACTATGTTTTCTGTTAGTGTGAAAGAGAAAAACAATGGCGGCCGAGATGGCGCATAAATTCTATGAGCTCATTGGTCAACTACCAAAAGTCAAAATATTGTCTATCTCTTTTTAACAATAGGCTAATGATATGATTTTCCCTTTCGACGTGTATTACGTCATAGAAACAATTTCGCCATTTTAAAATGCAATTCATTCACGTATAACTAGTCTATTTATAAAAGGTCATTGATGTCATAAGGACATAAACACTTTTTGTGTCTACGGCACTACGCACGCTTCGCATACCCTCGAAGGCGTTCGGTTTGCGATCTTGACATTAAGTTTTTTTTACTGGGAATGGGTTTGCTCTTGATCCCAATCAAGCCCAGGGGCTAAGACAGGATTCACGATGGAGCGAGCTAACCCACAAGGTGCCTATTCACTCTTGCTTTGAAGATGGACAAGTTATAAGTCCACTCGGAAACACAGACGCAGGGAGGGAATTCCACTCCTTTGCTGTGCGCAGTATAAAAAATGTTGAGTAGCGCTTTGTGCGACATTTAAGAATATCCACCAAGAAAAGTAGCCCGCAGGGCTTCTGGATGTCCGATGGGTTATAACCCAATCTCCTTATTGTTCATACGTTGAAGGAATGTCCGTGTCGTTTAAAGGCCGATGATTTATTGAGCACAGGGCACCTGATCGCTAAAAAAGGTTGGATGCAACCTTAGCAGATCAGCTCAAAACAGAAAGAAACTGCATAAGATGGAGGAGGCCTTCACTTTGCTTCACGGCCGCATAGCCGCTGGGCGATCTCTTGTGTACGGGCACACAAATAAATTGGTTGTAACTAAATTGGTTTGGGGGAGGCCTTTGCTCAGCAGTGGGACAAAATAGGCTAAAATAAAAAAAAAACTAATTTAAAAACCCTTAAAATACTTGTTTTCTAAAGTTTACGCGAGCACTACACATTGAAATGAAACAATTTTTACGGATCTAACTCGCGTTTATTGATTACTTTTTAGATTATGATTTACGGTTTGCAAATAACCTTTAATTTGAGACGACCAACGCCTGTCTGCCGTGATCACGGACCCTGTAATGGGTAAGAATCGCCAGGACTAAAAAAACCCTAAAAAGGTATTAATAAACGTGAGTTAGATCTGTAAAAAGTTTAAAAAAAATTTAATTTGAAAGATAAGTATTCTTTTGATACTCATTAATATGGTAAGATAAAGGATAAAATATATACATAAACATAATAAAACACCCAGACCCGAAATCAATATAGAGAAACAGTTTTTCTCTAAATTGACCCGACCGGGAATCGAACCCGGGACCTCAGAGATGGCGCGACGCCAGACCCGGCGTGCTAGCCAGTCGACAACGGATGTCGTCAAATTTAAATTTTTATTTCAATACAGTCCACTTTTTACGATGAGCTATCCAACACTACCTTCTCGTCCAGGCACTCGACGAGGTCGGTGACGAAGCCCCGTATGGCCTGCGCGCGGCGGTAGGCGGCGTCGAGCTGCGCCGTGCGCGCGCCGCACGCCTCGCGGGTGCGCGCGGCGGCGATCAGGCGCTCGCGGTGCTCCTGCTGGCGCAACGATGTGGCGGCGCGGTCCACTTGCAGCTCTTGTAATCTAGGAGAACATTATATCTTTCAAAAAACCATGTCGCTGCCATTGAGGTAAATAAACTAGAGAAGACGTCCCATAGAATAAATGTGCACAGCTAGATGACAGCGGGCATCTAGTGCGTGGTGCGTTGCGGGCACGGTACAATGATACTTGTGCCGTGGTGCGGGGCTTAGTTGTCATCTTCTGCACAAAACGGAAATATTGTTACTCTATGCATTTTACCCAAACATGGCCGCCGCTTCAGCCCGCGTCTCGGCGATTTGATAAAATAATTAGTCAAATGCATGTTATATCGATAATTTAGTACGTATTTCCAGGTGAAAAGTGATTCCTTTGGTTTTATTTGTATTTTCTGAGTTATTTAAACAGCACCTTAGCACACATAAACGCATATTTTAATAAAATAGAACAGAATGCACACGTATTGTTGCGTCTAGCGTCTGCCACAGACTAATATAGTTGGAGCGAGCTGGCTCTAACGCGTGTTACAAACAATCTGGTTGAGATGTCTTCTCTAGTACGTAGTACATTATAACTCAATGGTCGCTGCAGGCCCAGGAAATAGCGGGACCAACTTGAGTAACACTTGCAGTATTAACTAATTAATTCGACTGGACAGCAAAAGCATTTTGTCGCGTCGAGTGGGAAGAGGGAAGGGAGGCTTTCGCCGAGTAGTGCGACAACTAAAGCTGATCATAATATTTAATATAAAAAATATGATTTGTAAAGCACAGTATAAATTATAACAAAGTTACTCGTCTAGTTTCGCTATGTAATCCGAAGCATATTGCCTTGCATCCACTCTTTACCACTATGTAGCAGTTGTAGCACTGAACACAACACAACTATTATTTTAGAATAAGTACAAAAACTGTCAATATCGGTCCTTCGAACCGGATAAAGCTGTAAACGCAAAAGAATCTCATAACCGACGGCGGGCGGTGAAACTAAGTCAAAACAAACAGGTACTAACAGATATCCATAGGCTATACTAAGCCGTGAAACCCCGTTACATATTAAAATTAGGTAAGTGTGTGTGTTACCTCTCCGTGAGCGCGGCGAGCAGCGCGTGCGCGTCTTGTAGAGGGCGCGGCGCGTGCAGCGGGCGCAGGTGCGGCGCGGCGGGCGGCGGCGGCGGCGGCGCCGCGAACGGGTTCAGCTCCACCACGCCGTCGTCTGAGGGCACGGGCAGTCAATCATTTCAAAAAACAAAATCCAAATAATTATATGTTTATTTAAAGATACTATTTGATCTGTAGGTAGGTCAAAAATAGGTCTTTTTTGTAGTGGAGAAGAATGAGCGCAAAAAAAAATCCCCAGCTTTATAAAGATGTAATGATGAAACGTGGCGAAGTGGTCGGCGAACCCACGTCCTTCGCCATACGGAGGTAGTAATTTTGTTTAACAATTCGTTATCTTCGAGTTTATTTGAGCATTAAAAATCAAATATTATGAAATACAACTCCATTAAATCGAAGTCGCCATAAATACACAGGAATGCCAATGAAGTCAAGAAAGTGCACATCCCTCAATGATTTGTTTATTATAATCGAAGATAGTTTATTAAAATAACAACTACCAACATAGATTGGTATCGGCATGAGTAGATGGTGTAATTTCCCATAACCAAAACGCAGCCACAAGGCAGTTAGTGTCTTTATGAAAGTGTCTGCGGCACTGGCTATAAGGTGTAAGTTTGTATACGCACTGGTAATGTCCGCGATGGCCGGCATGGCCTTCTGCATCTGCTGCTCCTCCCACTCCTCGGCCTCGCTGTCCAGCTCCTCGTTGGTCGGCGCGGCGGCGGTGCCTCCTGGGACAGAAACATCAATATAACCTTATGCATTCTCACAGGTAATCTTCTATACAGAGCTATCTAGTATAACTGCACATGTGTTCAGCGTGAGGGTGGGTGTTGGGTGGTGAGCCCATCGCTTCTTTATGCTGTTGGAAGTATGAGCAGTCTACAGTCAGTTAGTCGCCTTTTACGACACCCAAGAAAAGAGATAGGATGGTAGTATTGTTTTAAATAATAAACCATAACCACACAGCTTGATGATACGTCTATCAATCTGCACACATTTTAAATAGGATTTAACGCAAAACTACTTAGCAAAGGCATCCTACGCATACTTTTTATACAAGACGGTTTGATCAAGTTGCACCAGCCGTGGTCACGAGCTGACTGAATTAAGAGTGTATCTACAAAATCTATTACGCATAAAAACTGATACCAAACTCACGCTTAGGCTTATCACTGGGCAGGTCCAGCCCCCTGACGAGTATGCGGCCCTCTTCGTCATCGTCCCCAGAGCCGTCGTCCCGCACCAGCCTCGAGCCGGGCGCACTCTCCGTCTTCAGAGGCACGTAGTCACCTCCCAGCTCGCGGGCCTGCAAGGACAACGCACTGTTATAGGAAACAGCGCTGAAAGGACAGTACACACGCCTGTAGATCAATCTACGCAAAACTATCTAATTTCTTCAATCAACATCAATTGTTTTGTTTTTAACCTTTTGTGTCTCACTGATGGGTAAAGGTCAGAGGTCGATCCTTATATACCCCTTTATTAATGCGAAAAATGCATTAAGTTTCATACTCGTGGGTCTGGGGCAACCAGCGAGTTATTTGGGGCTCTCCCTCTTACATCCCACCCAACACCTATGAGTTCGAAGAAGGGATGCAGGGAGGCATACCCACTAAAAACGCAGTACAATCCCAATGCTTACGGAGGTGGCTCGTGACCGCGAATAGCAGGCACCGAGTACCACCCGCCGGCGGTGGTTCGCCATGGGAAGGATGCCGGGGATAGTTTGGACATCCCCCAGACTTTCGTCAGCCGTGCAATGCGGCTATGGGTACCCTTAGCCGCTGGCTCACAGCGGTTGAAGGAGGTGGGCAAATTGCAGCCTTCTTCCGATTCTTATTCCCCTAGAGATAAGTTCAAATTGTATTGAAAAAATTTGATATTTTGTAGTAGGTTGAAGTGCTAGCATCTGTACATCGCGATTATGTCTTATACCATACTAACGTGGAAGTTTAACTGCCGCCAGAGACGTAATGCTCAGGTGCTAAGACCTATGACATTTCATTGTAAAAAAAGTCTATATCAGTGACAATGTAAGCACAATTTTAAAATGAGAAATTAATTATGATTAGTAGTTCGTTAATTCTAATTGACGTTCTCAGTATGGCAGTTATAAGACAAATAATTTAGATAACACAATATAATTCAGATAAATAAATTATTAATTAATTAATTTCCCACACTTACCCAATTATCTAGCCATAAGGGATAAACATACTTAAATACATAGATAACAACACCCAGAAAAGAACCGGGACCTCAGAGATGGCGATGCGAGAACCGATGTGCTGACCACTCGGCCATGGAGGTTGTCGATAAGATAACATAATGTATATAAAATTAAGTAATTCTGTACAAAACTTAACCTTTAAAAAAAGACATAAATGAGTATCAATATAAGGTTAGTGTATAATATAATAAAAATGTTTTATGTAATCAGGTATATTACATAAAACATTTTAAGGTATCTTTCCATTACAGTGGGTTAGCACTGATTCAAATATGATATTTTCTTAATTGTATATTAGTCCAAATTGTATATATGTATTGTATGACTACCCTGTTCATATTACCGGTTCCACTGTAATGCGGCGTTATAGAAAATTGTGGTATACCTATGATAGTTAAGTTTAATTCTAAATATTGATCTAGTACCTATTGCATAAAATAAAACTTGTACAAATTATAAATTCATGAAAATCTGCATTGACAATCCTTACCAAAATGCTTCGTTTTTTTGTGTATTTTTTACAAAGAGTTGTAAAAAATACACAAAAAAACGAAGTTGAAATTATTATACATAAATAATTATACTAAACGAACAGCTATTTGTAAAAAAAGGTACTTATAAAATAATTACAACATTTGCACGATCTAAAGGCGGGTCTCCTGCGACACTGTTTTGTGTTTTCTGACACCTAACATTAACATCTAACAAATATGGGCGTGGCCTACGTACATATTTTGTTAGATGTTTGATGTTAAGGGTTAGGAAACACAAAATAGTATCGCAGGAGACCCGCCTTAGTATTTATTTATTTAATTATTGATCAGGTTCCTTACACACTTTGTACATGATACCACAAACTCACATTCGTACATTGAATTAGAACAGCTTCTAATCTCACTCACATTTTGGCAATGGCTTTTCTATAGACTGGAAGATCAATTGATCTTACTAATTAATAATACTTATCCTCATGTTATGCAACCTACATAAATGGTTTATAAATACCTCATACCAATTCCAAGAAATACCTACAACCTCAAAATCAATGGCTTTGTACGACTTCTAACCAATTTTTCTTATATAAGATAATTTTGAAAACGATTTTGTGTCTCGTTATCAAATGTTTAAACGACTTATTATCATGACACAAAACTTTTAAAATGACTCTACGTGACCTCTAACAATAAAATTGTCACTACTTTCAACCTCACTATCAATTCCAGTGATAGATGCAACAAGAAACCAACAACGACCCTTACGACAGCGCAAGTTAAACAAAACCTCGCACAGAGGACCCACCTTGTTAGGTCTCATAGCAGTGTAGGTTAGAATAAGAATCCGACAAGGTGATAAGAACCCTCACGACATCACAAGTGAAACCAAACTTGCACAAGGACCAATCTCGATGCTGACTAGGAACCCGCCGAAGCGCGTTGCTGAGATCATCGCCGGCGGGCAGCGGTCCCTCACCTCTCATACCTGCTGTCGTGTCTTGCGCGCGGCGTGGATGAGCGCCGCGTCGGGGATGTGGCCGGGCGCCACCGCCAGCGCGGCCCTCACCGACTCCGCCCGGTACCGATGGAAGCCCTTGTCAGTATCTTCCTCATCTTCGGGGGACTCTTCCTCGTCGGTGACGTCACCCGCGCCGTCGGCCGCGAGCGCCTCCCGCCCCGACAGTATCAGCCCCTCTAGAGTGATTTTCTTCTTTTTCTTCTCTTGGGGACTTGCGTCGCCGGCCGGCTTTTCCTCCTGCGTTACGAAAGTTTGATATTGCTATTATTTAGAATAATCACAAATCTGAATTGTATCTTAGAAGCCGAGTGGTGAAGCACTAATATCCAGGGGCCAATATTTTTCTGTCTTTTTAACAGATGATCACCAACCCGTATTTGCGCCAGTAGTCATTTAACAATTTTAATACAGATAGCCAATACACATTTATTGTAGCTATGAATTGATTACAATTTAAATTGTAAATATAAAGGAAAATGACCAAACCAGCCTATTCAATATCTATTACGTCTTAATCATTCACATATCAAAAGTGTTCTCTTAAGTTATAATGAATTACTGTTAAAAAAGGTTTTCTATAGAACGCCGCGTTAAGACTCAAGTGATAAATAAATGCGGAACTAAACTGATAGTCATACGATAACAGTTGTCAGAGCCTCAAAATACCTAAAAAGTCTTAAGCTAAAAATGAAGATAGCTTCAAACTCCCGCATGATATTGTAATGTAATTTTTTTTTTCATAATTCAGAGCATGGCTGCTATTGATTACTATTTATTTCATTAAAGCGCTGTGTTACGCTAGCTTGCTAAAAAACTAGCCTAACTCCCATAGTAAAAAGGGTCATTCTCCTTTCAACATGAACATTTTGATATTAGGGAACTGTGTTTAAAACATTTACACACTAGAAGGAATCGAACCTGCACCCTTTGCCACACCTGCATCAGCTGTGCAACTATGCCATTGTATACAACTTGTTAACTAAATAGGTCAAAACCTTAAGCGTATTAACCAAAAACTTTGTTGTAAAAATGTATATAACAGAGTAACAGTAGTATGACAGAGTATGTGATATTTGAACAAGAGTAATAAAAACAACAAGACTCGTTTTAAAGGATAATGCAAATCTATTAAACTTAGAAACGTTGAATCTAGTACGAGTGTCTTTAACATAAATAACTGTTAACTGGTGTTAGGCACATTACCTCCTGAACATTATTGTCATATTTATTACTATCACCGTCTGGGACGCGACGCCTCTCCTTCTCCCTGCGTTTGGCAAGCCGCTTGCTTTGTGATGACTTTTTCACTTTAAACACTTCTCCATCTTCCTCTGAAAACCAAGAAATACATATGTATTGAACTGACTGTAACAATGTAAATGTTCAAGACAATGTGGTACATTTATGTAGTTGGAATCTGATTGCATTTTACAATGTAGAAAATATAAATAAATAAATTTTTAACAAATCTTTATTTCTTTTTTATTTTTAAGCCCATAGGATATTAAAGTTAAAACTTAGTTTGTAATCTTTTTATAGATCCAAAATATGAAACTACTAACTCATACAAAACATCTGTTGGAGGGTTTAGGGCGAGAGTCTCATACAGATTAGGTCATGGTCCTTTTGCAGAACTAATCAACTTGAGGTTATTTTTTTTCTTTTAGACATGATGAATAGTGTCTGTCTTTGATAGTGTCAAAGCGAGTTGGTATTCTTCCACTACAATCTTTGTATATAGAAGGTATATGTAGGCCTTATGTATAAGACCTTTCCACAAGTGTAAATGTATAAAAAAAATTAAAGTACAACCTGTATACTGACTGCCCCACTTCAGTGCAAAGGCCTCAATAATTGAAATCAAGTCATCACTACAATTGATGGGTACTAGCTACCCAAATGCATGTTGGTTGTACAAACCCAGGCTATGCATCGTAAAATCCAGAAATACAATGCACGCAACACCCACAACTTGGGATTAAACCCGGGACCTCTGGATATTAAGCCAAGCACTTGAACACTGGGCCACCAAGGGCTTGTGTATACTATATTATATAAAAATAAAAACCTGATAAGATAATTAGGCTATCTTGTAATAGAAGAACAGCCCTGGATGATAATAAAGATCTTATTGACAAATAGGTACTCTAATATTATCATTGTCTTTAAAACTGCTATATGAATTGTAACTAAGAATTTCATAACTCTCAATAGAGTTATCATGATACCGTAGATCTGTGATTTATGTTCTATGATTTTGATGATATTTTCTCAATACAAGGTCTCATCAATTACAAACTGATGGTGCAGTGAAGTGCATAAAAGCTGAAAATCAATCTAAAATTAGTAAGAATTTTGAATTACATATCTATGCTATAAACACAGCATTTAAATACAAGTTTTTTAAAAACAAACAACTAAAATATAAAATTATGTATCCAATAGAAAATCAAATAAATAAAACCTTCTGCTACAATTTTGATCAATAACAACTGAATTTAGTTTGACTTTTAATTGTATTTAAATAAGTACATCCTTCAGAGATGGGAGTATGACTTGAGGCTGTGTGCGGGGGAAGGATGGTTAAGAAGGAGGGTCAGAGTGTCGTCTTAGGGGCTGTTGGAGGGGCCTCAGGGGCACTATGGGCAATCTAAAAAACAAAACAAAAAATCTTTTAAACATTTTTTTCGAAATAATAGGAATACGAGTATTCGGCCGAATGTTCGGTAAAACTTTTACCAAACCAGACATTCGGCATAATTGATACCTTTACGTAATAATAATCAATACAAGTCTGAACTTGTTTACGCAAAGCTTGCGGAGGGACGGACGCCGTAGTACCCTCCCCTCCCACTAGTTCCAAGATTTCATTGTAGCTTAATCTCAAAACTGCCACATACTTATATTTTGTTTTTAATTAATAAACATCTTTTTTATTTGCTGTTTTCGGAAATACAGCTACAGTGTCAACAAAAACATAAAGCTTCACTGTACCTCATTAAAATAACACATTTAACAGTTAACTAGTACATGGCTCAATACAGTAAAAAGTTAAAGTACCACTTTTCCAAACATTCGGTAATTAGCCGAATATTCAATAAACCTGCCAAATATGCCGAATACCGAATATATGAAGCAATCATTCCCACTTATAGTATTACTAGAATGGGAATAGTACGTCAAGTACCCATAGAGTGGACTTTAGAAGAATTAGTGGAGTCAGTGGAGATCCCAACAGGCTATGGCCCCATAGTTAAGGACCGTAGACTTAATAGAAAAACATTTAATGATAATACACCTGTTTGGGTCCCTAAACAGACTGTAGTTTTAACCTTTTCTGGCCAAAAACTACCACAACATGTGTACTGTTTTTTTACATCTCTCCCTGTCGAAGTATATGTTCTCCCCACTATACAGTGCAATAAGTGTTGTAGATTCGGCCACATACAGTCGCAGTGCAGATCCCAAGCACGCTGTTTCATTTGTTCTCAACCTCACGAAGGCCATACTTGTAATAAAGACACTCCAACCTGCCTTTTTTGCTCTGGAGCACATCAGGCTACTAACCCTTCATGCCCTGAACACTCAAAGCAGAAGCAGATCAAACTTGTTATGTCTCAGGAAAACATCACTTACTCTGAGGCATCGGCTAGATTCTCTCAAGTTAGACGGTCTTTCGCTGACACTGCGAGAACCGTGCAAGTCCCCTCCCCTCCTCCATCCCCTCAATACCCAACTCAAATCCTCCCCCCTCGGTCTCAAAATGTTTCCTACCGTAAAACGGTTTCCTTGTCCAAGCATCAACCTCTCCCATCTGCAAGCCCTGGCTACGATGCTAGAGCCCATAGTTCAATAGTTGAAACCCCACAGTCCCAACAACCTAATGGTTGTGCTTTCCCCACAGATTCTCCTATCCCTAACGACAACCTCATCTCACTCCTCCTCTCCACCATCATCAATCTTCTAGGAAGATTTAGTGATGTCCCCTTACCGAACAACCTCAGAGACCAACTTTTTCAGGTCCTCAATCTTTCCTGCTCCAATGGCCCTCATCCTTCAATGGAATTGCCGCAGCAGCAAGAATAAGAAGCATGATATTCTACACCTTATTAATAAATTCAACCCCTTCATCTTTGCTGTTCAGGAGATGCGTCGCAAACCTGGCGATCGAGTCCGATTCCCAGGTTATTCGTGCCTTAGGGACGACAGAAGCGACGGGCATGGAGGCTCCGCCCTCCTAATCTCCAGAACAGTAACTTTCTACCAAGTCAACCTCCCCTCCCACAGTGAGCATGTAAATGCAGTAGCTGTGAGAATTTCCAACGTGACCTTTTTATCTATTTACATCCCCCACCCCAATCATTCATGCCTTGCTGAGTTTTCCGATATACTCTCTTCGCTTTCCCCCCCTCTGGTTGTGTTAGGTGATTTTAATATTCATCACACATCTTGGGGTTCCTATTATTCCGACCATTTATCCCATTCCTTCCTCGACATTTGCGATCGCTTCGATCTTTGCGTGCTCAATGACGGCTCACCTACACGCAGGGTTTACCCGTCCCAGA
Organism: Scoparia ambigualis; assembly: GCA_963921215.1. Classification (NCBI taxonomy): domain Eukaryota; kingdom Metazoa; phylum Arthropoda; class Insecta; order Lepidoptera; family Crambidae; genus Scoparia; species Scoparia ambigualis. Next base: position 6,014,177 of record OY992503.1, read on the forward strand.
ATATCAAAAGCGCCGTCGATTTAAGTTTATGCTCTCCTGCTCTCGCTCCTGACTACACTTGGACTATTCTTCCCACAACCTATGGCAGTGATCACTATGTTATCGTCATACTAACTTTTGATAACCGCCACTCCCGCTCCAATCCATTGCCAAACGCTCCTCGTCCGCGCCTTAAATTTAATACATCCAAGGCTGATTGGTCTGAATATGGACTCGCTTTAGACCAGAATATTCAGAACCTCCCTGAAGTCACACCCTACAACTACCTAGCAGTGTATACTGACTTCAGAAACAGCCTGCTGTCTTCAGCAGAGAACTGCCTGCCAACCAAGAACATTTCCAAAGGCAAAAGTTCTTCTCCACCTTGGTGGGACCCAGAATGCACGGCGGTGTGCAAGGAGCGAAAGGCAGCGGAACGTGAATATTCGTTGTCCATGACTGAGGCCAACTTCATTAAGTATCAATCGGCGGCGGCTAAGGCTGTCAGAGTCCTCACTAAAAAGAAACGATTAGGTTGGTGCCAGTTTTGTGAGTCCCTGTCCCCAAGATCCCAACCCTCGGTGGTATGGAGAAACATTAGGAAATTTCGTTGCTCTGCCTCCAGCAACAACAACATAAACTCCAATGATCCATCAGCTTGGCTGGAACTCTTCCAAAATAAACTCGCTCCCCTCTCAGTCCCGACAGAAATTGAGGCTACACTATGTACGCCGTCAATGTCATCCCATTACTCCGAATTTGACTCTCTATTCTCTCTTGAGGAACTTAATACAGCCCTGGACGGTCTCAAAGATTCCTCCCCAGGCATCGATGGTATTCCCTATTCGCTACTAGTTAACAGCAGCTCTACCGCTAAGAACCTATTCCTTAATTTAATCAACAACATCTTTTTGAGGGGAGTTCCTCCTGAGGAGTGGAAAGCCCAAATTATAATCCCCATCCTAAAGCCTGGAAAACTTGGCAACGACCCTAACGGGTATAGACCCATAGCACTTTCCTGCACAATGGCCAAAATCATGGAACATCTAATTAAAAACCGGTTGGAGTGGATAGCGGAGAGTAGGGGTCTACTAGCCAAAAGCCAGTTTGGGTTCCGTAAGGGAATGAGTACAATGGACAGTCTAAGTGTCTTCTTGACTGATATCTGGATAGGCCTTTCCAAACGTGAGAATGTGACGGGAGTCTTTTTAGACATATCATCTGCCTATGACAATGTTCTGCTTCCGGTACTCAGGCAGAAAATGCTAAATCTGAGTATTCCTGTGAGGCTTGTAAATATAATTTTTAATCTATTCTCGTCACGATCTATACAGATATGTCACAATAATGCTCTTTACCCCGCAAGAACTGTTTGGAGAGGCCTTCCCCAGGGATCAGTCTTGAGCCCTTTACTTTATAGTATTTACACCTATGACCTCGAATTGTCCTTAACCCCTTTTTGTAATGTCCTGCAGTATGCCGACGACCTGGCCCTGTATATTTCACACAGCGATCCCGAGCAAGCTACTGAATTACTTAACGCCGCATTCGATTACCTCCATGATTGGCTACTGGAACATGGTCTTTCGCTTTCGGTCGACAAGTGTAATATGGTTGTATTCAGTCGCGCAAGGAATACACCTATTATGTCAGTTAAATATGACAACCAAGACATCCCTTTAAAAAGCCATGCGAAATTCTTAGGAACGGTACTAGACTCCAAAATGAGTGGAACTCAACATGTCTTCCATGTATCCAAAAAATGTGAGAAAAATACCCATATCCTCCGTTCCGTTTCTGGTACCTGGTGGGGCGCCCATCCATTTTGTCAAAAACTCCTTTACAATGCATTGATCCGATCGCATTTGGACTATGGTTCATTACTTCTAGAACCCTGTCTTAAATCGTCTTTGAACTCGCTCGATAAAATCCAGTCCAAAAGCCTTCGGATAGTGGCAGGAGCGATGAAATCATCTCCGATAAATGGTTTGCAGGTGGAGTGTGGGGACCCCCCACTGGCCATTAGAAGACAATACCTAGCCGACAAATTTCTTTTTAAAATTGTCCAAAATTCGTCTCACCCACTCCTTGCCAAACTTCACCAACTGTCGGAGTTTATATCATCAGACAAATTCTGGAAACTCAGAGAGTCCCCTTGCCTGTTCCGTAGCTTCATCAAATTCATCCGACTTCCCTGCCCTGTTTACTAATGTGCCCTTACACCCATATTTGGGAACCCGTACCATTCCCTGACACTGCAACCTGACATCCATCTAGACCTAGGTATCTCCAAAGACTCACCAGATGCAGAGTTCCAGCTACAAGAAGTCATCCGGAAAAATTGGAAAGACTGGCTTGTGATGTACACAGATGCTTCCAAATTATCAGACGAGGAATGTGTTGGTGCTGCGGTCTGGATTCCCAAATATAAAATAATATTAAATTTCAAATGCCCCCCTGTTACATCCGTCTTTACTGGAGAGGCTACTGCAATTCTTGAAGCTGTTCGATATGTGGAATCCCATAAAATAGGTAAAACAGTTATCCTCACAGACTCCAGAAGCAGTCTCCAGGCGATCTTATCCAATCCTTTCCATAGTAAATCTAATCCTCCTATAATTCTCCAAATTAGGAAAATTCTTTTAAAATGCTCCACGCTTGGATCCCAAGTCTCTCTGGCCTGGATACCAGGACACACAGGTATATTAGGTAACGAAGCCGTTGACATAATTGCAAAAGAGGCAACTGCCATTGGATGTCCTGACCATGAGAAAGTTTTTTCTTACGATCTGTACCCTTTGGCCACTCAAGTAATGAGATCTACATGGGAAACTCAGTGGCGGGAGAAAAGCAAAACTGTAGGGAAATATTTTGCGGACATTCAGCACTCCTTACCTGACAAGCCATGGTTTTTTAAATATAAAAAAGCTTCCAAAGCATGCACCTCCACTGTGAGCCGTTTAAGGTTAGGCCATGCATGCACCCCTGTTCATCTGGCCAAAATTAGGGTTAAGGACTCATTCCTTTGTGAATGCGGTCTGGAGGAGGGAACAACTGACCACATATTTTTTAACTGTCCCAAATACCCAACTTCCCTTTATGATCTCCTCCCCCCATGTATCCCCAAACCCACAAATTTTAAGATTGTTCTCAGTTATGTGAAACCCCCCTGCATTGATGTTTTATGTTCTTATATAACTACTAACAATATAAAATTATAATTTGTCTGTCTGCCGCTAACAAATGTTATATATAAGTATTGTGTTTGTCCATAGGCATTACAGAGTACAGATCATCAACTGGGTCTACAGCCTCAAAATTTAAGATCTCACCACCTCTGTACTTGTACATTGTGCTCTTACGAGAAACCGATACAAGCAATGAGTCTGTAGAAATAAACAACTGTGCCAAAAACTGAATATTGGCGAAATCCAAAGGGAAACACCACTGCACAAAAAGAAGAAGAAGAAGAAACCTAAAATACTTTTGTGGCTTGGATCTTAAAAAATGGTGCACGAATTTGTATAAAACGAGTATTCCACTTTGTTATAAAAAAATCAGAGATTCTAATGCACATTTGCATTTTCTAAGGAGACTCTTAGTTTTCGAAAAAGACCCATTCGAAGAATTGTTAACAGCAATACAGCATGTTTATAAAGTGTAATTCTTGGTGTTTTATTTTTATTTTATAGACAACAGAAATACTAGCTGCCCTACTCCTGTAGGTCACGTGATAGGTTAGAAATTCAAGACAATCGCAAAGCGCAGCGTACCGATTGTCTTGAATTTCGTTACCCTTTCGTTACTTTTAAAATACGTACCAATTTGTTATGACTACAAAAAGTAAAGTATGATAATGATTGAGGTTACCTTCATCGGCAAAACTCAACAGAGCAGGGGTTTTAACAGGTTTATTTTCTTTCTTCTCTTTTTCATGGCTGATTATCGGAGGCGGAGGTGGTTCTGGGTCCCCTTCATCTTCATCATCCGCACAAAACATGCGCCGTTGTATTTTCTTTGGTTTACGAAATAACGACATCTTCGTTTTACAAGACAAGACGACAACGCCTTAGAGTTTCATAAAACATTTACTGATGCAATATTATAAAAGCCACTTTCACATCTTAGAACACTTATTTTCCTCTTAGTAAATTCGCAAAAAAACTGAAGAATTCATACACAATGATCCTGAAAGTTGAAACCCCACAATCAATTCCCACAAATCGCTCGCTCACCCACCGCCAACAACCCAGCTAGCAGCAAAAAACGTCAAATGTCAACGTCAATAAGCCATTTTTAATTTTTTTTTTTAAATATGTTTGTTCCGTGAAGAAGCAGGCTAAGGTCAGAGACTATACTGCCTAGTCCTTAGTTTTTTTTTTTCCCTAGATGATAATGAGAGGTGATTAAGATGATGAATGATAAATGATATTCCCCCAAACCACTTGAGCTCTCAGCAAAGATGTGGAACTTTACTGAGATACCACGCGGACTTCATAAGAGAATTTGAAAAGTGATGTTGCACTGTTTTGTTTCATTTGCCAACACTCATGCCCGTTCACCTTAGAGCATTTTAATGCTCTAAGCCGTTCACAAACACTTAAGCCGGGTCCGCTGCGCCAGATTTTGAACAGAACATTGTTCGAAAACATAAATTACTCAATGGGCCACATTATTACTCAATGGGCCACGCCCCTTATTTATGTTTTCGAACAATGTTCTGTTCAAAAATCTGGCGCAGCGGACCCGACTTTAGCGGTTAAAAATGTTCAAAAAAACACAAATTTTAGAAAATAAAACAAAACTGCAGACATGACGCTTCAGCTTCAGCGTCATGTCTGAAGTTTTGTTGTTGTTTTGTCAAATTTTAAAGGAAAAGCGCCACCGCCGAGTTTTAACGCAACGCTTTTTAAGCTCTCGTGCAAATTAGGTTTTAAGCCGGGTCCGCTGCGCCAGATTTTTGAACAGAACATTGTTTGAAAACATAAATAAGGGGCGTGGCCCATAATTTATGTTTTCGAACAATGTTCTGTTCAAAATCAGGCGCAGCGGACGCGGCTTTTTTTTTAAAAAGAAAACCGACGCAGTGGCGAGGCGAGGTAGGTATGGCAACTAGCGATGGGCGATTGTTACTAAAAAAACAATCGAATGAATCGACAATTGTACTACCATATATTCGGTTGTTGATTCATTCATCCTAACTTAGAAACAATCGAACAAAAATTGACGATCTATTGTTACTAAAAATTATTCGAATGAATCGACACAATTGTACTAGTATCTATCATGTGTTCGATTGTCGATTCATTCATCCTTACCTAAAAAAATCGAATAAAAATTGATGATCGATTGTTACTAAAAAATACTCGAATGAATATTTAGGTATTCGAATTTAGATAAGTAGATAAATTAATAAGACTACAAGTTACATTTCATCGATTTTCGAAGCTAATTTTCTTTGAAATCATACCTACCATTCACTAAGTTTGTAGTTGTAGGTAGGTATATACAATTTGTACTTGTGTGTGGTCATAATATAGGTAATCCTATACTGACGCGCGTAACTTCGTTAACGATCGATTGATCTAGAATAAGATATTTTTTATTTAAACATTTATTTTGATAAAACCTTATTCAGGAAAACTTTCCCGGGAAGTATTTAGAATAAACTACATTATTTCGTATTTCATAGACCTACCTAGTAGGTACACCTAACTCTAGGAACATTCGCGCAGTTTACCTTATAACAATATTGAATAATAACTATTTTCATTCGAACACAATTAACTGTCGATTGTTTTTTATAACAACTGCGTTATTCTTAATAATAATCGACTAGTAATGATTTTCATTCGAACATTTTTGATTGTCGATTGTAACAATCGCGTAGTTACTAACAATCACTCAGCGATTAAATAAGTAGTAACGATTTTCATTCGTACACAATCGACTGTCGATTGTTTGTATAACAATTGCGCAATTACTAATAATCGACTAGTTATGACTTTCAATCGAATAAATTCGATTGTTTTAACAATCGAATAATTCGATTTTATTTAGTAACAATCGCCCATCGCTAATGGCAACACTACATTAATCCTTCACCATTTTCGTCCCGCACTGAGTTTGTGCGTTTTGTCTTGGTAAGTTATAATCTAGATTTTTGCATGAAATCCGACTTTTAAATAGAGTCAATTTGATTTTATTTAGTAGTACACTTGATGTAAATGACAAATGCGTTATTATTTTGTTCTATTAAATATCATACATTTTTATGTTCGACGTCATCCAAGTAAACTTTTCGTTTTCAGTCCTTAAATTTCTCCGAAGTCCCTACTACACTCTCCAAGATGGGTAGGGAGGACAAGGCTACCTGGAAGTCCAATTACTTCACCAAGATTATCGTAAGTTCTGATTCGTTATCTTTATTTTAATCTCTCGTGGATTCTAACCTATAGAAAGTGTACCTAGTTGACATGTTGTATTTAATTATTACAGCAATTGTTAGACGAGTACCCCAAATGTTTCCTGGTGGGCGCCGACAACGTGGGCTCGACCCAGATGCAGCAGATCCGTATCGCGCTGCGCGGGCACAGCATTATTCTGATGGGCAAGAACACTATGATGCGTAAAGCCATCAAAGACCATCTGGAGACCAACCCCGCGCTCGAGAAGCTTTTGCCCCACATCAAGGGCAATGTTGGCTTCGTGTTCACCCGCGGAGATCTTGTCGAAGTAAGTACTAGTAACCTGTTGTTACAATGTTATCTCTGTATCTTGCTTTACACTTTAGTTACACATAGTTTATGCATCACTACAAATACTTACTTAGAAGCAAGAAAAAAGGCGTGTTTCTTGTAAGGTGTCAAGCCGATGTATGGTGATAGGGAACTACCATACCTATCCATTGGACCCCCATGTATGTTCTACGATTTTTTTGTAGTTTACGAGTTATATTTTTTTCGTTATTTTATGATTCAACGACGAGACGGCTCTAAAAAAATTATATCTTTTTTTTGGGTCGACTTTTTTATGATGTTTTTTTTTAAAACAATGCCTATTGATTGCACTTTTATGAGTAAAAAAATCTCCTTCCTAACTTTAACCTATAGTACTAAAATTTTGATCCTAACTTTAAAAATTGGGTTAATCAGAACAGAATGGAATTTTCAACTTCGATAAAAAAATTAAAAAACATTTTCCAGTTTCTGACTAGTCTCGAAAACTGCCCAACCAAATATGCTTTTATACTAATACAAAAAAAGATGTACTAAATATGACTTTTTTTGCTGAAATCGGTCGTTGAACGTGGTAGATCGGAAATTGTGTAATTTTCATCTATACTAATATTATAAAGAGGAAAGATTTGATTGTTTGTTTGTATTGAATAGGGTCCGAAACAACTATACCGATTTAAAAAATTGTTTCACCGTTGGGAAGCTACACTATCTCCGGGTGACATAGGCTAAGATATATTTAAAAAAAATTAGGGATGCTTACTAAAACTCAAATAAATTCCTTACATCGTGTGCGCTACGAAAACTATTGATGATAGAACAAATGCGATGTAGGCGTCGTCATTGGGGTACGCGAGGGGCCGAGGGGAGTCATTTTGAAAATTCGTCACGGGGTCCACTAAACTCAGTATTTTTAAAGGATTTTATCTACATAGGTTCTGGTTGACTAAGTTTTAATGTTCACCAGGTCCGTGACAAGCTCCTGGAGAACAAGGTGCGCGCCCCGGCCCGCCCTGGCGCCATCGCGCCGCTGGCCGTCGTTATCCCCGCCCACAACACCGGCCTGGGACCTGAGAAGACATCCTTCTTCCAGGCTCTTTCCATCCCAACTAAGATTTCAAAGGGTATGTTATGCTTCTGTTTACATTATGATCTGTCTATAAATTCCCCACTACTGGACAGAGCTTTCGCACATAGACAACAGCATGTGAGTAGATTAAGCCTCAACGAACCACGCTGGCTTAAAACTCTTTAACAGCCGATCACATACTGGGTACGAGTGGGTGGGATTGTCTCTGGATGATGTGATCAGCGGATCACATCCTCTCGTCCATGGTATGTGATTTTGCACTAACTATAATAGTCTGCTGTTAAAGCGTTAAGGTGGATTGGTGGGTCTGTTTACATTTTACTTGAGCTGTCATAAGCAGTTATAAAACAAACAAGTAGTTTTTAAGTTATGTTAATTTTGTATTTTGAGGTTATGTATTGTGGTAAAACTTTTGGATTGAGTCGCTTGAATTGGAGGGAGGAGTAGCCCCCACTTATCCCTCCTGCCGCAGATAAGTATTTTAAGTTATGGTAATTTTTGAAAAATTGGAAATTTACAAAAACGTCGTTTCTGGCGCTTCGCCGGCCGCTCGCGTGCACGCTCGCTTCGAGGGAGGAGTACCCCCCACTTATCCCTTCTGCCGCAGACAAGTAGTTTTTAAGTTAAGTTAATTTTTGAAAAATTGGAAATTTACATAACGTCGTTTCTGGCGCTTCGCCGGCCGCTCGCGCGCACTGTCGCTTCGAGGGAGGAATACCCCCCACTTATCCCTCCTGCCGCAGACAAGTAGTTTTTAAGTTATGTTAATTTTTGAAAAATTGGAAATTTACAAAAACGTCGTTTCTGGCGCTTCGCCGGCCGCTCGCGCGGCACGCTCGCTTAGCTCGCGCGTTTTGGTCAACATACTAATCTAACCTAACCTAATTAACTCTTTACACTTTTTTCACGGGTTTACAAACTACTCATGAATGTACTTAATAAGTTTTAAGGTACCTAGGTACTCCAGCTGTTGTTAATCTTGTATGATGTTATATAGTGTTAGACAACAATCTGGAAATTTATAAAAATGTCTGTTCTAATACCAGTAAGATTAAATGTAAACTTTCTGGATTCGCTTTCAGACAAAATTAACGCTTTAAATTTATCCTAGTGTGATTGTCTAAGTAGATATTGCACTGGCATTTTAAAGGTACAAACCAAGCTGCTATGTTGTTGTAAAAACAATATTATTTAAAATATAATTAAAATTGTTTGTTGTTACTGTAGTTAACTTATTGATACTGGTTTGCAGGTACCATTGAAATCATCAACGATGTGCACATCCTGAAGCCTGGCGACAAGGTGGGCGCGTCCGAGGCGACGCTGCTCAACATGTTGAACATCTCTCCCTTCTCGTACGGTCTTGTGGTCAAGCAGGTTTGTTTCTTTGAAAACCCTTAATTCTATGGTTACACGAAAAAAGTAGATGTAATTTGTTCATCCAAAGTGTTGAGTACAGTCTGCATACTCTGTGCATTCTGATAATTTACCTTTGGTAAATAATTTGCACAGTAATACATTTTATGATCAAGTTGAGTAACTGATTGTCCATTTATGAGCAAACATTTTACAGTAGCTATAATGTTAACTGTTTCTATAAAAGATTTTTTTGTTCTTCAGTCACTTGGGTGAATATAACAGTATTTTTTTGTTGGAAATCAGGTGTACGATTCGGGCACCATCTTCGCCCCGGCCATCCTGGATATCAAGCCGGAGGATCTGCGCGCGAAGTTCCTGGAGGGCGTCGCCAACGTGGCGGCCGTGTCGCTGCGCGTTGGCTACCCCACGCTGGCGTCGGCGCCGCACTCCATCGCCAACGGGTTCAAGAACCTGCTGGCCGTCGCCGCCGTCACGGAGGTGGACTTCAAGGAGGCCACCACCATCAAGGAGTTCATCAAGGTATCTTATTTGGTTTTATTTTATTCCTACACTTAGCTTTCACTGCATCTGAGGTCTCTTTCAGTTCACAGAACAAATGCCGTATACTGGACTGCCCCCTTACTCTTGAAACCGATCCCGATCGAATCGAGATTGGTATTGTGAAGTTTGGTACTCCCTAAGTTACGACACCAGAGCTAATATGGATTCATATTGAGTGAAAAAAATACAATACTCAATGCCATTTAGTTCACCATGAATCCAAATTAGCGCTGGTGTCGTACGTAACTTAAAAGTACGAAATTTCACAATACCAATCTGATCCCATACCGATCGATCGGTTTCAAGAGTAAGGAGGCTGATTCCAACTGATTTTGTCAACCTTGTTTAGTTTTCTTAATTTACTCTCTTAACATAAGTTGGCCCTTGATTGACTGTGGATGACAAACTGTTTGGTTGTCGCAGTGATATATAAATGATTGTCTGTTTTAATACCAGTGAGTCTAACTAGGGCGCTCTGGCTTCGCTTTCAGACTAAAGTAACACTTCAAATTTATCCTAGTGTGACAAGTCCATGTATGGACGTTGCACTGGCATTTTGAAGATACATAACCATTGCATATGCGTCTTATTTTGCACTCCAAAATTATGCGTTGGCCAATGTTTTAACAAAAACTTGTCATCAGGACCCATCCAAGTTCGTGGCTACCGTCGCCGCGCCTGCCGCCGCCGCTCCCGCTGCCGATAAGAAAGAAGAGGAGAAGAAGGAAGAGAAGGAGGACTCCGAGAGCGACGATGACATGGGCTTCGGACTGTTCGACTAAGCCGCCGCGGCCGCGCGTGCTGAGGGCGCCGCTGCCATCTTACGCCAAAACATTCCATGAGATTGTACACCGTGTGAAGATGGTAGTGTTGTTCTCAACACGCGCCTGAGTGTTGTCCGCACCTGCCGGGTAGCCGTCACCGCCGCCGGGTTGGACGCCCATATGGCGGCCGATGTGTCTATTCATTCCGTGCTTGTCAATAAACTCTAATTGAAATATTTATCTTGTTTCATTTGTATGTTAGTCAGTCTTTAGACTTATTAGTTTAGTCGGTATCTAGACTTACTAAAGACTGACGACTATTTAGATTATTTTCATTAAATCAAGTCACAGTCTATAAGTATAAACGTCCCACTGCTGGGCACAGGTTTTCCCACATGGATATCATGAGGAGGTAGGGCTATTTATATCCGTGCATGGCGTGAAGAGCTTGATAAGTCCAAAATGGCAATTTTAACAGGGCAGCGTTTTTAACCCTTTCCACGCCACGTTTTTTTTCGAAAGTCGTACCCCTGACGCCACGGTTTAGTTATTAAATGTTCGAGACTACCTACACAACTTCTAACACACAAAAAAAAACCATTACTTTCTACTGTTTTTTTGGTGTCCATGTCTACAGCTTCCTCATTCGACATAGAGAAATTCTAAGCATGCCATATTTTTGTGCATATTATGTGCGATCAAACGTGTCAGTCCTAATTTTTGTGCCACCACAACTTCGTTACTATGAGTTGTTTTATGTGTGTAAGCTGGAGACACGTGTCACTAGCTCGCACACGCCCGCGGGCGTGATCGCCACACGAACACGATACGCCAAGTGAAGTGCCGCCATTAGACTATAGGCAGAAATTTTGTGCATAATTTGTGTACTAGGAACAAAAAAAACTAACCATCATACTCAAATACTGTTGAAACTACGACCATAAAACTGTGTGCGAGCTGGAGACACGGGTCTCTGGCTTGCACAGCTGTATCTTCGTAATTGTATAAGCTACGGTTATGAATTATACCTCAAAATTTTGTGCCTAATTTGTGCATAAGGCACAAAAAAATTCAAAACTAACTCACAAGGTTTTTGAGCTACGAACCGATAAGTACCTATGTGTAAGCTGGTGACACGTAACACGGGCTAACACATGGTGAATTACCGTAACTGTATAAGATAGCGTTTCGTTTTAAAGATCAACTAATACGTTATAATTTGTGCAAACACGAGGCAAAATTTCAAATATCTGGGCCTCTTAGTTTAAAAATTATAAGCCAAAAACTGTTTTCCCGCCAAAAAATTCAAAAAAATGGCTCGGAAGTGGCTAAGCGCGCCGTTGCCGTTCCGTGCGCTACACGTTTGCAATCGAGTTTGAACTTAAGAGCTAGCAATATTTAGAGTCATTTTAATTTGCGCTCTCGATTGTTTTAATTTATGTACCGAGAACTTTAGACTAGGAGCGGTTTGTTAAAGCGATGCGCGACGCGACTAATTTAGTTTCACTACAGGTACCTAACTAACCTACCCTACTTTTATTTTAAGGCCCCAGTACTAGTGTTGTTGCAATAGTGATAGTTTCACTATCGATAGTTGACCTTGAAAAATAGTCGATAGCGCGAATAGCTCTATCGAAAATATCGAAATGCTGCGATGTACAATCGATAGTATCGATAGTGAAAATTAGATAATACTATTGAACTTGGTCGATACTATCGACATACGATACTATCAATAGTATCGATACTATCTATAAACTATCGACGCGTTTCGATAGTATTGATAGTTTTGCTTTAGTAACTATCGAGGAATTTTCGATACTATCAAGTGAGTATTGTAAATCTAATGATATGATGTGATAGATGACCTATGTAATTACCAGCTATATTACCTTTTATGAGCAAGCAATAGTATCGAAAAATGTTCGACTATCGATATTGAACAACTATCGATCGATTGGTTTTTTGCTGATACTATCGATAGTATCGAAACTATTGATCTTTAGCAATAGTATTACTTATTTTTATCAATCGATACTATTGATGGAATCGTCAAGGGTCGATAATTTCGATAGGACTATCGATAGTATGACTGATTTTCGAGGTCTCGATAGTATCACGATACTATCGATTGACTATCGCTATCGCAACAACACTACCCAGTACACATTGGCGACTTGGCATGTTGGCCCATTGTCGGCAATCGCCATTGTGTAGACGGGGTAAATTGCGCGCCACTATCGATAAATTTCCCGCGCCTGTACACCACTACCTCGTCTACACAATGGCTATGGCCGGCAGTGGGCCAACATACGCCAATGTGTACTGGGTAGTGTTGTTGCGTAGGATCGTGATACTATCGTGACTTCGAAAATCAGTCATACTATCGATAGTCTTATCGAAACTAACGACCCTTGACAATACTATCGATAGTATCGATTGATAAAAATAAGTAATACTATTGCTAAACCTCAATAATTTCGATACTATCGATAGTATCTGCAAAAAACCAATCGATCGATAGTAACAGTTGTTCAACATTGATAGTCGAACATTTTTCGATACTATTGCTTGCTCATAAAAGGTAATATAGCTGGTAATTACATAGGTCATCTATCACATCATATCATTAGATTTACAATACTCACGCGATAGTATCGAAAATTCGTCGATAGTTTCTAAATCAAAACTATCGAAACGCGTCGATAGTTTATAGATAGTATCGTGTGTCAAAAGTAGCGATAGAATCGATAGTATCGACCAAGTTCAATAGTATTACCTAATTTTTACCATCGATACTATCGATAGTATCGATATTATCGAAGCTTTTCATATTCATTTATTGCATCTTAGGATATCGATTATCGATAGGACTATTCGCGTTATCGACTATTTTTCAAGTTCAACTATCGATAGTGAAACTATCAGTATTGCAACAACACTAGTACTGGGGCTTAAAATAAAAAGTAGGGTAGGTTAGTTAGGTACCTATAGTGAAACTAAATTAGTCGCGTCGCGCATCGCTTTAACAAACGGCTCCTAGTCTAAAATTCTCGGTACATAAATTAAAACAATCGAGAGCGCAAATTAAAATGACTCTAAATATTGTTAGCTCCTAAGTTAAACTCGATTGCAATCGTGTAGTGCACAGGAAGCTGTAGACATGGACACGGTATTTTTGTCTACAAACCTTAACATGACAACTTAAAATGATTTGTTGTCTCTCGTCCGCCACATAATATCGTGTACGCATGCTAGGCCTACAGCAGACGGTGCAGACCTGACATGTCGACAGCTAGCCGCCGACTCCTTAGGGCGCATTTTCATTGGTCGTTAGATTTTGAGTTTAGTTTAGTTAGGTTTCATGCGTGGTGCGGGTAGATTTATGAAACGCATATTCGAAAAGATCTCTTTATTTCTTAATCCCCTTAAAAATCCATCGGCAGTTGTAAACCATGAAACCTTTTCGGTTAGTCCTAATGCACCTCCCCGCATTCGCGCTAATACGACCGACAGGGCCGTCCCCTGGGCATATTAAGATAATCCCTATGACTTTGACAGAACACTATTTTGTTAGAATAGACAAAGAAAGTAGTTAAACAAAGTTAAATATTTATTTTTATTAACAATCACATGAAACGAATAGATAAATGTAATATAGTCCACAAAAGTAACTCTTTTAGCATTTACAGGTTAGTGCTTAAAATCTGTTATTTGAAGAGGAACCCTTCTAGATTTCGGATGGGCAAAATCGTTAATCAATTCTTCAAAATCTATGCTTTTTAGCACATCCGATTCTATGGACATCAGCGACAAACTGGATAATCTCTCTTGAAGCATTGGACTTCTCTTTTAATTCTTTTTAATTTGGAGAAGGACCGTTCCCCACTGCAGTTAGTTACCATCATGGTTAAAAGATTCTCAATGCGATTTCTACATATGGAAATGTGTCTTCAATTTTGTATGTAGCAAATCACATCTCTCAACAATATTTGAGGTTCAGTGCAGCACGTCCGACCGGCTCACAGACGTATACCTACTTATTATACGTCTGTGGACCGGCTGCACTCAGAGAAAAAATTATCTTTTTTGTAATCCGAAATAAAATACAAAACAGCGAGTAAGAAGTTAATAAAAATTATAACTACACACATCAAAAGTGTCTAGGGATCAACATATATTTTTGCAATAACTTTTCTCCTGATTGATATTAATTAAAATTTTCTTTAAGGATTCAATAAATAAAGTGTTTTCGTTTGTCTACAGTAACGATAAACCAAGTCACCTTTGCATTAATAAAGAAATCTGCCATTTTCCTAATAAAGGGATTTTTGACATTTGAACCACTAACATTAAAGTTCGAAAAAAAGACTGAAATAACAGTTTTCTTTAAAATTTTATTGGGTAACTTAAACAATTAATAATCCGTGTTTCTACCGCGAACACTAACAACACAAGAACATCGGTTTGGCATACTCAAAATGAGTTCATCCAAATCACGCTGTGGAATGGCCGCCCATGTTCGTTGCAACAACAAAAAAGGTCTTCTTGCGACTGGATACCCTCCATATTCGGCAGAGCTCTTCTCTGTAGCATATCCCATGCATGCTCAATCGGGTTCAAGTCTGGCGACTGAGCAGGCCAGGGCATGACATTGATGTTAGCTGCGGCGAGAGTCTGTCTTACAACTCTTGCGGTGTGCGGTCGTGCATTAACTGAAATAAGGGACCGATTTGCACTTGTAGAGGAACGATGACGTCTGATACAATCGTCTCAGCATAAATTTGAGCGTTGAGGTTGCCTCTGATCCAAATCAACTCAGTTCTTCCGCCGATCCAAATACCCGCCCATACCATGATGGTTCCACCACTATAAGGATGGACTTCCTGGCAGGATTTTAATCGCTGTTGGCGTCCAGGGGTTCTCCAGTGTCGTATACGTCTTGTATCCGGTCTCATACCAAAACGAGACTCATCAGAAAAGCACACGAAACGCCATTGTTCTTCTGCCCAATTTCTGTGTTCAAGAGCCCATTGATATCGAATCCTACGATTGTGCATTGCTATAGGTGGTACCTTAGCGGTCTTCGGGAATGAAGGTTCACTTCATGCAAGCGGTTTCTGACTGTTTGGTCGCTAATTAAGTTCCCTGAAGAGTGATTAAGCCTCACGGCTAACATCATGGCGGTTATTGTTGGAGCTCTTCGAGTTGTGATTTGAATGTATCGGTCTTGTCTCCGTGTGGTGCAGCGATACCGTCCTCCATGGCGCTCAGCCACGGTACCAGTGCTTCGGTAACGTGTCCAAAGTCGACTGATAACACTCTGACTTGTATTCAAAGCTAAAGCCACAGTACGTTGCCGGGAACCAGCTTCTATCATTCCCACGGCTCTGAGCATTTCTTCCCTGCTTAAATGACGTCGCCGCTCCATAATAACGTTGGTTTTAATCAGTAGTAGGGAAACAGTAGCACTAATAATGTCTTCAATGCGTTGTATGTTTTTATAGGGAAAATATTGACAGCTGATTTTCATCTTTTACTAGAAATTGATTGAAAGTTCCTGTTTCAAATTATGAAATGCACCAAAAAGGATCCATATAAATTTATAAAATCATAAATTTATTACAAAGCCACATCTCAATCTCAAGAAATCCGCATAAAAATGCTTGATCCCTAAACACTTTTGATGTGTGTATATTCCTTGCACCATCTGAAATATGAAACTAGTGTGTTTATTTCAATATCTCGTTATTTTCTCATACTTTTTTTTCACTTTTTCTAATTCGCCATATTTGGCTTCGTATGCATTAAGGTTAAAAATAATCTTGCCATATTATTATGTGGCTTCTCATGCATTCAGCGTTACTTTTTGGTTATTCCAGAAATGGATTCTTCGCGCTTTTATGGAATCTCAAATTACGTTAATACTTTTAATTATATAATTCCTGCCTGGTGATGGCAGCTTGAGTGATGATGACATTTCTTCTTAATAGCTTAGCTAGTTTTGTCTCCTGTTGACAGACATGTGCATTGTGCATCGTTGGTTGCTTCGGCGCCCAATCAATTGAGACCAATAGGTACATGTCTTTTATGATTTCAAACTCGCAGTTTCCGAAAACATGCGCAAAGCAGGTAAAGCTCGAATACCAAAAACATGTGGTCGTCGTCGCCGTCAAGCGTTTTTGGAACTAAGGACCAACATCTAGACGTGGTGGCACTCTTCTGTTCTTTTCTGATTCCAAAATACCTGCAAAAACAGCCTCGAAAGGTACGTTCTGATGGGATCAACCATTTTCCCATTTACAAAAAAATACCCAATAGCTATGCCAGTATTGCACAAAATATCGTTCTTTCACATAAATGTGAAAAGAGTAATATTTATTTATGTTAGAACTACAAACGCAATTGTTACAAAGAATTTCACGAAACCTAATTAAAATTGCCCGAAACACAATACGAAGCCATAAATGGAGTCACATAATATGACCAGAATGCATACGAAGCCATAATATATGGCGGCATTTGATAACTTCTAATTATATAAGTTTTATTTTTTTATTTTAATTTGATCTTATTTTGTAAGCCTAATAAAACAATATTTTGCAAAAAAAAATATATTCCTACTCTTTAATAATTCATGCGGTAGAGGGTTAAGTACGAAAATAATCGAATGCCTTCTCTGTCTATGTTGCGAATAAATATTTGACAAATTATTGTTTTTATAAAAAATATACGGAAGTAATAATAAAAAAGTCTTCATTTATAATAAAAAAACCTCAATGTGAACCGAAGTTCTCAAAAAAAAATCTATCAGATCACAAATTCCATTGTTTTATTAAAACTCATTGTAAATAAATATGTACCTATTATAAGCATTTATATAAGTACCTAACTAATGTGGCATAAATTATTCTAGGACATCGATATTCAAACCAGGGCCAAACTTGTATGGGATTCCATTTCACCATCTCCTTAAATATAAAGTCAAACAACACCATCTCCTTAAATATCTTAAATAAATATAAAGTCACATTTTGTTTCAATTTTCTATGTAATTTCTCAATTAATGAATTAATTAATTGGTTAATTCAAACTTGGAGCTTCATGCTTCGCTTCGTTTGCTTAATTTAAATGGAGCGAGTCACACTGATGAGGATTTTTCTTTAAAATGTGTATGTGCTCAGTATACCATTATATATTTAAATTTATCTAAGCATGCTGATTGCTGAAGTCGGAAAGCCTAATTTTTGGGCGAGAGTAGAATAGCTTCGCGCATGTAAAAGCTAGTAAGTTGGTATTGTAGTCAGTAATTTAGGTTCGATTTCTTCGAATTATATAAGTTTTTGGTAATATTGGTTATCGTTTGGTGATCTGACAGAAACTAGGGACTTTGTATTTGATCTGAGGGGGGTCCCTATCGATCGCGGGGCCCTGGGCACTTGCCCAAAGTGCCCACTGGGAAAGTTGGGTCTGCCGACCGACTTATCGACCAATGAAAATGCACCCTGACGTCGACAGCAAACTGCGTGTTATCAGAGCCCTTAGCGGCGCGTTACATACTAAAGCTCAGCCGCGCTGCTAAGTTGCCTGTGATGTGAAGGCACTCTAAATTTGGTAACCCATCCAGCGACCCGGCGGCATTGTGAAAGCTTAGCGGGCAAAATCGTAAACCGAACGCGCTAGCCGCAGCGCCA
Organism: Scoparia ambigualis; assembly: GCA_963921215.1. NCBI lineage: Eukaryota > Metazoa > Arthropoda > Insecta > Lepidoptera > Crambidae > Scoparia > Scoparia ambigualis. The sequence continues at coordinate 6,032,361 of OY992503.1, forward strand.
TCGAGGTGTCCATGTCTACTGCTTCCTCATTCGACATAGAGAAATTCTAAGCATGCCATATTTTTGTGCATAATATGTACAATCAAACGTGTCAGTCCTAATTTTTGTGCCACCACAACTTTGTTACTATGAGTTGTTTTATGTGTGTAAGCTGGAGACACGTGTCACCAGCTCGCACATGCCCGTTAAGACAAACCAGTGAGGATAGGGTTTTAGACTATAGCCAGAAATTTTGTGCATAATTTGAGCACTTGGAAAAAAAAAACTAACCATCATACTCAAATACTGTTGAAACTACGATCATAAAACTGTGTGCGAGCTGGAGACACGGGCCTCTGGCTTGCACAGCTGTATCTTTGTAATTGTTTAAGCTACGGTCATGAATTATACCTCAAAATTTTTTGCCTAATTTGTGCATAAGGCACAAAAATTTTCAAAACTTTAACTAAAAAGATTTTTGAGCTACGAACCGATAAGTATGTGTAAGCTGGTGACACGTAACACGGGCTAACACATGGTGAATTACTGTAACTGTATAAGATAGCGTTTCGTTTTAAAGATCAACTAATACGTTATAATTTGTGCAAACACGAGGCAAAATTACAAATCTCTGGGCCTTTTAGTTAAAAATTTAAAATCAAAATAATGGCTCGGAAGTGGCTAAGCGCGCCGTTGCCGTTCCGTGCGCTATACGATTGCAATCGAGTTTGAACTTAAGAGCTAGCGATATTTAGAGTCATTTTAATTTGCGCTCTCGATTGTTTTAATTTATGTACCGAGAATTTTAGACTAGGAGCCGTTTGTTAAAGCGATGCGCGACGCGACTAATTAAGTTTCACTATACCTAACTAACCTACCCTACTTTTTATTTTAAGGCCCCAGTACTAGTGTTGTTGCAATAGTGATAGTTTCACTATCGATAGTTGACCTTGAAAAATATCGAAATAGTCCTATTGAAAATATCGAAATGCTGCGATACTATCGATACTATCGATAGTGAAAATTAGGTAATAATATTAAACTTGGTCGATACTATCGACATACGATACTATCAATAGTATCGATACTATCTATAAACTATCGACACGTTTTGATAGTATCGATAGTTTTGCTTTAGAAACTATTGACGAATTTTCGATACTATCAAGTGAGTATTGTAAATCTAATGATATGATGTGATAGATGACCTATGTAGGATAGTCGATAGCGCGAATAGTCCTATTGAAAATATCGAAATGCTGCGATACTATCGATACTATCGATAGTGAATATTAGGTAATACTATTAAACTTGGTCGATACTATCGACATACGATACTATCAATAGTATCGATACTATCTATAAACTATCGACACGTTTTGATAGTATCGATAGTTTTGCTTTAGACTATTGATAGTATGACTGATTTTCGAGGTCTCGATAGTATCACGATACTATCGATTGACTATCGCTATCGCAACAACACTACCCAGTACGCATTGGCGACTTGGCGTATGTTGGCCCATTGTCGGCAATCGCCATTGTGTAGAGGGGGTAAATTGCGCGCCACTATCAATAAATTACCCGCGACTGTACACCATTACCCCGTCTACACAATCGCTATGACCGGCAGTGGGCCAACATACGCCAATGTGTACTGGGTAGTGTTGTTGCGTAGGATCGTGATACTATCGTGACTTCGAAAATCAGTCATACTATCGCTAGTCCTATCGAATCTATCGACCCTTGACAATACTATCAATAGTATCGATTGATAAAAATAAGAAATACTATTGCTAAAGATCAATAGTTTCGATACTATCGATAGTATCTGCAAAAAACCAATCGATCGATAGTAACAGTTGTTCAACATCGATAGTCAAACAATTTTCGATACCATTGCTTGCTCATAAAAGTATTATCAGCTCATAATATAGCTGGTAATTACGTAGGTCATCTATCACATCATATGATTAGATTACAATACTCACTCGATAGTATCTAAAATTCGTCGATAGTTTCTAAAGCAAAACTATCGATACTATCGAACCGCGTCGATAGTTTATAGCTAGTATCGATACTATTGATAGTATCGTATGTCGATAGTATAGACCAAGTTCAATAGCATTACCCAATTTTCACCATCGATACTATCGATAGTATCGCAGCATTTCGATATTTTCGATAGGACTATTCGCGCTATCGACTATTTTTCAAGATCAACTATCGATAGTGAAACTATCAGTATTGCAACAACACTAGTACTGGAGCCTTAAAATAAAAAGTAGGGTAGGTTAGTTAGGTACCTATAGTGAAACTAAATTAGTCGCGTCGCGCACCGCTTTAACAAACGGCCTTAGATTAAAACAAAAAGGGAAGATACGGCATGCTCCTACTTGTAGTCATTCAAAATATAGTCCTACTCAACTACTTAAGCAAACACTCACACACGCACACCTATAAAGTGTAAATCGAGCGAGTGAGATAAAGCGGTAAGTTTCAACGTCAGCGCGAGGGAGTCAGCGAGTAGCGCGTTGACGTCTCGGTCGCTTCGCAACAGACGAGTACGTACGACCGATTCCGACGCCACTGCGGAGTAGCGTCTTTCTCTTTTTCACACAGTAGAATATCCGCAATAGTGCGATGTAGCCTGTTCGCTCGGCAAATTGTGACTGAAGTGAAATTGTGCCTTTAGGCCTAATTTTGGCGGCTCACTCACGAGACGCTAATGCCGTATCTTCCCTTTTTGTTTTAATCTAAGCAAACGGCTCCTAGTCTAAAATTCTCGGTACATAAATTAAAACAAACGAGGACGCAAATTAAAATGACTCTAAATATCGCTAGCTCTTAAGTTCAAACTCGATTGCAATCGTGTAGCGCACGGAACGGCAACGGCGCGCTTAGCAACTTCCGAGCCATTATTTTGAATTTTTTGGCGGGAAAACAGTATTTAACTTATGATTTTTAAACTAAGAGGCCCAGAGATTTGAAACTTTGCCTCGTGTTTGCACAAATTATAACGTATTAGTTGATCTTTAAAACGAAACGCTATCTTATACATTTACAGTAATTCACCATGTGTTAGCCCGTGTTACGTGTCACCAGCTTACACATACTTATCGGTTCGTAGCTCAAAAACCTTTAGAGTTAAAGTTTTGAAATTTTTTGTGCCTTATGCACAAATTAGGCACAAAATTTTGAGGTATAATTCATAACCGTAGCTTAAACAATTACAAAGATACAGCTGTGCAAGCCAGAGACCCGTGTCTCCAGCTCGCACACAGTTTTATGATCGTAGTTTCAGCAGTATTTGAGTATGATGGTTAGTTTTTTTTGTTCCTAGTGCACAAATTATGCACAAAATTTCTGGCTATAGTCTAAAACCCTATCCTCACTGGTTTGTCTTAACGGGCGTGTGCAAGCTGGTGACACGTGTCTCCAGCTTACACACATAAAACAACTCATAGTAACGAAGTTGTGGTGGGACAAAAATTAGGACTGACACGTTTGATTGCACATATTATGCACAAAAATATGGCATGCTTAGAATTTCTCTATGTCGAATGAGGAAGCTGTAGACATGGACACGCCATCGAGCTCCCCTAATAATCTGTCGAGGTGTAGTTATAAGTTGTAGGATATTTTAAACACGGTGATATAAACATGGACACATTTTGCGACTGAAGGAGAAAGATACTTATATAGATAATTTATTCGGGCAGGCAGTTGAAACCACTGATATTAGCCTGTATCCATTGTAGAATTTTCTTTATTTTCACTTTATTGAAGTGCTTGTGTCTTCGACTAACAGTTGTATTGTTGACCGAAGGCTTGTTTAATCTATTCTTGAACTGGTTAACATTTTGTGCTGTTGTTATTTCTTCCGGTAGTTTATATTTTATCCGGGCACTCTATATTTTGGCATAGGTATAACGACATGAATTTGAATTCTTTGGTGAGTATGCAAGGGAAGGCATGTAGGTATTGTTACTTTGGAAAGAGCAAAGTTGAGGCAACTTGCAAGGTAAGGACTGTAAGGGCGGTCAGTACGGCACAATTTTTTCTATATCTGTCTACGCACCTGTACTTCTTTTATACTTTACTTAGGATAGAGTAGAGACTTATCTCTAATAATGTTCATAAAAATAACTAATTATCCTTTTCAACCAGTTATAAATTCAATAAGCCGCGCGGCATCTATAATATATAATCTCAGACCAAAATAGCATCAAACTAACGATTATACCTTCAGTGGGAAAGGAAGACGGGTTAGTAACAGCTATTTTTACAAAGAAAACTAAAATTATCTTACCATTAAAATAACAAACTAGGTACGACATGCACAATCCTTTATTAGATTCACAATTTTTTATTATTTCAACATTTAAAAGTATCACATAATATTACACTAGGTACTTTATAAGGAATAGTCCACATTTTAAAACATTACCATACCTACCATAAATAAGTCCAACTGACAACAAAATTTATCTATTGATTACATAATTGTGGTGTGCCTTTTACAAGGGCAACAGTTTAACGCAATTACATTGTTATTCCAAGATTATTATTTATTATTACCTATTAATGGTAAGTACTATACACAGAATATAAATCTGAGAGTTCAATATAAACTGTCTCACGAAAACACTGCATCATACATACCGACTGGCACCATTTCATTTACAAACGTACATAAGTACCTTTTATTAAATGATTCAATCATTCAACAACGGAAGCGCTTTTAAAAAAGTAGGCGCTTTTAAATTTTCATATTTTATATTGCACTAGCAATTCCCATAAAAAGGGAAACAGGCGATTATATAAATTAAAAAACAGGAAAGCGTTTTTGTTTCGGCTGGCATAAACTGGCTGGCTATCCTTCCACTGCCGGAACACGACAATAATCTAACATTGCTGTTGTGAGTTTTGACAGAGTTACTATGGTTAGATAAGATGGTAAACCTACGTAATTAAAGTGGCACATAAATACATACACCTATCTACTTAAAACTTCAGATAAGTCAAAGTTCGGTGTTAGACTGTCATGGATACACTCATAGACATCTATTAAAATAGTCTCCTAGACTTCTGTATATCATCAAGTATTCATCATAAACCTTAGACTTATTTAAATCCTTAGCTGTAGAAATACCTCATCTGTGAAGTCCTGTGAAAAAAACCATAACTGGTTAGGTATATTTATTACCTAAAAATCATAGGCTACGATTATAAAATCGACATTCGAAACAGTAATCAATATTTGGCCAGAAAGCCTTGAAATATTTCATAACAGAAAGTTTTATCTATGTACTTAAACAAAATATATCTTAAGAATTTAATTTTTTTTTAAAAGAAAGTAATTAATATTTGACTAGATTGCCTTGAAATATTTCATAAGATTTTTTTTAAATGACAGGTAAGTACCTTGTTACATATTAATTTGTTTCAAAATATATTTTTCTAAAAACAAAATAATAAAATATCTTTGTTTAATGACCTAATTTTATCAAATTGGTTGTTTATCAAAGGAGATCCTTTGATACACATTGTGTGGATTTTAGTAAGTATATGAAAGTAAAAAGTCAGAGTAGAGTCTACTTTTACCTATTATTATTATCATCAGTTAGGTAAGTACTTAAAAAGGTAATTTTATTAAAACAAACTTTTCGTAGGAAATCTGTGAAACCTTATTAAAACACCCTTTTGATTAGCCGAAAAGTTCGTTTAACAGGTGTGGTGTTCATTCCTTTCACCCTGTATATAAATTCCAGTACCTACTTATACCCACTACTTCCAATTTTTTTTTCTTTAGGTGGCCTATTACATCTCGACTGTGATTTTTGCGTGAAATGGTTAATTTTGGCGTTCTTGATCTCTAAAACCAAAATAAATTAACAATTTTGACTTAATTGAATAGTGAGAAGAATAGCTATTGGAATAGTTCGTAGCGGCCTCGCTTGAACTACTTTTCTAAACAAATAAAATAAAAAAATAGAATGTCTCTGAAATCTTTTATAGACATATAGTGCGTAGCGGCCTCGGAATTTTTAGATATCATTGATTTTATGAAGAAAAAAAATCTTATTTTAAACCAAAAAACTTCGAAAATCGTTTTAAGTTAACTGAATTTCTCCTATCTACGACAATAATATTTTTGAGCAAAATTTATATCAAAATAATTGTTACTTCATGAGGAATAAAGATTTTATAATGAATTTATTATCCTGTTTCGATAAAAACGATAAATACAACTGCTAAACTACAAAATGCGAAGCGGCCGCCGCGCCGCCGTCCGAACTCAGCTTATTCTCGCAGAGTGGAGATTTGTAATATTAAGCATAAATTTATTATCTTATTTCGATAAAAACGATAAATACAACTGCAAAATTACTACAAAATGCGAAAATGGGTGTTTTACGCAAAAATCACAGTCGAGATGTAATACCTGGGCCTCTAAAATTCTTAACAGTTACAAATTTATTTTTTTACCTATCTTTTATACTTACAACTAATTTCGTTCATTCGAAATTTAGGAATTAATGAGAAGACTGATAAAATAAACACATACATACGAGTACTATGGCCGTCCTAAGCAGTAGGTTCAGCTCCAAGCATGAACTTGAAAGATCCATCTTGATCAGTGCAGCGTAGTATGCGCATCGTGCCACCCGACGTCAACGGCGTTTTCGGTTCGATCAAATACAGCGTTCCATCCATGAAACACTCGGCCCTCTTAGTCGATATGTTTTCCAAGTCCTCCATTACTTCTATGCTGTACCAGCACATAATAGAGTTGGCAGGTCCTCCGTTTGTTACGGGCATTGTCACAACTTCTATCTTACTGTCACTGTGTATGGATCCCAGATTCATTTCATCTGTGACAGCAGTGCAATCCAGTAGTGTAAGGTCTATGCAGAAATTTTGAGTGACCTCATATTTATTTATATATTCCCCCACTTTATAGTTCTTTACGTTTTTATCATACACTCTATTATTAATATCAATCCAAGGGCTGTGGACAACTTGGATGTGTATATCAATTTTAGCAGGCATAAACAAGCCTCCTTCGAAAAGATGGTTGTTCCTTAGATCATTGGCAATTTCTTTCTGGCGCATATCTATCTCTCCACATATGTCAAATATATTGCAAAATATTGCATGGAACTTTTGATGACGGAAATTATCTATTCCCCAGTCATCACCAAGTAGAATGCTAATAGTTGACAATGATAGTTTGTTGGCTTTAAATACTTTTTTGAAGAACTTCTTGTCACTCGCTGTTTTTGCATTACAAACAAGTGTGCGTGCACCACGTCTCATCATCAACAGGCCAAACACAGGAAAAGGAGACAAGTCCACAATATTCATGTTTGATATGTCCACAAGTTGTCCCAAGTAAACACAAGCCATACCAACGTTTCCGGCAATAATTTTGATGTAGTCTTTGTCATTTAAAAACCTCAAAGTTTCTGAAGAAATCCTCATAATTGGTGAATTGCAATCATCCACCATAGTTAGCTTGCCTCCATTAATCAAGAATTCGACATTAAAAATTGTATTTTTCTTAACAGTTTTTGGCATGTGGTCATGGAATACAGCTTGCTGCCATGCATTGGCTCTTAAATCAGATCTGGGGTCTGTAGTAAGCGTTATATGTTTAGTTAAATATAAATTGAACCAGCCAATAAAAAACTGAATTTCACCATCTTCCTTGGCTGTGAACTCCAATGAATACGGTTCAGAGCGGCTAAGCTTCTCCTGAATGTCACGATAGTCATTAAAATCTATTTTTAGTAGAGATTGGGGTTCAGATATGTACTTAAGATCATTTAACAAATGAACATCCTCACTATCATATGACTCCTCGTTTGTTAACACATGAACATTCAGATCTGGGATGTGCAAGCATTTCTTGATTATTGGGTGTAAGCGATATTTTCTGTCAAGATGTTCAGATTTGGCTGCCACAACAAAAAATTCAGCTTTATTAGGTATAATGCGAGACGTAGGAATAGTAAAGTATTCCCATGCATGAGCTAATGTTTGCAGTATGTGTTCTCCAAATAGGCCTGCATCAAACATTTCTGTCACCACAATAGATCTCTTCCCGCCTATGTCCCTATAATTCATTGTAGTGGACATCTTGTTCACAATGACAATATCATATTTACCATTTCCCTGGGTGACGCACTCTGCCATCCAAGCCATATTTTCCGAAGACTCAACACCAGTCACAGCAGTCGCTGAGCAATCATTCGCAAACATAGCCAATATACCGGTACCGGTGCCAATATCTAGGACACTGTCCTTGTAGCGAATAACACACTCACTTATAGCATTGTAGTAGGCATTATTGCGGATTTTATCATTCAACATACGAAAATGCCATCTCTCAAGTAAAATATTTTTAATTGAGTTTTGGTTTTTCTCAGCATTGACAAAGTGAGCATCTAATTTCAAAGCCTTCTGGAAATGCGCCCAAGCTTCGTTATAGAAGCCGAACTTGTAAAGATACTTGCCGATGTCATTCAACAAGTTGTAACTATTTGGGTAAACACGAACGGCTTTGCCAAAATTGGCGAAGATATCTTCCGTCTTATCGGCGTGTACCAGAACTTCGTTGAGCCGCATTAATGCGTCGCGAAACTCTATTTCTAGAGTATCTTTAATATCGGGGTTTTTTTCGAAAGCCATTAGGTAGAAATCAAAGGCTTTACTGTAGTTGCCGGTCGTTGTTTGCTGTCTCGCTAAATTCAAGTAACGCTCAGCTTCTTCCTCCATTTTACTTTCAGTATGTTAAAATACTTAATCTTTCACAAAGGTAGACCAGAACGGATCGTCGTAAACAGACTGTTTCAGACTTACACAAAAGATCCTGCAGTAGCCTGCACCCGATGCACCAACAGCTCGACTCGCACTCGCACCGCACGCACACGATCTGTCTGTGCAATGTGAAGCAAACTGACCGACCCCCTTAGCTATTACATGTGCAGCAAAGTAAATACTACCTATCTATAATACATGACGCAGTTGCCGGTATCAGAAATAGTAGAGAAAATTGAGAAAATCAATAATTGCTACACTACCTACCTATCTACCAAACAACAACAACAAATATGACAGACAGACATACATGACATTACATGACAGACAGGTAGTGATGTACCTATGTGCTCTAACTGCTATTTCTATGGAGAAAAAAACTGCCAAGTTTGGCCGCTAGTGGCGCTGATATCACTTGACTCATAATAAACGTCACATAGCATCTACATTTTTAAAATAACTTGAAATTATTTTTTTATTGAAAAATGCCTCGTTGTGCTGCAATTGGGTGCAATAGCAACCATTCTTTTCCAAAGAATTCGCAAATTGGAAAACTTTGGGAGAAGGCTTTAAGGATACCTACGTAACTTTAAGGCTACAGACAATTCGAGGTTATGTTCGGAAAATTTTACTGAATCTGATTATGAAGGCGACAGTTCTGCTACAGGTTTGTAAATTCAAATAAATTTATGACATATCAACACGTACATTATGTAAAAAAAATTATAGGGTAAGTGAGGAGTCATGAAATTGATGTCGGAAAGTTTATTAAATTGTCAAACAACACAATGATTTTGCTATAAAAATAATCAAACAACATTAATGCATGGTAAAAACAGTCATTGTGCAGAGGTAATTGATGTTAAGTTGTGAATGTAAAAATCCATTGTGTTTACCTGCTGACGAGACCTGCCTTTCTTCCTTTTAAGGAGCCTCCTCGAGTCTTTAACTCAGCTTTTAACTGAGACACCGTTCACGTCGAATACAATAATCTCACAGTTAGAGCAAAGAACGATCGCAATTTCTCACAAAATGGAGATCGAAAGTGATAAAAAAATGACAAATGTTTGTTTTGAGTCAAGCGAGCGCAGCGACATCTGCAATTAGCTTCCCCATTGATGGGCCGGGCTATCGAAAAGTACTGCTTATTATATTTTAAAGAACAAGATAGGAAAAATGTGCAAGCTGCAGTGTAAGCTATTCTAGGAAACTCAATCCCTACTCAGTTTGATTTCCTATTGCAACATGTTAATCAAACAGTTCTAAAATGCTTAATACTATTTTTTGATTTAAAATCTTTACTATCATTAATTCATTAGCGAGTTTAACAATATATTTACAACACTAAAAGTCACTACTTTTTTATGAAAAGGCTATAGAAATTCTACCTCAGAACCTCCAGAACAATAACTAAAGCATAGAAACCGTCTGAGTAGAAAAAAAGCGTACCAGGCAATCTGTCATCATCTGGCAAAAGTGGAGCCAGTGGAGCCTTTTAATACTACCAAATTAAGTTACTCGCTCTAACCATCGCCTTTGTCAGCCAACAATGACACAAATATATTTGTCGTATAATACATGGATCATTGGCGTGCGTTTCTGTTTAGATTGGAAAAGTGATAACTGTGTGAATACTGAAATTTTGTTGCAAAATACTGTTATAAGTGAGTGATAAAGCAATAAACCATGGCGTGCGTCGTTTAGAAGTGTTAATCTCGCATAGGAAATAAGGAAAATAACGATGAAATAGTCGGCTTCCACTGGTAAGTGATATTTCTATGTTTATTTACCGTTGTTTTCTTTTTAAAGTTATATCTTCGTTCGACTAAGTATTACCAGTTAACATTCATTATATTATATTCGAAGAAATAGTTAAATTACTTCACTAAGAGTTTAAAATCCATTTTACAATTTTTGTGAAAAATGGTAAGTATCGACAAATTAAAAAGTAATCGTAATGTTCACTTAAATGTTTTAGATTTCCTCTGGATGAAATTCGACGTGCACAGTGGACTGCTGCAGTGTCTCCCAAAGATGGTTGGACCCCAAAAAAGCGCCATCGAGTTTGTTCAAAACATTGTACTGTCGGGTGTTTTACCAGTGACGACAAATGACGTAAACTGAGAGATGATGAATTGGCGAGTGACGGTCAAACAAAGTCGTATAATATTTACCTACTACTAGCTACATGCTCTGCTTGAAGGTTCCCAAGTTGCCGCTAGCCTCTAATCAATAAAATTTTTTTTTCGATAATTCGGTTAAATATGTATCAACTGAGCACCATTTTATATGAGAAGGTATATTTTTTGGAATTTCTTAAAGTCGTCATAACATAATGTGTTCAAAATGATGGGATAATCTCCACTCTCTAAACCATCGGCGTATACTGCAAGTAATATTTTTCGCAATTAGTTGGCCATGGCCGTTCTCCACTGTACATACATACCTACCATTACACCGTTTCTAGGCAGGCAGAAAACTAAAGAACTGTATACTCATAGATATTATTTACTTTCCAGGATACACACACAAGTGAGCTATCAAGCACTACTACTTCAGCAACTTTGCTGTTACCACAATTAACAAAATCTGTTGCTGCTGAGCGTGACAGCACCATCGCTAAATTACAATAGGAAATTTTGAGGCCAAAAACATTAGCCCAACCACAAACAATAATAATTGGTGGCAGCACTAAGTTTCATGTCTTGTCTCTTGTAGTCGCCTAAAAGCTTGTTTTTTTGCTTTTTAGTTAATATTTTTGACGCAGTCACATTTTTTGTTTTCTTTCAATATGAATGTTTTATATTTTAGCGTTTTATTAACGCTTAAATATACTTAAGTAAAATTTTAAACACTGAAAAAAGACGACAACCTCAGGCGGGAATCGAACCACGCACCTTCCGCATTCCGGGCGGCTGCCTTAACCACTTGGCTACCGAGGTCTGGCTTTCAACCGTCGAAATTTGTCAGTGCTTGATGCTTATGTTTTTAGCCAACATTGCTTCATCAAATCTTAGAAGTTTTCACCTCTGAGATCCGAAAGAAATATTTTTACAAATATTTGAACATTCGGTTAAGATGAAGCTGCGTTTATAGATTAATGTTTTATATTTTAGCGTTTTATTAACGCTTAAATATACTTAAATAAAATTTTAAACACTGAAAAAAGACGACAACCTCAGGCGGGAATCGAACCACGCACCTTCCGCATTCCGGGCGGCTGCCTTAACCACTTGGCTACCGAGGTCTGGCTTTCAACCGTCGAAATTTGTCAGTGCCTGATGCTTATATTTTTTTTAAAAATTACTTAAATATATTTAAGCGTTAATAAAACGCCTAAAATATAAAACATTAATCTATAAACGCAGCTTCATCTTAACCGAATGTTCAAATATTTGTAAAAATATCTCTTTTGGATCTCAGACGTGAAAACTTCTAAGATTTGATGAAGCAATGTTGACTAAAAATATAAGCATCAAGCACTGACAAATTTCGACGGTTGAAAGCCAGACCTCGGTAGCCAAGTGGTTAAGGCAGCCGCCCGGAATGCGGAAGGTGCGTGGTTCGATTCCCGCATGAGGTTGTCGTCTTTTTTCAGTGTTTAAAATTTTACTTAAGTATATTTAAGCTTCATCTTAACCGAATGTTCAAGTATTTTTAAAAATATTTCTTTCGGATCTCAGACGTGAAAACTTCTGAGATTTGATGAAGCAATGTTGACTAAAAATATAAGCATCAAACACTGACAAATTTCGACGGTTGAAAGCCAGACCTCGGTAGCCAAGTGGTTAAGGCAGCCGCCCGGAATGCGGAAGGTGCGTGGTTCGATTCCCGCCTGAGGTTGTCGTCTTTTTTCAGTGTTTAAAATTTTTTTCTTTCAATATTTTTTTAATTTACACTTTTATGTTAAGTACCTACTAATAATTAGTCGGGTAAAAATTACAACTTACTTTCTTTAGTAAGTTAAGGGTTTTTTTTGTTTAAATTCATAACAATTAATATAAATAATGTAATAATGGTTGATTTATTTGAAAACTATACACCTAACCCATTAGCAGTGCTTTCGCTGAACTACGCTCAGATGCTAGCACTGCCACACTGGCTACAAAGTAACGTGATGCTCCGGGGCGAGACCAACTTAAGCTAGGTTTTAATAAGCATGAAAAAATGTATATAATGGGCGATTTTCTGACAGCCCAAATTAAAAAGTAAAAATTAGTTCAAAAACACTCGAAAGATGTCGTTTTATGAAAGCCGACCCGTACCTACCTAAGGGCTGTAATAAATTCTACACTTTTACTTGTCTACCAAAAAACAAAAAAATAGTACTTATCTATTTTTATTTAGGACATCCAGGACCTATTTCTATTTTGGAATAGAATAAATATTACGCAGCCATACACGTGCTCTTCATGAACTCGTCTTTTAATAAGCGCCATACTAATCTATGCTAAGCGCCATCTATGAAGTCATTTACGAACTTATTTCTTTTTTTTTTATCTCAGAAAATCGCCCATTGTAAACCCAATTTAAAATGAAAGCGAGAAAATAAATAGTCCAGTTGAATATTCTCATATAACTTAATAAATTGTAATATTTCAAGCCAATATTCTGATAGACTTCGCTCGATAGAATACGCTCCTAAAGACGGCTTCGCTATAGCCATTTTACCAGGCGCTTCTCTAATGTTCCGTAAGGAAATTTAAAAGTGGCCGTGAATTTGTATAAACTAAATTAAATATCGAATTGATGATAGTAGATTGATATATATTTAATATACATTGTAATGGTGTCATAAACGAATTTGAAAAGCCTTAAGTAACGGAATTATCTTTGTGGGCTCGCTGGCGAGTATGCTCTCCAGCGCGCCCACTTTGTTTTAAATATTACAACGAAACTATTGATATACATTTTTTTTAAATTGGGTCTACAATTGTATACTTACAAATTATCTACATTTTTTTCATGCTTATAAAATTTACCTAGCTTAAGTTGGTCTCGCCCCGGAGCATCACTTACAAAGTACCGATGTTATATGTCGCTCTACCCTTGATTACATTTAAATTTGCACTACCATTGTGCGTTCAACAGTACAACACGGTAAACACTTGCAATTCGATAATAGCACTTGACCTCCGTCATAAGGGCAGTACAAAGTTCAACCTGTATAGTCTCACTGCTTTTGACTTTACAGACAGCATCACATCTACTTATCCTGATTTTTTTACCTTATTTCGATTACATAGAGTTCAGTCTATCAATTGGGATAAAGGTATTGAGCCCCTGGCCTATCGAACCAGTTAAAAATTATAAACATTATTCTATTAAGGGAATAATTAATAACAAAAACAAGAAAAAATCAAAGTTCCAGCCCAATCCGACTCGTTTGATATAATCGATATCGATAGATATTATATCTCCTCCATGCCTAGTAAATCAGGAAACTGGAACAACCTTGTAATTCGCCGTCCTGTCCAAAGTATATCTATATGAAGGACTTATGAAGTCCGTCGAATAAACTTGCAATAAAACACACACACACACACTCATACACACCCCCCCCCACACACACACACACACGCACACGCACACTCACACACACAAACTTTTATTGTACCTAGTTATGTTTAAAAGGTTAATAATTGTAAACTGTATGTATAAATACTGCCCTACCTCTGATACTCTTTGGGGGCGGGCGTTGTTATCTGCTACACAGTTTTTAAGCTTAAGCGGATAGCATCGTTTAAAAATGTTATATTTGAAACCATTTATCGTTCAATAAACAAATTTTATTATTATTATTTATTATATTGTTCCAACATTAACAATTTTCCTTTAAGAGTACAAAGCGTAGCTATATTCAGCTTGTTCATGCCATATAGCGCTATTTCTATGCTTTAGTTATTGTTCTACTATGTAGCCAAGCTATATGCCAGTTTAAGGTCTTCGCATACGTAACGGGAAATTTCCCGCACGGGACGGGGCACGGGCCACACGGGGGGTGCGGGACGAGGCGGTCCCATCCCCGTCCCGCCCGTGTTTCCCGCCACGTATATTTTATTGCTTTATTTTTAAATGCAACGATGTCAAGAAATCGTCCCGTTCCGTCCCTTCGTCGTTCCGTCCGGGAATTTTCCCGTTACGTATGCGAAGACCTTTACTTTTCTCTTTGACATAAATCTTAAGGTCTAAAATCATAAAGCCTGACCAGAAAGTTACAAAACCCTGGTCTAAGGGCGCACCAAACGCACCCATGTGAATTGGCAAGCGTTAAAACCGACGCGACACACACACCTAAAAGAACATAAATTACATAAAACTTAAATAAAATAAGTAGTGGTCAATTTTCATAGTACATAAAGTGATTTACCTACTAGTCATGTTGACAACTAAGTCGGATAAGTTATTGGGAGAAATAGAGTCCAATCCTTGAGACTTACTCTACAACATTTAATATTTATATACATTGTAAACTACTTTTCTCACGACTATGAATAGTTTTCGGCATTATATCGCATAAAAATATCACCAATTCGAAAAATCCGCGCTGACACTTTGACAGCAATCAACAGATCAATGACATCCCTCCCCTTTTTTAGGCTCTACTACGCAATGATGTCACTGGCCTAAGCTGGCGAAATCCAAAGGGAAACTCCACTGCTCGGACCAATATTTGGTCCGAGTTCCACTGCATATAAAGAAGAAGAAGAATGATGTCATGTTAATGACGTTTTAAAGTTACTGTTGCCAGTACCTAAAATAAATTAGTGCCATTAGTTTTCCGCATCATGGCCAGGTTTTCTATTTTCCTGGTCAGGCTTTACATTCCAAATTCAATTTCAGGTAATGCGATACTGTTAATAAGCAAACGCAAAAGCTATATATAGCTAAACGACATCCTGTCGATTAAGTCGGGGGTTGGCCATCGTCCATGGGGCTGGTAGGCTACAAGCTGCGATACTCACAGAACACAGAATACTTAATAGTACAGAAGATTCACTCCGCAACAATGATATTATATACCTACAACCTTAGAATAAATACGTATAGAAAAATAGTCTTCATACAAGCGCTCTGTCAAAAGTGAAGCACTAAACCAATTCACACTTTCGTGACGATTACTTGATTGCGTTCGGCGACACGCACACGTACCCTTGTAACTCCGTAGTGTACATTAAAAAACTCGGCGTTTGGAGCCATATCTGGCTCCAAAAAAAGTGCTTCAAAATGGGCGCGCGGACTTACCTTCTATACGTTATTGTTCTACGCCTACAACAGATATCTAATAAGCGCGCGCGATGTGAAGACTCAAATACGTCCTAATTTGGACGTCTTGTATTTAATCTGCGTCGAGCCTAATCACGAGCGTGTCGCACCGTAGTTCCTGTGTCCTTACCAAAATAAATCAAAAATGCCATCGTGTGTGTTTTGGAAGTACACCAATGATGACTCTAAAGTAAACAAAATACAAGGATTCTCTTACCACATGTGAATATGCAAATATACATTGTTTAGTATACTTATTTCAATTATTTTCCGAACAATCTAATAACTGACGCAAAGACGCCTTGTTCAGGTGAAGAAAGAGAGAGCAATCTAGTTTTGACGCTAGAGCGATAAGGATGCCTGCGCTGCGGACATAGATTAGTTAGTGCAGAATAGAATAATGATATTGACTTAAATGCCTACAATTAAAGACCAGTTGTTCTTTATTTTTACTTCGTTCTTATAAAACTATCTATTGTATGTAATGGACTAATATAATAAACATTAAAATAGTTTCACTCAATTGGCTATTTGACTGTTGTAACAATAAAATATGAAATATGTCGGTTATGGCAGTTTATAATTTAACAATAATTATCCAATAGTTTTTTATTATGATAATTTTTAAATATTTAATTATAACAAAGTAAAGGAGATCATTCGGCCTCCATACACTTTTGGGCCTTTACTGAAAGTGCTGGCCAACAAAAAAAAAATACGAATTATTAGAACTAGCCATTTGGAGTATTAGTTAATATGGCACAAAAGTTGTAGGATTGCTCTGCGCAAAGTTATACAAGTTCGATGATTCATCATTTGCTGGGACTGGTAAACATAAAATAATGATAGATATTGCTAGAACTAATGATCTGGAGCAATTGTCTGTGCTGTGGGGTCATCATCTGTTCTGTTTATACAAAAAAATGTAGGAATCAGTAAATGTATGAAAATGATGAATCTTCGAACTTGTATAACTTGACTCGAAGCAATCCAACAACTTTTGTGTCATATTAACTATTTCTCCAAATGGCTATTTCTAACAATACGTACCATCTTTTTTGTTGGCCGGCACTTTCAGAAAAGGCCCAAAATGAATGATGTCCTTTGCGATTATTTGTCTGTGGATTACAACCCGAAACACGGGCCATGATTGAGCTTCGTGTGACGCCACATTTCACAAAATATACAAAAACTATCTTTAATACTACAGTTCCACATGCGTGCTCGCTACTCGCTTCGCCATTCGACGATATGTTCGACGAAACATTCGCCTTCCTTAAACTGAGACAAATGACTGTTTACACATTCGCGTGTATTCTTTTCTACTTCAACTTGCAAGAATGGACGACGTCTACGTTTTAGCAGCATCTGCTTGTCAATGATTATTAATAAATAATTTTTTGCTTATATTTGTGTTGATCATGTTTTGGAAACCAAACCAAATAACTGGTTGAGCTTGGTAAAATTCTTAAAACGTTAGAACTCTGTCGTTGCTTTAATCCATTTTTAATATACAGTAGGTATATGTTGCTTGATCAACAATAAAATTACAATGAGCGAGAGAGCGAATGTGTAAACACTAAGTTCGCCTCATCAAGGTTCGGCCACACCTGCGCGACCAAAGCGACTGCGAAGCGAGAGCGTCTGCCGCGCGGCGGACGCTACCCATACTTTATCTATGGCGCTTTGCACACCTACGCGACCACAAAGCGGGATAGCCGCGTCGGCAGAGCGGGACGCACGCGTTTAATGGTTAAACAAACGTGTGTGCGTGTGAGAAAGCTACCTACCTTCCTTATTATTAATTATTTCGTTCCACAGGGGGGTTTCACTCCGCAGTTTAGGTACGGTCGGGGTCACAGTCGCTTTTTTTTTATGTGACACGTCATAGTGACTACATCCTGCCTGATGGTAAGCAGCCGATGCAGTCCAAAATAATGAGAGTGGAACAAGCACGATAACAAGCGCACCCGCAAGCCGTAGATGACGGCCTGCATAAATGTCGTTTCACGCCCCGTTTAAAAGACCCGGAATTATAGGAACTGGGAAACACATGCGCCGGCAGAGAATTCCAAAGCCGAATGGTCTTACAGAGGAACGACCTGCCAAATTTTTTGGTACGAGTGCTGATATTCTGCACAGTATGATGGTGGTTCCTAGGACCAGCACGTGTAGTCCGAGACAGGAAAGGAGAGGGTGGTATTAGATCAAAAAGTTCTTCAGAACACACTCCGTAGTAATTTCGGTAGAAGACACTGAGAGAAGCAATGTCTCTACACAGCTGGAGGTCCTCAAGAGAGGCTGAAACCTCAGCATCTCCAATAATGCGTACTGCTCGCCTTTACAGTCTATCAAGTGCATCGAGGAGGTATTTAGCGGAGCCGTCCCATAGATGGGAACAATACTCCATACTCGATCGCACCTGAGTCTTGTACAGCAAACAGCACTGCTCGGGAGTGAAAAACCGCCTCACCTTATTGAGAATACCCAACTTACGGGAGGCAGTTAAAATAACACTCTCGATGTATCATTTTGGATTCAGTTCCTGGCCGATGTCCATGCCAAGAATGCTGAGGTCCACTGAAATGGGTAAAGGAGAGCTCTGAAGAGAGGGAGGAGTAAGGAAGGGAGTTATCTTGGACGAGAATGCACAAACCTGAGGTTTTCTGGCATTAAACTAGACCAAGTTTTCAGATCCCTACTTGGAGACACGATCGAGAGTCAGGTTCAGTTTGGCAACCAGTTCTTGCTTTTTCACCACGATATCAGCTTGCTTTGCCGCAGGATGTCCCATACAATGAATATTGCCCAAGGACAACATGTTATTGATATGCAGAAGAAATAGAGTAGGTGAGAGCACAGAACCCTGCGGCACTCCGGCATTGACTTTATAGAACTCGGAGGAACTACCCTCACAAAGGACACGAATCCTCCGCTTTTCTAAAAAGTCTGCAACCCAGGCGCACAAATGGGGCGGCACACTGAAGGCCGGCAACTTGGAAAGAAGGGAGCGATGCCATACTCTATCGAAAGCTTTGGCGACATCAAGGCTAACTGCCAGAGATTCGCCATGCTTGTCCATCGCTTCACCCCATGCGTGAGTAACGTACGCTAGAAGATCACCCGTTGATCGCTTGGGTCTGAACCCATACTGGCGATCAGTGAATGAGCTGGGAGTTAATTAACCGCTTTACCACTTTACAGCGATTTTCGTATGAAGCGCACCGACCGCTCGGGTACGTGCCCGTACCAAATAGACCACGCGGTGTGCAAGAGATTTTGACCTTCAGACTGGTAAAGCGACGGAGTCCACCATTGTACGTTCGGCCGGCGCGCCTCTCGTGCAGGCTACTTAAGGCGTATGGCAATTTACAGTAGGCTGCCTCTTGCTCGGCTCGCACGCTCCAAGTCACGCGTAAAACGAACGATAATTTCTGTGATTTTTGGGCACTTAACAGTGACTACTAAACGACGTTATAATCCGTATAAAAGATACTATTGTGTTTCCGGGTGTCAATATAAATAATAAATCTAAATCTGTGCGTCTCTTGTTTTCCACCTAGTAATAGTTGCTAATGTCTGTAGTTATTTAGCCATAAAAATCTTTAACGGTTAATCAAAAACAATTTAATGAACATACATGATTTTCTTTTGCCGGGTTTTGCTCGGGTCACACGATAAGTTTCAATTTCACATGAAAGTCGTAAGAGTAGGTATTTTTTCATACCTAAACTTGACTTTAGTTAGAGAGTGAACCTTCTGTACGGGTAGTAGGTACTATTAGTTATTCTGTGGTTCCACTCTATGACTACAACAGAAGATAATACAGGAGTGTTTATCGAAACAGTGAGAGGATATCCCATTATATGTAGGTATATGATTTGAAAAACAAAGACTACAAGAATTTACGAAAAAAATATAAAATATTGGATTTGATCGGTCCGGAATTTCAAATGGATGGTAAGTAAATAATAGTACCCAGTGACGGATTAAGACTACTTGATGCCCTAAGCAATCCACGCCTGTGGGCCCCCCTATCCGTATGTCAACTAGAATCGGTTTTTAAAACCTTTACCGCCTAAAAACATTAGTTTTTTTTGTAAAATAAGATGATGATATGTAACGTACCTTAGAAGTGGAGTAGGTGCGATAACAATAAAAACCAAAGCATAATTTATTTATTTATTGAAATGCGCATTGCGGCTTTTTCGGGCATTGAATTCACGCAAGATAGTATTAACGTCTAATGTTTTTAACATATCGGGCTCTATGTATAACATCGATAAATGATCGAGCCTTTCTCGTATCATCTTTGTCCTTTTTTCATTTTTGAATATTTTTAATTTTAAAAAAGAACGTTCCGCTGAGCAATTTGTAATAGCGATAAAAATATACGCAGGCACATTAGGGAAAGCAGATTCATTTTTATCATCATGTAGGTATTATTTTATATTGTGCGTGAGTTTGATGTAAACTTGTGCGAACCGAATCACTGGGTTCTGGAACTTATTTAACCTCCTATGACATATGAATGAAACTGTTGAATTTCTGTTATGATTTCAGTGTTAAGGTCTTCTGGATATGTATTTACTATAGATTTTTACTGTGCTGACTGTATTCTGCAGTTTGATCGGGACACATAATTTTATCGGTATCGGGTATTTTATTCAAGAATGAGAATTTGTCTGCTGTATCCATTGACCTAAAGAGATCGCTGGCTGTATCTTTGTTTGTCTCCTCTTTTTCGTATCTTTTTGTCTCTCGCAAGGTTAAGGCTTGGTGTTAGTGAAAAATTAAAATAACCCGTTCATAGAATTACTTTTTGAAGTAGTAAACAGTAAAATTAAAATCTGCGAAAATTATGAAATATTGTTGAGGCTTTAATCTGTGAAATACACCCGATGGAAACACGATTTGATAAAGTTGGCTCGATAGAATAAATTCACAAAGTTACATATTTTTGTGTAATTTTATCTTCTTTTCCAGGTATTTTTCTTAAAATAAGTGATTTAATATTATGAGTCATTTACCAAAATGAAGTGCATAGATAACTTGAGGAATTATAACCGATCGTTTCTTATTTATTACATCTATAAATTTTTTTAAATATAAAACGCGATTATTCGCTTCGCTTCGCTGTTATACCCGTCCCTTACCGTCGTACCGTCGAGAGAGCGAGAGAGAGCGCGCGAAATACCTCCCCTTAAGACAAATCGGTGACGTGCAAATCATCAAAATCGGTAAAAGCGTTTGGTCTCTTCAATGGTACAAAGGAACAAACATACATACATACGTAGACTGACAAAAACATTACCCTCCCGCAGTCGGGTAAAAGTAAAAACAATTGACGAATCGGGTAAATGCAGCTCCTTCTCTGGACCTGATCATCAGATCAATACTAACTCCATTGTCACCGGGCAGGAGGGAATACATCTTAATACCTTTGAGTATGTCCTTTATATTTGAGTATGTCCTTCATACCTAATTTCAGCTCAAACGGACCGCTGGAAGTCGCTCAAAAATCGATCGCAATATTCCGCCCGTACAAACTTCAAAACTTACTTAACGTGAAGTGTAGTAAAAGCTTGTAACAATACCTATTAGCTTTTAAATTTAAGAAACACGTCCGACCGCTAGATATGGGTAGTCCTCTTTCGGTAGGTATCATTTGACGCGCGTGTCATTGACCTCACAAACTAATTTACCTACATAGAAAAAACTATTTCGGTGCTTGCAGAAACCTTCAGCTTCGACTGGTTTGAGTAAATTTACATAACCAAAAGTAATTACTTAAATGAAACAAAATACTTTAGATATTTTGACTTTGGACATTATCAAAACAAAACAAAATAAATTTTTAAGTACGTACCTAAGCGAACAGAATATTATGAACAGCTACTCTATCATCGGCTAAAAAATATGAATTATATGCCCATGATATGCCCATATAAGGACAAAATATGGGCTTCAAATGTCAAATTAAGCCCATGTCCATATCCATATTTTTTAGGCCGATAGACCCGCAGAACTTGAATTAATTGTCGACTCACACTAATTTGTGCTGTATGACTCACACAGCACAGCGTAGATTTTTAGTATACTGAAACTATTGACTTACTTATTAATTATTAAATTAATTGTATCACGTATGCATAGAAGCCGGCCGGCACAATTTAGTACTCAAAAAATAAATCAATTGATTGACACAGATTTGCGGGGGCTCCAGGTGGGGGGCCCGCGGGGAAGGGGTGGTTTGTGATTGGCTGATCGCAATTCCGGTGCTTTTGAATTGCCGAATGCACTAGCGGGCAGCGACTGGGCATGGGCAAGCGGAAGCGGAGTTATGACTCTAGGTCGGACTCTATGTCAACTTAAAACGCGCGAATTTTCAAATTAGTCCTAGAAACTTTTTGGTGTGGTTTTTGGTGACGTGAGAGTGAGACGTGATGCCTTAGGGACGGATTTTTTTTGTGCTTCTTCTGGTGCCCCCCCAGACGTGATGCCCTAGGCAATTGCTTAATTTGATTAAGGGTTAATCCATCACTGATAGTACCTAAGTAATAAAAGGTCTTCCTCAGAGTCAGATTCCGATGTTAAGTACGAGGATGTCATCACCACAACAATTAAGTAGTTATACCAGATAAAGATGCGCAGCTTTAGTGACCGTTCACTAGCAAATGAAGTTCGTGGTTCGCGCCGGAGTCGCGCAGGTGTGCACGTTAAGTTTCGCGTTGCAGACGCTCCCGCTTCCCGCGTTACTGACGCGCAGGTTTGCGCAAAAAACCGCTCCGAACGCGAGCGTCACGAGCGGCAAGACGAGTCGCGAGGCGAGTGACGAGCGTGCGTTCACACAATCGCTTCGCCATTCGACTCGCGACTCGCGCGAATGTGGAACTGCGGCTTTAGGTTTCAACATAAATGTTTATTGTGGTATGTGACGTCACAGACATTTAGCCAAATGTCACGTGACCAACCGTTTCCGCAGAAATTTTAAATGAATAAAGAAAAACATGTCCTTTTTCTATTAAATAAAGCTTTTTCGAATAAAAAAACTATTGTACGTGGTATAAAATAAGCGTTTGCAATTTTCAAAATACTTTCCGAAAACTGTCAAATAGCGAATTTGTTTTTCTACTATTTAATACATTAAACCTTAGATTAAAATTGTTTTAATCTAAGCATTAAACTGATAATGGGCTATTTTCCGAGATCAAAAAAAAAGGAAATTGGTTCGTAAATGACTTCATAGATGGCGCTTAGTATAGATTAGAATGGCGCTTAGTAAAAGGCGAGTTCATGAAGAGCACGTGTATAGCTGCATAATATATAATCTATTCCAAAATAGAAATATATTCTGGATGTCCTGAATATAAATAAGTAAGTACTTACTATTTTTTTTATTCTTTTGGTAGACAAGTAAAAGTGTAGAATTTATACAGCCCTTAAGCGCAGGACAAACACAAGCGGCGTCGGGCGCGGGCGCGGCGCGGGCGAGGCGCGGGCGTCATTCGTATTTCATATGAATCGTATAGAAGCGGCGGGGCGCGGGACATATACATGCGGCGTGGCGCGGGCGGAGTGCTCATACGTTTGTCCTGCGCCTTAAGGCGCAGGACAAACACAAGCGGCGTCAGGCGTGGGCGCGGTGCCGGCGAGGCGCGGGTGAGGCGCGGGCGCGGCGCCGATGCGATGCAGAAGAAGTGTGCAAACGATGTCGAAAAGGCGAGGCAATAGGGCGGGCGGGCATTTTAGCATTTAGTTTCGACAAAACAACATGTCTTTATCTTCTGACGAAGTAGACTGATAAATAGTTAATATTAAAGTTTATTGTTCATATTAGTATTATTTCATACGTACCTATCGTTAAATTATATCGTTATATTTAACGAAATAAAAATTATTAAAGTATATGATTTTAAACAGAATAAATATATTTTTTCAGTTATTTATGAACATTATGACAGTGCTAGCTAGTCAATTGCATTGCATGCTTAAAGGTACATTATTATCAATATTATTTAATTGTTTTGAGATTTATGTGATTGTGTCCTCACAAGCGAGAGACGTTTTTTAAAGTCGATTTGTTAATTATTGTAAAAATTTTATTTCAAATTAATTTTGCTTTTTTATTTGTACACATTTATTAAAAATGTGTGTAGTTCCGATACTAGTATCGGAATTCCGATATTGAGGCCCAGTATCGAAAATCAGTATCGATACTGAAAACTTTCCGATATAATGTCCACCCTTATCCAGTGCGCCGCTGCCAAGTGTGGTGCGGCGCGGGCGAGAAAGCGGCGTACGAGCACCCCGCCCGCGCCTCGCCGCATGTATATGTCCCGCGCCCCGCCGCTTCTTTACGATTCATATGAAATACGAATGAGCGGGCGCCTCGCCCGCGCCCGACGCCGCTTGTGTTTGTCCTGCGCCTTAGGTAGGTACGGCTGGTGGCTGGCTTTCATAAAACGACATCTATCGAGTGTTTTTGAACTAATTTTTACTTTTTAATTTGGACTGTCAGAAAATCGCCCATTATGGATTATTAATGTTATTTTTTAATGAATTCGGTTTCCGAGTGATTAGGTCGTTCGTGAACAAAGAAGCGAATTTGTCATAAAATCTTATTTAAATGAAGAAGGGTTACATTCTGCTAGCAATGAAGACGTAGAGAAATTAAAGTGCCGCATTTTAAAAACTTTTTAAATTCTAATGTTTTGACTCATTTTTCGAACATTCAAAATATCAGACATCAATCAAAATTTCAATCATCGAGTACATCTCATTAAAACCTTATCTGACAGTTTGCTTAGCACTCAGCTTGCTAAACACATACATACACGACAACCAATTTGGTTTCAAATGTCTCTCTACTGAAACGGCTATTTTGTGTCTGAAGCAAACTCAAGTACTACACGGATAAAAATACGCCCATTTGTTGCGTTTTTTCGATTTTTTTTTATAATAGAAAGTGGCAAACGAGTAGGCGGGTCACTTGATGGAAATCTCCGCCGCCCATGGACACCCGCAACACCAGAGGAATCGCCGTTGCGTTGCCGGCCTTTAAGGAGGGAATAGGTTTTAGGAAGGCATAGGAATTGTGGGAGGGGGGGGGGGGGGCTCCGGAACCCTCATGGCCGGACGAAACACAACAGCACCAAGTGCTATTATTTCACGTCGGATATTAGTGAGAGGTGGTATTACGCCGGGCGAGCCGGCCCAATGCGTGCTGCAACGCAGCGTGGCTAAAACATCGATGCCCGAGGAATTAATCCGTACTTTTAAATATTGGTATGGGAACCAGATCAACGTTGTTCGGTGGTCGGAGGCATATTCGACACCATACATGTTGGAGTGCGGCGTGAGGCAGGGGGGGGCTGACATCGCCAAAACTTTTCAATCTGTATGTGAACGCGCTTGTAGAGGAGCTTAGCAGCACACATGTCGGCTGCCATATTGGTGAAGTCTGCCACCCCTCAAACCCCAAGCGGTCGCATGAGACCGCACCTACAAAAACACACTTGACTTTGTACCGTGTTTTCATAGACTTACAGACTACTTTAGTATGAACAAGTTTGGTTATTTCGGTTCTGTGGTTCATCTTATGTATTGTTATCGCACAATATCGCATAGTCTATGCTCCATTCTGTCTAATTTGACGTTGACAGTTACTGTCAAAAATATGTCAAAAAAAATCCAAGAGTGAGTGGTTAATAATAAGTTACGCGGATGACATGGTGCTGCTGAGTGCATCTGTAGGGGGACTGTCGCAGCTGCTTGACATTTACGAAAAATATGCTAAACAACACGGTTTGACTTGTAATGTGAAGAAAAGCGAGTGGATGATCTTTCAGGCTCGGGGAGGGTCCCTAAGTCAAACACCTAAAAAACTGAACTAAACACTGAATGGCTGCCCCCTTAATAGAGTAGAACAATTTAAATACCTTAGACACATTCTAACCCCGGACCTGAAAGACAATGCGGACATTGAAAGGGAGCGTAGGCTGTACGTGCAAATATGATAGCCCGCAGATTTGCTCGCTGTTTTAGAGATGTCAAAATAACCCTGTTCAAGGCATTTTGCACATCCTTCTACACGAGCAGTCTGTGTGTGAGGTATACGTGTAAGCAGTATGACGCTATAGGCGTCCAATTCAATAATGCATTCAGGGTTCTGTTGGGGCTCCAATCATGCGCAAGCGGTGCACCTCCCTGGTGCGCAGGGTGCGGTGCGGGCCAGCCCAAACAGTATCCTGCGCGCTTTCGCCGAGCGGTTTGACTGCCAGTGACATGGGTACATGAAGGGTACATGTACGAGCTAATAATGTAATATATGACGACCTCCTTGGTCGAGTGGTTTGTACACCGGTTTTCATGGTGTCGCCATCTCTGAGGTCCCGGGTTTGATCCCCGGTCGGGTCAATTTAGAGAAAAACTGTTTTTCTAAATTGATTTCGGGTCTGGGTGTTTTTTCTATGTTTATGTATATTTATCCGTTATCTTACCATATAAACGAGTTTCACAAGAATACTTATCTTGGTCTAGATAATTGGTGTGAGCGTAAACAATTTAAAAAAAAACTTATTTATTTTATTTTATTATTTTAATTTAATTACTAAAATTTTGTTATTTTAATTTTATTCACTTTATGTTATTTTAAATTTTGATTTGATTTAATTTTTATTTATTTTATTTATGTTGTAATTTTATCATATTTGTAATTGGTCCATTTGTTGACTTTGAATAAAGTATTGATTGATTGATTGATAAATATTCGTCGCCATTCTGCCAATGATATTTTATGTTTAGATACGTTGCCTGGCCTCCGTAGTGGCAAGGACAAATCAAGGTAATTGCCCGAGTTTCACTCAGTCACACGTCAGTCAGTGTCACGTCAACACGATTGTTACCTTTATAAGTTTTTGATTTGTTAATTGGTTAAAATGACTTCCTGTGTATCCAAAAATTGTAAAAATTATACTGCAACCGTAAGAGACAATAAAAATGTCTTATGCCGGCACTTCACTTGGCGTATCGTGTTCGCGTATTTGCATTATTTGTCCGAACCCGGCAATGTGTAGACGGTCTATTTGAATATATTTGCTTTATTTGCACGAATAAGGCAAACAACGCAAATAGCGAATATGCGTTTCCGTTCACTTGTCGGTTTTTGATCACACATCAAAGGAATCAAATAAGGCAAATATTTGCGTCGACCGTCCACACTTGGTTCTATTCAGAAGAGCGCGTGCGGCTGTCCTGTTCAGACGTAATAAGTTTTTTATACGTAAACGTAGTAAAATGGATTGTACAAACGAAACCGTATTGCGATTTATGGAATTATACCAAATGCATCCTTGTATTTGGGACCCCAAAATGCCTCTCATAAAAATAAAAACCGACTGAACGTTGCATGGATCAATATTTAAAATAACTTAGGAGAACCCCGCACAATAAAAAAACAGGTGTTGGCAAGCCGCATTCAGGTAAATGTAATAAGCTGCTGCCACTGACACGTCCATCACTGTTACATTCAGTTTGTTTGTGAACAAGCAAATATTGTGAATATTTGCGTTGTTTGCCCGTATAGTCCATGTGTGGATGGCTTGTTTGACGCCAAGTGTTGTGCCAGATTATTTGGGCAAACACAACTATATCGCCACACGAACACGATACGCCAAGTGAAGTGCCGGCATTAGGTATTTCATTCGTAAGTATTGTAAATATAAATTTAAAATACAAATTTTCATTAAGTGATGACATTTGCCATGTTGCCAATCCGATATTCATGAGTGAGGAGCGTATACTATGTTTTCTGTAAGAGTGAAAGAGAAAAACAATGGCGGCCGAGATAGCGCATAAATTCTATGAGCTCATTGGTCAACTACCAAAAGTCAAAATATTGTCTATCTCTTTTTAACAATAGGCTAATGATATGATTTTCCCTTTCGACGTGTATTCGACGTCATTGAAACAATTTCGCCATTTTAAAATGCAATTCATTCACGTATAACTAGTCTATTTATAAAAGGTTATTGCATTCTGCACATAAAAATAACCCCGAAATACAAAACCTTAAAGTGAGACACATTAAAGTGTAATTTAGGTCGCACTCCGCTCCGCTACAGCATACAACACATTTTTTTAGTTTTAATTATTGCGTACCTACTTACATAATAATATTTTATAGTTATTTCAATTACACACTTTGTTCAAAAGCAATACGCACAAAATACAGTTACGAAAAAATATACGTAGTTTTGTCGACTCACAACATCACTAACTTTTTGCAAACTTATAAAAATCGTGGGGCTATTTACGCCCCTTAATATTGGACGTCTTTACCCCTCTCACTCACTCACTCAATATTGAGGGGCAATTATGACGCACGTAGACATTACAAAACGTACAGTAAAACTGAATGCAAAATCTTTAATCTCGTTGTTTCAAAACATCACTCACCTTTGGAACATTTTGAAAAACTCACTTTTATCACTCGAAAACAATAAAACGGTAAGCACGTGTTTTTTTACTGCATACATAAAATGCAGCCTATACAACAAATGGGTGTAGATAAAACAGCATAAGGGCTAGCACTGCCATCTATATTTTAACACATGAAGTAGTGATTTCTTTATAAACTCATAGATGTCACTAGCGATAATACTTTAAAATACTGGAGTTAAAGCGTAACCTTATCGAACGAAACGCCGAATTTGCCCCTCCGGCGTAATAGGTCAGCCCGACCTTATCAATTGAAATTTTTAGAATGCGTAGGTAATGTAGTGTTATTTTGTTACAATGCAAATCTTATGGGGTGGGTGGGCATCCATCCAAATAAATTTAGAAGATTCAAAATGCTTATTTTAAGTTAATTGATTAATGAATTTTTGAACTTTGAAATTTGAACTTTTAACAGCTCATAAGGATCAGAATCCAGATCCTTAAAAACTGTGTTACAATAAACTAGAGAAGACACTGATAAGCAAGTTTGTGCGCACTTAGGTGCAGCCCATGGGCTGCAAACGCCACATTAGTGATTGTGCGTGATTCAAGCATTGTGGACCTTGCGGCTGCACCTCAGTTGCGCACAAACTTGCTTTGCGGTGTCTTCTCTAGTTTATAAATCAATACCTACAGCAAAATATTTCTGGCTGATCTCTTTCATAAATCTGTACCTATCTAAGTACACAAAATCAGAAAATACAAAATTTTAAGAATACCGCTTGATAAACTATCAAATAAATCATGGCGAAATTTGAAGCGGATCTGAAGTGGTTATCCCGCTGGGGTCACGGACATCTTAGAATGTTAGATATTGAAGTTCAAAAAATGAATGTTAATGAAGTTGCTGAAGAATTAAGTATTTTCTGATTTTGTGTAGATAGATACAGATTTATGAGAGATTCAATTCAAAGTCAAAGTCAAATTATTTATTCAATGCAAACCTTTACAGGCACTTATTGACGTCAATACCAATAATAATAAAAAAAACAGTTAACTAACTTATAGTTAAGACTTAACAACTAATATAACGAGCTATAGTCTGTGCCACACAAATGCGCATCGCTACCCCCAGTACCACTGCACGCCGAAACAGAATCGCGTCGAACCGAAATATAAGCCGTGGTCATAGAATTGTGTAAACATACGTATCCTGGTATGAGAAAAAATAGCGGGCAAGTGTCTCTCCCCTAGCGACACAAACGGTTAAAATTTTTAGGTAATTTATCGTTTTTTTGGGATGAAAGGTGAAAAATGATAAATCATAATGAATTGTTAACTTAAGTTATTACTTAATGGAATAAAATTAAATATGATTTCCAATTATCGTATTGATATTGTGGTAAGTAATAGAATTAGTAAGTAGTAATAGAATTGATAAGTAAGTCAGAGAAAGTGATATTATTTAAGAAATAAGAAAGCTCTATAAAACATATCATTTAGTATTGCACAATTCTACTTTAACAACACTACTGAAGATAATATTTTATGATTTTTTTTAAATTCATACAATGTGTTTATGAAAACTCACTATTCTTACTCATTAAAACAGTAGACCAGTGTCCGCACCTAATAACAGTATCATTTTCACATAGAAATGCCTGTTTAAAGTAGCTAATAGTTGGATAAATATCTGGTGAAAAGCCCAATTGTCCATATTTGTTATAGCCCGTAGTCCATATTGAATTATCTTCAAGCATTATTGCTGTATGCCTTGAACCACAGTCAATATCCTTCACATTCATATTGACTTCCTCTTCATTGTCATCTAAGACATCTACTAATGTAGGTAGGTGATAACTTTTAAGCCCTTCCTTGTTCAAAACTCCTTTAGTGTCTGGGTAGTGCACTCCCAGCTGGCCAGTGTCATTCCAGCCCCATGTGTACAAGTCTCCAAACTCACTGAGGGCTAAGCAGTGCCAACCACCTGCTCTTATTTTTGTTATCTTTATACCAGCCAATGCCTCCACTACTGTAGGAGTATCTAGATTGTCTAAAGTTCCATGACCTAGCTGTAATCTCCTGAAATTGCAACAATTATATTATTATTAGGAATAATTTCACTTCAACAAGTGCAACAATGAAAATGCAGCAAGTACCCACCTTCCATTTCCCCAAGTATAAACTCTGCCAGCATCAGTAAGCAACAAGAAGTGTTCATAGCCACATCTTATATCACAGGCTTTGCCTACACAATGACTTGTGTCCAGAAGACTTGGAAGGAGACCGATGTACACCCTTCCATCAGTAGTCAAACAAAGACAAGAGTTATTTGTTAGAGCTACTTTCAAAATGTGGTTTTCTCTCCGCACTCTTTTGGAACTGTTTTCTAAAGATGACTCTATACTTAGTTTAACTTTCTTTGTGACTTTTTCTTTTTGCAAATCCATTACCCACATAGTATTGGACTTCTTATCAACTAGTATAAGATTGTAGTCATTACCAACCACAGTGAGATTTGTGTCAAAGTCATCTGTGTTGCATTCTTCTGGTAAATCTACTTTTAAAACTTGGTTTTCTTTACCATTACAATTTCCCGCGAGATAAAAAGCCTTATCAAAGCGGAATATATTGTATGACCAGCTTAGGTAGACCAATGTGGCAGAATTTAAATCAATGATACTATTACTGCATCCTGTTATTAAACGAAAATCTGAAATAATTCGATCGTCCTCTAACCACTGTCCGAATAAATTGGCGCCTGATGCTCTGTACATTGTAAGAAACAAAATACTTGCTGATTACTTAAATTTTTATTTACGCTCAACCAGACAAATTTTCATAGAAATCGGACTAGAAATAAATCTTTGACTATTTATTTAGTGTACATTAATACATACATTACACTGTGTAACATTTAACTCATATTTTTCAGGTAAGTTTATTATTTTAATTTTTAATTTGTTTTTAGATTGATCGCATCGCACATCATTTTGATTGATTTTGACATGACACACGCACACAGAACACTATTCACTATTGAACGTGTATTGAACACTATTACTCCTAGTTTACGTGTTCGTGTTCTGTGCAGTGTTGCCAGCTGTGTTGTCAAAAGTTACCTGAAATGTTCAAAAAAGTAACCTTTTCGTGGGAAAAGTAACCTTTTCATTTTTTTTGTAGTAATACCTATAATATTAAAAAGGGAAAAGAAAGACATGGTGGTTAAATTAACTTACAGAATCATGGCTAATTTAATAGTTATTTTTATCATAATTTGCATTTTAATATAATGTTAAAATAATCGATAAAGATTTTTCATTTTGATTTAATTTTTCAATATAAATTTACATTGACATGGATGACATTGCCATGATCGCTAGTTGACTTATTGACTGGTAGAGGAGAGTTAGTTATCGATTTCAACCACGCGCCAAAAGAGAGATCTTTATCTATAGGTACCAATCCTCTCGTTTTGTTATCTGTCTAATTTAACAAAACAAGAGAACATCCAGGCAGGCGAATTTACTAAGTAAATAGTACACAATAACGATTAACTACATTACTTAATAGCAAGGACGATACTTAATAGTTAATTTATCAGTACACTAACCAAGACTTGAGCTGCTTTTTCATACAATACAATAACAAAACGCAATCATTCAAAGCTAAACTCACAAATGACATAGACTAAGTTGAAACATAACTTTACAATAGTCACACAACACAAAAACAAAAACCGGCGTGCAGTTACCAGCGCGAGTGATTGAATTGAGTCAAAACTTGTCCTAAGTCTCAAACAAATTGTCTCACTCACGCACGATCACGACGAATGATCGACGTTACGAACGAACCCGATTGACTAGGTATTGCGTTATTATTGAATAATGTAAAAGAGAAAGGTGTTTTTGAACTGTTGCACACTCCGTTTCACGCAAATTCTGAAAAATCACCTAAATGTCACCTTTTGTGTAGTGTAACCTAGAAGTAACCTGACGGCTCTAAAAATCACCTAAAAGGTTACAAAAGTAACCTTCTGGCAACGCTGGTTCTGTGCTATTCTATTACTCCTAAACACACACACACACACACCCACACACACACACACACACACACACACCCACACCCACACACACACACCCACACCCACACACACACACCCACACCCACACACTCTTATTTTAATTTTTAATTTATTTGTTCCGTGAAGGAACAGGCTAAGGTCTGAGACCATACTGCCTAGTCATTAGTTTTTTTTACTTCCTTTTTTCCCTTGATGATAATGAGTGGTGATTAAGATGATGAATGATAAATGATGTTCCCCAAACCCCTTGAGTCCTCACTGAGGACTCCTCAGTAAAGATGTGGGACTTTACTGAGGTCTCACGTGGACTTCTTGAGAGAATTTGAAAAGTGATGTTGCACTGTTTTGTTTCATTTGCCAACACTCATGCACGTTCACAAACACTTAACGGTTAATAATCCAATATTATTTCACATTAATATTCGAAAAAACACAAATTTTAGAAAATAAAACAAAACTGCAGACATAACGCTTCACTTTCCCGCCAAGAAGTCCCCAACACTACACTAACACGCACGTCACAGCACAGTCACATTTTTTTTTTGTTATTTTGTTTCTTGACCATGGATACTTGTCCTTCAGTCGAAATAATAGAGTTCATTTATTACCTATGCTTAAAAGATGTTAATGAGTAATCTAAATGATATTCCCCCCGAATCCCTTGAGTTCCAGTAAAGATGTAGGACTTTAGTGAGATCTCACACGGACTTCTTGATTGAGAGAATTTGAAAAGTGATGTTGCACTGTTTTGTTTTATTTCAGTTCAAAGATTTTATTCTCATTAAGACAATAATGGTCATTTACATGGAACTTATAAACTATTTAAATTTATTATAATAGTCGTCACATCACATACTTTATACTGCACGGGGACACTAGTACGTGGACACTTAGCGTGCTCAAATCAAGCATTTACAGAAGTAGTGAATGGCTCGATATTATGTGTTTGGCTAGCTTTGATTTGAACACTCCAAAGGTCCCCGCATTTTTTATGTCTGAAGGTAGCTTGTTATACATCTATACTCCTTCAAAAGTAATAGATTTTCTTCTATATTTGGTTCTCATAATCGGTAAAACTAGGTCGTCGCCTCTACGACGTACGTAATTATGTATTTGACATTTTTTTGTGAAAGATATGTGTGTGTGAATGTTGTTGTTGAGTATTTTCCTGATAAGGATGCATGTCGTGTAGTTATATAATTGTGTAATATTCATCAAAGCTGTTTCCTTGTACAGCTTAACTGTAGATGTAAGGTAGGGATAGTGGAAAAGTGATTTTATTATTTTGTTTTGTAGGACTTGTAATTCCTTTAATTTTGACTTTGATGCGCTTCCCCATATTTCTATAAGATACAGGAAGTGTGATTTGACTAATGAATTATAAATCGTCAGACAAACCTGTTTCGGAAGACAACGCACTATATTTCGCAGTGAGCCTAACAAAGATGATAGTTTGGACTTGATGTAGTTTACCTGAACTTGCCAGTTTAGGTTGCAATCTAGCCTTAAGCCTAGATATTTTTCAGACTGCTTTTCTTGAAGAGCTTTAATATTGATAATGAGAGGAGAATGAAATGGAACCATCTTACTTTTTGCTTTGAAAAGGATGTAGCACGTTTTTGATGTGTTTATAGTTAATAGATTATACTGGAACCATTCATAAAGCCTGTCTATATCCTCTTGGGCATCCGACAATATTTTGTCAATTGATGAGTCAAAGTAAAACAAACATGTGTCATCTGCATATAAAGTGAGTTGACCATGTAGCCCTATATCATTGATGTTGTTGACATATCGACGGTCCCGCAGAACAAACTCTTATGGAAATATAGGACGATATTTAGTTTGTTATTGATTTGTATTTAGCATCATACTAGCTACATGGGAGTGTAATTATTTTTTACATAACTTTTTTATTTTATGAAATAACCAAACGAACATCACCATAACTGAAATCTATTCCAACAAACAAAAGCGTATCGACATGTACGAACTTGTTTGCCGCAGTCTGCATCACACGTGCCGCGAACTAACGCCAGATACGAGTTTGTACTCCGCAGTGACGGTCGTTTTTGGAGGTTAAAACTATTTATATATTTGAATCAAATTAATGGTAAAAGGTGTAAATACAGTATCACAGTATATGTTTTACGATGTCTGCATCATCAATATTTAAAATAATTTTGAATTAGGATCTACAAATGGATAAAAATGATTGTACTTATTCTACTACTAGCAGAAATTTGGATAAAGAATACATTAATCTTAATGACAAATTGTTTTTTATTTCAAGTCTTACGCGTTTTATAGTTGGCTCAAGGATTTGTATAATATTTAGTAAATATTTTAAGATAAATAGCGAAATCATTGCCGTTACCGTCGTATGTTACTAAAGTGTGTTGTTCTATGATAACTCAAAAAAATATGTTTTAGTATTGTTTTGATGATGTGATTAAGTTATTTAGAAAACTGCTAAATAACGTTTCATTTCGTCGTATCTATTTTTTACAATATTATTTTCGCATAAGTTGTTGTTCACCTAAAACTATCTTAAAATTACCAACCGCTTGTTTTGGGGGTCAAAGTTGCTCGCGTCCGTAGGTTTACCCTTGAGACCCTACACGTGATCCCTGGGTGGTGCTAAATGAGTGACACTGACTGAGTGGTAGAGCCACGCTGCGTTGCAGCACGCATTGGGCCGGCTCGCCCGGCGTAATACCATCCTCTCACGAATATTTGGCGTGAAATAATGGCACTTGGTGCTGTTGTGTTTCGTCCGACCAGTGAGGGTTCCGGAGCCCCCCCCCCCCCCCCCCCTCCCATTCCTATTCCTATTCCCTAAACCTATTCCTCCCTTAAAGGCCGGCAACGCGCCTGCGATTCCTCTGGTTTTGCGGGTCTCCATGGGCGGCGGTGATTACTCTCCATCAGGTGACCCGCCTGCTCGTTTGCCTCCCTCTTTTATAAAAAAAAAAAAAAAAAAAAAACCGCATGTGCAGATAGGATATTGTTCTACGTAAATTTTCCAAAAAAATACAGTCGTTTGTGATAAAGCTATTTTGTTCGTTGTACGATTTTTTATATGCGACTTTGTTCTAAACAAAAACACACCATTTAACGCTTTTTTAATTAAAATTATGTATTTTTGTAAGTGATATTATAGTGCTCAAGTAAGGCAATAAAATTTAGTAGCTACTTTTTTGTTTATTTGTTTTTCTAACAAAATATTCAAATCAACGTGACAGCAATACCAGCTCTCCGTTACCGTCAGAAGCCTAAAACATTATCATATAAATAGCAGATGTTTATCAGGACGTATATTTGGTAACTCCAATAATGATACAGAAGTATCAGAACATCAACATGAAGCTACTGAAAATAATTCTCATACCACATGTCAGCAAGTTGTTTCAACCTCTAACATGATTACAGTAGTATCAGAAGATCAGCACGAAATTATCGAAAATACCACTTATACTACCTGTCAGCAAGTGGATACAGCACCGGCTGACAGTAAGGCCCCTGTTCCGTTTTTACAACATCCGCATCCGAAAGAAGTGCTTATTCCATTAAATGTAGAAGTAACTTCCAGTTTTAATAATCCCTGTTGCCACTTCTTCAACGTCACATATCACGTCAGCTACACCAGCACCATATCCATTAAATGTACACAGGAAATGTAATGATCACTTTTGTCCCGATCTAGTTCTTGGATAGATTCAGTTCAATCTGCTAATACTACTAATACACCGACTTTTACTCAAATACACATCGTTTTCTAGAGAAAGGACACACACAAAACTAGGGAGACAGTGTGCATGCCCTTATGCGCTCGTCTCACTGCAAAACCATTTACACTCCAGAGGAATGGCGTTTGCTTGTGTGATGGGCAAAACCGAAAGAAGAACCGTATTTAGTTAAAAATGTGGAACAGTAAAACTTCTTTAACTTTAAGACCTATGTAAATGACAAATTTTGGAGCAAGAACTTGAGAAGAAAGAAAAATTTGAGAAAATAAAAAAATATTGTGGATTAAAATTAAAGAAGTTTTGATTGATAAATCTGTGCCAAATCATTATCATCATTACATATTACAAAGTAAAGTCGCCGTTTTCCTCTTTCTGTGGCATCGCACTATTCTCTTAGGGGCTTATTTGTGTGTTAAAGTATTACACGACCATTTTCAAATGTAATATAATGTCAAATCCTTTATTTCTTTGCAGGTTACATTTTAGGTTGGTCGCGTAATACTTTATCAGACGGATAAGTTTTATTCGAGGATGGAAAAATCAGCCCTAAACCACGCAATGGATTTTTATGCGGTTTTCACTAAAAGATAGAGCGTTAACTGAGAATGGTTTTTGTTTATATTTTGAAGATATGTTTTTTTTAAATGGCTGAACTATGAGGTTCTAAGTTAGCGTGGACGAAGGCGCGGGCAAGCCGCTAGCAAATTAGAAATCTTACGAATGCTTGGTTGTACGAAACGATACTAGAAACTCATCTGTAGTACCTGTCTTGGAGCGCGCTTATTTTTCACCACTTGAGTTGACAAAAGCAAAATATAATGATTTAGAGAACATGTGCGATACAGGTGTAATAGATGCAAGTAATGCAACTTTTTCAAATCTTTACCCTTCAAATCTAACAATTGATGACGACTTAAGTAATGAATTTTTTTTTTTGTAATAATTGAGACGTAGGTATACTGATTAAATTTAATAAAACCGATCGACATATTTATGTTAAATAATACTAGTAGTTGAATACCTAAGACATAGTCAAAGTATTATATTGATTACTGAATCTGTGATTAGTTACACTTTTAGCATTGATTTAAGTACATAAATAGAAAATAATTTTAATTCTGATAAAAACAAATATACCTTATCAAGATATTTATGTAGTTTGTTAGAGAGATTCATACGTTTTGTTAAAAAAAACTAAGCGATTTTTAATGGGGATGTAGAACATTATTCATTTGGTTTACATTTTCACCTAAGTAACTATGTTTATTTATTTATTTATTTATTTATTTAACTATAGAATTTTTCCTAAATGTTAGTTATGATAACTTGATAATTACTAGATTCCTATGTCAAAGATTTGTTACTACTATGCCTATTTTTTAAATTGTTTAGCATCTTGTTGTTTTCCATTGTGTTTTTTTAGTTTATACACTTTTTTAAATGCCTACTGGGTGCAAAAGATTTCTTTAGAAAAAACTAATAAACAAAATCAAAATATTTAGAGAAAATTACAACTTAAGACTTAATTCTAGAGCCAAATATCGACGTACACCGTTTCATGTACACATACGACATAGGAAAGTATGAAATATTTCATAAAACAAAGTCGCAAGTGTAGTTAAGTCTTAGTGTAATCCAAAAAACAAACACTGATTATTACATAAGAATCCATTTTAAATAAAACATAGCATTACAACTAAACATTAGCACACGCAGACAAGTGAACAAAATAAAGAAATGACTTACTCAATAATTTTCTATAAATTTTCCTTTTCAAGTTACTTAACTGATTCGCGTCACTTAAATGCTTCGTATTGCAACTAGATAATTCTGAAGATGCGACTTTGTTCTTGGGACCCGTCGATATATTACAAACAACAAAGGGCCCAAGATGGAACCTTGCGGGACACCGTACGTTATTGGCAGAGGGCCACTCTGAGTGCTATCTATCTTAACCATTTGACATCTATTTGTAAGGTATGATTTGAACATCTTCAATGCCGAGCCGATGATACCGATACTTTCAAGCTTTTGAAGTAGTAGCGAGTGACTTACGGTATCAAAAGCTTTTTGAGATCGATGAATACTCCAAGACCAATATTTTTAGCATCTATATTAAGTTTTATTTGTGTAACTAAGTCTATAGTAGCGGAGAGTGTGTTAGATTTTTGCCTAAAACCGTATTGTTTGTTTGAAATAAAATTTATCGAGTTAAGGTACCGGTTCAACCTAGTGTATAAAATCTTCTCGAGAACTTTGGAGAGTACTGGCAACACCGATATAGGACGATAGTTGCTTGCATCCGTTTTTGACCCAGACTTGTAGATGGGACTGACTTTTGCTATTTTTAAATTGTCCAGAAAATCTCCATCTAATAATAATTTATTAAAGCATATTTCCAGGTCACTAATAATTAAATCTTTTATGCATTTGATAGATTTTGTGCTAATCCCATCCACACCCGTGCTAGAATCAGAGTTTATTTGCCAACACTCATGCACGTTCACAAACACTTAACAGTTAATAATCCACCATTATTTCACATTAATATTCGACAAAACACAAATTTTAGAAATTAAGACGTAATTACAGACATGAATGACGCTTCACTTTCCCGCCAAGAAGTCCTGTCACTCACAGTCACAGTCACACAGTGTTGCCCACTGTTACCTCCAGCTAGTTGCTAGACGTTTTGCGAAAAGTAGCTAGATTGCTCGATTTTTTAACCCTAAAAAGGTACTAGAAGTAGCCAAAAGTTTATTGAAACAAAAGGTGTTAGAAGTTGCTAAATGTTTCTCTATTAAACAATAAAACGAAAAATTTATGACAATATTGGTTTTTAAATGAGATTAAACACAAGTAGGTATTCTTTTTGATATTAAAATATAATTAGAGTGTGTTCAATAAGTCAGTTTACTTGGTAATTTTACAAGAACGTAAAAATCTAATTAAAAAATAAAAATCAATTACAATTTAATTAACCCCGAAGGGTTAGTCAGAGACCAAGTAATATATATCGTGAAAGTAGGTAGAAAAAGTAGCTAACAAGTTTTATTAAATTGTAGCTGCCTGGCTTACAAAAACAGCTAGTTCTAGCCATAAAGTAGCTGAGGTGGCAACACTGCAGTCACAGTTATGCCGGTTTCACACGAGGGCAGAGTGAGCAGAGGTGGTGGGTGGGTGAGGCAGAACAGTGGGCAGCGCAGTACTGCCACTGTTTGAACGCACAGAAAAGTACTGTCTGGACTCAAGATGGCGTTTTCCTAGTGATGGGTAATCACCCGGGTAATATAATAACCCACGGGTAGGTTAAAACCCAGTAATCACCCATCTTCACCCATTTAAGTGAGTGAAAACTAATTATGTTACATGTTGACGTACGGCGAGCAACGAGAGTGACAGGGATGCGCGGGACAGGGTGACACGTAGTATCTGCACATATATAAACATGATTTAACGCAAAACTACTAATTATTAGTTAAAGGCATTCTACGATTACCTGGTATACCCGACGTTTCGACCGAATTGCACTGGCCGATGTAAATCTCTATTATATATGTGTGCATAATAGAACCCGAAAGTTTAAAAGAGTACGTAGGATCTGCGATTTTTTCGAGCCTTGATCTGCTTCACTGGTGGTAGGGCTTGACCAGTCTGGTTGGTGATCGGAAGGTGGGGTCCCGGGCGGCCGTTCCCAGGGGGGGGGGCCTCTTCCGTTGGGCAGGCTAATAAAACTCGTCTGTGGGCAGATCACTGGGGAAACATTCCACACCACACTTTGACCATTCGCATCGCGGCATCATTTTCTCGATTCACGCCTCCCTCCGTCCACTCCTAAAATGACAGCGCCTAAGAACAAAACTGGTCTTACAGCGGTGCACACCCCCACCGCAACCTTACTTACCGTTTAAGGTGGAGTTCACTAACATCAGCGAATTCCATGCAAACCTATCTAACCTATCCTCAATGCCGACTACCATGAGACTGCAAGGCCAGTAATTTTGTTCTTGACGGAGACGCAAATAACATGCCCAGCTGACACCACCTACCTGAACTATCCCGGCTTTGTGCTTGAAGAAAAACCAAAACTAACCATGCTGGTAGAACTGCCCACGAATTCGCTCTCACGCATGACCAGACTCAACTGGTGAACTAGCTTACAAGGATCCCGGACATAGTCGACCACGCGCCCTCCTTACTCGTACTTCTGCTGATGACTCGTCCTGCTGGATATCGGATAGAGGTCCAAGCTCCTTCAGGTTCCTCGGATCACTGCTTGATATCCAGCATAGTGCCTTTAGCATCGCTCCCGCCAACAGCTATTTCGAAACGTCAGATTTAGCACTAAGCATCTGCAAACTGGGATGGTATGTGAGACTATTTTGCATCCGTCCCTTGAAGGCAGAACTGCTTCAGTGGGAAGGACCCGACAGCTAGTGCCACTGCCGTTGCAGATGAGATAGTATTAGGAATGGAATACTATTTTCCACACTCCTATGTCATCAGCAAAGGCAGACGCAACCGCTGGTTCAATCGCGAGTGTGCCAGCGCTGTTGAGAGCAAACAGACGGCATACCGTGCTTGG
This sequence comes from Scoparia ambigualis, assembly GCA_963921215.1. NCBI lineage: Eukaryota > Metazoa > Arthropoda > Insecta > Lepidoptera > Crambidae > Scoparia > Scoparia ambigualis. Next base: position 6,073,291 of record OY992503.1, read on the forward strand.
ATCAGAGGCAAAGTTCATGAGGATCCTGAAACTCGCTTGCTGAAAGCAGCCTATAATAATGTCTGTAAAAAGGCCTACATTATTGCGGATGCCCAGCGCGTTGCACGAGTATACCAAGAACTCTTGGCGCATCCTACGGGCAGTCGTAGCTACTGGTGTCTGGCCAAAACTGTGCAAATCCAACTTATGCCAGCCCTCGCTGCCACCACTGAGATGTCCTGACGGAACTTTAGCCCACAAGTTGCAGGAAAAGGTCGATCTCCTGGCGAAACTCTTTGTGGCTTACTCTCAAATCAATCTAAAATTGAGTTATCGGGCAAGAGAAGGTGTCATATTAGATTTCTGTAGGTAAATATAAGCGATGTAAGTGCAACAACATGGTGGAAGGGTATTTGTGATTCCACTGCATTAAACAAAGTCGCGATCAGAATTAAGACCGCAACTGCACTTCTACTGCTGTAGAGCGTTCTTTTAGTGTTCATAGCAATGTCCACAGCAAAAAAGGAAACAGACTCACTTTAGAAAAAGCAGCTAAACGAACATTTTATTACATAAAACTGGAATTTATTAAATAGGAGTAGGAATCGGACGTGTGACACTTTGAGGATTGTGATTCATCACCACTAATTCAAATATCGGAAAATACCATGCCATTATACTGTCCATGTTATTACCTACATCTCCTTATCTACCATTATTTGCATGACTCTCTTGTTAAACGTGAGGACTTACTATTTTAATGCAACATCATTGTAAGTATGATGTATGATTCAATTGAAGCTGTTCTACAACAGCCACAAAAGCCGGGACTTAGTGAACATAAGTTCATGCCTTTTCTTGATGTATTCCAGGGTTCCTGTGCCAGGCTGCACCCACTGGGCCTGTGCGCTGTTGCCTGCTGCCGGCCCGCCTGCTAGAGCTCGTGCGTGGATCAGCTGCCTAGCGTACACGACTCCGCTTTCGTCCCTCCGCGCAGACTGACCCTGCCGGCTCCAGGTTCCGGGTAACTTTTTTTTTTATTATTGGCAACGGGTAAGCGCTTGGCCTTCATCTCACCTGATGGTAAGTGACGATAAGGCCGAAGGTGGAAGCGCGCTTCACCCGGAATCCTCAACCACTGAGGAACTGGCTATCTTATCTCAAACTGCCGGAACACAACAATGCTATAAACATCGTTGTTATGGCGACAGACTTAGATAAGATGGTGGTAGCTAGCCAGGCGGACTTAACAGCCCTACCACCAACCAAACCGAGCACACAAAGATGTACCCCCCGCTGGGAATCGAACCCGGGACCTCTGGGTCTGAAACAGGTAGCTTAGCCACTAGACCACAGAGGCGGTTAAACTGCAGTCTACGAGGAAGATTAGCCTAAAGCTAAGTCCCTTTTAAGTCCTAGCAAGCGGACAGAGTGAGCGATCCGTAAACCACCCCCTGAGTTATGTTAATTCTTTACTAAAAGAATAGGATTAAACTTGTTAACCTATTCACTGTTTTATTCCTATTCTGAGGCAGCTAAAACCTGTTTCAGTGGCATACACATACCATGTTTTATGCAAATAAATAATTTTCATTTCATTTCATGTCAGTCCCGATTCGTCATCATCAAAAACAAATAATTTAGAATTTGTAGATTGTGAACAGCTATCTTCGCGTGGTTCGCGCGGCGTTCACGCGAACAAAGCATTCACGGCCGGTGCTAGCTCCGTAAGCTCCGCAAACAGGCGTTAACGTGAATGTGGACGGTTTTCGCGGGATTCAAGCGCGTTCACGCCTGTTCCCCGATCTGATCGGGGAACAGGCGTGATAGCGTGCGTATTTTGTCCCGCGACAAAGTGTTCGCGCGGCGTTCACGCGTACAAATTCACATTCACGGCCCCGTGCCAGTTTATGTAACACCATTTTATACAACAAGATGCAATAAATGAATATGAATATGAGTTTAATGGCGGCTCCACATTAGTGCCGTGAAGCTCCGTAAACAGGCGTGAACCTGAATGTGGACGGTTTTCGCGGGGTTCACGCGCGTTCACGCCTGCTCCCCGGTCTGATACAGGCGTGATAGCACGCGTATTTTGTCCCGCTACAAAGGGTTCGCGCGGCGTTGACGCGTATGTAAATATCCACATTCACGGCCCCGTGCCAGTTTACCAAAAAGAAAACAATTACATAGTTTACTCCAGACTATACTTTGATCGGTTATACGATGTATAACAGTCATCCACCATCTTCTTTTTTTCCAACGCTTTCTAACATAGACATATAATAAGAAGTATATGTCTGTGCTTTCTAATAATGTTTTGGACGTCTAAATACTATGTTGCCACATCAAACAAAGTATTGCAGCAGCAGCTTCTACGTCGATTTCGCGGCGGGTTTCACGAACGATTGTGAGCATCCCGTGAATGTGGAGGGCACGATTTGTGCCGTGATGAATTCGTGCGTGAATTCACGTGGAGCCGCCATGAAAAACAGAGAGTGTGAAGAACTGTGACTGTGAAGAATTGGGCATGTGCAGAACAGACAGTGAGAAGAATTGGGCATGTGAAGAACTGAGCATGTGAAAATTTGGTAATGTGATGATATCGAAATGTGAAAAACGAAAGTGAAGATCTGGAAATGTGAAAAATGGGGCATTTGCAAAATTGGGAAAGTGAAGACCTGGGAATAAAAGAGATCATAAGATAGAAGACCTAAGTAAGCACAAGTTACGTCGCGATGTAAGTTGCTTATAAATGTCAATTTCATACTTTTCTACCTGATTCTACTCATTGAGCTATTTAGAGCTCAATGATACGCGTACCCATTGATCTCTCATGTCATTTTGCAGGGCCCTCTGAGCGCAAAACAACTGGCAAATGCTCACTGCCCGTCTATTCGTAACATGTCTTCAATACTGTGCCAATAGCTATTAGAGTAAAAAATTCGGCAGCGCGCGCATTGGAGGCTCTTTCTTAGCTTTATGACTTTTGTTTTAAATAAACGTAGGTACAAGTGCGACATAAAAGAGTAGAAATTAAATGAGGGCGCTGTTGTCGTTAACATAGCAACCCTGATAGGTCGATCAAATTGGTCTTGATACTTGTTTTTATTTAATATTTTTATATAATTGGAAAACATCACTTACACATTGCTCTGATATAAAGGAAGTAGCTAAGGCACTTATGTTATAGAAATCAGAAACAACGACGGTACCACAACACCCAGATCCGAGACAATATAAAAAGTTAGTTTTCTACATTAACCCAACCGGGAATCGAACCCGGGACCTCAGAGATAGCGACGCCAAGTCCGGGGTGCTCGCCTCTCAGATAAGGAGGTCGTTAAAATAATTAATTTGAGTAGTTTGTATGTAGTACTTAATGAAAACAGCCATTGTACATATAACTTATTTTTATTTAGATATAAAACTAATAAATTAAAGTCCAGATACTCTTCAAGTTTCGCAAATGCTCGCGGCTTCCATCATAGCAAATAAGTTGCCTTAATTGAGCTATTAATTTGCATATTGTTGGTACTTCTTTTTTTACAGTTTAAAAAAAATCTTTTTCTGACGGATTGCACACATATCAAAGTCATCGAGTTCCTTTGCAAGTCGACCCTTTCTGTGTTTAGCGGGAGTCGAAAATTTTCCTCCATTTTCGGAGCCTTGTTTAGCTATTCTCCGCACAGTACATTCAGACACACCTAGAACAATAAAAACATATATGCATAAAAAATAACAGAACCAAAATTGTTCAGTCCTATGGACTGAGTTATAAACATAATTGGTAAAACTTTTGAATCGAGTCGCCTGAATCGGGGTGGGGGGGGGGCTGAAGGTAAGGAGTGGGGCGAGGAGTACCCCCCCATTTACCCCTCCTGCCGCAGACAAGTAATTTTTAAGTTATGTTTCTTTTTTAAAAATATGGAAATTTACAAAAACCTCATTTCTGGCGCTTCGCCGGCTACTCCCGCGGCACGCTCGCTCGGCTCGCGCGTTTTGGTCAACATACTTACTAACCTAACCTAATTAACTCTTTAGATTTTATTCATGGCGGGGGGCTTCGCCCCCCGAGCCCCATCGTAGGGGGGCTGCGCCCCCCCCGGTCCCCACACTTCGGTTCTGTTAATATGGTATTGTATTACCTAAAAACGTGTAATTTTTCGTGATTATAGCCGATTTTGGCAAAACTTTCAAGTGGTTTTTTAAATATTTTAACGCAACAGCGGCAGCTAAAATGTTAATAAACCTTTATTTAAGAACCCCTAAGACCCCCCCACAGTGTTAGTTTCTTCAAATTCAGGCGACTCGATTCAAAAGCCAACCCACATAATTTACTACACTTACCACATTCTACCCCTTACCACTTGATAAAATGTCCCAATAAATTCAAAAGTTCAAGATTCTCGAGTCGAACTATAATAACCAACATTTTTGTTTGTAATATCATAACCCCAAAACTTTTAAAAATATTTAAAAATACTGATTTTTTCACTGAATTTAGCCGATTGCGCATAGGCATATTTTAGATAATTATACTTTCAACATCTTTTATAACTTACTTACCAGTATAATCTGCTGTACGTTGGTAAATACACAGACGTATTAGGTCTGTGGGTAAATATCCTCCAGATTACGTAACAAAGTTCCGTATTGAAATTCTGCCAAACTTCGCAAAAAAAACCTTATAGATTATATGTTATCAGTGTTTTAAATCCAGGAATGTAGAAATATCACTGAAACAACAATTTATATCGTAACCACGGACAGAGTTGAACAACCACTTGACATTAATGACAGATAATCAATGTTGCCAAAAAATGAGTGAATTTAGTTCTGGATTATTTAATTTCTACTCTTATTCTTGTCGCACATACAATACAATACAATATTAAAATAAAGCATTAGCATTGCTATTCTAATATTTTAAATCGTGTCGTGTCGTGTTTACGCATTGATCGGCTGCATTGATGAAGAAATGCTTGAAATGAAACGTTTTGAATATGTTCTTAAGTTTGTTCGTGCTGACGCGCTGAGCTGTACCGATCTGTTTAAATTTGTTTAAAGGCTGACAGTTGCTGATTATCAGTGTTTCATTCACTTGTAGCCATTGATTAGGATTAAGTTTATGCAAATATGTTTAAAACAAGCAAAATTAAAAACTTCACTCTTATCATCTCCATCGAGCAGAGAGTAGGTTAGAACATGAGCGGCGCGCGGCGCGGCAGCCGGCATTGGCTTTCGCCATTTGGGCGCAGCAGCTCAATCAAATCTCGTGCTTGTTCTTGGATCGTGTCGTGATCGTGAATGGTGTACGCCGGTAAAATCAAGGTAGAATTTACTTTATTTTTATATTCCAACTTATGTTTTTACTATATATTATTAAATATTATTTTCTTAACAAATTAAAGGGTAATTTTGCCACGCAGATGTAATTGATGTTACGAGTTCAATGAAGTCTTTGAGAACAAATCAATATGGCCCTCAAACTGGGAAAATGCAGACTTTGTTTGAAGCTAGGCGACTTTTATTCCATCTTTACGGTGGACAATGCCTTGCAACTGGCCGAGATGGTTATGGAATGTGCCCGGGTGAAAGTAAGTGCAATATTACAGTTGTCTTTAAAATTCATCTCGAAAGTTGACCTAGAGATGACTATTGCTTCTTCGCGAAATGAAAGAAGACACTTTCGAGGTGGTTCGTTCACTGCTTTAGTAAAATTATTTACCAACTAGGTACTATTCTAAAACTAAATAACAATAATTAGAACTAAAATAATATAGCCCAGGTATTTTAATAAAATGGATTAATGAAAACAAAAGTGGTAATATCAAACAGTAAAAACGATTCTATCCACTAACGTTAACTTTTGTTCTGATTAACGACTTGTTTGAATATCTTTGTTGTTGTTGTTGTTGTTGTTGTTGCCTATTCTGTCCTACTGCAGGGCAAAGGCCTCCCCTCTTTCTATCCACTTTTTTTCTGTCCACCGCCACAGTGGTCCAATCTAAGTGACTTAAATGGAATATCTTTGTAATTACTTAAAACCTTTTTGTAGTAAAAATTTACTTATTAAGTTCCTCCTCTCTCCACAAACCCACCCATCTCTGGAGACATTAAATCTGAGATATCTGTTATTGAAGTTAATATACAATAATAATTTTGAAGAATATGGTGGGGACCGCCTCTTCTTCTAAAAAAGGTATTTCTTGTGTTTGAGGGGTTTTTGGGGGGTTAAAAACTATATGAATTCATTGATTGCAACTTTGTATAGTTGATTCTTTGATATAGATCTCTTAACGTTATAATTACAACTCCTTTGTCAGTCAACTTTTTATAATAACACTGATAGCACACTAAAAAAAATGTGACTGACTCAGTGACTCAGGTTAGGCAGACACATTAGCACATGAGGCAGGCTATTGTGGATGGGTATCCAATCCACTTCTTATCCTTGTGCAATATCAATTCCTTCGGGATTGGGATCCTCTATTAAAATTAACACTCACTTCTTATATATCAGGCTATCATTTAATTTGGTTCACAACATCTATATTATATATAAAATAAATCAAACTTTATAGATATAAAAGGATTAGCCCTTGTCTCTACCAAACCTTTCACACTTCACAATATTTAAATCTGTTCATGACATTTATTCTTTTTAATGCAAAACTAAATCCTGCCAGTAAATAAGCATAGACATAAAATTCTTAGACATACAAATCTATATTCCAACACAGGCAAGGCAATATTGTTTCAATAAATGATTTGTCTTTCTTTCTTGCTTTTAATTAAATAAAAAGATATAACTTTGTTATGCTTATATCAATGTAAAATAGTTAACACCAATCTTAATACAAATTTGGATATGCAACAAGTGCAGCTCTTTATTAACACCATAAATAGTTAGACTTTATTTTTAATAAAGTCCTTTTTATCAAAAAGTTTTTGTTTTATTAAGTTTTTCATTAAAATGTTTATAAGTTTAAAGTTATCTAGTACAATTAAATGACTGAATTGTGTATAGTTTTCATTGAGGTACAATAAACTAGTGACAACACCGCAAAGCAAGTTTTTGAACACTGAGTTGCAGCCCATGGGCTGCACTGCAACATTCACCTTTCAGTCACTTCCAAGCGATTGCAGTAACAACACATAAATATCTCACATAAAAATCAAAAATCTTCTTGTTCACAGAAAAGTTGTTTTAACCACTCAAGAATCATTTAAAAATGTCTAGGTGTACAATTTATTGGTAAATACCTTTGTTTTAATCTAAGGTAAATACACAAGAACTACTTGTTTAAACTCAAAAATTAAATTTTAAACATTGTGAGCACAACAAAGCCATTTTTTCAACGCAAATGACTGATTGTAAAAATAAACTGCGCAGTGTCACTCTACCTATTATGCCTAACTCTGTTTGTAGTAGTATGAAATACTTAGTCAAGTTAATTTAATTTCATATCTAACATGTTTAACATGCAGCTGTGACTGTCAAATTGTAGATTATGTGACCAATATTATTGAGAAAAATAGAAATCAAGAATAACTACTAACAATAAAAAAATTGGAATACAGCTTTTTTATTTAACTCTAAAGTGATGTGAACAAATACTAATATTCGTATAATTAATAATTTAGATGAAGAGGGCTGAACTAAAATCCACTTTTTAAGTCATCACAATAATGTTTGAAAAATTAGAACACCCAAATACCTGATGATAGGGATAATTTTACACGTAAATACATTCATATCTTATGAAAATAAATGGAAAAGATTTCATAATAATATTATGAAATATTTTAATATTTTTTTAAATTTTATTGCATTAAATTTTTTTTTAAATATTACAATTAACAACATAAAATATAAATTTAAAGATAAAAAACTAAGTTTTTATTTAAATGTGCTAAAGAGCAAAAATAAACTTTTACTACTTATCAACTTATAACGTCATTACACAATTTATATGATATAAAAAATCAATCACATTGACAACCTTTTATATCATTATGAATTGTGTAATGAAGTTTTAAGTTGATAGTAAAAGTTTTAAAGTAAAAGTTTATTTTTTTTATAGCGCATTTAAATAAAAGCTTGTTTTTTAAAAAAGTTTTTTACTTTTAATTTATTTTATATTTTTTAGTATTGGATTTAGAGTGACTTCACTTTATTTTTTGAGTTATTGTCAGCAAGCCCTTTCATTAATTACCCATATTGTAGGAATGCATACCTCATTTATAGAATTTCTGTTGTATCTGGTATTACGAAAATCGAAGCGTTAAAAATAATTAGTCCGCCATCCTGGGTGAGCCGCCATCTTGGATTTAGAATGACGTGAGACAATTAACCATGCATTGTCATCCAAACCACAGTATAAATATAAGCTAAAGCAGTACGGAAACTATGCCTTTTTGGCTTTAGCTTATATTTATACTGTGACCAAACTGAATGTGTATACAAAATTTCAGCTTAATCGGTTAAAGATATTATCTGCTTCAAAATTGAGTTGCAAGATTCCACCCCTATTTAAGCATACATACATTGCAAGTTAAATAAAAGCTTGTTTAAACGACTAGTTACTACTACCTATAATTTGTATTTTTTTAACAATATTCTCTTACAACATGGTTATAAACTGAACTAACTATTATAACAACAAGCCCCTCCCCCCCCAACACACCATTTGATGTGATGCCTGCCTGTTATCTAGCTGAGCACAATTTTAGTATGGGACGTCTTCTCTAGTGTAATACCTCAATGATATGCAGCAAATGACAAAAGCTTTTTTCTTAATTTTAGTGTGTATGTTCTAGAAAACCAATGAACCATATTTTCAGCTTGTGCTTTGGTGAAATAAAATGGTAGACCTTAAGAGGCCTATTACATCTCGACTGTGACTTTTGCGTAAAATGGCCAATTTTGGCGTTATGGATCTCAGAAACAAAAATACATTAACAATGTTGACTTATCGAATAATGTAGAATAGCTATTGGAATAGTGCGTAGCGGCCTCGCTTTTTATAAATTTTGCTTAACTTTTTAATAAAACCCAAAATTGCAGAGAAAGATTTTCATAAAATGCGCGAAGGCCACTGACATACATGTCTGTGGCGAAGGCATTTTTTGAGCTCCTAGATTGAACTTAAACAAATGAAATAAAAAAATAGAATGTTATCTCTTAAATATAGTCGTATAGTGCGTTGCAGCCTCGGAATTTTTAGATATCATTGATTTTAAATAGAAAAAAAAATCTTATTCTAAACCAAAAAGCTTCGAAAATCGTTTTAAGTTAACTGTGAATTTCTCCTATCTACGATAATATTATTGAGCAAAATTTATACCAGAATAATCGTTACTTCATGATGAATAAACATTTTATAATGAATTTATTATCCTATTTCGATAAAAACGGTAAATACAACGCAAAATTACTTCAAATTGCGATGCGCCGGCCGTCCGAACTCAGCTTATCCTCGCAGAGTGGACATTTGTAATATGAAGCATGAATTTATTATCCTATTTCGATAGAAACGTTAGATACAACTGCAAAATTACAACAAAATTCGAAAATGGGCATTTTACGCAAAAATCGCAGTCGAGATGTAATAGGCCTTTTAACTATTAAAATTGTTCTGCTTAGCGACGATTTTGGACACTAAGAATGTTGACTGTTTTGTGTTATACCTACATCATGTACCACATGATACATTTAGCAACATTTTTAGGTGTATGAGGGAGATGGGCTGCCTGACAAAATTTGCTCTGAGTGCATACAAAAGCTCAGCGGCGCTTACATATTTAAGCAACAGTGCGAGAGATCGGATCAGGAGCTACGGCGCAACTATGTGCCTCCGCCAGGTAAACAACATTGTTCACACTCTTAAACCAATTATCTTGCCTAAGTTAAGGTTTTTTTGTTATTTTTATAATTTATTTTTGTACAAAAACAAAAAGATGGCGTCGCCGAACCGGCATTCTCTCTAACCACTGGACCACTGGACCACTGGTCGTTTTGTTGAAAATTCTTTGTATTATTTAATTATATCTAAAGTTACAAATTGTCTTAGTTGTGGTAAGCTAATCATGCCTTAATAACCACTTGTCCCCACCATAAAGTTTAATTTATTTTGTTTTAGGTTTCTCTGTCACCCCACCACCTCCAAACAGGCAAAGTAGCGATTCCGCATTCTCCACTCATACTGATCTGTCAAGTCAGAATAAGCCGTCATCTTCCACCGAGTGCGCCGCCACCCCCGCCAAGCGCAATCGGAAGCGAAGTCGCGAGAGTCTCGACAACACCTCCGTCAGCAGCCGCTCGCACGACTACACGCCAACCACCAAGCGCGTGTCCGAGCTCAGGGCCCCGGAGAAGCGGCGCCGCACGCAGCGCGTCACCAACTCCTTTGTGGACTCCGACTTTGACGACAACGGCTCGCAGTTCTCACCCCCAGAAACGGATTCGGACGAGCCGCTTCTTAAAAATGAACTCAAATGCACAGAATGTGACAAAGTTTTTCAAAGCATTAAGAGCCGCGCCAATCATATGAGAGTCCATTCGAAACAAGAAAAGCTAGGCGAGAACGAAGTAGTCGTCGTCCCAAAAGATACAATACGGGACGCAACGGATGACGACGACAAGTTGAACTGTGATAAATGCGGGAAAACCTTCAAACTAAATATAATGTTGAAGAGGCATCACGACGTTTGCGGGAAATCACCTCAAGTGTCACCGCGGAAGGAGCTTCTCGTGAGCTTAGAGCCGATCGACGCTAAGCCGACGGTGACGAATAAGATAGACTGTGAAATGTGCACGACTAAATTTAAAACTATGGACAACCTGGAGAAGCACATGAGAGTGGTGCATGCCGCCGTCCCCAAGAATCGCAAATCGGAGCCGATCGTGCAGAACGGGTACGCGACGGTGCCCTGCCTGTACTGCCGGCAGCCGTTCGAGGATTACTACGAGCACAGTTCGCATTTCAACGTGTGCCCGGAGAAGGAGGATACGTCAATTTTCGACTGTCCTATCTGCAGGAAGGTGACGTACAAGAAGGCCGCTTACTTCATCCACCTGAAGAGCATGCACTTCGACGCGCGGGCGTCGGCGGGCGACAAGAAGTCGACGGCGGGGTCGGTGCTGGAGGCGTTCGTGTGCCGCATGTGCAACACCAAGCTGCCGTCGCAGGACCAGCTCATCACGCACCTCGCCGCGCACATGTCTAACATGGACGAGCCCGACGCGGCGGTCGGCGACGACGACTCGAGGTAACTAGCGCACATATACACACGGCTTGGCCAAACCTTTTCATTAGATCAATTTTAACATTATTTGCACATCTCATTGAATTACCAAAGAAGATCTAATATTCGGTCAGTCACAAAAGTATAGGTACCTCGAGAAAATTGTATTAGTCGGGGATAAAAGGTAGCTTATGTTAGGGACAGTGTAGCTTCTTATAAACATGTTTAGAATAATTTTAGTTGTCCTAGAAATTAAAAATAAATGTTACCTTAATAGAACTCCTCGGTGACGGAAGGCATAAGCGCTCGACCCGTAGCCGGGGTTCGATTCCCAGGTCGAGTAAAGTGTGTTTCGAATTGTTCGAAACATAGTCTGGGTTGCCCAGCAGTGGGATAGATTGTATACTTTTCTTAATATAATATTATTGTACAATGGCGGACTCCGTTATCAGTCTAATGCCCGCCTTCCACTAAGAGCGGAGCGGGCTCCGTACGGACTCCGTTTAACTCGCAATGGCAATCTTCATAGAAGTGCTTCCACTGGGAACTGGAAAACTTCTATGAAGATTTCGCTCCGCTCTTAGTGGAAGGCGGGCATAAAGGTCAAAATCGCTTGCACACCGCGTCGTCTATTTGGTACGGGCACGTAACCGGGCTTGGTTTGGTGCGCTTCATACAAAAATGTGACCCCGACCGTACATTTAAGTAACATCTTCCTTCCTTGAGCTATTCTGCTTTCTTTAGAAAAAAACCAAGACCAATTTCTTGACGTGCTTTCCGAAGAACGAGAGGCTTGTTTATATGTTTTGAGTAGCTTGCTTGAGAGTAAGCAAAAAGATTCATAATAAGGTATTTTGTCATTACAGACCGAGCACAATAGACGATTCAGTGTCTGTCGCCTCAGAGTTTGGCAGCTCAAAATATGTATCCAATGGCCCCCTGAAGTGCAGCATGTGTGACAAAAGATTCAAATACAAAAAGGCACTACAGACCCACGAACTCAGACATTCAGAGTTAGACATAAAAGGGGAACCCCCCGACAAGAGCTTGTTGTGTGAAACGCAGCGCCCAGACGCAGAGACCGAGTCTAGTCAGGAGGAGGGCGACGACAACACGTGTGATATATGCGAAAAGCAGTTTTCATACAAGCGCCTGCTCATCCATCACAAGCGCACGAAACACAACCAGTGCTCGGGGACGAAGCGCGCTAAAATCAACCTGAAGGACTGTTCCGTGCGGTGTCTCATATGCGATATAGAGATGAAAGTGAGTGCCATCAACGAGCACAACCAGAAACATATATCGAAGAACATCAAGCCGAGGAATATGTACAGCTGCGCTGAATGCGGGGAGAAAGTCAAGAGTTGTAGTTCGTTGGCCAGCCACATCAAGTTCGTCCACCGGCTGAAGCAGGAGCCGAAGCCGAAGCGGCCGAAGATGCTGGAGGGCGGAAACGAGCTGGCGGATTTTTGTGAAGTCGTTGTGACAAAAGCGGAACCCCTGGACGTGCTCCAGAGTCACAACGACTTCGGAGAGGTTCCGGTCGCCGACGGCGCGCCGGTCGTGAACCTGATGGGGTTCACGTGCCCAATTTGTCAGAAGAAGATGCCCACTCTCATATCTCTGAAGAGACATGTCAACTGGCATGAGAACGTGGGAAACAATATCGAGAAAAAGGTCGAATGCTTCGTCTGCAAGGAGGTAAACATGTCTATTTTTTTTAAACTTTTATTCCATAAAATTAGGTTAACAATCTAACACTTTTAATTCTTGTTGCAGACATTCCGTTTCCAATGCCACTACAAGATGCACATGCGCGAGCACTACCACGACACGAACTTGGACCCGAAACACCTCACGTGCAGCATCTGCAACCGCAAGAGCAAGCACCTGCGCGCGGCGCAGGCGCACATGAACTTCCACAAGCAGACGCGCTTCAAGTCCAAGGACTACCAGTGCTCCATCTGCAAGCGCGTGTTCCAGTTCCGCAAGGTGTACCTGTCGCACATGGCGATCCACTTCAAGCGCGGCGAGAGCGTCCAGAACACCATCGTGGGCGACGCGCTGCCCAGCTCCGTGGACAAGAGCGTGTTCGACGGCACGCACACCTGCCACCTGTGCGGCAAGGTGTGCGACTCGGACAACTCGCTCAAGTGCCACATCCGCTGGCACAACTCCAAGTCGTCGCTGTACGGCGCGCGCCACGACTGCCGCCTCTGCGGGCTCGTGTTCACCAACAAGCGGCGGCTGGAGCTGCACACGCGGGCGCACTACGAGGACGAGAACGGGCCCTACAAGTGCTCCATCTGCGGCAAGGGCTTCATCGACGAGCAGTACTTCCGCAGACACCAGAAAGGCCACAACTTTGACCACCAGGTGCACAAAGACAGAATTGATAAGCTGAGGAAGGATAAAGTCAAGTGTCCTATATGCAATCGGTTCTATCCCGATTTGGTGAGACTGATTCGCCACTTGAGGAGGACGCATCCCGAGAGTAAGATGATCAAAACTGACCCGGACGCCCCCCCGCCCATCTACTATTCGTGCAAGCTGTGCGCCAAGGTGTTTATGGACGAGCGAAGGCTTCAAAGTCACGAAGAGGCGCATTTGCGAAAACCGTTGTTCTTTAAGTGTAAATTCTGCGGGAAAAACACTATATCAATGAAAAACCATAATGTTCACATTAAATCCCATTTGACGCGCAACTACTTTGATAATCCTTTGAAATGTACACAATGCGAGGAGACATTCGTGAAAGGATACGATTTGCACCATCATTTGCGCGACGTCCATGACATCAAAGAGAGATGGATAGCGGAGCGGACGGAACCGACCATAGGAGGGCCGCTGAAAGAGCTGCAGTGCGGCATCTGCCTGAAAGTCCTGGCCAGCAAGGGCAACTACGAGAGGCACATCGACTACCACAACACGCTGCGGTGCAACTACTGCTTCGTGTACTTCAGCACTTTGAGGTTCTTAGAAGGCCATCTAGCATTTAGCTGCGACAAGAAGAAATTAATAGGAGATACTGAAATATATCCCAAAAGAATTAAATGCCACATTTGCTATAAGGCTTTCCATTTGCAAGTGAGGTTAGATTGTCATTTGCGAACCCAACACGACATCAAAGTGTTCAAAGAAAGATCTTCTAACAAGAAAGATACTGTGTGCGATTTCTGCTTTAGAGTATTCGAAAACGAAGACTCTCTAACTACACATAAAATCTACCATCGTACGGTCGGTTTTTATGGCTGCATATATTGCAAAAGAAAGTTTAACACCCTCACCGTATATAGGAAGCATAAAACTTATCATTTCTCACAGTTGAATGTCGACAATCCGACCAAGTGCGAACATTGCGACGAAACGTTCGTCGCCTTCAGAGAGATGATCTACCACATGCGAGACGTGCACGGCGACGACAAGGAGTGGATCACTATGCCGAAAGACAGCATCGAAGAGACTTGCCACATCTGCAACAAGAAGTTCTTCAACCTCCACAGACATTTGGATTACCACGAAGAGAACAGATGTAAGAAATGCGCGGAGTACTTCTTCTCCAGATCAGATTTCGACAATCATCTTTGTGCCATAGAGAGCGACGACGAGGCGCTGCAAGCGAACGGAAACAGTTGCTTGCCGGCTTACGAAGAGTGCCGGTTCTGCTTCAAGCCGGTCACCAGGTCCAATTCGAAGAAACTGCACGACAACATTCACAAGACCTCCGGGGCGATATCGTGCCGTTTTTGCGAGCTCAAATTCAAGACGATGGACGCGTTCAACATCCACGCGTTCTCGCACAGGAGCAGGAAATACAACAAGAGGCCAATAAAATGTCGCAAGTGCGGCGAGAAGTTCGTCAAGTACGGCCCCTTCATAAAGCACATGAAGTACGTGCACAAGTCCGCGAAGAAGGTGCACTACCGCGCGGTGGTGCGGCCCGAGCGCTGCGTGGTGTGCGGCGACGAGTTCCCCAACCTGCACAACCACTACCGCGCGCATCTGCTCAACCAGTGCCAGCTCTGCAACAAGTACTTCACCTCCGCCAAGGTGTTCAGCCAGCACCAGTGCGACAAGGAGGACTCGGATCCCTCCAAAGTGTTCGTGTGCGACGAAAACCTCACCGCTCTCATCAACGCTTACGTGCCCAAGGATTTGAAAGACGACGAGAAATACTACGGACACAGCGGCGACGATGATGAGGAGGAAGTGCCGCCGCCGCCGCCGACTGTGACGCTCGACCACGACGGGAGCGAGGCGAGCCAGCCCGAGCCGGCCGCCGAGCTCACGCAGGACGAGAAGAATCTGCATTCCATGGTGTTATCCCCGATTATATCTGACGTGCTGTCGCTTTATCAGCAGAAGGAAAAGAAAGAAGATTGTAAACAAATTGTGGACGACAAGGATATTGTGAATTTGGTAGACGATGACGATTCTATGGATATAGATATTAGCATACCGATCATAACGATCGACTAATGACTTTTAATTATTTCTTTTGTGGTCAATGTTGTTGTCGATGTAGTATCTTATGTGAAGTCGAAGATTATTGAGTTCTGATACCTTATTAAATGTTAAAATGTTCTATGTAGTATACATTACTTATATGTATTAAAATTACTATGTCACTTATTAGAAGTAAATTAACTACCGGCATTGAAACTTAAATTTAACTTCCTCCATTTAGAATAAATTCACTATCTTACAAGTTTTTAAATGAAAAAATGTTAGTTGCCATCGTTATTATAAGAAACATTTACTAATGAAAGAATGAAATGTCATGAAATCTCGAAATAAGTACTTACCACTAACATACAATAATTTTACATGATTAGTTTTTCTGGGAATGGACTCTAAAATTTTTGATTGCAAGCTTAATTTTCTAAAACATATAACATTTTGATAGTCGACAATGCAGACATTATTATTAGCTACATCCGAATTTTTTAGTATTTTTAAATGCCATAGTTATAGATAACATTGTGTAAAATGCAGGAAGAGCAATTAGGTCAAACCTAGCGCAAATGTATTACAGGTTTACAAGATATGACATTTTTCTATCATGTAGCACAATACTGAGCACACGAGTATGTTGTGGTTTGTATAGCACATAGTAATAATAAAAAAAATTATATACACTTTGAATTAGAATAGGTATTGGAAAAGATTTGTAAGTCGTTGTTTGTGACCCGAAAAAATATTTATAGCTTCTAAATTTAATGCTAATTAGGTTTTCTTGGTTCGAATTCTATTGTTAAGGATTATGTAGATACAGGGTCTAACAAAATCAATAAGCGAACGTTTAAAGGGCGGTATATCTATACGTCATTCTGAATACAATGACAAAAAATGGGCTCCAGTTTTATAGTGATTTTTCAAAGTTTTGTTTTCTAACAAACTAAATCAATTAAAATAATGCACATCATGGAACATGCTGTATCTTTACTAACACGCACGCAATCGCAAACTTTTGTTTATGTTAGTCAGCTCAGTGTGCTCCGAGTTTAGTGTGCATGTTCGGCTATCTTTGTGTGCGTGTAGTACAGCTGTGTACAGGTTTGGAAAGATAATAATGTTTTGTTGATTATCTCGGTAACGAGCCTGTGGTTTTGGACCAAATTTGGTGAGCATGCTCAGTGTGACGTATAGATGCTGCCCTTAAACGTTCGCTTATTGATATTGTTAGACCCTATATATTTGAGAAAAAGCCAGTTTGGATTCGCTGGGCGGTGAACGTCTGGACGAATTCTTTAGTTGTTATGAAAATATGACGTAGTTTAAGGATGAATCTTCACCAGCTGCGAGCTGCCATGTTTGTAATATTGTGTGATCGTATTAAATCAAATCACTTACTAATATACCTACATTTTTATACATACGCCGTGCTACACCAAAATGCTTCTATGCAATCATTTTTCACATGCAAGTCTCGTCTAAAGTAAGTTTTATGTAGGAAGGAATACAAATAAGTTTTGCATGTTTTTGCGAACGTTAGTTATTAATGTTATTATTATTGATGTTAATCCATACGGTTAACAGAAATTAGAAGGATTGAGGAAATACATATACACATTAGAAGGTGCACACTATACATACAAAAATCATTTGACGCATAATGAGCCTCATTGTCTTCGCAATAAGTGTCACAAACTGACGGAAATGTATTAATTTATATAGGTGCGACTGTACATTTTACGTAGATGTGTAACTACATGTATAGATTAGATTATGTTATGCATACATTGAAAATCAGTTAGTGAGAACGGATATACTAGGAAATGATTGAATGAATCGCTAAGCTGCTAAGTTTAGTTAAGTTTAATAACTAAATATTTTGTAGAGAAGCAAATATAAATTATGTGACGTAAATATTCTTTTAATTCAGTTTGTATCGACAACAGCACGTCACACGGCCTCAAAAAACTCTGCAATCGATTTTGAACTCTACACACTTAACACCTAAAGTTAATAATCGATTGGAGTGTTTTGCTACAGTTTTTTTGTAAAGTCTGAAGTGCTGCTGTGTGTACATGCGCAATGTCAGGATACTTCCAGTTAACTTGACATTTAAATTATAAATGTTTGAACGTTTACCTTTCTGGTGTATCATTCCGGCGAGATCTAGCTCATAGTCATACAGATTGGGCGTGATTTAACATTGCCAAAGGAGTAATATTTCGAAGGGAAGTAGATAGTTTTACTAGTAGAATGTAATTGATATATAAATTAAGGGGTATTAATAGTCAATAATGGTCTATCCTCTATAAATGTTTTTATGTATGAGTATAAGGTTCGCTATGCGTAATAAGTACCTAATTTTATTGAATCTATAAAAACTGAATTGAACTAATTTTAGGTTTGAACTTTGTTATTGTTTATTTTCTTTTCTTTTTTTTTCAAATATTATTAGTATAACAAATGTCTCGAAGTATCTGCGTCATTATTTTTAATAATATTTTTATTTCGCTATTTGTTAAATAAATGATTCTCTGACGAATAATTTTACTTTTTTATTAACTATTCCTAACCCTTCATTAGTTATCATCTTCATAATGATTTACCAGCTGCCGCCTACTTCAAATGTTTGAACATCATATACGTTGTCTCCTTGGCAACATAATTATTGTATATGACTATAATAAAAATAAAAAATAGTAATATAATAGCAGCGATTTTCTGTACAACGACCGTAGATAACATTTACTAAAGATAACGACACGAATCAGTTTAGTACCTACCTTATCAGCACAGGCAAGCTACGCGACGCAGTATTTTTTATTTTCAACGACAAAAGACGAACTGAATACGCCCGTTATTTTAATCCTCATTGTACTCTAGAAGCATAATTACTATCAGTGTTAAGCGCTGGTCTCTTGAGCGCGCGACACAGAACGCAGCGGTACACGGTGTGCTATGTCGGACTATGTACCTTAACCGCCTCTGTGGTCTAGTGGCTAAAGCCCCCTCTTCACATCCGCAGACATCTGCGGATGCGTCGGCCGACGTGCAGAGGGGTGACTTGCGCTAAAAATTGCGGCATTTAACGTCTGCAGACGCAGCAGACGTTAAATACCTACCACAGACGCTCAAATCACCCCCCTATACGCCGACGCATCCGCAGATGACGTCTGCCGATGTGAAGAGGGGGCATAAGCCTGTAACAAGGCAGCTAAAGCCTTGTTGGTTTTCTGACCTCTTTTCCTAATAACGTTCTTTTATAAATATCTAGTTTTAAATTTAAAATTCAAATATTACTTATATTCTCTGTCTAGCCTCTGTTTTCATGCAAAAATCAGTCAAAGAGTAGAGGTATAAATAGGGGAAAATCAGTTCAGATTCATCCGTGGAGCTAGAAAGTGCTCCTATTTTTGTTATCCTTACAAAATACTATTCTTAGTGAATAATAAATTATTATAAATAGGCAGTGTTACTGTTTCAGGCATACGGCCTGATAATCATATTTCAAACCTTTACATAGACTAAATTGTGCTTCATAACTAACCTTTTTATTATCCTAATATACTTCTGAACTCATCGTGTTTCTATCTTCATCCAACTCCTCCCGTTCCACCGCTCCGTGACAAGCCACCGGTCTCAGACCCAGAGGTCCCGGGTTCGATTCCAAGCGGGGGGTATAATGTTTGTGTGTTCGGTTTGGTTAGTAATAATAATAATAATTTAATTCAGGCAACAAAATGTACAGATGGTAAATTACATAGGCCCATATAATATATACCTTACAGACTAACATTCATGCAAATAAAATAAAATGTTTTGTTAGTAAATAACTTAATAACTAATGTTAGTGTTATTTAATTGGCACCTGCGGTACCAACACGGTAGCAACAGGCAGCTTCCCTCGGAAACGCCTGTAGACTACACCCTTAGGCCAGAAGTCCTCCTTTAAAAAGATGTCCAGCTTTGATGTCGGGATTCGCACCACAAACGCCTTGAAGCTCGTGTTATGGCGCGACTCCAGCTGTCCAATCCTCAAATTGAAGTTAGACTTCATGCGAATGTACT
This sequence comes from Scoparia ambigualis, assembly GCA_963921215.1. Taxonomy (NCBI): domain Eukaryota; kingdom Metazoa; phylum Arthropoda; class Insecta; order Lepidoptera; family Crambidae; genus Scoparia; species Scoparia ambigualis. The sequence continues at coordinate 6,093,046 of OY992503.1, forward strand.
CTGCTACCTCCTGCGATGTGGTGGTGTAGTGCAGGCGGGACAGGTACACGGCCGTGGTCGGTGTCGCGGCACGCAGCAGGAAGGCGGGCCCTGTCGGTGCACTACCGCAGCGGTTCTGGCTCGCTCGCTGACGACGTCGCTTCTTGCTTCGAACCTCGACGAAGCCATCCTCGTCTTGATCCGGGAGCGCGACGTTTCGTGGAGCGGCCTTTGTCTCGGCGACAGGTCGCTGCGACCGTGTTTTTGCCTTAGCGGCAACAACAGCGGCGAAATCACGGCGTTGGCAGTTGACGGGCGCACACGTGATAGGCGCATGCGTCGTCACGGCCGGCGCTGCGTGCAGCGAGGCGGCGGCGCTCGGCTCGGCTCGGGTCGTATCGGAGACTGGGCCGAAACTGCTGACTTGCAGCTCGACATCGACGTATCGAGGCAGGCCCCTCGTCGAGTGTTGACGTATGTGCCCGCGATCGATGACCTACTTACCGCGAGCGATTCGCGTAGAAAATCAACTTCCTTGCGCAACTCACTCACGGTATTTTCGGATGTCTGAAATTTCAGCATCACTTCAGCCAAACTCGCCTTTAGGGGCACGATGTCCTTCAGGAAGCAGGTGACGTCTACATGGTCGAAGGTGACGGGAGGCAACTTGTTGAGGTCTCTCGCCACAAACGTCGGCATGTCATCTGGATCGGTTACCTTGATCAGTGTTATGATCTCCTACAGACTCTTCTGCGTCCCGTCTCGTCTCCGGGACACCATCTGGTCGCTCTTGCCGACAGACTCGTAGAGCAGCTTCTTCGCACCAGCCACCTCATCTTCACTGAAGCTCGACTTGCAAATTTGCACTGCGCTCACCTCGTCCATGACGTCCAGCTTTTGTTGCAGGAACGCCAGGAGTTCATTTGCCACGAGTTTGTCACTCATGACGTAGTTAGTCGAGCAGCGGCATGCGCCGCGCTACGCGTAATATTATTCATTTTAATTTGATGCGTCTGCACCAATCCGCATCGCTTACACGACTTGATAGTGGTAGGGCTGTTAAGTCCGCCTGGCTAGCTACCACCATCTTATCAAAGTCTATCGCCATAACAACGATGTTTGTGACATTGTTGTGTTCCGACAGTTAGAGATAAGAAGCCTCAGTGGTTGAGGATTCCGGGTGAAGCGCGCTTCCACCTTCGGCCTTATCGTCACTTTCCATCAGGTGAGATGAAGGCCAAGCGCTTACCCGTTGTAGAATAAAAAAAAACATGAGATTATGAGAAAGCTTCGAGTACCATCCCTCCGCTTTACCTGGGGGTAAAGCGGAGGGATGATGACGTAGATTGCGACGAAACCAAACACCACCTATATAAAATATTTTTTTTTGTCATATTTCGGATACCAAAAATTGTTTCGGAGCTGAGTAGGAGTTTATTCACCATTCGATTACGCGTTAACGAAAACGTATGGCATTGCAACAACACCTATTATAGTGACAAACAAGGTGAGTGACAATAAAAATTTACTATTTATTCCTTGGACATAACAAAGCACTGAGCAATAAGGATCAGCGGGTCTATCGGCTAAAAAATATGGATATAGACATGGGCTTAATTTGACATTTGAAGCCCATATTTTGTCCTTATATGGGCATATTATGGGCCTCAAATGTCAAATGGAGCCTATGTCCATATTCATATTTTTTAGCCGATAGGGTAGCAGATCAGCTCACACCGTGATGCGCCGCGACCGCGACTGACTTGAAGAGAGGCCGGCAGGCTTATTGTTGATTCGCGCAACGCAACGCCGGACCGCACGCAGCGAGACTTTTTCGAATTCACTCTACAAAATGTGCGCAGCAGATAAGTTCTTTACCTATTAACCGCCGCAGTTGTATATAAGCAACTTATCATTTTCGAGCCCCTAGCGCCGCAGTTGTAAATTCGCAACTAAAGTCTACGAAGTGACTTTCAAGCGTACTTTCATTTACGTAGCAATAATAATAAAGACCATTTTTGCGATTCAAGGAATTTTTCATTTTTCCTAAAATCACTTAAGCAAAGCGCCAAATTAACGGTAAAAAATAATAATAAATCATCGCAAAATGCAGGTTTGATCTTAACCTGTACCGCCAGAGTTGTATAAATACAACAGTAGTGATGTAACACATAAGTTAATTTATTACTCATTAATGCCAACTTTAGTTTACTCAAATAATATACAAATAAGTTATATAGGCATTCAGAATTGGAAAGTAATACAATTATTGTTGCTGTTTGATCCTATTTCTAATTATAACATCTAAAACTTCACATACCTAATTTAAGGTAGATTCATATTACAATTGGATATAATAGGTACGGTTATTGTTACTAAATTGAATTTTAGTAACAACCCTAGCACTCTAATGTTATCAAAGGAGTCCAGCGCCGGAGTTGTACATAAATGCAACCGCTTGTGAGTGACGTCATAAGCGAACTCATAATGATAATAATGAGGGTACACCAACCTGCAAAAATATTAAGGCCCCAGTACACAGTGGCGTATGATGGCCCACTGCCGGCCATCGCCATTGTGTAGACGGGGTAAATTGCGCGCCACTATCGACAAATTGCCCGCCACTGTACACCATTACCCCGTCTACACAATGGCAATGGCCGGCAGTGGGCCATCATACGCCACTGTGTACTGGGGCCTTTAGGAATTTAAATGTTTTGGTAGAAAGTAAGATTTTACCACACATAATATTATTGTAAGTATTTATGTTTAGTAGTAATAAAGCAAATGAAATTGATATTTTTGAATATACAACATGTAACAGAATTAACGTTTATCCTCAGATACTCCAATTAGAATATTTTGTTTTAATTATAAAACAAGCAAAATCATTTTACTTTTATTGAATTGAAGGTTTATTTAGCATATAAGTTATCCTCATCGGTAGCAAACAGTATGGGTATATTAGAACTTTTAGCCTACCGACCTCCGACCACACTAAGACACGCTGCTTAGCACCGAGAAGAGCCGACAATGTGCCGACAAACGTAGGCACATACCTACACGGTTACACGAAATACGAATCGTATTTATCAGTTGACTTTTATGTACTTATTAGCTCCTACTGCCCCACTGCTGAGCAAAGGCCTGACTTGTTTACATCTAGTAAATAAATAACGATTCTTTCCTTAGGTACTTTTATACTTTCGACTGTCGACTGTGAGTAATAATCAATAAGTAGGTGTAAATAATATGGTACCTAATAAAATGTCAATAGAAATATCATAGCAGAATAGTAAGGTTACCATTATTGCATAATTTGCACTAATACAACAAACCTGAACACTGACAGCGCCTATGCCAGCGACAAATGTAATGAAGTGTCAAGTAGCAACTTACTGCTCGTACTACGTGTCGTTCTCCTGCCGTGCGATTCTCTAAGCTAAAGCCTTGATAGCTGCGGCTGCCGCAGCGCTGACAAATGACTCTGTCTCTTTCATATTCATAGAATTGGAAAGAGACAGCAGATCACAGCCATGCGCGCAGCGTCTATGTGTCGCTAAGAGAATCGCATAGCAGAACGTTTTCAATGTTTCCTTCCACCAACGTATATACTTGTTCAATGCACTTTATGATGGTCAAGATAGTAAGATCTAACACTTCAGTGTCACTTTTCACTGTTTCAAAGGCGGTCATTAGCACTTGTTGTCTCAGTAAAATAAACTAATGACTTGATACGTCCCACAAAAAAAGTCAACAGGTGACCGAGTAGACCACGGGACAAGTCCGCCGCGACCGATCCAGCGGTCACCATACTCAGAAGAATCGAGATGCTGACGAGTACATTGGCACTATTTGGCACCCCTGCCCCTGTCAATAGCTGTATTCTGCTGAATGGATCCGTGGTCTCCGGAGCCGCTGAGTAGCGGCTATCATAGTCCTGCGAGATACACTAGTACCGTACCTACCTATTGTTGAACGTTCTACACGCGCTAGTGTCACATTATCACCACCACACATTGCCGCTATGGTTCTCATTCTCACCGTTTGTGTATTGAATGTTATTTTAACGAAAAGACATCGCGCGCGAAAGTAGTCACTTAAATTTGCGTAACGTGCGAAACGATCACCCTTTGATAGAGCCGGCGCAGGACTAATGTTTGTTTATGTTTTTTTGTTTCCGTAAACCGCCGCGTATCGCTCTCGCCGGCCGGCCAACGAGCGGCGTCTCGCTCTTTCCTATGGTTTTTGAACTTGCGGAAGAAAGTAAGGAACTATTGTCACGTGTCTATTTTGTTACTGTGTGCATCACTGCATTCGTTTAAGTCGATATCACGCAAAAAAAACTTTAAAGTCATTAGGAATAGAACTCATTATTATTAGTTCATTTTGTTGATCAACTGATTTTGTGGAGGAATGCATTTTAAAAAGCCTTGTTGCCTTGTGTTAAGTTTTATTTTCGTTTGTTTCGACTGTTGATCGAAAGAGTGACTGTAATTCTAATAAGTTAAATTATTTTTAGGACAAAATAATACCTATATCTTTTATAAATGGAATCGATTCAGTAGCCGATTATTAACATACTATTTTAAGGATGTGCCTTTATACCTGTTACAAGTTGTATAGAGCAAAATTGAAACATACCTGTGGGGTGATTTGCCATTTCTTAGACAAGCAATGTCTACCCACTGCTTCTTTAGTGGCAATCAAATAAAGTGCCCTTTTATTGACCATAAATTATTTGTATTTAATGGGAATTTAATAAACAGGAAAACTTTTAACAAGTTCTATTAGGTAGGTACCCTTTATTATACACAAATTAAACGTACATTATAAGCTATTCAATTAGTTCAGTCATGGTACGGCCCCAGCTCTGAAAACTATAAATAACAATAATTTAATAGTATAAGCAATAAAACCGATAACTGGAAATAATGTCACTTGGGCGCACTATCCACGCCGATGTTTTTCTCTAATGATAGCGCCGGGGTTGTATAAATGCAACAATAGGGATTCCAAAAGCAGATTTTTTTAGAAATTCGAACTAAACTTTATCTTGGCTTTGGTAGTGTCTATGTGCATGGTTATGGGATTTTTGATGTGGGTGATTTTAATTTTATTATTTTTATGAGGGAAAAAAACATTAGGACTTCGTATAAACGTGTAATTTTACCCCTTAAAATCTAGTTTGCTGTAATGATTGGTCCACATCACTATAGTTGACCTTGAAAATACGTAATCGGTGCTAGGGGCACATTTTTGCAGGATTGTCTGGCGGTTAATGGGTTGTATATAATATAAATAACTGGTTGAGCTTGGTAAAGTTCCCAAAACGTTAGAACTCTGTCGTTACTTTAATCCATTTTATAATGTTGCTTGATCAACAATAAAAACACAATGAGCGAGAGAGCGAATGTGTAAACACTAAGTTCGCCTCGTCACTCGTGCCCTTTGACTCGCGTCCAAAAAACCCCTACGAACGCGAGCGCCACAAGCGGCGAGACGAGTTGCGAGGCGAGTGATGAGCGTGCGTTCACACAATCGCGCACGAACCTCGCTTCGCCATTCGACTCGCGACTCGCGCGAATGTGGTACTGCGGCTTGAGGATTTCCACGACCGAGTGGTTAAAATGGGATCAAAGGGTAGCGATAGTTTTGGATAATGCAGCCTGGATTGAAACCAACTTTTTAATGAATATAATTTATTACTTTCTCAACATATTGTTACAGCTGGTGTTAACATTACGGTTACTATTGAATCGCTTCGTCCACATCATATCACGACATTAACAAGTAAAATAGAAAACAAATTTCAATATTATAAAAATAGCTTTGCGCCTTTTTACAATATATAAAGTGCTTGTTAATTACAAGTGCTAACTTATATCTGCTAACATTACTTAAAGTAAGAAAATTGTAAAAGAACAGTCTTGCGACCCGCCAATGCGGCCGACGAACATTATAATTACTAGAAGAGGAATGGTTGCAAAGCTTATTGCTTTGATTTTTATTCGGTGTTTCAGGTTAAAAGAACAAGAAGTATTATTAGATAAAGGTAGGCTTAAAAATCAAAGTTCAAATTATATTTAGGTTTAGAATAATTTTAACATAACATTACATATGAATATGACACATTGATTATTGCAACTTAAACTATTCTGTTAGTATGTTGTAGCTATATGTTATCATTGTGTTATTGTTATCATGAGACTGGAGCACGGTGATGATTCAAACACATAACATCTTTACCCTTACAAAAATCACAATTATTAACATAAATTAAAAAGTGGCACATAAAATGCAAGTGTAACGAACTTCAGCAGGAGTGGATTCGCAATAATGGCGTTTCATTTAAAAACATCGCTTGTTATACACTTTTGTACATGCCATTATTTAATTTACACCTTAAACTACATTAATTTAATGCGTATCCTATATCTAGATATGATTACAATTCACCGCTTTATAATCACTACGGTTTTCCTCAGTCATTTTATCTATATACACATATACAGAAGACACTCTTACAATGTACAAATATATAAGTAACAGCAAAGTGTTTAATGACCATACTTTCAACAATGTCACATAAAATATAAATTAATTATAATATAATGTTATGGACTAAATTATGTTACAAATTATTCCACTAAAGGTAAGTAGTATAAAAGGTTATAATTTTGTAGATTGAAGTTAGTGCAGCCTGACATTTTTATAGTCCGGCAACTTCGTGCGCGACCGTCCCGCGGGGAGACAGGCGGTGGCGGGGACGAGGTACCCAAGATGTCAGCGGGCAGCTGGCGGCGTAGCGGGGAAGGGAACGCGTGAAACTGTGTGTAGTCGTGTTCTAGAATGACGTGCTACCTCGTCCCCGCCAACGTCTGTACCCCGCAGGACGGTCGCGCACGAAGTTGCCGAACTATAGTACAGTGTTTTTTTTTTAAATAGTGTAAACACCGGTCTAGCATCATTTTTACTATTAAACCACAAAATATATAAATACAAGCCTTCCAATTGAATCACTTCTTCTCCCTATCATATACATACGAAAGATGGACAGCAATTAACTATAATAGAGAGAGAAGTTAGGCTAGGTTGGTAAGTAGGTTACTATAAATATTTCGGTCAAATATTAAAAACAAAACAGCAATAAAACCAACTGAATCATAACAAACCTATTGAATTTTACATTACAAATTGCCACAGTCGATGGTACGAAATGTTCTTATGATAACGACACTGCCACAGCACCTTGACTAGTACACATCATTTACGCGGAGGCACTGAGCACGGCTAACACATGGCACGCCCATCACTCACTCTCACTATACTAAACACGACTCTAATGACAGTCGCACACCTTACAACGAATTCATGCAAAGCAGACTATCGCATACTTGTAGCTCAATATAGCCCCACTAGACAAGTAGGAAACGCTAGCCCCCTGTAATTCGTCGTACAATGCGCGCGCGCTTTATTTTTCACTAGCTATTGCCACGGTACACAGCGGTGTACGACGAATTGGCTATTTGACAGTTGTAACAATAAAATATTAAATATGTCGGATATGGTAGTTTATAATTTAACGATAATTACCCAAACTTTTTTTTGTTATGACAACTTGTAAATATTTTATTTTTACAAAATAAATTTACGATTTTTTTATCTGTGTATAACAAGACCCGAAGCACGGGCGGCCATGATTGAGCTTCGTGTGACGTCACATTTCACAAAATATACAAAAACTATCTGTCAGGTTTCAAGATAAATTTCTTTGTATAATGTGGTGTGACGTCACGGGGCTAAATGTCACGTGACCAACCGTTTTCTCACAAAATTTAAAATGAAAAATATATTTTTATATATTAAACAAAGCTTTTTCGAAAAAAAAAATATTGTACGGGGTATAAAACAGGCGTTTGTAATTTTTAAAATAGGTACTTTTCCGAAAACTGTCAAGTAGCCAATTACGTATAGACAGGGGGTGAGCGTTTGTCTCCTTGTCCAGGCCCTAAGTACAGGCTGTGTTTAAGCTCATCTGGTGTAGCGTGTGCGGCGCCATAACTCACAACACCGCCGAGTCACGTAAATGACCTATTCCTATACCGTTCCCAAAGTAAAGTCCCTTGATTTCACGTCATATTTTTTGAAACTTCTATAAAACTTTAAATTAAAACATTCTAGACAATGTTACATAATGAAAGGTCCACTCAAAGTACAATTATGAAGTTATCAACACTTACAACTAAAATACACAATGTTTTAATACTAAAATAATGAAAAGCTAAATTATTATTATGCATACGAATTTTACACCTACAGTTATGTATGATTGTAGCCTTTGTGTTAACTTATACAATTGTAAAAATAAAGTAGCAAGTATTAAAATAACTAAGATTTACATAAATTCCGCAATGAATGTATAATTTTTCAATTAGATGGTACTATTATGAGCTAATTATTGAGCAATCCTGTTGTGCTCTCTATAATCTTCGTTTGTAGAAACATGGAATTAATGCAGGCACGTACGTCATGTTGGTAAATAAATTTTCAACATATTTTCATACAACCTGATATTATAACAAGCCTCTCAGCGACCATAAGGGTTTTAAAAAAAAAAGGTTTTTTTAAAATTGTTAAGTAGTTTGAGTAGGTTTTTTAACCATTAAGTTACTAGATAACCAAGATCAAGGTACCAAAAAAATATAAAATATATGTGTCAGGCCCCCGAAAGGCGAATAGGGGTCGTCGAGAGGCTAGTGTTCGAATTTCATCGTATTGCATGTAGATAAGGTTCAAGTGATGGCAGTGACATTGTGCCAAAGCCGTCTTCCTATTTAGATTTAATCTAGTTCCTTATCTCTATAAACGAAGCTCTTGCGTTTTACGCGATGACTTTCATTTCACAATAAAATTGTCTAGCTAAATGTAAATGTGTAAAAAATCCAAATAACCTACCTGAGCTACATTCTGAGGATGTTTTCTAATAGCTTAATATTAATTTTCCCGACATAACGAAGATAAAGTCAAACAATAAAAATATTTAATCAATAATCATAATTATTACACTGTGTATAAGGTGGATATGGAATATTTAAACTATACTACCCTTCGATCAACAATACAACTAGATGTTAGGTCGGCGCTAAAAATGTGTCTCGGTAAATAAGAGCGCACTTGAGAAGTGAGCTCTTATTTTCTCGTAAGACATAACAGGAAAAAGTACTTTATTTGTTGCCCCCTAAGGTTGATTTCACCTCTTAATGTTATTAACGTCTTTTCTATTTTAAATAACAGGAGTAATTTATTCCGTTGAAAAACTATTTATTCACGTGGACAGAATTTAGCCTTGATTTTGTACGTGACGCGTTATCTAGTTGGTATTGTTGATCGAAGGCACTACCCACCAACTCGCATTGGCCCTGCGTGGTGGGTTATAATAACTTCTAACCCGACGGCCCAATGAGCTACTATTTTTTGGGCTTGAGTCCGGCGTTTGAACGTTTATAGGCTGATGTTATTAATATGGTATTTCATAGAGCACTCTCTGAGCTTGCTCAAAGGGGAGGAACACTTCCCTAATCTTAGCTTGGTCATAGATTACATACCGTATTGAACACTAATTGGATTTCATGTTTGGCTAGTAGTGGACCAGTCCGTACTTATAAGATAGATGCTTAGGCGCCATATTGATAGATTACAAAGGTAGCATTCATGGCAGTACGAAACCGTGGATTGATCGAGTGTGAAAGCAAAATCGATGTAGTATTAAAATAGAACGAGTCTACCGAGCGAGGCTCAAAAGAAAATTCATTCACGTCAGATATAAAAGGTATGCGTAAAATGCTTTTAACAAGTAGCAAAAGAAAATTCATTCACGTCAGATATAAAAGGTATGCGTAAAATGCTTTTAACAAGTAGATTTGCGTTAAATCCCGTTCATATATTTGTATATAACGGAACGTGAAAGTTTAAAGTCTGTATTAATTACTGTATCGATGTTACACTGGATGGTGAACTAACCAAGCAGTAGCCGCTGGTCCCGTCACGTGTTCGCGGGTCAGTCGTCCCACTCTCCATCGCTGGTGGTATCAGGAGTCTGAACTGCTGGTGGTGTCACTATACTTTGAGCTAGATGACTGTATCGCGCGGTTGCGTTAGGCAATGTTACACTGGATGACCCTTTAACGGGCAGAGTGATGTATATTCCCACAAAATTTTGAACTTTATGCAATCGAGATGAGGTCGAAAACCAATGAAAAATTTGAACATGCTATGACCGTTAAAGGGTTAAACTAAGCACGCACTAGCAGTTGGTCTCCCGTCCCGCGTTGCTGGTGTGTAGCTAATGGCGTACTCTCTAACGCCTTTAGCACACCGACGCCGCGAACCGCGGTAGCGAAATTGCGGTAATCTGTCTACACACATTAAAATGTATCGCGTATGTTGCGTCTCGCTCTATCGTCTGTGACTACCTATATTTGCGTCTCAGTTTGTATAGTAACGCTGATACTCGCGATACATGTTTCACACGGACGCCGGTGTACCGCCACTTTAGTTTCGCCTATTGGAGAGAAACGACGTGGTTTGTCTTTTTGGACAGAATATCGCTGCGAAACAAGATGGCGGAAGCAGAAACTGAGGAAATTATAATTGAAATTCGAGATAATCCAGAAATATCTCTCATAGGGCATATAGATTATAGGAAATCTTATAAAAAAGAAGTAGCATGGCGAAAAATGACTTCTTTCTTTTTTGATTAATTTCAAAAACCCATATATTTTGTCTTTTTCTTAATGTTGATAACAAGAAGTAATAGTTCTTCTTCTTCAGATTCGGAAAAAAACCAGTCTGGCTCAAACGAATTATTATTTATACAAGCGATATTTGAGTAGGTGTGAAAACGACCGCTTGAATTTCGCTTATTTACCGCATTTTCGTGTTCGCTAAGTTTTCGCTACCGCGGTTCGCGGCGTCGGTGTGCTAAAGGCGATCAATGTAACTGTGTGCCTGGATGGTGCACTAACCGCAGTCGGCCAATCCCGTGGCCGTGGGTCAGTCGTCCCACTCGCCGTCGCTGGTGGAGTCGCTGTGCTCCGAGTCGGACGAGTGTATGGCGCGGTTGCGCTCGTGCAGCGCGCGCGCCAGTGCGCCCGCGAGCCCGTCGCCGGCCGGGCACGCCGGGGACGCGGCGCTGTTGGAGCGGGTCACCTGCGGGGGGGAATGAGCTAGAGCATTGAGGGAGAACAATCTACGGCGATAAGGTTATTGTTAAGAGGGTTTACGCATTTCGGTTTTCCATACAAACTTCCAAGTCGAAATTTTTAAAAACCAATAAGCCAATTTTGATGATACTTTGTATGCTAAAGTAAAACACAGGTATCTAAATAGTTTGTTGAAAACATTTGTAAAAAACGTTTTTTTAGCTGAGTTATTGCGATTTAAAGTCCACTATAGAAAGTAAAAAATCGCAATAACTCAGTTAAATAAACATTTTTTTTAAATCTTTTTAACAAATATTTAGATCCCTGTGTTTTACTTCAGCATGCAAAGTTTCATCAAAATTGGCTTATTGGTTTTTAAAAATTTCGACTTGGAAGTTTGTATGAGAAACCGAAATGCGTAAACCCTATAGAATATTATTTTACTTATAGTCGAGGAAGTTCCCACTTTTTTTTTCTTTCTGAATAATGGCTTCGTGCGGTCAGCACATTTAGCCAGTGTCAAGTAAGATATTAAAGTGACATTTTCATTGCATAAAGTATGTGATAATGAGTGATAATGAATTATGAACATTTAATGGTAAATGATATTCCCCCAAACCCCTTGAGACTCAATAAAGCTGTGGGACTTTATCGAGGTCCCTCACGGACTTCTTGAGAGAACAGTGTAACTTCAAAAGCGATGTTACACTGTTTTGTTTTATTTGCCAACACTCATGCAGTTCACGAACACTTAACAGTAAATAATCCACCATTATTTCACATTAATATTCGACAAAACACAAATTATAGAAAATTAAACAAAACTGCTGACATGACACTTCACTTTCTCGGCAAGAAGTCAAAGTTTCGGCGATATTAGCTTGCGCTTAGTTCCGACCGCGCCTACGTGCAGTAAGCGTGCGCGCAGATCAAAGGGACCTTCCTTGACTGTTCATAGACAACTTTTTGATTAGTCGAGGCTAGGCAATGTACCGGTTCACCTGCACATGATTTTACTTTGAAAAAATTGACCTCAGTGCTAGAGGATTCAGGGTGAAGCGCTGCCACCTTTGGCCTTATCGTCACTTACCATCAGGTGAGATGAAGGCCTAGTGCTCACCCGTCGTAGAAAATATAAAAAAATTGATTATTAGGTACCGTTTTTATGCATAATTATGTAGGTACTACAGACGCCAGAACTTAAGCTAGGTACCATGGAATATTAAATTTCATTTTGAACTTTGTCACTAGGGTAATAAGGATCAATATCGATTGGAGAAATTTAACAGTTTTGGATAAGTTGATCTGCCGGCTGTGTACTTCCTATTAAAAAACGTTATGACGTGCAGAAGAATTTGTAATAAACCTCAAATTACGGGTTTCGTGGAGCTACAGTATTCCTCGGAAATTGACGACGTAGTCTTAATATCTACAGTTAGTCTATAAACCTGTGGTCTAGAAGGATACATCATTTCTTAATACTTAGAACGTGGAGCCACTAAACACAATAGAAATTCCATTGAAATAGTCGAAAGGTTAAAAATCACAGGAGGAGTATCAATAGGCCGGGGTGAACCTCTATGGTGTATTACATTACAGCTTCCTTCAAAAATAATACAGGGTGTAAAAGAATCTATAAGGAAACTGAAAAATACGCATAATTTAAATCAAAACAAGAGTTGAAACTTGTTACCTCCGTAACCAGACGGTTCCCAGGTATGGGCCAGTACAAAAAAAAACCCGTAATCCTGAAACGAATGCGGAGCTGTCGGCTTCGTTAAAGGAGATTTATATCCCGTACTAGTAAATATCTGCTTTGTTAAGGATTTTTTTAATGTGACACATCATGCCTATGGTAAGCAGCCGATGCAGTTCAAAATAACGAGAGCGCTCCTCACCATGGAATAAGCACGGTAACAATCTATGTGGTAACAAGCGCACCCAATCATGACGGCCTGCATTAATGCCGTATCACGCCCCGCTTAAAAGAGCCGGGACTATAGGAGTTGCGAAACACATGTGCCGGCAGAGAATTCCAAAGCCGAGTAGTGTTACAAGAGGAACGACTTGCAAAATTTTTTGGTACGATTGATGATAGTCTGCACAGTATGATGGTGGTTCCTATGACCAGCACGTGTAGTCCGGGACAGGAAAGGAGAGGGCGGGATTAGATCAAAAAGTTCTTCAGAACACTCTCCGTAGTAATTTCGGTAGAAGACACTGAGAGAAGCAATGTCTCTACGCAGCTGGAGGTCCTCAAGAGAGGCTGTAACCTCAGCATCTCCAATAATGCGTACCGCTCGCCTTTGCAGTCTATCAAGTGCATCGAGGAGGTATTTCGCGGAGCCGTCCCATAGATGGGAACAATACTCTATACTCGATCGCACTTAAGTCTTGTATAGCAAACAGCGCTGCTCGGGAATGAGAATACCGCCTCACCTTATTGGGAATACCCAACTTCCGGGAGGCAGTTCAAATAACACTCTCGATGTAGCATTTTGGATTCAGTTCCTGGCCGATGTCCGTGCCGAGAATGCTGAGATCCACTAAAATGGATAAAGGAGAGTTCTGAAGAGAGGGAGGAGTAAGGAAGGGAGTTACCTTGGACGAGAATGCACAAACCTGGGTTTTTCTGGCATTAAACTCGACTAGGTTTTCAGATCCCCAATAAGAGATACGATCGAGAGTCAGGTTTAGTTTGGCAACCAGTTCTTGCCTTTATTATACCATGTATAAATGTATGATAAAAGTGCTTACGGCGCGCAGCTCGACCCCCTGCCGGATCTCGCTGAGCAGGTTGCTCCTGCTGTCCTCGTTGGCGACAGCCTTCGGCGCCACTTCCACGTGCTAGGGGAAAAGTTAACATTAAAAAATATAAATGTTAAAATCTTTAAAAAATCCACATTTCCATGTTATTGTGGCTGTTATTGTAATAAAAAGTTTCTATAAAAACAGGACATAATGAAATTTTTGACGCTGTAAAAATAAGAAAAGAAATGACTGCGGAGTTTTATGCCGGTTTTTCCCAAAACCTCGCCCTTCGTAGTACTTACGAACGGATGGCGAGACACTTATGAGTGCTTAATAATTAAGAGTGAGAGCGATCAACGAGTGAGAATAAGTGAAATAAATCCAATGCGGGAAAAAGAGGTCTGGTATGTCCGACACGTAAACGTTTGGACGATATCAAACGATATCATGTGACGGCAAGAAAATTTTGTTAATTGATATTCAAACTTTAAAAATGACACCTTATAACGATAATGAAAAATTAAAAATACGTACCTTCAAGTTCTTATTGCCGCTGCGGATACTATCCATGAGTGCGGCCCGCGGGTCGAACTGCGCGGGCGCTTCCGCGGGCGCGTCGGCGGACGAATACGCGGGCGCGGGCGGCGGCGGCGGCGGGGGAGCGGGCGCGGGCGGCGGCGGCGGCGCGGCGGGCGGCGGCGGAGGCGGCGGCGGCGGCGGCACCGACGGCGGCGCGGTCGACGGCGCTGAGTACATGACGTTATTATTGTAGTACTCTTCTCTTCTCTCCTAATTGGCTACTTGACAGTTTTCGAAAAAGTATTTTAAAAATTGCAAACGCTTATTTTATACAACGTACAATATTTTCTTTTTTGAAAAAGCTTTATTTCATTGAATTTTATTTTTACTTTATTTTTGGATTTATTGTTAACTTTATTACTATAATAAAGAAGACTTACGTAAAATTCCGTTATTTAATTAGAGTTACCATATGTTGCAATATGATGTTCCCTTTTAGCAATAATGTATTGCATTAAGGCATTAATGATTGCTGTTACTATTATAATAATAAGTGAATTTTTTTTTGAAATTACGGCTATTCTATACATAATATACTTCTGTAAGTTTGTTCACACGTGACCACGGACCCTGTAAAGGGTTCGAAACGTCAGAATAATATAAAAAACTATGTAAATAGTAAATTAAACGCAAGTTAATCCGTAAAAAAGTGTTTCATTTCAATGAGTAGTGCTCGCTTAAACCTCAGAAAACAATATATTTTTCTTTATTTATTTCAAATTTTGTGCGAAAACAGTTGGTCACGTGACATATTGATCTGTGACGACACATTTCAATAAATATAGAAATTTATCTTGAAACCAGATAGTTTTGATAATTTTGTGAAATGTGACGTCACATGAAGCTCAATCATGGCCGCCCGTGTTTTGGGTCTTGATCCACAGATAAAAAAATCGAAATTTACAAATTATCTTAAAAAAAAAACTATTGGATAATTATTATCGTTAAATCATAAACTACCATTTCCGACATATTTCATATTTTATTGTTACAACTGTCAAATATCCAATTAGGCGTCAAAACCTTAGATGGTATCCTGCGCGAGTTTGTAAATGGCGCAGGGACGTTTGGCACTATTTGCATAACCTAACGGTTGATCTCGGGTGCCAGTACAAATATAATTAGTTATGTAAGGAGTGGGATTGTAGTACTCTTCTCTTACGTACGGCATAGGGACGAGGACGACCGAACGTCGACGACGAAAATATGACTTGTAGGGAGTCAAGAATCGCTCGCGGTAGATGCAGTCGCAGGATGGATTTCGGCCTTTAAGGCCTCATAGGAGCACACGATTCGACCTACATACGAATACAAGGATTAGGTACAAACGAGAGCAGCCCGACGCGAAGCCGTTACTTTGTCTAGAAAGGTGAGAGGTGCAAACTTGAAAGGACGGCAATATGGGCGGACATTGCCCCTTTGATGCTTTGCTCACTTACTGCTTTATTGGATTCTTGTCTGATGTCTCTATGGTTTTTTGTCATAGTGACTTTAAAATCTCAATTTTTTTGCGCAGGCGATGACAGATGACATCGGTTTTGCTTTTTTTCTTTGTAATGTTATGTTCGTTTTAATTGTTTGTCACCATGTCAGGCAAAGGCATCTCTGTCTAGTAGGCCACGCCAGAATACCAGCGCTGCAGGGGCTATTGTCGTTGTAGCCTATGCTAAGGCTAGGGCCTAGTTGGCCACACTAAATGTATTACCTGTCTGTGTATCTGGAAACTTTTTATTTGTTTTTTAATTTCTAATATTATGTCAATAAAATGTTTTTCTTTCTTCTTCTTTCAAAATAGATATTAATAGAGAGCGAATTGAAAAGCATCGCTGCGCGAGAGAGCGTATGCAGTACCCACGCTCTCTCCCGTGATTCGATCCGTATGGCGCAAGGTAGGCAGGACCATATGGGTAGGTGGAGGGTTTGTACTATTCTCTTTTAGCTACTCGTTTGTTTCGAGGCCGGCGCTCAATTTACCTTGTTTGTCACGCAGTTTTGCGTTACCGTAGTGCACTTGAACAGCTGCGTTAAACCGTTTTTATGACCCGATCCTGTTTGTATACGAACAAATAATGTTCTATTTCGTACAGCTTATGGATGAAACTAAGTATTTTAAAAAACGAGTACCTGTAAATGGTAATATAATTTATAAGAAATTCGGGAATTTTGCTAAAGAGAAAATTCACGACTTGTAATAGGAATTAATTTATAGTATTAAATCTAAATCAATAACTAGTGTTTTTTTTTACATTATTTAAAACTAGAATAATATCCCTTTCCGTACATGCCAAACTTTTTATGAATTGGAAGCAATAAACAGTCTTAGTATCAAAACAAACCACTTGCCACACAAAAAAAAAGGTATGGCGCGAACTGACATAAATTCTTCAAAATTATTTCTTCAACCAGTGACAGGCTTCTTCTACTTTTTTTGAGATATTAGTGTTGCCAAATTCATAATTAAAATTACACAAGAGGTTTTGATGTGGCTGTATATAAAAAAAACCTACCGAATGGGTATAAATCGAAGAGCGATCGGCCCGGTCCTGTAGCACCGCGCGACAAACGACCGTCTTTTGTTCGCGTCGCTATAACAGGCCTCTTCTAATTTTTTTTGAGATATTAGTGTTGCCAAATTCATAATTAAAATTACCCAAGAGGTTTTGATGTGGCTGTATGTAAAAAAACCTACCGAATAGGTAGAAATCGAAGAGCGATCGGCCCGGTCCTGTAGCACCGCGCGACAAACAACCGTCTTTTGTTCGCGGTGCTATAGTACCGCGAACAATCAAGGCCTGCGGCAGTGTGTTGCTCTCGCATCGGACTATTCAGTCACCAAAAACGTTGTCATCAGACACTACACCATGAATCGTCTGTAATAGACGCAGAGGGTTTAATGCTGAGTTTGGATGGACAACGCTTAGTGAACGCCTCATAGTTGTTCATCTTCGGTCTAGCCAGTCGAGTGGATAGTTCTTCACTTGGCTAGTTATCCAGATAGGTATCGAGAAGCAAAGTTGTGCTCTTCGTAAAACAAGAAGTGAGCGAGTTTCACAGTTTCAGTTACCTATTTGGAATATAGGCAGTGAACTATACACGTTCATGGGTGCCCTATCCTGAGATAGTAATCTAATAAGTCCTGAATGAATGGGCTTTTACGGGTTCTTATTTGGCGTCACTAACTAACGCAGTAGATCCTCTGTGCGATTTGGTAGTCGACTTCTTAGGTAGTCTTCTTCTGAGGAAGTCCGAGTCAATGACTTAAGTAGTGACCAAGGCTAGCTGTGCTCTTTGTAAAAAGGGAAGCTCCAGTTATATTTATCTGGAAAATAGGCAGTAAACTTTATGTGTTTATAGAGCGACTCTTCTGTCTCCACTAGTCTTATGAGTACTGGATGAGTTATGCGTTTCGGCGGCTAATCTAGCTGATTCCATGGCCTAACGTAGATTGAATTGAACAATGACGTGTGGCACTTCTCATATAAGCTTAATAGTACAAAAACCCACTTTAGTAAACATTTAGACGGGGATTAACGCTATTTACTTATTAAAGGCATCATCCTACGCATACCTTTTTACACCCAACGTTTCGATCGAGTTGCACCGGTCGTGGACACGGGCGGGCGTTAATCTCCGTCTAAAGCGAGGTAGACCTTGATGCACCTTCTAAATCTTCCTTCCTTCTGCTTCACTAGCTGTCTTCGCATCTGGTTTACTTAGCTGACGGCCAAAATCACTTAATCGTGTGTCTGCTGCAAGTATTTTCGATTTTTTTCTGTCTGTCTCTACAGTGATCCAATCTGGCTGATAGGCGTCCAGCTTGTCATGCCATTTTCGTCTCAGTCTGCTGCGTCGCCTTTTAGCGTTGTAAGGTACCCAAACGGTAGTGAATTTGGCCTTAAGTTCCTCTGGCATGCGGTAGGCGTGTCCAGTCCAATTCCATTTGAGTTGGGCAGATTTTTGTGAGACGTCCTGAATTTTGGTCCTTGAACGCAGAATGAGTTTTTCATATGGTCAGTTAGGCAGACGGACATCCAATATACTGCTCTCCATTGCTCGCTGGCGTACCTCGAATCTATATTTTTGCTGAGTCGTCAAAGACCATGTTTGAGCACCGTAAGTAAGGATGGGGAGAAAGGAGAATGTCTAAAGCACAAAGTCATGAACGTGTGCAACGTTCATGAGTACCAGCGGCAAATTGCCTTTTATAAAATGTTTCCTCCTTCAAGCGTTTTCAGTGCGACGAGTAACCTCTTCATCATGTCGCGTCTGAAAGGAGACTATAGTGCAAAAAAAAAAAACAGTTACAGTTCGATTCAATTAGGATGGCGGTTGTGAATTTAGCTGCGAGTGCCGCTGCCGGCGCGCGCAGGTACATCGCGTGCCCGAGCGGCGGGAGGGCCACCGCGGGTTGCGGTCTGCTAGCGGGCGGGGGTGCATCGCGCCCCGCTGACACCTAAAATTGGCCACTGCGACCCGATTTGTGACTAACTTCACGGACGCCACTCTATTTCGGAATGTAGTAGGTACTCACGCTGCAGAGGGCGCGGCGGCGGCGGGTTGCGCGGCGGCGGCGGCACGGCGCGCGCGGGCGGCGGCGGCGGCGCGCGGGACGCTGCGGGCAAGGGCGGAATCAACGCGCTGCTAATAGTAGAGGATCCGAGTATACAACGACCTTCACCGGGCCGGTTAATGGATGAAAAGTATTTTTCACTCCTCTTGCTCAAAAAGACCGTCATTGTAGCGTTCTAGAGCGGGGCTAAAATAGCTTTTCTCACCCTAGGGGAAAAAGTAATTTTTTTTTTAATTTTTGTCTGTCACATGACAATGAGCCTACAAAAACGAAAAAGTATTTAGTCCTATGTAGAATAATCATAAATAAAGTCTCGACTTATTACTGTTTACTTATATCAACAATTTTTTTGAGATAACACAGACCCCGCTTCAGCAAGAAAAAACTGCACAGTCTGCACATGTGCTTAGGTGGTGAGCCTTTAGCCCGTTAGTCGCTTTTACGACACCCAAGGGAAGAGAGGTGTTGGTAGTATTATTTTGATGAGCCCATCGCCGCTCTATGCTGTTGTATGTATGTGCAGTCTTTAGTCCATTAGTCGCCTTTTACGAGACCCAAGGGAAGGGAGGGGTTGGTAGTATTATTTTGATGAGCCCATCGCCGCTCTATGCTGTTGGATGTATGAGCAGTCTTTAGTCCATTAGTCGCCTTTTACGACACCGAAGATAATAGAGAGTTTGGTAGTATTAATTTGATGAGCCCATCATCGCTCTATGCTGTTGGATGTATGTGCAGTAATTAGTCCGTTAGTCCCCTTTTACAAAATCGAAGAAAAGTGAAGGGTTGGTAATATTATTTTGATGAGCCCATCGCCGCTCTATGCTGTTGGATGTATGTGCAGTCTTTAGTCCGTTAGTCCTCTTTTACCAAATCGAAGAAAAGTGAAGGGTTGGTAATATTAATTTGATGAGCCCATCGCCACTCTTTGCTGTTGGATGTATGTGCAGTCTTTAGTCCGTTAGTCGCCTTTGACGACACCCAAGGGAAGAGATGGAAATACTGCATATATCTACTATCCAACAGCATAGAGCGCCGATGGGCTCATCAAAATAATACTACCAACCATTCTCTTCCCTTGGGTGTCGTTAAAGCAACTAATGGGTTAATTTTAAATAAAATAAACCAATTCATATTGTATTGGATTGTTTTATATTCTCGCATTCGTAGTGAAAAGCAGAGTGTAACACTCGGCGCTAAAAACCCATTAAAACTCGGTTTCTATTTACTCCCTCGCTAAAGCTCGGGAGTAAAACTACCTCGTATATAATGGGTCATTTTAGCCCCTTGTATAACAATCTACTATTATATCAAATTTAATGTGTTAAAATATATTTCGAGTGGGTTGGCTGAAAAATTACAGTCCAGTATATGATTAATTAAATATTTACATTTTTTTTTTAAAATATTGCACTTGTTTCGATAATAGATAAAATACATAGGTACCAATCGAAAGTATGAAGCTTATAGAATATGCAAACGTTAGGTTGACTATTTTTTTTCTGTCATAACATTGGGTAGGCAGGTGTAAACAGGCATATTAATAATTTGCAACAGTCTGGTTAAATAAATAAAACTTATGTTTATATAAAGATAATTCATTTTCATTCAAACTCATTACAAACCCACACACACACACCAAACCAGTGCAATGTAATTTTTTTTATTATTATTAAATTAATCATTAAAGGTACTGGACTGAAATTTTTCAGCCAACCAACTCGCTATATATTATTTAACATATTAAACTTGATATAAAATACTTTCATCCATTAACCTTCCCGGTGAAGGTCGTTCTATACTCGGATCTTAGACTATAATATACTACGCGACACCCTTCGATCAACAATACCAACTAGATAACGCGTCACATACAAAATCAAAGCTAAATTATGTCCACGTGAATAATAGTAGATTGTTATACAAGGGGCTAAAATGACCCATTATATACGAGGTAGTTTTACTCCCGAGCTTTAGCGAGGGAGTAAATAGAAACCGAGTTTTAATGGGTTTTTAGCGCCGTGTGTCACACTATGTTTTTCACTACGAATGCGAGAAAATAAAACAATTCAATTCAATATGAATTGGTTTATTTTATTAAAAATTAACCCGTAAGTTGCTTAAACGACACCCACGGGAAGAGAAGGGTCGGTAGTATTATTTTGCTGAGCCCATCTCCGCTCTATGCTGTTGGATAGTAGGTATGTGCAGTCTTTCCATCTCTTCCCTTGGGTGTCCTAAAAGGCGACTAACGGACTAAAGACTGCACATACATCCTACAGCATAAAGCGGCGATAGACTCATCAAAATAATACTACCAAACCCCCTCTTCCCTTCGGTGTCAAAAAAGGCGACTAACGGACTAAAGACTGCGCATACATCCAACTGCATAGAGCGGCGATGGGCTCAGCAAAATAATACTACCAACCCCTTTCTTCCCTTAGGTGTCGTAAAAGGAGACTAACGGACTAAAGACTGCACATACATCCAACAGTATAGAGCGGCGATGGGCTCATCAAAATAATACTACCAACCCCTCTCTTCCCTTCGGGTTCGTAAAAGGCGACTAAAAGACTAAAAACTGCACATACATCCAACAGCATAGAGCAACGATGGGCTCATCAAAATAATATTACCAACCCCTCACTTTTCTTCGATTTCTTAAAAGGGGACTAACGGACTAAAGACTGCACATACATCCAACAGCATAGAGCGACGATGGGCTCATCAAAAAATAATACTATCAACCCCTCTCTTCTCTTCGGTGTCGTAAAAGGCGACAAATGGACTAAAGACTGCACATACATCCAATAGCAAAGAGCGGCGATGGGCTCATCAAAATAATACTACCAACCCCTCACAAGGGAATAGAGATTCCCTTGGGTGTCGTAAAAGCGACTAACGGGCTAAAGGCTCACCACCTAAGCACATGTGCAGGCTGTGCAGTTGTTTCTTGCTGAAGCGTGGACTGTGTGGGCGTGGTCTGTGTTGTCCATAGATTTAAATAATTACTAATTTTACCATAAACTTTAATATTAACTATCTCAAAAAAGTTGTTGATGTTGAAACAGTACTAAGTCGAGTCTTTATTCATGATTATTCTACCTAAGACTAAATACTTTTTCGTTTTTGTAGGCTCATTGTCATGTGACAGACAAAAATTAAAAAAAAATTACTTTTTCTCCTAGGGCTTGAAAAGCTATTTTAGCCCCGCTCTAGAACGCTACAATGACGTTCTTTTTGAGCAAGAGGAGTGAAAATACTTTTTCAAAGCAATAAATTACTTGTCACTTAAAAAAGAAAAGACGTCAATAACATTTAGTGGTGAAATCAACCTTAAGCGGCAACAAATAAAGTACTTTTCCTGTTATGCCTTGCGAGAAAATAAGAGCTCACTTCTCAAGTGCGCTCTTATTTACCGAGACACATTTTTAGCGCCGACCTGACATCTAGTTGTATTGTTGATCGAAGGCGCCACCCGAAATACCATACTCAAACTCTTTATCTATACTAATATTATAAAGAGGAAAGATTTCATTGTTTGTTTGTTTGCATTGAATAGGCTCCGAAACTACTAGATCGCTCTGAAAAATCCTATAACCGTTGGGAAGCTACACTTTCTCCGGGTGACATAGGCTATATAATATTTACAAAAATTCGTCACGGGGTACGGGGTCTACGCGGACGTAGTCGCGAGCGGTCCGCTAGTTTACAATCATTTTCCACATCATCATCAGCCTGTTACCGTCCCACTATTGGGCGCCGGCAACCGGCAACCCACATACACAACAGCACGTGGGAGATTGGGCCATAACCCACCGAATGGGCCCAATGTGGATTAGTGGGTTTTAACGACTGCCATCTTACGACAACAACTGGGACCATCGGCTTACCGTACCTTCCGAAGCACTGGGGTACTTGAGATGTTTTTAATTGGTCACCCATCCAGTGACCTGGCATTATGTCTACTTAAGCTAAGCCTGTCATGTCAGTCATGTGGGAATCTTGACTTGACTTAAATCCGGCTCGAAGGACCAATATGAACGAGCTGTTCAGTAACAGCTCGTCTCATTCAGTAAGAGTGAATATTAAGTGAGTATATACGAAGATGACGATATCGATACGATAATGCAGGAAGATCCGAGAACTAATGCCCGATTTACATGTATTAAGTAGTTTAGTAGTTAACTTAATTTTAAGTGACATATCTTGCAAATTCCTACTAAATTACGGTTTACACGCAATTAATCACTCAAAATTAAGTTAAAATTTAGTTACCTATTAAACTACTTAAGGGCCAGAGCAGACTTGCTACTTTTAGCAGCAGCGATCGGCGATTCAGACGCTTTTTAGAAGCTGAATGCAGCGACTGAATCGCTAAAACGCGCGATTCGGATACTGCAATCGAACGCAGAAAGTCGCCGAAACGCGATGACAGTCGCAAAATCACCGATCGTCGATGCTAAAGTATCACGTGTGCGGTGGCTCTTAAACGTGTAAATCGGGCATTAAGTTCTCCATTTACAAATGTGACAGAATGTGCAAATAATTTTATAAGACTGTTTGTTTCTATACAATAAAACAGCGTGTGGTGTGTACTCACGCGGCGCGGGCGGGTGCGGCGGGTGCGGCGGGTGCGGCGGGTGCGGCGGCGCGGGGCTGCGCGACGGCACGGGCGGCGCGGGCGGCGCCCCCGGCCCCGGCGAGTACGCCGGCGGGCCCTCGCTGGGCACCGACGACACTGTGTGCGACATGCATGTTTAGTATCTATATCATTAGAAAAAAACAGCTAAAATGTTTAATAGAAAAAAAAACAACCAGTCTCAGGAAAGCTCGAAGACAGTGGACCGGCAATCCAAAGGTCACGGGTTCGAATCCCGTTCGAGCTTTCCTGAGACTGGTTGTTTTTTTTTCTAGTACACATTTTATCCTATATCTATATAGCATTGTAAATGCAAAATTTCAATAATAAAAATAAATCAGCTGTTCCATACAAAACTGTAAATACTTTTAGACTTAATTTTTATTTGTTTTTTTACGTTGTTCCCATACAAGTAGTTGTTCTTTGCACTTAGTAGGGTGTCTCAGTTGCGGGATTATATACCAATTACCGAACACCCTGTATAATAAACAAATAAAATACATTGTACTTTTTCCGAGCTCTTGCATTCATCACCGATGTGATTTAGTACCGTACATAAAAAAGGTACCTAATGTTTGACAAATTGCTACTTCACTTACAAAGGTTTTTACAAATTACTGACCTAGAAGTTCTTTATTATTGAAATTTTTGCATTCACAATGCTGCCGCTGGCTTGCAGCGTATCACAAACAACAAGAAAACATTTAACAAGTCTTCTGGGGTCTCGGTAGCTTAGTGGATAGAGCAGTGGACCGGCAATCCAAAGGTCATGGGTTCGGTTCCCATTCGAGCTTTCCTGAGACTGGTAGTTTTTTTCTAGTAAACATTTTATCCTACTTATAAGTTATTAAAGCAACGTTGCACAAAAAAAATATATGAAAAAAATATAGTGTCTTACCCCTGTGCGGCTTGTGCGCGTCATGAAGCTCCTCCTTGACGGCGTCGATGCCGCCGTTTTTGTTGATGAACTCGTAGATGAACTGACGTGTGGCCTGGTTCTTCAGCTGCTTCTCCGACACGCCCGCCATGGACAGGAACGAGCGCATCTCCTCCTCGTCGGGCATGCTGCCCACGTCGAAGCCTGAGACGGTACAGCGGTTACACACAAAGATTAAATTACACCATCCTACCTTACTACAGAATGTCTTAGCGGGAAAGTAAAGAGTCATATCTGCAGTTATGATTATTTTTTATAATCTTTTATAATCGTGGATTATTAACCAAGTCAAAGTAGATTTCGAGTGGGATAAATTCTAGCAAAGTCCCTGTTCGGGCCCCACATGATCAACCATAGAGAATCAAGGTAGAATTAGAGTAGGATAAAACCTATCAAAGTCCCAGTTTAGGCCTTCAGCTGCTTCTCCGACACGCCCGACAGTGAACAGGAACGAGCCAATCTCTTCCTCGTCCGGCATGCTTCCCACGTCGAAGCCAGGGACGGTACAGCGGTTATACACCGAGAACTACTTACACAATCTCTCAACTTACCATAGAATTCTTGGCAGGAAAGTAAAGCACGTCGGTAGTTTTGTTTAATCGAGTGGGATAAATTCTATCAGTCACTGTTCGGGTGTCACATTATAAAGCTGGTCAAGATTCAATTTGAAAGGGACAAATCCTACCAAAGTCCCTGATTGGGCGCCAAATGATCAACCTGAGGTGGTCAAGATAGAATCCGAGAGGGACATTAATACCAAAGTCCCTGTTCGGGCGCCACTTGATCAAACGTAGGTGGTCAAAGTAGAATTCCACCGCGGCGGCAGGTAAGTTTTTTGGGTAAGAGCCCAACATAACCATCCGTGTTTTCCCGGACACGATGGTACTCAGCAATTTTAATTAGGATAAAAAAGGATGCTTTAGTGCACGGCCACGAACAGTGGCGGCGCGCCGCCCCGTCCTGAAGGATGCAGTCTTCGAGATCGAATCCTTAGCAAGAATTCGAGTGGAATAAATCCTACCAAAGTCTCTGTTCAGGCGCCACAATGAATTAATGAATGAAATGTACCGTGTGCCCGACTTTGGGTTGATCATGTGACATACATGATCAACCCTAGGTTCTCGAGTGTGTACTTTTGTAATGAGAATCCATCATATTAATTAACATGTACCTTTGTTAGCATCCCAGCCGACGTGCGATACGTGCTTGAAGTCTTGCGGCGTGCCGATGTCTGCTTTCGTAAGTTTTCTGGTCGGCTTTTTCTTTCCTGCTGTGCTTTTCAAGGTATAGTTACTTCCTGGAAATATAAAAA
Organism: Scoparia ambigualis; assembly: GCA_963921215.1. Lineage (NCBI taxonomy): Eukaryota > Metazoa > Arthropoda > Insecta > Lepidoptera > Crambidae > Scoparia > Scoparia ambigualis. Next base: position 6,119,017 of record OY992503.1, read on the forward strand.
AGTTACAATTTAATTCGAGAAGTAGTAAAAACCTGTAACTTTAGAAAATTCGATTTCTTTGAACTGTCCTGTGATTATAAGTTGCCTATGGACGCTATCTCTACGGCCTGGTTCAACCGTCGTCCGTTCATCTGCAAAGACGGTCCACGTCTACTTCAGGGTAATGATACGCAAGTACGCAACTAAGTTATGAAGCTGCCGCTAGCGGCTTAGCGGCTAGGTATGATTGATTTTAGAACGCTTTCACATATAGTCGTTTTCGTCGCGCGACTGCAGCGCGATTGAGAAGCGCTGCTATTGCACGGCTCGACATCCATATACATAGCGCGTTGCTGCTGTAGAAGAAAAAAAGCACTGCAGTTGTGGGAGAATTTGCTGTTAGTAACGTACCGGGCATGTTCGCCTTGGGCATGGGCTCAGGCGTCGGCGACTGCGCGGGCGGCGGGTGAGCGACCCCATTTTGGCGCGCGATGCTGCCGTGAAAGAAAGCGCTTCCGCCATGGGAGAAATCTACTGTCGTGGAGGGACGCGTTACTGTTGTATGAGAATGCGCTGTAACGTACCGGGCATGTTCGCCTCGGGCATGAGCACGGACGTGGGCGGTTGCGCAACGTTATTTGTCACGCGACGGGCGGCGCGATGCTGCAGTGAAAGAAAGCGCCTCTACTATGATAAAAGCGCTACTGTTGTGGAAGAACGCTTTCTGGTGTGTAAGAATGCGATATTAGTAACGTACCGGGCATATTCGCCTTGGGCATGGGCACGGGCGTGGGGCGGCTGCGCGGGCAGTGAGTGGGAGTTGCCATTTTGTTGCGCGACGGGCGGCGCGATTCTGCCGTTGAAGAAAGCGCTTCTGCTATGGGAGAAAGCGCTACTGGCGTAGTAGAACGCTCTGCTGTTGTATAAGAATGCGATGTTAGTAACGTACCGGGCATATTGGCCTTGGGCATGGGCACGGGCGTGGGCGGTTGCGCGGGCGGTGGGTGCGCGACGCCATTTTGTCGCGCGACGGGCGGCGCGCCGCCGCTGCCGTGCGACGACGAGCTGTTGGCGCGCACCGCTAGCATCGACCGCTGCCGACGTTCTGTACAAAGGGTAATTGTGCTCAAACACTTTACGAATTAGGTAAATTTTAAATAGACTGTACTTTCTTCACAGTCTGAAATCTTATTTTTGGATAACGCTAAGTCATAGAGGTAGTCATTTTTCCAACGTTTCGTTAGAAGTCCAACATTTGACTTATCGCATTTTCGAGTTCATTTGAGCTTTATTAACGCAAAGAATCGAATGTTACGAATAAGTCAAATGTTTTTAAGTGGGGCTGGCTTTGAGATCGGCTGGCCGGGTCTCTGGTGCTTCGATTTAGGACATGAACCTCTTCTCTATCAAGTTCTGCTCAAGGTTGAATTAGGACGCTGCTCTGTACTCTGACGGAGCCGTAAAGATATAGAGGCATTCAATCGGAAAGAAAAAAATAAAAGCTAAACTTATTAACCAAATACTTATTTCTCTTGCTTATTGAATTCCATATTTAAACACCCTAGGCGACGTTTCGGCTGTGTTGCGCTGGGCGTGATCAGCAGGCCTAATCTCTAACTCGACTGACAGTTAAAATGATGAACACAGGAAATTAGTCGTACATTGCGCCCACGCTCTGTATTTTTCACTAGCAATTGGCTATTTGACAGTTGTAAGAATAATATATGAAATATGTCGTAAATGGTAGGTTATGATTTAACGATAATTATCCAATAGTTTTTTTTTATTATGATAATATGTAAATATTTATTTTTACAAAATATTTTTGCGATTTTTTATCTGTGGATTATAAGACCCGAAACACGGGCGGCCATGATTGAGCTTTGTGTGACGTCACATTTCACAAAACATATAAAAACTATCTGTCAGGTTTCAAGATAAGTTTCTATATTTATTGACGTCACAGAGCAAAATGTCACGTGACCAACCGTTTTCGCACGAAATTTGAAATCAATAAAGAAAAATATGTTTATTTCTTTTAAATAAAGCTTTTTCGAGAAAGAAAATATTGTACGGGGTATAAAATAAGCGCTTGTAATTTTTTAAATACTTTTTTGAAAACTGTCAAGTAGCCAACTCGCACAGTACACAGCAGTGTACGACGAATTTCCTTGGATGTTCATTATTTTAACTGTCAGTCGAGTTAGACAATAGGCCTGCTGGGCTAACCCATGCAGACGGTCAATGCAAAAAGGTATGTTTAGGTTAACTACTACTAAATTTTATTTGTTTTTTTTAAGTATTGTGTATTTTTGATGTTTTATTATCTTGTAACATCGCGGCATCGTCTTGGTTTAAGTGTTTGTACTGTTATGGTGTTCTATAAAGCAGTGTAATTATAACTGAATGTTTTAAAATATTGTATAATACACTTCTGGACACATCAATTGGCCCATCTTGCATTTTCAGTTTCGTTTAGTAAAAAATTATATTAGGTCGAGCAAAAAGTTTTTATACAATTTTGAACCAGGCACATTCATAATTTTATTCAATAGTCTTTTTTTAAATTTCGAACACAGAATTTAAAGAAACAAAAGACAATTTGGAGCCTGTTCGTTGATATCAAACAATCGAATACTAAGAAAACTTGACTTTATTGGTTTACTTGGATTTAATTCTTGAAAGTGTGATTTTTCTCTTTGGTTTTGCAACAAACATTACTTATTCTTAACATTAAGGTGAGGTTCTATCAATAATCTATGGATTCTTCGCCTGAAGTCGCCGCCCAAGCTGTGGCACTTATCCAGGCCGGACACAGCCAAAGAAATGTGAGTGCTCAACTTAATTTAAGTCGATATGCGGTCCGAAATGTTTATCGGTTTTATTTGGTCTGAGATCGGAGGTACCTAGAGACTGGCGGCTTTGTTCGTCACCAAGGAAGGCCACGATCTCGGATCACAACTGAAAGGCAGGATCGATTCATCGTGACGACCAGCTTGAGCAATCGTCACCTTACCTCCATTGAGATACAAAACCAACTTCGCGACTTCCACGGAGTATCTGTGAGCGCTCGAACTGTTCGGAGAAGGTTAAAAGAACGCGATATGGTACCACACACAAGCCAGCTAATGGCCCCAAACTAACTCGAGCCCACCGAACAGCGCGTCTTTATTTCGCGCGCACTCATTTAAATTGTACTCAGCAGCATTGGAGCCGTGTACTATTTTATGATGAGTCTAAAATTGCGTTACTTGGAATGATGGAAGGAAGGTCTACCGACGTAAGGAAGAGCGTTTTGCACAAGAAAGGTACATTCGTGAGTGCTTAGAACCTCACGTGATGCCATACGTGGACCATGTGGGCCCAAATTTCCTTTTTATGCATGATAATGCAAGAGCCCATACGGCCGGCATCGTCAGGGAATATCTTCGGGATGTGAACATCACAGTTATGGATTGGCCAGCCAGAAGCCTAGACATGAACCCGATTGAGCACATGTGGGACGAGCTAAAAAGACGTGTTAGGGCTCGTCAGCCAGTTGCCCAGACGATGCAGGAGTTGAAAACTGCCATAGAAGAGGAATGGGAGAAGATCCCTCAAAATTTCATAGAGCGGTTAATAAACTCTATGCCTAATCGTATGAGAGCTGTCGTTGATGCCCAATGTAGGGAACACGCGTTATTAAATTAAACCTTTATTTGATATAACATGTTTATTATTCAAAAATCAACTGCCTTCATCAAGGCGCATACCCGACTTGTTAGGCGTAGCTCCCGCATACGATCGAAAAAGATGGTAAAATGTATCAGGTTTAAGAGACCCCTCACACTGGCGTCTATCGAGCGTCAGCGTCATGCCGGCGTTTATGCGGCGCGCGGCGTCGCGTCGACGCTGCGCGAGCTCTGCACTGACGCCGCGTGTACGCCGGCTCGACGCCGACGTCTAAAGACGCCAGTGTGGGGGGTCTCTAAAACTGCATCAATAGTTTTTGTTCAATCTAGCAATCATATTTAAGTAGGGGCCATAGAAACCTCTACTAACTCTAAGGTGGGCCAATAGATGTGTCCAGAAGTATATTTTCATTCTGATCTCTTAGGATGTAAATTCTCAGGGGTTTGACAAAACACTGTTGCTATAAAAACAAAGTCAAAAGCGTTAAACGGCAGGTCTAACTAATACCTCGCTGGTGGGGTGGTCAATGCCTCCCGGATTGTGGAGAACGTGGATTCGATTCGCACCTGAGGTAGACATTTTTTCAACGTTTCGTTATATCCAACGTTTCGTTATCTTCAACTTTACATAACACAAACAAGCATATAAAACTTTTATCAATACCCGCCAGAAATAGCATAATTTTATCCTACTTCTGATACGGTTGTCAACATTATCAATATGAATCGGCGATCGATGGCTTAGCAGCAACAACGGGCGCGACGACCTCGAGCTAAAATATTTCATTAGCCTAATACAAGTGGCGTCTACATTTAGGCACAGGCTGAACGGAAAATCTTTGTCTACACATTATGTACCTACAGTGTGCACAAAAGGAATGGAATATCATATTCTTTTGCTAAGGATTTGGTTGGTATTACAATTAGTTAGTAATTACAATTTTTATTAGTTTCTTATGTTTATTAGTTCGGTTCGGGCAGGCAAAAATATTTACATTTAACCAATTAGTTGTGTAAGAAAAAACATATTTATACCTATCTTTTTTTAGAGCAATGAATGATCAGATGGACTATTTAAAATGTAATTGATTGTTGCGACTCAGAGACGAAAACAATATATAATGCATAACGTAAAATATTTGAATAGAGTATTGTTTTTCAAAACATGATTGCAAGAATTTGTTAATATAAGCAAAAATACTGATAGAACCCTTCGAATTTAAATTTATCTTACTTAAATGTGGAGATCTCTTTTCCAATTAATATATTACGGTCATATAATTATGCCGACTGTACTCAAGGTGGGCATTGGCTTTAATTTGTAAAAGCAGGTAAATTGTCGTAGTTAACACATTTCTAGGCTCAACAATTTAGTTGGTATGCTATGCAATTCATATACAAATAAATCTATAGGTAAGTATACTTAAATAAAAATTACAATACTGAGTTTACATTGTATTGTTACCAGATATAAAGGTGTATGCAAAATTTCAGCTTAATCAGATATCAAAAAATGGTCGAAAAATTGTTTGCAAATTTTGACGGACAACTTACTCACATACGAACAGTGCAAGTTAAATAAAAGCTTGTAATGAATTGCCGAATGTGTTCGTGCATCACATGGGAATGGCTGCATCTAAATTTGGCATATTTTTTGTTCTGTTCGTAATTGTTAACAGAGAAGGGTTGTGTAAATGAGAAAAAAATGTAGCTATATGTAGCTGTATCAAAAGACCAACTAACGTCCGCCAGCGAATATTACAACAAGAACAATGTTTTGAAGCATCATACTTACTTATACTCGTACAAGTCGTAACATCTAGATCATACGATGGCATAACTAAATATTTCCAAAGAAAACATAACGAAATATAAATTATCTGCGCAGATGTAATGCGACCGTACGTCATTGCTTGTGCTGGGACGCGCAATGTTTGTAAACAGTGCGCGGGCGCATCAGCGAGAGATGCGCTGGCGGATTCATTGTAACAAATATCGCACATATACATGTGCGATATTTGTTAATAAAATATATTGATTTTTGAAATTTTTGGTACCGGAAGCCACTCCCCCCCCCCTCACAATTCCTATTCCTTCCTTAACCCTATTCCTTTCTTAAAGGTCGGCAACGCATCTGCGCCTCCTCTGGTTTTGCGGGTGTCCATGGGCGGCGGTGATTGCTCTCCATCAGGTGACCCGCCTGCTCGTTTGCCTCCTTCTTATATAAAAAAAACCTATCGTGTCAGCGGGCTTATAAACTAACTGACACAAAAAAACGAAAAAAAAAACCACCAAGGAACTGACTATAAGTGCGATATGGCGCAGCTGCTAACACGTTCGGTTTGCGATCTTGCCAGATAAGCAACTTTCGCAATGCCAGGTCACTTATGGGTGACCAAATGAAATAAAAAAATCTAAGCCCCCGAGATCCTTTGTGCTTCGAAAAGAACGTAAAGCCGATGGTCCCAGTTGTTGTCGTAAGATGGCGAAGTTGACCGAAGCGAAGCGGCCACGCTTGCCCAATGCGATTATGATCCAAATCCTCTATGTGCTGATGTCCATGCGGGAAAACACAGGGGAACAGGCCCAGCAATTGGGCGTTCATAGGCGAATAAGTCATCAAAATGAAAACATTACTCACTATTTATATTTTGATTTAGATAAATGAGAAGTCAATAAAGATTTAAGACTTATTTGAAATAAAATAAAATATAGTTTTGTTACTCATACTCCAAAATGCAGACAAATTAAAGAGCCGGACAAAGTCCGGACTAGTCTAAAAGTCCGGACATGTCCAGATTATTCCTGCCGGATGGTAACCCTAGCCGCGCTATATATTCGGTTGTTATTTGTCAATTCGTTGGTTGTCGAATGTAAACAAAGTGTCTTGGTGATTTTAAATTAATTTGATACAGAATACGCATTGTTATACAATTACTTGGGGCGAGGGTAAAATGAATCTGTGGTTAATCACGAAGTGTAGTTCAAATGATAAATAAGAGATAGTCACCAAACATAACCGAAGTTGTATTTTCCGTGTTTACGTAATCATTTTTAAGCATGTGAACCTGTTTGAACTTATTAGATAATATTTACAATGTCGGTCGTATATATTGAGCACAACAAAACTCTGAACTGAACTCTTTAAGGGAATATAATATTTATTTTCGCGGCAGGCCCAGAAGGAGATGGCATGACGAGCTAGACTCCTACTGCAAAGACTGGCCATCAAGAGGCCTTAATCGCGAGGATTGGAAAAAGGGAAGGGAGGCCTTTGCCCTGCAGTGAGACGCCCATGGCTGAAATAATAATAATAATAATAAGAATGCTCTCTGGTCAATGTCATCATAACGTCATGTATTTTTATCGGAATTTTATTTTATTTCTAATTTTAACAATAATTTGATTTACAACCGTTTAAAAATATAGTTTGAAAATAACAACAATGAAAAACCACAAAAATGTTTGCAAAACATTGGAAAAAATCAAAAATAAGGAAAAACAATGTGACGTTTACACGTCAACGACCAACTAATATGAAAATCTTATTGTTCTGAGATGAAAATTACGAAAATGACATGATGCAAACAAGAGCCAAACGAAGCGCACGCCCTCCACCATCGCCTGCTCCGCCAACCTCAAGCTCCTCGTCTGATGACTTCACCAGAGACGAGTCGAGCAGTGCGAGCGGGCGATCGCCGTCCCCGCCGCCGCCACGACCTGCGCGACGTGGACGACCACCGCTGCCGGCACGCTTGGGATCAGTGGGGCAATCTGCCCCGCGTACGACCCCCGCTACCGGTGGTGTAGTGCGCCGCATGCGATGGACTCAACAAATAAATGAGAACTGCATGCGCGCCTACTACAGGGCAACAGAGGGAGGAATTAACCTTACTGCGTATCGTGTTAGGATGCTGTCTTTGTTTCAGGCCTTTGAACCGACCATAGACGTGTCTGCCCAACGATTGTCGGATCAAGTGCGGGTGATCCAGCGTAACAACTTGCTGGATCAGTCAGCACTTGATCGGCTACGCCTGGAGTCACTACGTATTTGTGCGGCTTCTTCTTCGGTGCAGGATCGCCCTGCCCCACAATTACCGGCCGTGACGCCGGTTTTGGTGGCGCGAGTAGATCCGGTACCCGACGATGAAGATTTCATAAATACGAATGTAAGTACACAGACGAATGAGCAAATGAGGAACGCTTTGAAATATGCTATTCTACAGTATCGTGACACGCGTAACTCTAGGCCGCGTATACCTTGTTTGCCCACGAATAGACATAATTTGGCGTTAATGAGTGCCTTGAACGATTTACTGGTTCCTTATCTTGGAACCAGTGAAAGTTTAATTGATACCCACTCGATCCTTTATTGTGGGGCCATCGCGGTGTGTCGCGTTGCTCGTGTCAAATTCCAGGATTCTGACCGAGTACCGCGGCGAACCGGGACTGCCCCTGCTTGGCAATTGAGGATCGAGGGGCGTATTAATAAGTTCAGGACACTCATTGCAAAGCTAATTTGCTTCAGAAATGGCAATAATCGGCCTCGCGTCATGCGATTCGTCACACAAGCCTTTGTTGGGACTGATGTTCGTCCGGAAAACTATATGGCTTGTGTGACGGAACGTATTGACTTTCTGAAGCAAAAAGTCTATGCGTGGGCAAACCGTATACGTCGCTACAGAGTGCGTGTGGACCGATACCAACAAAATCGCCTCTTTCAAAGTGACCAAAGAAAAGTATACAGACGTTGGGAAGGAGCTGATCAACGTGTGAGCGACGGGCGGCTACCAGATGTTGATGCCATGACTAATTTCTGGCGCAGCATTTGGTCGGTGCCCGTCGAGCACACGGAAGGTGAATGGATGAGTGTTGTCAGTGACGCGTGTGAACCTATCGAGACCATGCAGCCTATAAATATTAATACAGCTGACGTAAGTTGTGCAATCCGTACGGCCCAAAATTGGAAATGCCCAGTACCGGACGGATTGCACAACTTCTGGATCAAATGGTTTCGATGTTCACACGAGTTACTGGCAACACAATTCCAAGAAGCCATAGAGCTCGGCTCACTCCCAAGTTTGTTGACTACTGGTGTCACTTTTCTGCTCCATAAATCAGGAAATACCACGGAACCAAAAAATTATAGACCCATCACGTGCTTACCTACTTTATACAAGCTCCTTACATCCATTCTGAGAACAAAAATTAACACGCACATTGTTGCAAACAATATTTTGGACATGACTCAGAATGGATGTAGGGTTGGGTCCCGTGGTACTAAGGAGCTTCTCCTCATTGACATGACCATATGCCAGAAGATCCGGCGTGGCAGAGGGACTCTCTCTACAGCCTGGATTGACTATAAGAAGGCCTATGATTCGGTGCCGCATTCATGGTTGGTGAGGATTTTAGAGTTATATAAAATTGATATAACTTTAAAATCCTTTTTGATGTCATGCATGCGGCAGTGGACCACGGTCTTGTGTCAACCAGGATGTTGAGATAGTGTTTCTGCCACGCAGGATCTTATAAGGATAGAGCGTGGCATATTCCAGGGCGACAGTCTGAGTCCTTTATGGTTTTGCCTAGCTTTGAATTCTCTCAGTACTTTGTTGAGAAATTCAAAGTTAGGCTGTCAACTGCGGAGAGGGGGTGAAGTTATGTCGCATTTGTTGTACATGGATGACCTCAAATTGTTCGCACCAAACCGCCAAGACTTGGTGAAACTGCTGAAAATTACTGAGACTTTCAGCAGTGCCATCAAGATGGAGTTTGGTGTGGATAAGTGTGCGGTTATGCATGTACAGCGTGGGAGAGTAGTAAATTCAACCAATTTACAACTCTCCGAAACGATAAACCTCAGATCTCTCTCCGAAGTTAAAACATATAAATATCTTGGTATGTCACAGTCTTTGGGTGTTGAGGACAGGGACATAAAACAGTCATTACGGGAGCGATTCTTTTGCCGCCTGAGAAAAGTACTTAACAGTCTTTTATCGGGTGGCAATAAGACGCGTGCTTTTAATGGCTGGGTTATGCCTCTCCTCACATACTCCTTTGGCATACTAAGATGGACTCAGACCGAATTGGACGCCTTGGATAGAAGAGTCCGTCAAATGCTCACGACTTCCAGAATGTTACACCCGCGCTCATCTGTTATGAGGCTGTACATCCCGCGGAGATGTGGGGGTCGCGGCTTTTTAAATGCCAAGGACCTACATAACCGTGAGGTGTGCAGTCTCAGGGATTATTTCCTTAACAGTGAGTGCGGGATGCATTTGGATGTCGTGGGAGTTGATAGACACTTTACGCCGCTCTCCTTGGCAACAGAAAACTGGCGCAAACCAGTGGTGCTAAGCACTCTCGATCGCAAGGACATATGGAAGAGCAAGGTGCTACACGGGCGCTACTATCGGGCTCTAACTGGGCCTGATGTAGATTTGCCTGCCTCGGTGAACTTGCTACGTTTCGGTGACCTCTTTGGGGAAACCGAAGGTTTTGTCTGTGCCATTGAAGATGAAGTTATCAAGACGAATAACTACCGGAAATATATTATGAAGGACGGTACGGTCGACATCTGTCGGGCATGCCGCCGTCCTGGAGAATCACTCCGACATATTATTTCCGGTTGTTCTCATCTTGCTAACGGAGAGTATTTGCACAGACACAACCAAGTAGCCAGAATAATTCACCAGCAACTTGCTCTTCAATATGGCCTTGTTGAATCAGAGGTGCCGTACTATAAGTACGCACCTGCGCCAGTTCTCGAAAATGGTCATGCAACGCTCTACTGGGATCGCTCTATCATCACGGACAGGACTATTGTCGCCAATAAGCCTGATATCGTGGTGGTCGACCGATCTCAGCGCCGGGCAATATTGGTTGATATCACCGTACCTCATGATGAGAACCTCGTGAAAGCCGAGAAGGACAAGCTCAGTAAGTACCTTGACTTGGCTCACGAGGTTACCGCCATGTGGGATGTGGATTCAACCATTATTGTACCGATAGTCGTTTCGGCAAACGGTCTTTTAGCTAAGAGCCTCGATCAACACCTAGAGAGGCTCTCGCTAAAAGGTTGGGTCAAGGGTCAGATACAGAAGGCAGTACTCCTTGACACGGCACGTATTGTCAGGAGGTTCCTCACTCTGCAGCCCTAACCACCGGTAACTTGGGTCTATCCCCGCTGCTGGTGGCAACCTAGGTTAAGTTTTTTATAATATTTTATATTGTAAATATATTTTTTTTATATAAAATATTGTAAAAAATTTTACTTTAGATTATATTTTTAATAAAGAGCATAATAATATAATAATTTACCTTACAGCCCCTTGTGTGTCAAGCGACCTCCTGGAGGTCGGTCGCCATTTTTTTTTTCAAAATGGCCGCATGTGTCAAGCTACTTCCGTATTACTTCCTGTTTATATCCGGCCTAGGTATAATGACGATTTCCATAAATTTTTTATACAGAGACTATATAAAAAACTTATATCACTGGAATCCTTATTAAATAAGCTATCTGGCTAAGTATACTAAAGTATAATTTGATTCTATAATAAATGGCAAAAAAAAATGAAAGTAGGTGAAAGTACTTTTTTTTTTCTTCGATTTAATATAAAATAATAAATTTAATTATAAATAAAAGCATGAAAGGTGTAACAATCATTATGATAATTATTTGTTATATTTACAATGTGGAATACACGTTTAAAACAGAATAAACCTCGCCATTCATTTTTTATATGCGCCAGATGTGGCGCGTAAGTACCGGGCGATAACAGACACGGGTCGAACCCACATAAAAAACCGCGCGCAGAACCTCCATTCGTCGCCGTATTAAACATCTATGGCGTTGTAATGCCGTCTTTGTCCCACTCTATACATTAAAACAAAGACAAAAGAAATAGCAATAGTTTTGTGAGCACAATTCAACTCTAAATATGACGGGGTAAAGAGCGACCTCCAGGAGGCCTCTGACACATACGGGTCTGACAGTTAGCGACCTCCTGGAGGTCGCTTGACACACAAGGGGATAGAGTTACAAAACCAGACCAGCCAATCAGGGACAGCCTTCGAAAAGTTGTCAATTTTAAAGCGCGACAGATTGTGATTAACAGTTTGAAAAAATCGAAAAATATTACGTTAAAATGTGACCAGTATGTTACGTATCACAATTTGTCGACAGTTTGCAATCTTGCGAGATACATTAGAATATAACGGTAATTACAATTTTACGGTGACATACCTCACATACATCACTGCCATTTGCCGTAGGGGCAGGCAAACGCCACAGCTTTACATTTGATGATCCCGACACACATATTATTTTGCTTAATTTACTCTCATAACATAACGTACTTTATACATGCAGGCCGATTTAGGGATGATTTATATTAGAGCGGGTCGTGCAAGGGGCGTGGCGGGGCGATGTAATATGAACAGCTTCATACAAAATGTATGCAACGTCTCAAATCATGGGTTCAGTTAACTGCCAGGACTGCAAATCGTCTCGCTTTGGCCGGTGCCCAGCGGTGGGACATATGTGCGTATATATGCTAATGGTGATGATGGGTCTAAATTGTCAGCTTCTTACTTACTTACTCTAACGAATACAATGAATGCCAAAGTGAGTTTGTTTGTTTGTTACGCTTTCATGCTTAAACTGCTGAACGGATTTTGATGAATTTCGGTTTAGCGATAGACGTCGTTACGTTTATAGGCTACATTTTCTCACAAAGAAGTGACGCAAGTAGACGCAAGCGAAGCCAAGGGCAAAAGCTAGTATATTATAGATGTTACCTTCTCTCCTGTGTTTCCGTAACTCAATCTTCTCGATGAGAATATTTCTAAGCACTCTGGCTTCATCTTCGCTCGCGAAGTTGAACGCCGTCATATACTCCTGCAAGTGAGCAATGGTGTAAGTATATTATATTTTATTTATTCCAAATATTGACATGTTATTAGTTTGTTTTGTTAAAAAGTTAAAATTTTATTGTAAACATATATTACAATCATGATTACATAATTTGATGAAAATCATATGATAAATACACCTGCTGATACAGAAATTCGTTTTATGGTTTCACCTTATGAAGATTTAATTTGAACTATTACTGTAAAATAATACAATCTGGAAAGAAAACGAAAAAATATACATACCTATTACCTCTACATACATACATATAATCACGACTATTATCTCCGAAGGGCAAGTCAAGGACTAGGCAATGAGGACCGCAAAAGCAGTCCTATGCCATAGTCCACTTTTAACCAAATAGCGACTGCACATGTGCTCAGCGTGACAGGTGGTGAGCCCATCGCCGCTCTAAGCTGATGGATGTATGTGCAGTCTTTAGTCCGTTAGTCGCCTTTTACGACACCCAAGGGAAGAAGAGAGGGGGTGGTAGTATTCTATCACCGCTACGCGACACGGTGACGAAATACGAAAAAATAGAAATATTAATAACAATAATAATTAAGTATATCCATTATTATACTGTGTCACTGCTGAATTCAGGCCTCCATCATTACAAATAAGTCTGCCTACAAATGATGAGTATTGGCTTGATCACTACATTTACCAAATGAGCATGGTCACAAACCTGGGGGCTATTACATCTAAAATCCGAAACACACTTTGCCCAACGTGGGAATTGAATCCTGGACTTCGGTTATTCTGGTCGAGCGCAAAGCCACTGAGCTACCAAGGTGAATTATTATAATAATGTAAAAAAAAGTAAAGGTAGAAAAACAAGCTTTTGTTAGACCACTTTTGTGATCTAGTGGTTAGACCAGATTCTATTTTCGGGGTGGTCAGTTGCTCACTTGCTCAGTAGTGCAGATATCAGGTGAAGTATGCCTTCTTTTGCGTTACCATGACTTACCATCAGATAAGATAAAAGCAAAGCACATATCCATCATATAAAAATAAATATTGTAAAAGGGACTAACTTCTGCTTCGAATGTGTGTAAATAAGGCCTAGGACTTTTGTACTCAATCTCCATGTAGACTTCATGTTCCCAGATGAGGACCTTTCGGTACAGGCAGTAGATACGGAAGAAGTAGGAACGCTTCCCATTGTCCTTTACGAGGCACAGCACGCCTGTGTCTTTTTTCCTCCATTCCGAATGCGATGGTCCCTCTGTTGTAAACAGTTGCACCACCGCTGTAGCTAAGCTCTGTTGAAGAAAGTTATTGTGTAAGAACATGGTTAGGTCAACTTGAATATCAGGAAAGCCTATATTTGAGTAAAAAAAATCCAATTTAAATATTCCAGTGTCATGTTGGTAGCGGCTCATTAGAATACTATAGCGCCATCTCTTCCCTTAGGTGTCGTAAAAGGCAAGGAACCGACCAAAGACACACATGCACAAACATTCAACAGCACAGAGCGGCGATGGGCTCACCATCTGTCATGCTGAGAACACGTGCAGTTATCATTTAGTGAAACTTTGACTGTGGCAGTGGACTGCTCTAGCGGTCCTCATACTAGCGCCTGGTCTCTGACTAACAATTCAGGGATAATAGTCGTAAATATATATTAATAATGTATGTTTTCTTAAATGAAACTTCCTCATATCTTATAGTTCCGGACTTCCCATACTAAGCCATCTGTATTGTCGACCCGGACTAAAATTTTATCCGATTTCATACAATGACTCAAGTAATGTTGGGACTTACGAGCATGAATCCATCATAGTAGTAAGTAGTATATGTAAAGATTTGTAAATCTTATTGGTTAATAACTTTGCTCACAAAGATTTCTTTGCAATAGTTGACTATAAATATCCTAACAAGAAAATAAAAATAGGAGATAGCTCCTATTTTTATTTTCTTGTTAGGATATTAACAACATACATATAGGCACAACATAGGTTGTGCCTAAGTTCTTTAATTAAAGAACATGGATCAGATGAAAATGTACTTTTAAATATTAAGCATTTTCCTTGAATACAAACAGGATACTTAAGAGGAACACAAAATGTAAAAACACAGGTAAATATGTGTATTGTCAAAATAAGTTTGATATAATTGTTATCATCAGACCCACTGCTGGGTTCCAGTTTTTCTGCATAACTATCTGCTATCCTACAACAACATTTGACACTGATATCTTAACCTACTTTCCAAAGCCAAGATTCAGCTTAATAATTTTTTTGTAACGCATTTGGTAACAAGGCAGTGCAAAATTTACTTATAATCAAAATAATAACTTAATTAAAAATTCAATATAATCTGCAACCAAAGGAGAACATTCAGGCTCCATACATTTTTGGGCCTTTTATGAAAGTGCTGGCCAACAAAAAAAAATTGTACGTATCGTTAGAACTAGCTATTTGGAGTCATAGTTAATATGGCACAAAAGTTGTAGGATTGCTCTGAGCCAAGTTATACAAGTTCGATGATTCATCATTTTCATACATTTATTGATTTCTCAAAAGTGCTGGGACTGGGAAACATAAAATAATGATAGATATTGCTATAACTAATGATCTAAAGCAATTATCATTCAAGCGCAAAAGCTATGGGGTCATCATCAATTCCGTTTATACAAAAAAAATTGTAGGAATCAAAAAAATTTATGAAAATTATGAATTTACGAACTTGTATGACTTCGTTCGGAGCAATCCTACAACTTTTGTGCTATATTAACTATTTCTTCAAATGGCTAGTTCTAACAATACGTACCATTTTTTTTTGTTGGAAGCCACTTTTTGAAAAGGCCCAAAAAAAATGTTGTCCTTTAAACCGGTACACACTTATGTAATAAAAAGGAAGTGTTAAAAATGGTAATACATAAATACATAATTTATGAATGATTCATACTTTATTGAATTCTTTAGCTGTCTTGGTAGTTGTAACTTAGAAGAACATACAAAAATGTTTGTAAATGGGACTCTTGATTTAAAATTTTTTCATTTTTTCATCCTTTAACTGATAACATACATACATATATCATATATCATGCACATAGTATCATAGTATCACATAGTATCATGCATACTTATGTAAGCAGTAGGTTTTCCTTAATAAATAAAATAAAATAAATATAATCACAACTATTATCCCCGAAGGGTTAGTCAGAGACTAGGCAATGAGGACAGCAAAGCAGTCCTCTACCATAGTCCACTTTTCACCATATAGTGACTGCACATGTGCTCAGCGTGAGAGGTGGAGAGCCCATCGCCGCTCTATGCTGTTAGATGTATGTGCAGTCTTTAGTCCGTTAGTCACCTTTTACGACACCCAAAGGAAGAGAGGGGGTGGTAGTATTCTTACACTGCTATGTGACATCGTCAATTTAAATTGATTTTAATTGATAAATTAAATTTATACTGTTTCCATATATTCATCATCATTAGCATCATGTCCAGCCCTTCTCAACCCACTGCTGGGAATAGGCCTCTCTCTGTTTATTCCATATTCCACACAATATATTAAAATAAATAAGTTTGTAATTTTAATAATGAAGGAATTCTTTGAAATTTATAATGTTACAAATGCATTCATACTGCTAGGGTGTAGCATATAGTTTATCAGTGTGTATGCTGCCTATCACTGGATCCAGATTAATAGCCACTTTCACCCTCTTTATGGCTGTGCAAGAGAAATGTAGTGACAACTGTTCTATTACCTAAAGGGCTATTGTTCTATTACCTATAGCGACGAAACTGTGTATATTTTCAATTCTTCAATACCTACTTGCTTTAATAACTATATTATCATGGACATTTATAAAACAATAGGTACATAATTTTAATTTAAAAGAAACAAAACTAAGATAAAAATATTAACTTATTATTTCTAATAAGTATATTTAAATACGCGGAAACACGGACAGCAGTGGTTATCTCGCCGATACACATTGATAAATCATCGATATAGCTGCGAGATATACGTAATCTGAAAGTTATGTGAATCACGAGAGGCCACTGGCGGGCCCAGTATACATACCTGACATTTGGGACCAATGAGACCGAAAACCTGGTCATTCTCCTCTCTAGACAATAGCACACTGAGCCTATTCTCTCCCCTAGGCATTCTTTCGGGTAAAATAATAAAACACAAGAGAAATTCACTTTTTTAACTTGTAAGAACCGATGTGTCAGTCAACGCGGTTTTCCAACATTTTAGCACTAATACACTGCAATTTTGGCACCAAACACATTCTCTGGACGATAAAAATACCATTTCTCACAATGTAGAAATGTACATTTTACTATTTAATTACGAGAATCACAAATATTTTGAAAAATACTTTCTCCACATCCGTATGTGAAACATCAATCATCAAATCAAACTAATGTTGCCAGTTATCAATAACTACGCAATGGGAGAAAATCCGGTTTTTTAAACATAATCCTTTCGAAAATTAACTGATAGGTAGGATAGGTACTTTATTTTGATACGTAGAATAAATCGAAAATCATTAATGAATTTTAGTTGCATTTGCCTTACGATGTGTTATTATTGTAACTGTCTGTGAGTGCGGCGTATATTTAGCTGCTGTATGAAATATAAACTATATGATGGCAATACTGTAATAGATATGTGTCAAAAATTTCAAAAATGACACTCATCGCAATGTTGCCACTATTTTTCAGAATAATTGCTAAATTCAGAGCACTTTTTAACCCATTAATTGCCACCAACGCACCGTATGCGTTGATCGAGATTTCTACGTCATGCCACCAACGCACCATATGCGTTGAGTGTACTCTGTGACGTTTTTTGGTATTACATAAAAATGATAGCAATTTATTTATATATTTGGCAACATTCACGGCTAGAAACAATTATTAAATGTGGAAACACAGTCTGTTGTTGATTCGGACTGTCATTCTTGTTTTGCTAAGGGAAAAACGGTTGGTGCAAAAAAGGTCAATTTTGATAATGGATTAACTTAAGTTTCATCGCGTGTTCATCATATATTTTTGAATTAGGTGATAGAGGTAAGCAATATTTTTCATTTTATCATTATTTTCTATAGTTATATCGTGTATTTTTTAAATAAAATCAAATCAAAATCAAGAACGCATATGGTGCGTTCATTGGCGTGGCGGTAAAATTTTTTTGTTGGACAGTTTTATGCAAAACAATTAATCACGCCAGAATGTATGCACATCTAACATTGTTTTTGTATATTATAAAATCGTCAATTTGTACATTTGACAAATTAAAAAATGTAAGATTAAAATTATTATTCATTTTTACACTGGCATTTATAAAGCAAAAATTTATCCTTTGGCTGAAATCTTTTTACCTAGTACCTACCTACGTAAACGAATTAACGTCAGAACAATACTATAAAAACAATTTTTGACGTTAAGTCGATCCTGCCCTCTTACTCTTGAAACCAATCTCTATCGATCGAGATTGGTATTGTGAAATTTCGTACTTTTATGTTGCGACACCAGCGCTAATTTGGATTCATATTGTGTGAACTAAACGGCATTCAGTTTTGTATTTTATTCACTCAATATCCGCGCTATATGAATCCAAATTAGCGCTGGTGTCCTAACTTAGGAGTACGAAACTTTGCAATACCAATCTCGATCGTTCGGAAACAGTTTCAAGAGTAAGGAGGCAGATGTGAACTCTATCTCGTCAAGAGTAGGGGCGCAGAGTTTTAATTAATAGTTCTTCAAACAAAACTGCTCTCTGTCCATTCCATACTTCGTGCGAACATCTTAAGTTTTTGCTTAACTTAATATTAATTATGAAACAGTTACTAGCAGTGTCAACGAGTTTCATCAGCATGCTTTTTATACTATTTTGCAATGTACAGTATGTTGTCTATTTGTACCTACCTATACTTTTTGGGTAGATGTACAAAAAATTATTATTATTATTATTTCAGCCATGGTCGTCCCACTGCAGGGCAAAGGCCAAAAATATTCTAATTAAATATAATATGCTATTATATTATATTTTCTATTTGTTGTAGGTTAATTTTAGGGAATTACAGAGATATATTAGAATATACAGAAGTATATTTACTATGTTGTAATTATTGTATTAAACTATGTATTAAATATGTTGTAAGTGAAATATAATGCGGCCGCCGAGCCGCACTTACTAGAAACAAGGGCACTTAATAGAAACTTTCAAATAGATAGTATATTATTCTCTTAGCGCCAGAGTTATACCTACGCTACGTCCACAACATGTTATTTCGGCAGTTCAAACGCACGGTAACAAACACACACATAAACACACACACAAACAAAGTTTCGCATTTATAATATTGGTAGTATTGTAAGATATTATTACTAAATTATAAATAAACAGATCTAATGAAAAAGAATACTTACAACGTCAAGTATATTTCCCAGAACATGTTTGCATAATACTATCCAAACGTCAACGCATACGGTGCGTTGAATGGCACTTACGAATTAAGTTCTTTTACCAGTGCCACCAACGCATATGGTGCGTTTGCCATTTTTAGATGGGTTTTAGTTATTTAGGATTTTTTTACTATTTAAAACACATTTAAATACGTATTATCTATTGTAATCATTAAAAACATTAAGTGTTCAAAATTTTGGTGGCAATGAATGGGTTAATACTTGTCTATTTTTGTGGATCGTTGCCTAAATAAATGTAATTAAATGAGAAGTTAGGGATTTCTCAAAAAATAATAATCTTCGATCAACAATACCAACTAGATAACGCGTCACGTACAAAATCAAAGCTAAATTCGGTCCACGTGAATAAATACTTTTTCAAAGCATTAAATTACTCCTGTCACATATAAAGTAAAATACGTCAATAACATTTAGTGGTGAAATCTCGGACCAAATATCACATTGGTCCGAGGGTGAAATCAACCCTAGAGTACCTATTTTTCAGGAAAAAACAGGTTATGCCATAGATCAAAGAGATTTAAATAGTAATAGAGCGGCTATTGGACACTATTTCATACAAAAACTTTGAGCTGGTGCTCAAGTTACGCCATCTAACGTTGAAAAGCAAAACCTTATATCAAGAATAATAAGAAGTACCTATACTATGAACAATTAGAATAAGTTTCACCTACCGCACGGTAGGTGTCGCCCTGCAGTAGGGATGTTCCGTTAAAAATTCGACGTACCTATCGATAAGTTTGATGAAGATTAAGAAGATTAACCAAAATCGGTATAATATACAACATTGGAACAAGCAAGTGACAATTAGGGAAGGAAATGAAAATTCGGGTGTTTCAAATGATTATTTACTAAGTAATAAAGTGTAAAGTTATTAAAAATTCAACATACTTAACTAATGATAAACAAAGAATGAATGAATGAAATAACATAAGCACCTAGCTAGTACCTACGAACAGCATACTGACAACACTCATTTTTGAAGTAAACCCACCCCCGCGATCACTCATCATAAGTAAGGATTATTATACACTCCCGTATACCAAAATTAAGTCTACTTCAAAGCAAATGTAACATGGTTGTGTGATTGGATTAACGAATCAATTCATAGGAATGATAAGGTAAAATGGCTGACTTTAACAGATTAACACGAGTTGATCCATATCATATTAAAATACCTAAGTATACATAGATATTATAGACCACATTGCGTGTTAATGACAACTCGCAATCGCAAGTACAATCACGAGCAAAAATATGTAAACAATTGTAACTCTTAAAACAATGGAATAAGAGTCAAAGTGTATACATATTGGTGCTCGTGACTGTACCTATCAAATTTTTTTTTGTTAATCTTAATCTGTTACTTTATATTTCATTCCATAGATTTATTTGATGCATTAGCATTAAACACCAATGTAATAACGGATGTGTGTACATGTTTAATTTGGATATCCTATTTTCTTAAGTATCAATTCAATGTTTTTTAAGTTTAACCTTCGATCAACAATACCAACTAGATAACGCGTCACGTACCAAATCATAGCTAAATTCTGTCCACTTGAATAATACTTATGCGGCTACATTTCTCTACTAACGTACTGAGACAAAAGTTATAAAACAGTTTTAAGTTCAACCTTATTACAACCATGGCACCCAGTAATAAAATCACAAATTTTCTAAGTATTATCATATTATTATACTGATCCGTTACACAAATGTTGGCGCGTCTATTGGTCAACGTTGGCCAACCATTTGTAGCGTGTAACTTATATAAAACTTAAACTTACGAACATAAAAATATTATCTACTTACGAGTATAACATTATTCGATAAGTAAAACGACATCACTTGAACACCACTAAATCATCTACTTCCGCTTCGACAAGTGTGGTGACATCCTAAAAGTAGATACTTTAGCTTTTCACCACTAGAGGTCAGTATAGGGCAGCGGTAAATGTTCTAGAATAATTTATTACAAATTATGATTATAGTCTGATTATTGGGTAAATATACAAAATATTTACGAAAATAAGCTGTAATCACATTCAGCCTTATTTTCATATCGTGATTTGCAGTATCGCAATACGCAATTTGGTATATTTTCTATAGTTTACGTCAAATTTGTTCACGCACAAACACGACTGCACTAGAGGGCGCATAACATCATACTAAGCGACTTGTTACCACTTGGTAATAAGTTGTGGATTAAAGTTTTGATCGCTATGTCCTGTCTATTAGTAATAGTTTAATGTCTTTGCCATAGATGAATGATTGGTCTCGCTGCGTCGAGCGCAGCGAGACCAATCATTAATCTAAGGGTTATGCCTTGCGAGAAACTGAGAGCTCACTTCTCAAGTGCGTTCTTATTTACCGAGTACGTCTGTGACCGAGACATATTTTTAGCGCCGACCTGTTGATCGAAGATAATAACAAAATTGACCAAAATTTAAATTTAAAACTAGATACAGTTATATATAAATAAAAAGTTAGGTAGGTAGGTACTTAGATTAATAATTGGTCTCGCTGCGCGAGCGTAGCGAGACCAATCATTAATCTATGGGTAGGTACTTACTTACCTAATGTATTTTTAGGTAAAATTATACATAGCAATTAATATCAAACAATCCTAATTCTTTAAACTTATCATTGTGAATGCAAATAATAAAAAATTGTAAGAAGTACTCGTTTAGATTTCTATCTAATCGTACCTATGATAATGACTGTAATTGACTTTGATTGACAGCTTGACGTTATTGCTGTAACAATACGCTTTAAAATTTTAATAAGTATTCATTTTTAATTTGTGTAGGAAGGTAAATCCTAAATAAATAATTTAAAAGTTGACTGTAACTTATTACAGTTAGGTATGTTAGGTATTTCATTGATTGGCGTTACGAAGTTCGCCGGGACAGCTCGTTATTAATAGAATTCAATTGCCGAAATGTTTATACTTACACGCATCACTTTAGAAAGGCTGCACCTATTTGGCTAATTATTTTTTTGTTGAGTTTGTAATTGTCAGGACAAGGTTTGTATGAAATATTTTTAATGGAAATTATTCATGGGGTACGGGGTCCGCTCGGACGTTGCGGGAGACCGTTCGACACACTAACGTGTCTAATAAAAAAAACCGGCAGGTGCGAGTCGGACTCGCGCACAAAGGGTTCCGCACCGTTACCTATAAAAAAATTACATTTGTTGAATGGGAGCCCCCCTTAAATAGTTTTTTTATTTTAATTTAATTTATTTATTTTAAAAGTGAATATATTAACTAAATATTCTGTGAATATTTCAAGCGTCTACCTGTTGCCGTTATCAATATTGAGCAAAAACGATAAAAAAAATCACCTTTGTTGTACATGAGCCCCATTAAATATTTATTTTATTCTGTTTTTTAGTATTTGTTGTTATAGCGGCAACAAAAATACATCATCTGTGAAAATTTCAAATGTCTAACTATCACGCCGGTTCATGAGATACAGCCTGAAGACAGACGGACGGACGGACGGACAGAGGAGTATTACTAAGACTCCTAAGGGTCCCGGTTTAGCCTTTGGGTACGGAACCCTAAAAAGGAAAACGATTACTTTTTGGGAAGCCCCGGCAACTAATTTGTTAAAGATTTTCTGAAATAGAACACATTTTCATTTTTTTTTACTTGGTGATGACGGTGATTGATTAGTGACTGAACTAGGTACTGCAAACAGGGATGCGGCAATGTCGCTCGGCAACTCGATTCGAAGAGTTTACCAGCGGTTCCTGGAGGCCAGTGGTTACGTCCGAAGACATGGCTCTGGTAGACATATCGCTGCACCTCGGAGAGAGACGACCGATTCATTGTGTCTTTGTGAAATCGGTTCTGAAAGTGCGATGTTGAGTAGCATTGCAACAGCAGCTCCAGGCAGCTCGCAGCCAACCGTGACCGTGCTTAGAAGAAGACTGGGGGAGAAAAACATAGCAGCTTGTAGAGTTGCTACGGGTGCAAAATTGACCGCAGCGCATCGGCGAGTCCGCTTGCAGCTCAGCTCGTTACCACGTCCAATGGAGAGATGTTTTCTTCTCAGACGAGACGAGTCTGCCTTTTCTGCAACGATAGACGTAAAATACCGTTCACCCAAGCCTGCATCCAGGAGACGCTATACGGGGGCGGTTCTTGTATGTTCTGGGGCGGCATGTGGGCCGACGACGGCAAAACCGACTTTGATTGCATCTCCCGCCCGGGCTCGAGTTGCTCGCGGGCAATCGGGCAATAGGGTTGCTGCCTGCTCACCGGTACATCTCAGAGATTCTAGAAGAGCATGTGGTTCCGTATGCCCGTGTTGTTTGTGAGGGGTTCATATTAACTGCTCGGCCACGACCTTGCCCCTGTGCGCGGATTCTTTGTTCATTGCGTTCCGTAGAATAACCATAACTAATTTAATTAGTTATGGTTATTCTACGGAAGACACCTAAAACGCTGACTACCTGCAGGAGGGGGGGGCTGCCACTACGACATATTGGTTTGTAAACCATGAAAGTGATACCCATAATTATTTTACAAAAAAGTCCCGTCCGCCATCTTGGAACATGGAAAAGATACCTATATTGATTTTACATAAAACGTCACTTTCGCCATCTTGGATCTTGAAATAGATGTTGTATTCGAAATCGGCATCCCCAAAAACTATGGAAGTGATACCCATACATAATTATTTTACATACAAAAGTCGCGTCCGCCATCTTGGATCTCGAAATAGATGTTGTATTCGAATCGGCACACTCGAAAACCATAAAAATAATATCCATGTTGATTTTTTTTTTTAAAGTTGCGTCCACCGTTTTTGATTTCGATTTTAATAGCTAGGTAATTAAATCTTGCCTAAATATTAGCATACCCCGCACACCCCTCGCCATTTCCCCAGTCTAGACGTGCCCGTTGGCCGACTGTAAGAATTAAATAGACTTGGTATTACTAATATTACTATACGAAATCGAAGATGGCGGAAGCGACTTTTGTATGTAAAATAATTATGTATGGGTATCACTTCTATAGTTTTCGGGGATGCCGATTTCGAATACAACACCTATTTCAAGATCCAAGATGGCGAAAGTGCCTTTTTATGTAAAATCATTATGGGTATCTTTTTCATGTTCCAAGATGGCGGACGGGACTTTTTTTTGTAAAATAATTATGGGTATCACTTCCATGGTTTACAAACCAATATGGCGTATAGTGGAAGCCCCCCCCCCCCTGCAGGTAGTCAGCGTTTTGGGTATTGGATTCCGTTTTTTCAATCTTGAGTATTCTTGAGCTACCATTAAGCAAAATTATGAAATAGACTAAAAATTTTCGGCATTTCGCGCAACTTCAAAGGCGACCACTGAAGTTCTTAAGAGGCCTATTACATCTCGAATGTGATTTTTGCGTAAAATGCCTATTTTCGCATTTTATAGTAATTTTGCAGTTGTATTTATCGTTTTTATCAAAATAGGATAATAAATTTGTGCATATTATTACAAATATCCATTTTGTGAGCATAAGTTGAATTTGGACGGCCGGCGCATCGCATTTTGTAGTAATTTTGCAGTTGTATTTATCGTTTTTATCGAAATAGGATAATAAATTCATTATAAAATCTTTATTCCTCATGAAGTAACAGTTACTCTGGTGTAAATTTTGCTTAATAATATTATCGCAGATAGGAGATATTCACAGTTAATTTATAGCAATTTTCGAAGTTTTTTGGTTTAGAAAAAGATTTTTTTCCTATATAAAATCAATGATATCTAAAAATTCCGAGGCCACTACGCATTATTCGACTATATAAGAGATAACATTATATTTTTTTTATTTCACTTGTTTAGAACTGTAGTTCAATCGATGATCTCAAAAAAGTTCCTTCGCGCACTTTATGAAAATCTTTCTCTGCAATTTTGGATTTAATTAAAAAGTTAAGCAAAATTTACAAAAAGCGAGGCCACTAAGCACTATTCCAATAGCTATTCTACACTATTCAATAAGTCATAATTGTTAATGTATTTTCGTTTCTGAGATCCATAACGCCAAAGTTGGCCATTTTACGCAAAAATCACAGTTAAGATGTTATCAAATAATTTTATTGATTAACAATGATATCAAAAATCACAGTCAAGATGTCTGCGTAAAATGGCCTACTTTAGCGTTATGGATCTCAGAATCGAAAATACATTAACAATTATGACTTATTGAATAGTGTAGAATAGCTAAGCACTATTCCAATAGCTATCTATTGGAATAGTGCTTAGCGGCCTCGCTTTTTGTAAATTTTGCTTAACTTTTTAATGAAACCCAAAATTGCAGAGAAAGATTTTCATAAAGTGCGCGAAGGCACTTTTTTGAGCTCATCGATTGAACTACTGTTCTAAACAAGTGAAATAAAAAAATTATAATGTTATCTCTTATATAGTCGAATAATGCGTAGCGGCCTCGGAATTTTTAGATATCATTGATTTTATATAGGAAAAAAATCTTATTCTAAACCAAAAAACTTCGAAAATTGCTATAAATTAACTGTGAATATCTCCTATCTGCGATATTATTATTGAGCAAAATTTATACCAGAATAATTGTTATTTCATGAGGAATAAAGATTTTATAATGAATTTAGTATCCTATTTCGATAAAAACGGTAAATACAACTGCAAAATTACTACAAAATACGATGCGCCGGCCGAATTCAACTTATGCTCACAGAATAGATTTTTTTTATTTTTATTATTGAATTTAGGGAAACAAACAGCGTAATAATAATTCTTAAAGATAAAAGGTAGTGATTAACACATAAGCCAAAACAGTTTCCACGGTTAATTAACAACTATAACTATTGAGTAAACAATTGTACGAATGGACTAATAATATTATAATAAACATATACATACTATCAATTCACAACAATGAATTGATAGTATCCACCTGTTACATAATGTATTCAGGCTTCATAAAATGGACAGTGTACTCACACAAGGTAAATTTAATTTAAACATTCTTTAAAAAGGCAAACAGTAAAAATATAATAAATATTTGTAATATTATGCACAAATTTATTATCCTATTTCGATAAAAACGATAAATACAACTGCAAAATTACTACAAAATGCGAAAATAGGCATTTTACGCAAAAATCACATTCGAGATGTAAGCACTTTTTGAAACGCAAGGTTAGGTCTCGTGATCCCGCTCCCACGACTCTCCAGAAACTCAAAAGAGGCCGTTATTGAAGAATGGGCCACGATATCCCTCAAGAAGAGCTCCTGAAATTGGTACGGCCTATGAGGGAGCGTATGGAAGCCGTGATTAAGGCAGGAGGGGGGGGGGGGGGGGGGTAACACTAGGTTTTAGATTAGTGTTATGCAAAAGTTTTGTACTTATTTTTTTAATTATAGCGTAGGTAGTTAAGGATTTTTTTTGATATCTTTCTTCTTTTCGTGCGTGTTCAATAGAATAAATACTTACAATTAATTAACTGGATTGTTTTTATCTATCCCTTTAACCCTACCCCTTTTGGTAACTTTGAAATTATACCCAACATTAACCCTCCACATTGGTTTCAAATAAGAGTTAAAAGATGCTTGAAGAAGACCTTTTAAAAGTTGCGATTTTTTTGACATCGTGTGTAGTTTCGGGATTTCGATTATTCACCTGTAGGTGTTTACCTAAAGGTAAATTATGAAATATAAGTTTCTGTTTCTGTTCTCATATGTTGCTTTGAAATGAACATAATGTTTTTTTAAATGCTGTTTGTTGGTAAGTAAGCGCAACGGTAACGGTTGGACTGTATTAGATATTTTTTTGTTATAAAATGTTCGTAATAATTAAAACCAGGTTATTATGTTAGGAAGGAAAGAAAAAAAATAAACATTTTCGAATAATATTTTCGAATTCAATAAAAACGGAGGGTATTTTTCTAAAGGATTTATTAAATTTTTTGGACATACAACGCCTGTCGGGTCAAAAAGGTGATAATGATATATAAAAAAAAAACCTATTACTTATATAACTTTTTTATTCGGATTATCTTTCTTTACTCTTCAAAGTAAACATCGATGGTTTTTTGCGTTGTAAATACTTATAAATACATACAGTTTATCGATGATCAAATTATAAATAACTAACAGTACTTACCCTATGTAAGTGTGCTATTCATGTACGATTATATATTATTTATTTAATTGACATTTAATATTGCGCAAGAGCGTCGCCTGCCGATGGCCAAGGGAGGGGCAAGCCGATATAAATGAAGGAGGCGATTGTTTTAAGAACGCAACGGTACAAAGTCCCAATAAACAACACGACCTCTTCACTGTACAAGTGCACATACATAGAGGCGTGCCTAAGGTTTCAAAGTAGGGCAACATTATTTTATTGTGATTTTAATAATTAATTACCTCCCCCCACCCCCCTGGCGACGCCCTTGATGCGCATTAAAATTTTTTTTTCGATTCTGAGTTTTCTGGGTTCAAGAAGATGGAAAGCAAAATGTTAATTACTTAAATAAATCCTCGTTTCTAACATATCTAAAATTACAAGGTTATTGCAAGTATAATGACTCAGTTCCTTAAATCTTTCCATTAAGGATTAATTGTATCATAACAAGAATTTTCAAAATAAAATACCTACTAATGCAATTTTTTCACGTCATTCACTGTACCTATTGTCAACTGATCACCACCGCAAACAACAAACTTATTTATCAAAGAAATTTTAATTCCATACTACTTCACAAATATATTTAATACAGTTAAGTACATTATTTTGTTCAACAATGATCAATGACTTATAAAGAATTCTAATAAAGTTAATCGCTATATCCATTTCTTACTGGCATTTATTTCCAAAAACCCTGTCTGAATGACTATCACCCTCATACATAATAATATTTCCGCTGCAAGCAGCTGCGTTCAGGGAGTTTATTGTACAACTTTAACATCTATCACAATACTTCTCAAGTAGAAGTACAAGCGCCAGCACTGCAACTCGACCTACCACAAAATGTCCTATTTCTTCAGTACATTTTGATTAATCGCGTAGCGTAGCCGTGAAAGAATACTGCCACCATAGGTGTCATAAAAGGCGACTACCGGACTAAAGAGTACGTTTTCTATAGGTACACTAAATGAATACTTTAGTTTCAAGACTAATTAATTGTTAAATTCACGATGAATTTTGTTAATATTAATGTTAATAATTTTTATTTGTGTACATTGCATGCCTGATCATGGGCAAACTGTTGTGCTATTTTTTTTTTTAAGAACTTGTTACACAGTGCAATAAAGGAATTCTATTCTATTCTATCCATACATCCAACAGCACAGAGCGGCGATGGGCTCACCACCAGTCACGCTGAGCACCTTTGCAGTCGCTATTTGGTGAAAAGTGGACTATGGTAGAGGATTGCTTTCGCGGTCCTCATTGGACTAACCCTTCGGGGATAATACGTATGTATGTACATTTTGAACTTGTATCAATAAGGTATATGGATCAATATTGGAGAAACTTGACAGTTTTTCGTGCACATTGATTCGCTAGTTTGATTAATTTAAAATTAGTTTTAAATAAGCAAACTAGCAAAGCAATGTACTTGTACCCACACCTGCCGATCAACCTAATCAAAACTTTCAAATTTCTCCAATTAATATTGATCCTTATACCCTACTAATAAAGTTCAAAATTTATTGAAGAAATTTAACGTTTTGTGGTTAGTTCAACGGTCCCGAAGAATAACGTCTTATGTGCTGTACAACTATATTGCAGATATGACGTTGGGATCGTCGAGTTGAAGTGTCAGTACTTAAGGTATTGCGATAGGTATCTATATATAATTAACCCCCCATATAATATCAATAATCAATCTATGTTGTTTTGCTTACTAGTAGAGTTAGAAATGTTATGTAATTTGTATGGAACTTATATTGGAAAAACAACAGATAGATTGATAACTAATTTCGGCCGCTTGTAATATTATTGGATATAGAGATCAAAATTATGGCCTCGTAGCCAGCAACGCCCACGGTGTATCATCATGTGAATTAATCGTATTCTTGTTTACAGACTTAGTTGAACATTTGAAAATAAACGGAGATGCTTTACGTATAATAATTACTATCGTTGTTCTAGTACATACAGTACAAAATTATATATCGCCAATCGACAAACACAAAGAGTTACATAACACTCCACATTTGATAATCTAAACGGTTACATAATAATAAATTACATTTCTACTTACGTTTTATGATCACGATCTGTACCTAGTTATATTCACTATACATACACAATTGACAGCATCAATACATAAGAAACGAGTAGGTACATAATGATTGTTTGGTGTTGTAAGTTTTCAGATTGATGCGAACACTACTTACTGATTTTAAACGAATAATAATAAGGAACTACGAACTAGCGCTTTCATTCGCTGATCATGGGTAAAATGTCAGGCTGAACAAAATAATATGTTAAGTAACTACTTAAATCTTATATAATAAAAGATGAAACGACCGGTTGACCGAACGACTTCCAGCTCACATCACGGTCTAGACAAATGCACTTTCGCATGAAACAAACAAGTATACCTATTGGAGAGGTCTGACATAGTTTCTATATCGACTTCGTACGGACGAAATATTGGGCATATAGTGTAAAATATAAAGCGTTTCATTCCAACAGTCTGTAGACAGTGTTTATTACATTAATTGAAATGAATGTATATGTTACCGGCAATCTTTAAAATCCGGTATTCTATACAATACCTAGGCAATGTATAGAATACCTAAAACGTGTAGGTAATGTATGAAATATATTTATTTTATACTTTGCCTAGGTATTCTATACAATACCGAATGCGCATCCGGTAATGTGTGAAAAGGCAGTAGACCTACTTATTATTTTCACGGAATTGTTTTGTTCCTTAAGTTTTTTATACTTTTTACGTACCTAAGTACCTACTTGTAAGAAAATTATATTGTGTTACTTCTAAACAAAATAATTTTTAGTTGCACTTTATTTTTAAAGTGATTTTACTGTAGTAACAGAAAGATACTACTTAGGTGCTTTTTTGAAAAGTATCTAAAATAATAATTTATTGGTTATTTAAAAGTTTATTATGACTAAAAAGTTTTTATGTCTTAAATGTCTAATATTTTTCTTGCTTAAGAACTAGTAACATAAGATTAAATAAATCTTTTTGAGTGCAGTAATTCTTTTATTCTTTTGAAAAAAATGTCTACCCTTTTTATAAAGATTATTTTTAAGGAGCATCCTAATTGTTTATATTATTAAAGTTGTTTTAACTATTATTTTGTCATTTTATAGGTAGGCTGTTGATTAACATTGTCAAATATAGACAAAAAGCTATTTATTTTACACATTGCCGGTGGACCAGCAGGTACTCTATACAATCCCTAGGAATTTTATACATTACCTAGGTAAAGTATGTAATGTACAATAATATGCTTAATATTTCATACATTGCCTGGACGCACCCGGTAATCTATACATTGCCTAGGTATTGTATAGAATACCTTAATTATACAGATTGCCGGTAACATATACACCTTTTGAACGCCACGGTCGGATATGGCCGGCAAATTATCATTAAAAATGCAAGCATTACATTGATTCACGTTTATGCTGTTCAGAAGTACTAGGCTTTTGTTAGTACTTAAAAGTGCAAAAATTATACAACTAAAGGCAATAAAAACAGCTCAAAGCTGTACAATGGATTTAAGGGGCATTATAATGGTTCAACTTTATGCTATTAAGCAGCCTTAAGCATTTATCTATTATTTAAGAATGCTATTGTTTATCAAAAAGCACTTAATACAGCTAAAAGCTGTATAGCTGCGTTTAGATTAGCTGCACTACAAATAAAGGCTTTACAAAATCATTTTGATATGCCATTATCCAACCGTTATACAGTGTAAAGAATCATAAAGGTTTAGAGATGCCAATATGAGGCCTTAAGATGTTCGGTACTTTTATATAAGAGTTTATAAGGGCCTTAAGTTGTACATAAATTTACTATTCGTTTCTTGAAATGCTTTCTTGTGTTACTTGGGCGGTGTCGTGTAGTGCACGTTTTCATTTGTCGGTCATATCTGACCGTGGCGAACACAATATTATACAACACCAACAATCATCTTACAAATGATCTCTCATGAAGAAACCTAGCGTGGTTGTCAATTCAAAAGCATAAACCGGAACGATTCCGGTCATTAATACAATAATGTTTGTGTTTCGCTTCGAAAACTGATTATGTACAGGCAACCTACAAAATGTCAAATTTCTTCAATACATTTTGTACTTTGTGTGTAGTGAATAAGGATCAATATTAATTTCGAATATTTAACAGATTGGGTAGGTCGATCTGCAGGCGTGGGCACATACCTGAACAAAACAATATGCAATAACATAAACAGCGAGAAACGGAGGGGTATCTGTAAAGAAGCGGTAACATGTCTTTAGAAAGAGCGAATTTATGTCACATTGTTCTATATTTATTTAATCTTTAATGTTCGCCCTGGCAGAGTGCGGACATTATTCAGACATCTTCAACAAGAATACTGTCAGAGCCTCAAAGCACATCTTTAGATCTCTCTCGAACAGGTTCACTGCGGCTGGCATCGGTAATAAAAACCCCAACAACCCAGTAACTTTAATCCCGCAATTCGTCGACAACTTTTATGGCGTCCTTCTTGTACCGAAACGTAACCTCGTCCGATGTCTAGCTTTCCGGAAGTACCTTTACTAGTTTATGTCTCAACCTACCACCCTAGACCACGTCCATCCACGGAAGCTATGATCCAACCGCCCTTGTATGACCCAGCCGCGATGGCCAGTACTACTCAATATGGTCCTGCACCTCGACGTAGATCTCGAAAGAGGTCTAAAATCCAAAGAGATGTTCGCCCTGGTATTCATCATAGCTCTTCGCTTTCAACAATAGACACTGCAAGTTTCGCTAGCTCTGTTGATTCCACCGTTGTAATGAGAACAATGTCTGCCAAGTCAGTTAGCAACACGAATGTTAATACCCTGTTGCTGGCAGCAAGGCAAGTTGACAGAAGACTTGTTATAATGTCGCAAATTACAAGAACTTCACACGAGTCTCCGCCACTGACGCCACCGCCGCGGTGCCCCCAGCGAGGCACCCGCCAAATTGTCCCAAGCGCTCCAACGAGACCTCCGTTAAGGTCTTTAAGTCCACAACCGTGCACCTCTGGCACGCAGCGACCAAAGAGACGCTCGCCAGTACCTCTACCAAGCTCAGCTTCAAATTTAGAACAAAAACATGATTGATGATGGTTCAAATTTAGAACAAAAACATGACAAAAACGGCCGCAGACATCTCAGGTTTACACTCAGCCGAGTGCGGACATTATTCAGACATCTCCAACTAGAATACTGTCAGAGCCTCAAAGCACATCTTTAGATCTCTCTCGAACAGGTTCACTGCGGCTAGCATCGGTAATAAAAACCCCAACAACCCATCCCCTTTCAACATCGCCTCCGCCTAACCGCAAAGTACATACCGCTATAACAAAAGCTCAAGAAGACGAAGACAAAAGATATCCGTATATGGTAACACCTGACCCCGCGCCGCAGCCGCACAACTGGCGTGCCGCACTGCCACAGCGCGACTACTACCAGCTCGATGTTCCAAGGAACTATACACAGTCGCCCGTCTACACACTGGGCATCAATGCACCAGTACAAGTACAAGACAATCGTTGGCATACGCAGTATGATGGTAGTTCCATCGTACCAAACAGAGAGTGTTTTTCCATCTCTTCTGCACCACGTAACTTTAATCCCGCAAATCGTCGACAACTTTTATGGCGTCCTTCTTGTACCGAAACGTCACCTCGTCCGATGTCTAGCTTTCCGGAAGTACCTTTACTAGTTTATGTCTCAACCTACCACCCTAGACCACGTCCATCCACGGAAGCTATGATCCAACCGCCCTTGTATGACCCAGCCGCGATGGCCAGTACTACTCAATATGGTCCTGCACCTCGACGTAGATCTCGAAAGAGGTCTAAAATCCAAAGAGATGTTCGCCCTGGTATTCATCATAGCTCTTCGCTTTCAACAATAGACACTGCAAGTTTCGCTAGCTCTGTTGATTCCACCGTTGTAATGAGAACAATGTCTGCCAAGTCAGTTAGCAACACGAATGTTAATACCCTGTTGCTGGCAGCAAGGCAAGTTGACAGAAGACTTGTTATAATGTCGCAAATTACAAGAACTTCACACGAGTCTCCGCCACTGACGCCACCGCCGCGGTGCCCCCAGCGAGGCACCCGCCAAATTATCCCAAGCGCTCCAACGAGACCTCCGTTAAGGTCTTTAAGTCCACAACCGTGCACCTCTGGCACGCAGCGACCAAAGAGACGCTCGCCAGTACCTCTACCAAGCTCAGCTTCAAATTTAGAACAAAAACATGATTGATGATGATTCAAATTTAGAACAAAAACATGACAAAAACGGCCGCAGACATCTCAGGTTTACACTCAGCCGAGTGCGGACATTATTCAGACATCTCCAACTAGAATACTGTCAGAGCCTCAAAGCACATCTTTAGATCTCTCTCGAACAGGTTCACTGCGGCTGGCGACGGTAATAAAAACCCCAACAACCCATCCCCTTTCAACATCGCCTCCGCCTAACCGCAAAGTACATACCGCTATAACAAAAGCTCAAGAAGACGAAGACAAAAGATATCCGTATATGGTAACACCTGACCCCGCGCCGCAGCCGCACAACTGGCGTGCCGCACTGCCACAGCGCGACTACTACCAGCTCGATGTTCCAAGGAACTATACACAGTCGCCCGTCTACACACTGGGCATCAATGCACCAGTACAAGTACAAGACAATCGTTGGCATACGCAGTATGATGGTAGTTCCATCGTACCAAACAGAGAGTGTTTTTCCATCTCTTCTGCACCACGTAACTTTAATCCCGCAATTCGTCGACAACTTTTATGGCGTCCTTCTTGTACCGAAACGTCACCTCGTCCGATGTCTAGCTTTCCGGAAGTACCTTTACTAGTTTATGTCTCAACCTACCACCCTAGACCACGTCCATCCACGGAAGCTATGATCCAACCGCCCTTGTATGACCCAGCCGCGATGGCCAGTACTACTCAATATGGTCCTGCACCTCGACGTAGATCTCGAAAGAGGTCTAAAATCCAAAGAGATGTTCGCCCTGGTATTCATCATAGCTGTTCGCTTTCAACAATAGACACTGCAAGTTTCGCTAGCTCAGTTGATTCCACCGTTGTAATGAGAACAATGTCTGCCAAGTCAGTTAGCAACACGAATGTTAATACCCTGTTGCTGGCAGCAAGGCAAGTTGACAGAAGACTTGTTATAATGTCGCAAATTACAAGAACTTCACACGAGTCTCCGCCACTGACGCCACCGCCGCGGTGCCCCCAGCGAGGCACCCGCCAAATTGTCCCAAGCGCTCCAACGAGACCTCCGTTAAGGTCTTTAAGTCCACAACCGTGCACCTCTGGCACGCAGCGACCAAAGAGACGCTCGCCAGTACCTCTACCAAGCTCAGCTTCAAATTTAGAACAAAAACATGATTGACGATGATTCAAATTTAGAACAAAAACATGTCAAAAACGGCCGCAGACATCTCAGGTATACACTCAGCCGAGTGCGGACATTATTCAGACATCTCCAACTAGAATACTGTCAGAGCCTCAAAGCACATCTTTAGATCTCTCTCGAACAGGTTCACTGCGGCTGGCATCGGTAATAAAAACCACAACAATCCATCCCCTTTCAACATCACCTCCGCCTAACCGCAAAGTACATACCGCTATAACAAAAGCTCAAGAAGACGAAGACAAAAGATATCCGTATATGGTAACACCTGACCCCGCGCCGCAGCCGAACAACCGGCGCTCCGCACTGCCACAGCGCGACTACTACCAGCTCGATGTTCCAAGGAACTATACACAGTCGCCCGTCTACACACTGGGCATCAATGCACCAGTACAAGTACAAGACAATCGTTGGCATACGCAGTATGATGGTAGTTCCATCGTACCAAACAGAGAGTAATTTTCCATCTCTTCTGCACCACGTAACTTTAATCCCGCAATTAGTCGACATCTTGTATGGCGTCTGGCTGATGATGATGATGATGATTATGATTGAGAACAATATCTGCCAAGTCAGTTAGCAACACGAATGTTAATACCCTGTTTTGCTGGCAGCAAGGCAAGTTGACAGAAGACTTGTTATAATGTCGCAAATTACAAGAACTTCACAGAGTCTTCGCCACTGACGCCACCGCCGCGGTGCCCCCAGCGAGGCACCCGCCAAATTGTCCTAAGGGCTCCAACAAGACCTCCGTTAAGGTCTTTAAGTCCACAACCGGGCACCTCCAATACGCAGCGGTCAAAAAGACGTTCACCAGTACCTCTACCAAGCTCAGCTTCAAATTTAGAAGAAAAACATGATTGATGATGATTCAAATAAAGAACAAAAACATGAAAAAACGGCCGCCGACATCTCAGGTTTACACTCAGCCGAGTGCGGACATTATTCAGACATCTCCAACTAGAATACTGTCAGAGCCTCAAAGCACATCTTTAGATCTCTCTCGAACAGGTTCACTGCGGCTGGCATCGGTAATAAAAACCCCAACAATCCATCCCCTTTCAACATCGCCTCCGCCTAACCGCAAAGTACATACCGCTATAACAAAAGCTCAAGAAGACGAAGACAAAAGATATCCGTATATGGTAACACCTGACCCCGCGCCGCAGCCGCACAACTGGCGTGCCGCACTGCCACAGCGCGACTACTACCAGCTCGATGTTCCAAGGAACTATACACAGTCGCCCGTCTACACACTGGGCATCAATGCACCAGTACAAGTACAAGACAATCGTTGGCATACGCAGTATGATGGTAGTTCCATCGTACCAAACAGAGTGTTTTTCCATCTCTTCTGCACCACGTAACTTTAATCCCGCAATTCGTCAACAACTTTTATGGCGTCCTTCTTGTACCGAAACGTCACCTCGTCCGATGTCTAGCTTTCCGGAAGTACCTTTACTAGTTTATGTCTTAACCTACCACCCTAGACAACGTCCATCCACGGAAGCTATGATCCAACCGCCCTTGTATGACCCAGCCGCGATGGCCAGTACTACTCAATATGGTCCTGCACCTCGACGTAGATCTCGAAAGAGATCTAAAATCCAAAGAGATGTTCGCCATGGTATTCATCATAGTTCTTCGCTTTCAACAATAGACACTGCAAGTTTCGCTAGCTCTGTTGATTCCACCGTTGTAATGAGAACAATGTCTGCCAAGTCAGTTAGCAACACGAATGTTAATACCCTGTTGCTGGCA
This sequence comes from Scoparia ambigualis, assembly GCA_963921215.1. Classification (NCBI taxonomy): domain Eukaryota; kingdom Metazoa; phylum Arthropoda; class Insecta; order Lepidoptera; family Crambidae; genus Scoparia; species Scoparia ambigualis. Next base: position 6,155,440 of record OY992503.1, read on the forward strand.
GCAAGGCAAGTTGATAGAAGACTTGTTATAATGTCGCAAATTACAAGAACTTCACACGAGTCTTCGCCACTGACTATACCGCCGCGGTGCCCCCAGCGAGACACCCGCCAAATTGTCCTAAGGGCTCCAACGAAACCTCCGTTAAGGTCTTTAAGTCCACAACCGGGCACCTCCAGTACGCAGCGGCCAAAGAGACGTTCGCCAGTACCTTTACCAAGCTCAGCTTCAAATTTAGAAGAAAAACATGATTGATGATGATTCAAATTTAGAACAAAAACATGACAAAAACGGCCGCAGACATCTCAGGTTTACACTCAGCCGAGTGCGGACATTATTCAGACATCTCCAACTAGAATACTGTCAGAGCCTCAAAGCACATCTTTAGATCTCTCTCGAACAGGTTAACTGCGGCTGGCGACGGTAATAAAAACCCCAACAACCCATCCCCTTTCAACATCGCCTCCGCCTAACCGCAAAGTACATACCGCTATAACAAAAGCTCAAGAAGACGAAGACAAAAGATATCCGTATATCGTAACACGTGACCCCGCGCCGCAGCCGCACAACTGGGGTGCCGCACTGCCACAGGGCGACTACTACCAGCTCGATGTTCCAAGGAACTATACACAGTCGCCCGACTACACACTGGGCATCAATGCACCAGTACAAGTACAAGACAATCGTTGGCATACGCAGTATGATGGTAGTTCCATCGTACTAAATAGAGAGTGTTTTTCCATCTCTTCTGCACCACGTAACTTTAATCCCGCAATTAGTCGACATCTTTTATGGCGTCTGGCTGATGATGATGATGATGATGATGATGATGATTGAGAACAATATCTGCCAAGTCAGTTAGCAACACGAATGTTAATACCCTGTTTTGCTGGCAGCAAGGCAAGTTGACAGAAGACTTGTTATAATGTCGCAAATTACAAGAACTTCACAGAGTCTTCGCCACTGACGCCACCGCCGCGGTGCCCCCAGCGAGGCACCCGCCAAATTGTCCTAAGGGCTCCAACAAGACCTCCGTTAAGGTCTTTAAGTCCACAACCGGGCACCTCCAATACGCAGCGGCCAAAGAGACGTTCACCAGTACCTCTACCAAGCTCAGCTTCAAATTTAGAAGAAAAACATGATTGATGATGATTCAAATAAAGAACAAAAACATGAAAAAACGGCCGCAGACATCTCAGGTTTACACTCAGCCGAGTGCGGACATTATTCAGACATCTCCAACTAGAATACTGTCAGAGCCTCAAAGCACATCTTTAGATCTCTCTCGAACAGGTTCACTGCGGCTGGCATCGGTAATAAAAACCCCAACAATCCATCCCCTTTCAACATCGCCTCCGCCTAACCGCAAAGTACATACCGCTATAACAAAAGCTCAAGAAGACGAAGACAAAAGATATCCGTATATGGTAACACCTGACCCCGCGCCGCAGCCGCACAACTGGCGTGCCGCACTGCCACAGCGCGACTACTACCAGCTCGATGTTCCAAGGAACTATACACAGTCGCCCGTCTACACACTGGGCATCAATGCACCAGTACAAGTACAAGACAATCGTTGGCATACGCAGTATGATGGTAGTTCCATCGTACCAAACAGAGTGTTTTTCCATCTCTTCTGCACCACGTAACTTTAATCCCGCAATTCGTCAACAACTTTTATGGCGTCCTTCTTGTACCGAAACGTCACCTCGTCCGATGTCTAGCTTTCCGGAAGTACCTTTACTAGTTTATGTCTTAACCTACCACCCTAGACAACGTCCATCCACGGAAGCTATGATCCAACCGCCCTTGTATGACCCAGCCGCGATGGCCAGTACTACTCAATATGGTCCTGCACCTCGACGTAGATCTCGAAAGAGATCTAAAATCCAAAGAGATGTTCGCCATGGTATTCATCATAGTTCTTCGCTTTCAACAATAGACACTGCAAGTTTCGCTAGCTCTGTTGATTCCACCGTTGTAATGAGAACAATGTCTGCCAAGTCAGTTAGCAACACGAATGTTAATACCCTGTTGCTGGCAGCAAGGCAAGTTGATAGAAGACTTGTTATAATGTCGCAAATTACAAGAACTTCACACGAGTCTTCGCCACTGACTATACCGCCGCGGTGCCCCCAGCGAGACACCCGCCAAATTGTCCTAAGGGCTCCAACGAAACCTCCGTTAAGGTCTTTAAGTCCACAACCGGGCACCTCCAGTACGCAGCGGCCAAAGAGACGTTCGCCAGTACCTTTACCAAGCTCAGCTTCAAATTTAGAAGAAAAACATGATTGATGATGATTCAAATTTAGAACAAAAACATGACAAAAACGGCCGCAGACATCTCAGGTTTACACTCAGCCGAGTGCGGACATTATTCAGACATCTCCAACTAGAATACTGTCAGAGCCTCAAAGCACATCTTTAGATCTCTCTCGAACAGGTTCACTGCGGCTGGCGACGGTAATAAAAACCCCAACAACCCATCCCCTTTCAACATCGCCTCCGCCTAACCGCAAAGTACATACCGCTATAACAAAAGCTCAAGAAGACGAAGACAAAAGATATCCGTATATCGTAACACGTGACCCCGCGCCGCAGCCGCACAACTGGGGTGCCGCACTGCCACAGGGCGACTACTACCAGCTCGATGTTCCAAGGAACTATACACAGTCGCCCGACTACACACTGGGCATCAATGCACCAGTACAAGTACAAGACAATCGTTGGCATACGCAGTATGATGGTAGTTCCATCGTACTAAATAGAGAGTGTTTTTCCATCTCTTCTGCACCACGTAACTTTAATCCCGCAATTAGTCGACATCTTTTATGGCGTCTGGCTGATGATGATGATGATGATGATGATGATGATTGAGAACAATATCTGCCAAGTCAGTTAGCAACACGAATGTTAATACCCTGTTTTGCTGGCAGCAAGGCAAGTTGACAGAAGACTTGTTATAATGTCGCAAATTACAAGAACTTCACACGAGTCTTCGCCACTGACGCCACCGCCGCGGTGCCCCCAGCGAGGCACCCGCAAAATTGTCCCAAGGGCTCCAACGAGACCTCCGTGAAGGTCTTTAAGTCCACAACCGGGCACCTCTGGCACGCAACGGTCAAAGAGACGTTCGCCAGTACCTCTACCAAGCTCAGCTTCAAATTTGGAACAAAAACATGATTGACGATGATTCAAATTTAGAACAAACACATGACAAAAACGGCCGCAGACATCTCAGGTATACACTCAGCCGAGTGCGGACATTATTCAGACATCTCCAACTAGAATACTGTCAGAGCCTCAAAGCACATCTTTAGATCTCTCTCGAACAGGTTCACTGCAGCTGGCATCGGTAATAAAAACCCCAACAATCCATCCCCTTTCAACATCGCCTCCGCCTAACCGCAAAGTACATACCGCTATAACAAAAGCTCAAGAAGACGAAGACAAAAGATATCCGTATATGGTAACACCTGACCCCGCGCCGCAGCCGCACAACTGGCGTGCCGCACTGCCACAGCGCGACTACTACCAGCTCGATGTTCCAAGGAATTATACACAGTCGCCCGTCTACACACTGGGCATCAATGCACCAGTACAAGTACAAGACAATCGTTGGCATACGCAGTATGATGGTAGTTCCATCGTACCAAACAGAGAGCGTTTTTCCATCTCTTCTGCACCACGTAACTTTAATCCCGCAATTCGTCGACAACTTTTATGGCGTCCTTCTTGTACCGATACGTCACCTCGTCCGATGTCTAGCTTTCCGGAAGTACCTTTACTAGTTTATGTCTCAAACTACCACCCTAGACCACGTCCATCCACGGAAGCTATGATCCAACCGCCCTTGTATGACCCAGCCGCGATGGCCAGTACTTCTCAATATGGTCCTGCACCTCGACGTAGATCTCGAAAGAGGTCTAAAATCCAAAGAGATGTTCGCCCTGGTATTCATCATAGTTCTTCGCTTTCAACAATAGACACTGCAAGTTTCGCTAGCTCTGTTGATTCCACCGTTGTAATGAGAACAATGTCTGCCAAGTCAGTTAGCAACACGAATGTTAATACCCTGTTGCTGGCAGCAAGGCAAGTTGATAGAAGACTTGTTATAATGTCGCAAATTACAAGAACTTCACACGAGTCTTCGCCACTGACGCCACCGCCGCGGTGCCCCCAGCGAGACACCCGCCAAATTGTCCTAAGGGCTCCAACGAAACCTCCGTTAAGGTCTTTAAGTCTACAACCGGGCACCTCCAGTACGCAGCGGCCAAAGAGACGTTCGCCAGTACCTTTACCAAGCTCAGCTTCAAATTTAGAAGAAAAACATGATTGATGATGATTCAAATTTAGAACAAAAACATGACAAAAACGGCCGCAGACATCTCAGGTTTACACTCAGCCGAGTGCGGACATTATTCAGACATCTCCAACTAGAATACTGTCAGAGCCTCAAAGCACATCTTTAGATCTCTCTCGAACAGGTTCACTGCGGCTGGCGACGGTAATAAAAACCCCAACAACCCATCCCCTTTCAACATCGCCTCCGCCTAACCGCAAAGTACATACCGCTATAACAAAAGCTCAAGAAGACGAAGACAAAAGATATCCGTATATCGTAACACGTGACCCCGCGCCGCAGCCGCACAACTGGCGTGCCGCACTGCCACAGCGCGACTACTACCAGCTCGATGTTCCAAGGAACTATACACAGTCGCCCGACTACACACTGGGCATCAATGCACCAGTACAAGTACAAGACAATCGTTGGCATACGCAGTATGATGGTAGTTCCATCGTACTAAATAGAGAGTGTTTTTCCATCTCTTCTGCACCACGTAACTTTAATCCCGCAATTAGTCGACATCTTGTATGGCGTCTGGCTGATGATGATGATGATGATGATGATTGAGAACAATATCTGCCAAGTCAGTTAGCAACACGAATGTTAATACCCTGTTTTGCTGGCAGCAAGGCAAGTTGACAGAAGACTTGTTATAATGTCGCAAATTACAAGAACTTCACACGAGTCTTCGCCACTGACGCCACCGCCGCGATGCCCCCAGCGAGGCACCCGCAAAATTGTCCCAAAGGCTCCAACGAGACCTCCGTGAAGGTCTTTAAGTCCACAACCGGGCACCTCTGGCACGCAACGGTCAAAGAGACGTTCGCCAGTACCTCTACCAAGCTCAGCTTCAAATTTGGAACAAAAACATGATTGACGATGATTCAAATTTAGAACAAACACATGACAAAAACGGCCGCAGACATCTCAGGTATACACTCAGCCGAGTGCGGACATTATTCAGACATCTCCAACTAGAATACTGTCAGAGCCTCAAAGCACATCTTTAGATCTCTCTCGAACAGGTTCACTGCGGCTGGCATCGGTAATAAAAACCCCAACAATCCATCCCCTTTCAACATCGCCTCCGCCTAACCGCAAAGTACATACCGCTATAACAAAAGCTCAAGAAGACGAAGACAAAAGATATCCGTATATGGTAACACCTGACCCCGCGCCGCAGCCGCACAACTGGCGTGCCGCACTGCCACAGCGCGACTACTACCAGCTCGATGTTCCAAGGAACTATACACAGTCGCCCGTCTACACACTGGGCATCAATGCACCAGTACAAGTACAAGACAATCGTTGGCATACGCAGTATGATGGTAGTTCCATCGTACCAAACAGAGAGCGTTTTTCCATCTCTTCTGCACCACGTAACTTTAATCCCGCAATTCGTCGACAACTTTTATGGCGTCCTTCTTGTACCGAAACGTCACCTCGTCCGATGTCTAGCTTTCCGGAAGTACCTTTACTAGTTTATGTCTCAAACTACCACCCTAGACCACGTCCATCCACGGAAGCTATGATCCAACCGCCCTTGTATGACCCAGCCGCGATGGCCAGTACTACTCAATATGGTCCTGCACCTCGACGTAGATCTCGAAAGAGGTCTAAAATCCAAAGAGATGTTCGCCCTGGTATTCATCATAGTTCTTCGCTTTCAACAATAGACACTGCAAGTTTCGCTAGCTCTGTTGATTCCACCGTTGTAATGAGAACAATGTCTGCCAAGTCAGTTAGCAACACGAATGTTAATACCCTGTTTTGCTGGCAGCAAGGCAAGTTGACAGAAGACTTGTTATAATGTCGCAAATTACAAGAACTTCACACGAGTCTTCGCCACTGACGCCACCGCCGCGGTGCCCCCAGCGAGACACCCGCCAAATTGTCCTAAGGGCTCCAACGAAACCTCCGTTAAGGTCTTTAAGTCCACAACCGGGCACCTCCAGTACGCAGCGGCCAAAGAGACGTTCGCCAGTACCTTTACCAAGCTCAGCTTCAAATTTAGAAGAAAAACATGATTGATGATGATTCAAATAAAGAACAAAAACATGACAAAAACGGCCGCAGACATCTCAGGTTTACACTCAGCCGAGTACGGACATTATTCAGACATCTCCAACTAGAATACTGTCAGAGCCTCAAAGCACATCTTTAGATCTCTCTCGAACAGGTTCACTGCGGCTGGCGACGGTAATAAAAACCCCAACAACCCATCCCCTTTCAACATCGCCTCCGCCTAACCGCAAAGTACATACCGCTATAACAAAAGCTCAAGAAGACGAAGACAAAAGATATCCGTATATCGTAACACGTGACCCCGCGCCGCAGCCGCACAACTGGCGTGCCGCACTGCCACAGCGCGACTACTACCAGCTCGATGTTCCAAGGAACTATACACAGTCGCCCGACTACACACTGGGCATCAATGCACCAGTACAAGTACAAGACAATCGTTGGCATACGCAGTATGATGGTAGTTCCATCGTACTAAATAGAGAGTGTTTTTCCATCTCTTCTGCACCACGTAACTTTAATCCCGCAATTCGTCGACATCTTTTATGGCGTCTGGCTGATGATGATGATGATGATGATGATGATGATGATTGAGAACAATATCTTCCGAGTCAGTTAGCAACACGAATGTTTATACCCTGTTGCTGGCAGCAAGGCAAGTTGACAGAAGACTTGTTATAATGTCGCAAATTACAAGAACTTCACACGAGTCTTCGCCACTGACGCCACCGCCGCGGTGCCCCCAGCGAGGCACCCGCCAAGTTGTCCCAAGGGCCCCAAAGAGACCTCCGTTAAGGTCTTTTAAGTCCACAACCGGGCACCTCCAGTACGCAGCGGCCAAAGAGACGTTCGCCAGTACCTTTACCAAGCTCAGCTCCAAATTTAGAAGAAAAACATGATTGATGATGATTCAAATAAAGAACAAAAACATGACAAAAACGGCCGCAGACATCTCAGGTTTACACTCAGCCGAGTGCGGACATTATTCAGACATCTCCAACTAGAATACTGTCAGAGCCTCAAAGCACATCTTTAGATCTCTCTCGAACAGGTTCACTGCGGCTGGCGACGGTAATAAAAACCCCAACAACCCATCCCTTTTCAACATCGCCTCCGCCTAACCGCAAAGTACATACCGCTATAACAAAAGCTCAAGAAGACTAAGACAAAAGATATCCGTATATCGTAACACGTGACCCCGCGCCGCAGCCGCACAACTGGCGTGCTGCACTGCCACAGCGCGACTACTACCAGCTCGATGTTCCAAGGAACTATACACAGTCGCCCGACTACACACTGGGCATCAATGCACCAGTACAAGTACAAGACAATCGTTGGCATACGCAGTATGATGGTAGTTCCATCGTACTAAATAGAGAGTGTTTTTCCATCTCTTCTGCACCACGTAACTTTAATCCCGCAATTAGTCGACATCTTTTATGGCGTCTGGCTGATGATGATGATGATGATGATGATGATGATTGAGAACAATATCTGCCAAGTCAGTTAGCAACACGAATGTTTATACCCTGTTGCTGGCAGCAAGGCAAGTTGACAGAAGACTTGTTATAATGTCGCAAATTACAAGAACTTCACACGAGTCTTCGCCACTGACGCCACCGCCGCGGTGCCCCCAGCGAGGCACCCGCCAAGTTGTCCCAAGGGCCCCAACGAGACCTCCGTTAAGGTCTTTAAGTCCACAACCGGGCACCTCCAGTACGCAGCGGCCAAAGAGACGTTCGCCAGTACCTTTACCAAGCTCAGCTTCAAATTTAGAAGAAAAACATGATTGATGATGATTCAAATTTAGAATAAAAACATGACAAAAACGGCCGCAGACATCTCAGGTTTACACTCAGCCGAGTGCGGACATTATTCAGACATCTCCAACTAGAATACTGTCAGAGCCTCAAAGCACATCTTTAGATCTCTCTCGAACAGGTTCACTGCGGCTGGCGACGGTAATAAAAACCCCAACAACCCATCCCTTTTCAACATCGCCTCCGCCTAACCGCAAAGTACATACCGCTATAACAAAAGCTCAAGAAGACGAAGACAAAAGATATCCGTATATCGTAACACGTGACCACCCGCCGCAGCCGCACAACTGGCGTGCTGCACTGCCACAGCGCGACTACTACCAGCTCGATGTTCCAAGGAACTATACACAGTCGCCCGACTACACACTGGGCATCAATGCACCAGTACAAGTACAAGACAATCGTTGGCATACGCAGTATGATGGTAGTTCCATCGTACTAAATAGAGAGTGTTTTTCCATCTCTTCTGCACCACGTAACTTTAATCCCGCAATTAGTCGACATCTTTTATGGCGTCTGGCTGATGATGATGATGATGATGATGATGATGATGATGATTGAGAACAATATCTGCCAAGTCAGTTAGCAACACGAATGTTTATACCCTGTTGCTGGCAGCAAGGCAAGTTGACAGAAGACTTGTTATAATGTCGCAAATTACAAGAACTTCACACGAGTCTTCGCCACTGACGCCACCGCCGCGGTGCCCCCAGCGAGGCACCCGCCAAGTTGTCCCAAGGGCCCCAACGAGACCTCCGTTAAGGTCTGTAAGTCCACAACCGGGCACCTCCAGTACGCAGCGGCCAAAGAGACGTTCGCCAGTACCTTTACCAAGCTCAGCTTCAAATTTAGAAGAAAAACATGATTGATGATGATTCAAATTTAGAACAAAAACATGACAAAAACGGCCGCAGACATCTCAGGTTTACACTCAGCCGAGTGCGGACATTATTCAGACATCTCCAACTAGAATACTGTCAGAGCCTCAAAGCACATCTTTAGATCTCTCTCGAACAGGTTCACTGCGGCTGGCATCGGTAATAAAAACCCCAACAATCCATCCCCTTTCAACATCGCCTCCGCCTAACCGCAAAGTACATACCGCTATAACAAAAGCTCAAGAAGACGAAGACAAAAGATATCCGTATATGGTAACACCTGACCCCGCGCCGTAGCCGCACAACTGGCGTGCCGCACTGCCACAGCGCGACTACTACCAGCTCGATGTTCCAAGGAACTATACACAGTCGCCCGTCTACACACTGGGCATCAATGCACCAGTACAAGTACAAGACAATCGTTGGCATACGCAGTATGATGGTAGTTCCATCGTACCAAACAGAGAGTGTTTTTCCATCTCTTCTGCACCACGTAACTTTAATCCCGCAATTCGTCGACAACTTTTATGGCGTCCTTCTTGTAACGAAACGTCACCTCGTCCGATGTCTAGCTTTCCGGAAGTACCTTTACTAGTTTATGTCTCAAACTACCACCCTAGACCACGTCCATCCACGGAAGCTATGATCCAACCGCCCTTGTATGACCCAGCCGCGATGGCCAGTACTACTCAATATGGTCCTGCACCTCGACGTAGATCTCGAAAGAGGTCTAAAATCCAAAGAGATGTTCGCCCTGGTATTCATCATAGTTCTTCGCTTTCAACAATAGACACTGCAAGTTTCGCTAGCTCTGTTGATTCCACCGTTGTAATGAGAACAATGTCTGCCAAGTCAGTTAGCAACACGAATGTTAATACCCTGTTTTGCTGGCAGCAAGGCCAGTTGACAGAAGACTTGTTATAATGTCGCAAATTACAAGAACTTCACACGAGTCTTCGCCACTGACGCCACCGCCGCGGTGCCTCCAGCGAGACACCCGCCAAATTGTCCTAAGGGCTCCAACGAAACCTCCGTTAAGGTCTTTAAGTCCACAACCGGGCACCTCCAGTACGCAGCGGCCAAAGAGACGTTCGCCAGTACCTTTACCAAGCTCAGCTTCAAATTTAGAACAAAAACATGATTGACAATGATTCAAATTTAGAACAAAAACATGACAAAAACGGCCGCAGACATCTCAGGTTTACACTCAGCCGAGTGCGGACATTATTTAGACATCTTCAACTAGAATACTGTCAGAGCCTCAAAGCACATCTTTAGATCTCTCTCGAACAGGTTCACTGCGGCTGGCATCGGTAATAAAAACCCCAACAATCCATCCCCTTTCAACATCGCCTCCGCCTAACCGCAAAGTACATACCGCTATAACAAAAGCTCAAGAAGACGAAGACAAAAGATATCCGTATATGGTAACACCTGACCCCGCGCCGCAGCCGCACAACTGGCGTGCCGCACTGCCACAGCGCGACTACTACCAGCTCGATGTTTCAAGGAACTATACACAGTCGCCCGTCTACACACTGGGCATCAATGCACCAGTACAAGTACAAGACAATCGTTGGCATACGCAGTATGATGGTAGTTCCATCGTACCAAACAGAGAGTGTTTTTCCATCTCTTCTGCACCACGTAACTTTAATCCCGCAATTCGTCGACAACTTTTATGGCGTCCTTCTTGTACCGAAACGTCACCTCGTCCGATGTCTAGCTTTCCGGAAGTACCTTTACTAGTTTATGTCTCAACCTACCACCCTAGACAACGTCCATCCACGGAAGCTATGATCCAACCGCCCTTGTATGACCCAGCCTCGTTGGCCAGTACTACTCAATATGGTCCTGCACCTCGACGTAGATCTCGAAAGAGGTCTTAAATCCAAAGAGATGTTCGCCCTGGTATTCATCATAGTTCTTCGCTTTCAACAATAGACACTGCAAGTTTCGCTAGTTTTTCTGATTCCACCGTTGTAATGAGAACAATATCTGCCAAGTCAGTTAGCAACACGAATGTTAATACCCTGTTGCTGGCAGCAAGGCAAGTTGACAGAAGACTTGTTATAATGTCGCAAATTACAAGAACTTCACACGAGTCTCCGCCACTGACGCCACCGCCGCGGTGCCCCTAGCGAGGCACCCGCCAAATTGTCCCAAGGGCTCTTTGAGACCTCCGTTAAGGTCTTTAAGTCCACAACCGGGCACCTCTGGCACGCAGCGTCCAAAGAGACGCCCGCCAGTACCTTTACCAAGCTCAGCTTCAAATTTAGAACAAAAACATGATTGACGATGATTCAAATGTAGAACAAAAACATGACAAAAACGGCCGCAGACATCTCAGGTATACACTTAGCCGAGAGCGGACAATATTCAGACATCTCCAACTAGAATACTGTCAGAGCCTCAAAGCACATCTTTAGATCTCTCTCGAACAGGTTCTCTGCGGCTGGCATCGGTAATAAAAACCCCAACAACCCATCCCCTTTCAACATTGCCTCCGCCTAACCGCAAAGTACATACCGCTATAACAAAAGCTCAAGAAGACGAAGACAAAAGATATCCGTATATCGTAACACCTGACTCCGCGCCGCAGCCGCACGACTGGCGTGCCGCACTGCTACAGCGCGACTACTACCAGCTCGATGTTCCAAGGAACTATACACAGTCGCCCGACTACACACTGGGCATCAATGCACCAGTACAAGTACAAGACAATCGTTGGCATACGCAGTATGGAGGTAGTTCCATCGTGCCAAATAGAGAGTGTTTTTCCATCTTTTCTGCACCACGTAACTTTAATCCCGCAATTAGTCGACATCTTTTATGGCGTCCTTGTACCGAAACGTCACCTCGTCTGATGTCCACCTTTCCGGAAGTACCTTTACCAGGTTATGTCTCAACCTACCACCCCAGACAACGTCCATCTACGGAAGCTATGATCCAATCGCCCTTGTATGACCCAGCCGCGATGGCCAGTACTACTCAATATGGTCCTGCACCTCGACGTAGATCTCGAAAGAGGTCTTAAATCCAAAGAGATGTTCGCCCTGGTATTCATCATAGTTCTTCGCTTACAACAATAGACACTGCAAGTTTCGCTAGCTCTTCTGATTCCACCGTTGTAATGAAACGTCACCTCGTCCGATGTCCAGCTTTCCGGAAGTACCTTTACCAGGTTATCTCAACCTACTACCCTAGACAACGTCCATCCACGAAAGCCATGATCCAAAACGTCAGTGATAAGGGTATATCCTTAAGTGTATTAGTTTGGCTTAATTTAATTTATTTTTGTTTTACATATTTAGTTATGAAAAACATAATTGGCCTAATTAAGTTTAGCTCTAAGATCATTTGTCAATGTATTAAGTTGGCAGTTGTTATTCTTTATTAAATAAATAAAATCAATTTAATGTCGTGTGGCATCTAAGAACTAGATTTAGCATTCACCAAGCATTTATTTTCCAAATTGTTCGAAAGTTGTAACTTTTATTTTAAATTAGTTTAAGTAAATATTAAATAAGTAAAATTTTTTGTTTACTGTTGTTTTAGGTCAATGCTGTGTACATTTTTATTGGGATACAAATAGACTCAATGGCAGCTCCTCGGATGCTTGTCTCTATGGCATAGAGTACAGCTCAATATTGATTGGAAATATATTTAAAATATACAGACGCCAGCACCTCAACCTACCACAAAATAACAAAGTTCTTTAATACATTTTAAACTTTATCATAGTGTATAAAAATCAATATTGATTGGAAAAAATGTATAGTTTTGTATAGGTTAATCTCCAGACGTGTGTACATGTTTTTTACGCCATGACTTGTGCATTGACAACCACGCTACACAGGTAACACCAGCTAATACATAACATCGAATAGGCCCCGAAGAACGTTGAATAATTAAATTCGATGTATTTTACAAGTAGGATATATAGTAAGGCAATACGTAGATAAGTCGACAGTAACATTTGTGCATGACAGTTAAGATAAGCAGTCATAAGATTATAGTACAGCCAACATTAGAACAATACAAATGCATTCTTCAACTAGGTACCTACTTTATTTCTTTTAGTAGTTGCTGAAATAATAATTTAAGAAACGACTGCAACATCGCAAATTTATAGGTATACTACGCAAAGATATTTATATTTGCGATATAGGTAAGTAAAATGCATACTCCAACTAGGTACTTTATTTCTTTTAGTAGTTGCTGAAATAATAATTTAAGAAACGACTGCAACATCGCAAATTTATAGATATACTACGCAAAGATATTTATATTTGCGATATAAGTAAATATAGTATGCATTGCTAACGTTTTTTTTATTACAGAATAAAAATGCGTAGTATGATTTATAAACTGATGCTAAAGTCTGTGCCAAATAAACGTGCATAAAAGGTCATCGCTACCATTGCACGCCGAAACAGGATCGCGTCGAACCGAAATATAAGCTGTAGCGATACAATTCTGTGTAAACAAACGTATTTTGGTAAGAGACAAAATAGCGGGCAAGCGTCTCACCCCTGGCGTCACAAACGGCAAAAATTTATAATTTATCGTTTTTTGGGATGAAAGTTGAAGAATGAATGATCATAATGAATTGTTAACTTAAGTTAACACTTTATGGAATAAATGTGATTTCCAATTATCGTATTGATATTTGTGGTAATAGAAATAGGAATTTACTGAGTTTTTGAAATAAAATAAAATAACGGCTAAAATGAGTTTTGGAAAACTTTAGTATTATGGATGACATTTTTAATCATTCAAAATATCTTTTTTATAAACATATTTTGTTTTAAATATTAATACTTACATTAATTTGCGTGTTTTAAAGTTGTTTCGTTTTTCGTCTTGGTACAAGTGGGGTAAATGACCTTTTATGCACATTTAGTTGGCACAGACTAGTTAAATGCTGAAAATATGTAATTATAACAAACATTACTTTGCGAAGAGATCAATTATTTTTAACGCCAGGCTACGGAATGCCTGGTGCAACTTTTTTTCACTAATAGTGGCTACTTTTTTCACTATTCGACAATTTGTATAGCATCATTCGCATCGAAACAGCGCCACCTAGTGAGCGTATGTTACTTTCAGTTCGTATATAGGTGGTGCTTCGGCTTCGATCCTAAACAAAATAGCAAAGTGAATAGAGTAAAAAAGTGTCACTGACACTCGAAACACAAAATCGTTTACCAGCATGTGTTTTAACTTTATTGATTATCTATTATCATAGCATACGAGTAGAATATCGTATTAAATTGAAACGGTAACAAATTATTATTAAGTATTACTTACTTTTATTTAAATATTGTACTATAATAATAATCATTGTTAGAATAATACATAACGGGTTAGAGCAAAATAACCTCCTCGATAGAAGTTATTCTAATGTCAGTGACCATGAGAGTTCTAAAAGCTATATGAACATTACTGTTGTCTGTACTATAGTCAGAAAGATGTGCCGAGTGAAGGGATACATATTGTGTGCTGTCAACTACAACTAACATTTTACATTAAAATTAAAACAACAGCCATAAAAGCAGCCTCAATTTAAAACCTGTTTCAAAATCTTACATTCATGACTCTCTGTGGTTCGAATACAATTTAATAATAACTTAAAGCATAAAATAAACTATTGTAGACATAAAACGAGATTTGACTTTTTACATTCCAAAAATTGAGACTTCATAATTCCTTATTTAACCAAAAGAGATGTCTAACAGCTTAATTTAAAAAAACAATAACTTTTTTTCTACACTCTAAACTTTATACAGGTTATGCTAAAAATTCTATATCCTTGTACATCACATATACATAAAAATAAATTAACTTAAATTAACAGCACCACACTGCACATAAGAAACTTCTCACTCAAAATAACAAACACAATTGTACTGTTCAAGAAGTCAAAATATAATAGTTAAATAACTTACGTAATAAGTTTAATAAATAACGTTAAAACGTATAACTTGAAAATGACTAAGCGTATAGTGGGTGTCAGCAAGTAAATTTACGTAAAAGCTGTATCACTGGACCGCGCGAATTATCAATTATGAGTAGTAATCACCATCAAATTGATCGATGCAACAAAAGTGGTTAGGAATATCGAAAACAAACCTTACTGTTAAGCGGGTAAAGCATATTTTTAAATAACACAGTAAAAAAAAATCATGAATTTTTTTTACTGACTCTTAAGACTTCAACTCTTTGCGTTAAAACTTGTTATTTTTATGTGAATGATCTTTTGTGCATTTTGTGTGCTACGATAAATTTGACGCTGACTACATAGTGAGCAACTAAATGCGTAATAAGGTATCAACATCAGCAACCTATGACATCGGACTCTTTTCTACTTCTGCCACTCAATTTTTCCTGTGCACATGGAAATGCATAACCCTAAAAGTCAGTCGTAGAAATGATAAGTTTCCAGATTTCCATGCATATTCATAAAAAGGCAGTATTTGAATACGCGTAGTTACTTGTTTTATTTTAAAGTTTAATTAAATTACGCATAATACGCATACACCATGCGTACACCTTATTGTGTATTATTTTCAACTTTGGAAATTTATTTAAGATAAAGAAACAAACGCACTCACTATAGGTAGGTAGTACAGGTAAGTACCTGAAAGAGAATTAATAAACCATTGAAGGTTAAATATTATAATTCAACAACACCTGTGTGCTGGCTGACATTAACTTAATATGCGATCTTTGCCACATTGATGATTTTACAGTAATAACTAAAACTGTTGTGTGCATAAACTTAAATGAGCCGAACTACCTACTTAAATTATTTTGCAATGCTGCCTCTTCTCCAGACCTTACGTATTTATTTAAAACATGTTCAAGTCTTACCAGTATTTCATGGCAATTTAATTCAGCTAAATTACAAAATATATTAAAAATAAAACATAGAATAAACTACATTATTATACACGTACATCATATACTACGTTATTTGTTTCGATAAGCGCATGTATTGAACAAAGTTACATATTGTGTACGATATGACTCACTTGTAATCAAACAAGGTTTTCTTAACATTTCATCTCCTATAATGGCATTAAACTCTTATAAAATTTCTGATATTGTCGTGTTGTTTAGATACGACTTAAAGCGTACATTCACTGTTTGTGATAAACCTAAAACTGAATACTTACAGGAACGTGATTTGACGTGGGTCAATTATTTTTGTATTAAAAACATTTTCACTATCTCAACATTGCTTATTCAGCACAGGCATCAACCTTCTATAAAATCTTTCAAAAATCTTACCCGTCTACGACTTTCTAAGCGTTACATTAATTTCAGAAATTCGACTTCGAGCCCTATAAAAATACCTAAATAATGTTGCACTCCAAATCTACCTCATCACCCTTGACATAAAAGCTATTTTGTACACCGTACCTAAGCTGAGGCGGGGTACATTACTCAGTGCTTAGTAATATAATTTTTCTGATTGAGATTACTTAAGCTTTGGGCAAGTCCACGATAGTCCGAGGCGGACCGTGAGCGAGAGGGACAGCTCAACTACAGCTGTCCTTCTTCGCCGGTGGCTCGTCTGCTTTCTTTACGTCGAGATCAGTTTTTGAAGATCCAGGTTGTGGGTGGTCGAGATCTGGAAGAGATAATAAAGTATTTCTTAACGTATAATTGTTTGCACTTAATCTATTGAAATAATATCATCATCCGCAAGAAATATTAACTTCCCAAAGCTCTGGGCTCAAGCCCTCCTAATTGGGAAATTAGATACTCCCAAATGGCACAAAAATATTCCTAATTTTTTACTCATGCAAGAAGAATACAAAGCAAGTACTTAAAGCATTCAAGTATACAATATTTGTTTAATTTCAATGCTGTAAGGCTGTCAACATTGATCGATCAGCATTCCTTAACCTGTAGAGGGTTCTGTCACGTTAATATAAGACACCTTAATTTTAACTTTTTTACATAAGGTGGAAAACAAGAGTAAAATTTTAACAAGCTCTGCCAGTTAGGTAAAGCTGTTAAACAAAACAGAATTTATATAGGTGTCACCCCCAAATAATGAACCAATTAAATTACACCACAAGTATATGTCAGTTACACATACTTTGAAAGCTATTAGCGTTGATAGACTTATTAACCCTAAGTAAAAAGGAGGAGCGGCTCGATTTTATTTGCTCCCCAGTGTACTTGCGCCCATATTTCGTCACACTACCTAGTAAAGTAAGCCGACCTCTTTGTAACACTACGAGTACAATTTAGCACGCATTTCAATCATTAAAAAAAATCTATAAACGGAATTTCAAAATATAGAAATGAGAAAGAAGGGACATATTAATAAAATTAATTAATTAAATTTGTTTATCTAGAGACCAAGAGTTAATATGGTAGGATAACGGACAAATATACCAAAAAACATAAACATCGAAAAAACACCTCAAACTCAAATTCAAAATATATTTATTAAATAAACTCGTCTTTACAATATTAGTCCAGATAAAACGAACATTAACATAACAAATGCACGTTGACTTTAAGGGGATCCTGCACGAAATTGTGAAAATTTACGTATTTTTAAGTTACTTGTACTATGAGCTGAATTCTTTAAATACATAAAAGAACTTACGTAAGCCTTCTTGAAATTTGAAACAAATTCTTTAAACAATAACAAACAATCCTACTAATATTATAAACGCGAAAGTTTGTAAGTATGTATGGATATTTGTTACTCTTTCACGTTAAAACTACTGAATAGATTTGGATGAAATTCGGCATACAGACAGTTTATAACCTGGATTAACACATAGGATACTTTTTATCCCGATATTCCCACCGGAACGTATGGATGGATGTTTGTTACTCTTTCACGTAAAAACTTCTAAATAGATTTGGATGAAATTCGGCATACAGATAGTTTATAACCAGGATTAACACATAGGATACTTTTTATCTCGATATTCCCACGGAAACGGGAACCACGCGGGTAAAATCGCGAGCGACCGCTTGTACTTACATAAATCTAATGACTCCTAAAAGGATTCATTTTCGACAACTTTCTTAATTTTACGCATGAAACAATAATTCTTACATGAAAATATTTGTATTGATATTTCGCAGGTCACCCCCATCTTAAAAAAGTAAATTTTAATTTTTAACACGAGCGCGTGATGGTTTTATTTATTTATTTATTTATACAAAAATATTAAAAGCTAACAGATTTGATATCCAAAGCGCTAAAAAGATTAACAATTATTAAATTAAAAATAAAAATAATCACAATATGTCAAGATAAATGATATAAAAATTTGAAATTCTTAAATTATAAAAATATGTCAATCAATACAATCACATATCGTCAAAATTACATAAACAAAAATAAGTCAATAAAATACATGTCACAATAGGTCAAATTATAAATTAATACGAGTAGACTGTCAAAATTATACAAACAAAAATATTTCGAAAGAGTTAACGTCAAAACATCAAATACACAATATACCTACTACAAAAATATCAATAAAACAATTTCGGCATTAAATTTTGTACATTTCGCAGAATAAAAACATTGCTCTAATCAAATGACTAGGTCTGAAACTTTAAAGCAGAATTGTTCTAATTAACCGACTTCGAAAAAGAAGGAGGTTCTCAATTCGGTTGTATGTTTTTTTTTATGTTTGTTACCTCAGAACTCAGTCATTTATACACCGATTTAGAAAATTCTTTTTTTATTTAAAAGGACATACTTCCAGATTGGTCCCATTTTTATCAAAATCCAGTTCTGATGATGGAATCCTCAGGAATTGAGGGAAATCCTCAAATATTGAAGGTATACCTATATCGATTTTGGTATTTTCAGGAATATGTTAAGAATTTGCATTCAGAAAGTATCATTTGATGAAGTAGAACTGATGAAGAAGACCACAGAACGTCATTGGAACTCTTCAATGATAAGTATTTCACGGGTGGCGATAAGATATCTCGATTAAGATAGTTAAGCGACTATGACGAATTAAAAGAAGGCAGGTACCGGAACTCAGTTCTGATTGTGGAATCCTTGAGGAATTGAGGGAACTCCTCAAATATTGTAGGCATACCTATAGCGATTTTGGTATTTTTAGCCATAGGTCAAATGAGATCCACTCCGGCAATAAATCCCTCCTAACTAATATTGTAAATGCGAAAGCGTGTTTGTTTGTCCGTCTCTCACTTGCGCATCGACCTGATTTTGCACATAGATAGCTGAAGAACAATAGTGACATAGGCCACTTTTTATCACTCCTTCCGAAACATTTCTATTAGAATTTAAAAATACATTATTCACACTATTAATTCTGTCACTTCTTGTCTAAATTCTTCTTAACATCTTTATGCCGATGACTTACAAATTTACTTTCAGGCCTCGGCTGAGAACCTCTCAGAAGTGATTGAGCAGATCAATGGTGACTTGGCTACGATCTACGACTGGAGCAAGTCAAAAACGTCCCTCTAGTTTGCCTAACGGTGAACTCTAGTAACTCGCAAGTCATCATCGTAGGGGGTCTATACAGCGTTCACGAGTAAATCCGGGTAACTTGCCGTCTGTTTTGGATGTTGATTTCCTACTTTGTGATAGGCGTTTCTCGTTTTCTTCGCTTGTCGCATTTATACGGCGCTGTCTCATACAAGTAGCACGTTTTGTAGGTTTACCAATATTCGCTTTCGATAAATAGATCGGAACAATTCACTAAAAAGCGAGAAAATAAACAAAAATTTTAACAATGGGGTTAAACGGCAGCAAGTCCGACCCAGACGGAGGTGGAGAGATGAGCTTGATGCTTACGCGAAGGATTGGCCAACACACGCAAAAGACCGCGAATACTGGAAGGGGGTGGGGAGGCCTTTGCCCAGCAATGGGACAATATGAGCTAATATAATAATAATATATTATGTCTTTTAATGTTTATGTTTACATTGGCTGGCACCGACTCCAAAAATATTTTTTAAGTTTATAAGACTGAGGGCCTCGTTCACCATCTCCGAGTAAAGTGTCAAGTAGGCTACTTGTTGCTTAAAGTCCCGAGTAACAATTTTTCGAATTTCACCAACTCTGAGTAACGCTAATCAACGATTAAAGTAGCATGTAAGTTACTTGTAGCTTCGACTGGTGAGTAACACTTTAATTGACGATTAAGTCAATGTGTTTTGTAGCTCTCTACCAATTTAGTAGGTATCATATTGAATTCTGTAATACTTACAATAAAAAAATAAAAATATGGATTTATTTGATTTAATAGAGCACCAAATTGATGAGTTAGAAGAAGATTATTATTCTATACAAATAATTCCTAGAATTCGAGTTTATAATGTCCGTGTAGATTATTTTTTGATACTTGACGATCAAGAATTCTTTGCAAGATTTCGCTTATCTAAAAATGCAGTGAACCATGTACATAATTTAATAAAACATAGAATAATAACTAAAACCCTAAGGTAAGTGACGAAAGTTTATTAGATAACCGTAACATAACCTATAAATCAATTAAAATGTAAAAGTTAGATAAGTAATACCTTTTGAAACTACTTTCACAGGAATCAAGCAGTTTCGTCAAAAATATGCCTACTATTGACATTGAGATACCTAGCTACTGGATCCTTTTTAAGAAGTGCTGGAGATTTTTGCGGTGTTAGTCCACCTACAGCAAGTAGAATTGTGAAGAAGGTTACTGCAGCAATTGCAGCGTTAAGCCCAAATATAATTAAGTTCCCTGATGAGATAAGGTCCCTTAAGGAGGATTTTTATCGAATTGCAAGATTTCCTCGAGTAATAGCTGCAATTGATTGCACTCATGTTGCAATAAAATCGCCAGGAGGCAATTCAGCAGAAAACTACAGAGACAGAAAATCTTGTTTTTCAATTAATGTTCAAGTAGCCTGCGACAGCCATTTAAGATGTATGAATATTGTCGCTAGGTGGCCTGGTTCTGTACATGACCAAACAATATTTAATAATTCAGCTTTGAAACAAAAGTTTGAAAGTGGGCAATTTGGAAATGGCTTTCTTCTAGGTGATAGTGGATATGAACTGAAGAATTACCTTTTAACACCTTTCCTAAACCCATCTACACCAGCAGAAAATTTATATAATGAATCACATATTAGAACTCGAAATACAATTGAAAGATGTTTTGGAGTTTGTAAAAATAGATTTCCTGTCCTAAGGCGTCAAATAACATTAAATTTAAATACAGTTCAAGCAATAATTGTATCTTGTTTTGTTCTACATAATATAGCGATTGATACAAATGAACGAACTTTTGTAGAAAATTATTCACATAATTCACAAGAATATCTTGAGGATGTAATACATACAAGTACTTCACTACCAACTCTCAATAGCATAAGAAATAAACTGGTGCAAGAGTATTTCTTGCCATTACTGAATAATTAATTATTTTTTTTATTTTTTTTTATAAAAGAGGGAGGCAAACGAGCAGGCGGGTCACCTGATGGAGAGTAATCACCGCCGCCCATGGACACCCGCAAAACCAGGGGAATCGCAGACGCGTTGGCGGCCTTTAAGGGGGGAATAGGTTTAAGGAAGGAATAGGAATTCGAGGGGGGGGGGGGGGGGGTGAGGGGCCTCCGGTACCTTCACTGGTCGGACGAAACACAACAGCACCAAGTGCCATTATTTCACGCCGAATATTCGTGAGAGGGTGGTATTACGCCGGGCGAGCCGGCCCAATGCGTGCTGCAACGCAGCGCGGCTCTACCACTCAGTCAGTGTCACTCATTTAGCACCACCCAGGGATCACGTGTAGGGTCTCAAGGGTAAACCTACGGACGCGAGCAACTTTGACCCTATAATAATGCATTGTTATTGTATTTTATTACTTACCTCATTATAATACCTAGAACTATTATCTAATCTGTGCCTAACTTTACTATAATTACAAATTAAAGACTATTTTTTATAAAATCATTAATTTAATTCCTTTCTTAGCTTAGCTAATTTTAATTGATATTCTTCCTCTTTCCATTGGCGCTCTTTTTCATTATACTCCCATTCCTTCTTTTTTTCTATTATTTCGGCTTCAAGAAGCTGCTTTTGCAGTAGTACCAACTCCAATTTCGCTTCTGTTAATTTTTCAAAATTAAATGACTTCCTCGACTCATTTGGGGTATTTGCTGTAAAGAGTAAACAAAACAGCGATTAAAATCTATAAGCAAAGGTTATATCAATGCATTACCCATCAAAACCAATCACCACTATGTATTACATTGTTACAATACAACTAAGAATTTGATACATGAAAGATAAGAGACCATTTTTGGATTGTTGATGGTTAACATGTCACGCTGCCAACTGTACGAGTTCCTTTGAGTTGATATTATTATACACATTATATCTTACCAATTAGAGCGGGGTGCTTTTTAGTTTTCAAATTTCGTCTACTGGTTACATCCCATTTTTTGTGCGATGGTGGAGTTGAACCACATGGAATATTTTCCAATTCTTTTTCTGTAACAAAACATAAGATGGTACTAAACACATAAATATACATATCTTAACCACAAAATAAACACACACTGATAAATGCCTTAGATATAAAACACTTTTTATGGATTACAGCGCATATATAGGCGCCGTAATCCAAAACAATTAATAGTATTATTAATTCGGGGTTATTTTAGAATTATTTAGCGATAAATACCTACCAATATTGTTATTTTTAACTATAGATACTTCTGTAGTTTCATTTTCATTTTCTAAACAATGTTGTTTTTTAGACGGTGGCTCATCTGTAAAAAACCAAATTAATTTGTAAAAGATTCTAAACTTAGTTTAAGATTCAGTGAAATGAAACTTAAGATTTAAGTGAACATACTATCTGCTAGATGAGTACTATCTGTTTCGGTCAGAAGCTCAAAGGGTCGGAGGGTCGTCTTTGGGGCAATTAAGTCCTCAGAAGCTGATGGTAAAACTATATATTCTTCCATCGACAACAGCAGAGGATCTGTAAGAAACCAAGACATATATTTATTTTAAACTGAAGGAATTAATTTAAACAAAATAATTATATACTTAGCTACAATCACTTACCTTCATTTTCGACTGGAAATAAAACATCTGAGTCATAAACGCTTTCTAGCCCGTCAGTGCTCAGGCTTATCATTGATTTTATATGTATCTCTGTACTATCTAAAGGAGTGGCTGTGTTTGGTCCACCACCAGTACGGTACAATTCCGACCGTATAGCAGCGGACTTTTTACGAACGGTTCGTTTCAACCCCTCGTATTTAATACGTAAAGTTTTACTAGATCTGAATGTTCCTCCAGATTGAGCATTGAACTCTTTTTCAATACGCTCCCAAGCCATCTCTTTTTTTTTCCAGGTAGAACCGTCACTAAGCTTATTTTCTATTATTTCGCTGTGCTTTTGCACAAGAGAGACTAATAAATCTCTCTCGTCAGAACTAAAGTTTGCGCTCCTCTCTCTTTTTAATTTATCCATGATACCTATTTATTTATAGTTAATAACTAAATTACACACAGAAAAAGAGAAACTCAAAGAAAACGACAAATTAACATGAAAA
The DNA here is from genome assembly GCA_963921215.1 of Scoparia ambigualis. Lineage (NCBI taxonomy): Eukaryota > Metazoa > Arthropoda > Insecta > Lepidoptera > Crambidae > Scoparia > Scoparia ambigualis. Next base: position 6,179,088 of record OY992503.1, read on the forward strand.
TACACCACGAGAAAATGACAGACAAAAGAGTTTGAATCGAGTTTGACGTTAGTGACAACTGCTATTTTAACGTCGCATAACATAACTGTCAGAATTGAGTGAACCATTGAATGTGAATGCATGATTATCGCAAGTAAATTTTTTAACCGTTGAGTAGCTAATCGGAACTTCATTTTCTTATGTGAAATTGAGAAAAGATACTTCTTACTTTTACTTGCTGATTAGTGTTAATCAGGAAGTAACTAATTTGAACTTTACTCGGGGATGGTGAACAAGGCCCTGAGTAAAATAAAGGTTAATATTGCAAGTAAATTGAACAAACTAAACTACGCAATTATTTTTTACGTTTTAGTGCATTTATTTCAGTAAAATTTTTTGGAGTCGGTTTTTTATTTTGTTAAAATTTTTGTTTAATTTAAATATCAATATGATTGATTTGCTTTGAAGTTTATTATAAGACTTATGTCAGTTTTTGAGATCGCGCGGCTCCGCGCGGCACCCTCTAAAGATCGAACCAATCAAAACAAGATGTGTGTGTGTGACATTAATGTATTCGACATTGCGCACAGCACAATCAATTATTCGATACCTATCTTATATCCTAAGTATGTGCAAACTATTGCAAACATCAGACAAAAAGTTCAGAAACAATTTGTCTTGCATAAGCCATTTTATCATAAAGGACACGTGGATAAATTAGTCACGCTAACTAGCTGTTGCATTGACGTCAAATCTGTAACTGACATTATCACAACGTCATTTCACAATTTGGTCGATAAACTCGGAGACGAGATCTAGATAGCTTTGTCAGGCCGTAACTATACATAACCGTCACGTGTGATAAAAAAATATTACTTCCGCGCCTTATTTGGGGAGCACTACAAGTCCATTTAATTGCTTATCCAGTGATAGCACGGTAATATGATCACATTCCCGTGGTGATAGCGCACGTTAATTACCTGCATTAAAACATCAATAGCTTCCATAAAGGTGAATTATACGATTATGTATGACGTCTAACACACTCTAGGGGGCGTCAATTAACAGAAATGATTTCCTTAACGCCTCGGTGGCTAAGTGGTAAAGAGCTCGAAGTAATATCCGGAGGTACTGGGTTAAATTCCCCGGTTGGGCAAAGTGTGTTTCGGATTTCTCGAGGCATAGGCCAAGTTTGTGATGATGAGCGTCGAGGCTAATGACTTGGTTTCAATGACGGAGGCCTTTACCCAGCAGTGGAACAGTAATGTACAGGCTGTGACTTTTGATTTTTATTTAATTGATACGTAAATATAAAAAAGCCTAAGAACTTAACTTACATAAGCCGATGCTATGATGAATAATTATGATATTGATAAAAAGATTTTCATTTTAATTATTCGTTTGGGCCTTATGCTGATGATGCCGGAGTTAGAAAGATGGTGCAGCGACCAGGGTTTGCGGTCTTGCAAGTTAAGCAACTTTCATTTTTTAACAAAAATGTTGACCAAATTAAACACAGATAGAGCGCACTCACAGGTGACCAGCGGCTGCAGCCGGCAGTTCGGAGTTGGTCAACTTCGCGAGCATATACTTAGCAGTGAGTAGATGCTGGTTGATTAGATAGATAGATGGGCGCACTCACCCGTGGTGACGAGCTGCTGCAGCCGCGACGGCAGGTCCGAGGTGGTCACTTCAGCGCCCTGAGGGTGCAGGATGTCGGGCATCGCGTTGCGGCGCCCCGTCCGCCCGGTCTCCAGAAACTCCTTGGGTACCTCTTCGCTCTTGCCGTCCTGCATTATTGCCATCATTCTCAGCACTGAAACGGCAATTTGTTTTATGTGACGCGCGTAAGAATGATACACACACCACTGAGGTTTTATAACTAGAGACTCCAAAGACGAACCCGCGAAGCAAGTTTTTGCGCACTAAGTTGCGGCCTATAAGATATGGGATGCAAACGCCTAACAACAAAGCCCAGCCCGGCCCCCATCCCTCACGCGTTGCCCGCTGTCATTTAGCTGAGCACACTTTTGTATGGAAAAGCTTAAGCTTAAGTTATAATACCTCAATAGTACACACATAGCTTTATTGCACATTTTTTGTTCCTAGCTACTTACTAACAAATTTGTAGTGGAAAATTTGCAAAGGTGAATACTATTTACAGTAGATAACGTAACGACTTATCTTAGTAATGCCAACCTATTAGGTCATGTGTGTTTAAGTTTCTTAGAAAGATTAAATTTATTTATGACGCCATGTGGCGTCAAAGATATCAATGACGCTCCATGGCGTCATACGCAATGAATCGGTTAAATCAACTCAATTTTGATACTTGATAAACCTCTCGGAAAACATTTTTTGCATCTTTGAAAGGAGTGTGCACACAAGCAAATGTGTTGCAACGCAACTAACCTAACTCTAGATGATAGATAACTCTAGATAATTCAAAGCAGTGTGTGTGTGTCTGTGTGTGTGTGTGTGTGGGCACCCACATGGACGAAGTACAAGGGGAGGATCAGTCCACTAGGGCTTTTAACTATTAAATAGTTATTTATAAGTGCGCATTAATCCATCAAAGGATAAACATTACCTATATACAGATAATTGTAGATTAAAAGAAAAAACATTAAATGTACAAGGTGCCTCAAAAATCTGTATCGAGCGGAAATTTAGAGGTAGAGCATGTCTAGAGGATGCCATGGGCCAAACATCATAACTCGAAAATAACTAAGTTATGATGATGTATTTTTCTGTCTTTTCCAACTCCTCATTACTTTCTAAGCGTACATAAATGTGTTGTTTTGGGGGTTTTCGTTCTAAGTATGGGGAACCCCAAAATTTATTGTTTTTTTTTTTTCAATTTTTGTGTGAAACTCTTAATGCGGTTCACAGAATACATCTACTTACCAAGTTTCAACAGTACAGTTCTTATAGTTTCGGAAAAAAGTGTCTGTGGCATACGGACGGACAGACAGACAGACATGTTGAATCCATAAGGGTTCCGTTTTTTGCCATTTGGCTACGGAACCCTAAAAACACAATGCAAATAGACAAGTATTTAAAACTGGAAGAAAGTTAATTCACGAATAAGAGCTAACAGGATACAGGATTTCATCAGATGTTTCAACTGCCTGCCTGTCAATAATAATAATAATAATAAATACATATGGATAACGACCTGACCTTCCCCAGAGGTGCCTGCCTCTAGACATCCTCTAGACATCCTCTTAACACTACTTTTTGTGACATCCTGTATGCAAAATAATTTATATACGTGGTTAAAGTGGATTGATAATAATCAACATTGAAGTTGCCCGTACATTCACCTATAAACTGATAAGAAGAGGGATTTAGTGCAATAAATATATTATAATCAACATTATCTATTACGTTAAGTAATACAATTAATGAGATAAGATAAAAAATAGTACACTAGCTGAAGTGAAAATAAAGGACAGATATTACACCTATAGAGCTATTTATTTCTAGAAGGCTTAAACCAGACACTCAACTCATGTTTTTGTTTAATAATAACATTATTATTAAGTCTTGCAGCATAAGTGACTGTTTGAACCTTGGTTGTAGTTTCATTGACCTTTACAATTGTCAAAAAGCTGCATGCTTTATACTATTAAAGAGCCATATTCAATGAAGAATGTTTATAAAAAAAAAATTCACAATTCCTGTGCAGTCATCTAGTCTCACTTAGACTTTAACTTTTTCTTGGGAAAAAGACATCTTTGTTAGAAGTTTTTTTGTTGAGCTCTCTCGAGAAACATAAGAAGTCTAAGTGACACTAAATTTAAGACTATTGTATACTAAGAATTGTGAATAACTTATTTATAAACATTCTTTTGAATTTGACCCTAGTATACATACCTACCAATAGAGTTTAAATATAAAATTGTGAGCTTAAAGCATCTTAGGAAGTGTAAATAAAATTTCATAAGTATTTTTTGATTAATATGAACAATACATAATTTACTATGTGTATTCATGTATTCTTTACTGCAAGAAATACTTACCACTTTATTATGATGATGATGGTGATGAGAATTCATTAGAAACAATAAATAAAATAACTCTTTAATCAAAAAATTATTTGATTTTAACCTAATTATTTAAAAATATTACAATTTGTACTCTCTCTAATTAATAAGGCATAAAAGTCTCTATTATTCAAATAGTAAGCATTTTTAAACCTATAGGGATCATTAGACCGCTGGCCAAAATAATAGGTTTTCAATTGTGTCTGGTTTCAAGTTGCTTGAGGGATTATAGTGCACTCCTAAACAAGCTTCTAACATCTTACACAACATAAAAAACTAGTTAACGTAGTGTGGCTGCTAAGTATCTGCAATAATGGCAGTCATAATTATTATGCTAATGAGGCATGTTAATGGCATTGACGTGTCTCCTCACCTTCTCTATTGTAATTACAATGCCTTGTTGGAATATAACTAGCAAAAGATAGGCTTATGCCTTGCATATTACTATATAGAATACAGTTCTTGAGTAATTTAAATAATATAATGGTTTGGTTTTATACATTTGTATGTATAAAACTTCTTAGTTAATTTTGCAATACTTCAACAAAGTCACAAATTAAAAATATTTATTGCTACTATTCCCATGCAACTTAACTCAGTCAAACCACATGCATTAGAATAAATAAATAAAAAAATACATTATATTAAGTTATAATAACTAATAATAGCAAAGTTATAATAACAATTTTAAAAAGGCAAGAAGTGTTTAAATGTATTAAACACAGAAATACTTAATGACCTGGATATCATTTTCTCATGTCTGTTTCAACTTTAAACAAAACCAGGAAGTATTAAAAGCATAGATCATAATTAGCTTTGAAATACCGACATATTTACAATGAAAACTATAATTAGGAACAATGGCTAAGTACCATATCATCCCAAGATAGTCTCCTGCTGTGCTGCGAACACCCAGACCCTGGAGACTCAAGTGGCAGTCACACAACGCATCATGCACCTTACTGTCCTGGATCAACGCAAGGCAATGTTAGTAATCTTCAGCATATCCAAAAGTAGCTGGGGTGATACCAAATGATTAGTTAGTTCTATCCTGTAATGCAAACATAATCTCCTACATCAAAGACATTTCAAATGGCACCATTCACAATAATATCTCAATTTGTATTTATATAACAACTTTAATGCACTTCTAGTCTATAAATTGAGATTTTATTGCTATAAATTTAGTTGTTATGAGTAATTATGAAGTGTTAAAATTATATTGTTCATAGTTTCCAAACAAGCTGAACTATAATCAAAACGAAAAGTTTAAGCGGAAATCGAACCCCCGCAATCTACGACAGCAACAAGCGAAGCGCGAGCATGCGGGCCTCATATACCTGATCGGCTCTTCGCATGGTGACTTCTTCTATGTTTAGACACACGGCCTGTCCGCACAGCGGACATTTTGAATTTTAATGGCTTTACAACTTAGCTGGGTATTCACTTTGATAACAATAACTTCAAACGAGAATTTTATTGATTCGAGACCAGACCGTACGGCGTATTCACAATCACATAACAGTCCGTACGACGTCAGACCGTCACAAAAACCTTCGGACTTTACAGTAACTAATTTGTAAATGCGATCACTGTTATTTTAGAAGCTACAAACTATTTTAAACGATAATATTCTTTTACCAGACAATCCGCACAAAAGATGTTCCGCACAATATTCACAACCGTACACAAAAGATTACGATTACAGAAAACCACAGTTAGTTAATTATTACGCCAGCCAGCCGCCACCTGACAATTTGATTGACACTTTGACAGTGACAGACATGACAATTGACGCATGACTGCATAGAGGTATACGGAGATGGCATACCTACGAAAAAAACATAAAGTTTTTGGCGGATTATATTTGGTCTATTACCTAGCGGAATAGAGAAACAAAGGGCTGAGGGAGGGGGATGTCATTAGCAACAACACTGTGGGATAAAGAGAGATGCGTGATGCGACGTAACAGAGGGCCTAGTCAATTGGCAAACAAATTAAACGCTACGAAATCTTCGCTACGATAAACCGAATGTATGGGATTGACATAAGCAAAAGTTACCTACGACGTAAAATTTACGCTAAAATAGACCTAATTGACAGTTTGACAAGCCAAGAATCGCTAATCTAGCGATCACTCAAACATTGAAGATAAAAATTCACAGAAAATGGCGATTGTTTGATCAGCTGATGAAAAAATAGTTGTGTTGTGTTGAAAGTTTTGTTTAAAATGCTCTTTTTAGAGCTATTGTGGACTGCGATAATCAAGTGCTCAGGCGCTAAGCAAGAAATGTTTCCCTACGTTGCTTGGAGCAAATTAACGAAATCGAGTTTGTTGTACTTGTGAATAGTTCTCGGAGTTCTCGTTTACGAACTTTCAAATATCTAACTAAGGTCTGCCGGGAATTGCGTGCTGATATAGTTGTTGCGATGTGAGTGACCAAATAAATGTGTGTCATGCAACATTTTCCGCAACGAAGAGCAAGTCGCTGCATAACAATTTGTAGGGGCTCTCAAACCATACAAACATTTGGGCCAAATAAATCCACCTAAGTACCTTTAATCATGACAAGAAAGGTCAAGAATAAGACAACAGTAAGGGACTTTTTGTATAAATATTAAATGTAACCTATCGATAATGTCCATTTATCAATTTATAACTTAGATTGCCTATTTGTTTTACAGGTTCCAATGAAGATTTAATTTGCCAGGTAGCTTAGAGTATTAAACCAAGGCTCTAAGTGTAGTAAGGTGTACCTATTGACTATACCCTATAAATCTTATACATACAAGCATCTTTCTTAATAGGAAAAGATATCAGTCCTTACGTTCAAACGGTAAGTTTTAATAAATAAATTATTACTTACATAATAAAGGTAAGTATTATGCCTATTATTATATTGGGATTTACCAGGAAATTTCAGTTTTGTTAAAATTGCTAGAATAAAGAGTATTGACATAAAGATAATACTATTTTTTGTGGTTTTGCAGATTTGAGACGACGATTCAAAAATCTTAAATGTTACCTCATAATTTGGAGGATGGACTTCCTCAGAATGGTGAACAAACATGGTTATTTGGTAAAAAACAATATCAAGCAATTTTGTATAATACATAGGTACTTCCCTACTAACTTTTTATCTATGACAATTTTCTATAAGTAAGTATATTGTTCTAATTTCTTAGGAGATTCTGGATACCTTCAAAAAGCATGGTTAATGATAATAACAACAATATTTAATGCTGCATCAGACTCACAAGCAAGGAGGGGTGTGTACCACATGTCATATCCAACAATGAAACTGCATTGAACATGGCTTTGGCATCGTTGAATTTAGTTATTTATATGATTTTTTTTTGTTGAGCTCTAATGTTGACAACGTTTTTATTCTACAAAAAGGAGCAGTCTGTGCCATAAATATATTTATCCATAAAATAGTAATTTGGTTTATTTGATGAGGAAAAATTAAGTTTAAAGTTAATTTAGTTCTAAGTTTATTGTGCTTTATTTAAAAAGATTTACTTATGTACAAAAAAACAGTACCTTCGTTGACAACATTTTTATTTTAAGAAGAATAGGAACAGTGTGCCATAAATATATTTAACCCATAAAATAGTGATTTGGTTTATATGATGGGGAAAAATTAAGTATAAAGTTAATTTAGTTTTAAGTTTATTGTACTTTATTAAAAAGATTTACTTAGGTAGGTACTAAAAAACAGTACCTTCTTATACACACAATTGGCATTTATTTTTATACACATATAGTTTTAATGTCAATAAGAGAAAGTGAAGCCTCATATTTAATAAACTTTGACTTTGAGAGAGTTAGGTAAGGAAATAAGAATATATTAAGAAATACAACATTAATGTTATTTTTTACTTGATATTTAATTTTACTTGCAGTAGGTACCCATAGAAAATTTTAAGTACCTACTTGTATCAATTTCTACTAGTCATAACATTAAGCTATTGAAGTTGTACTTGAATCATTATCAACATACAAAGGTAATTATATGTATAAACTTGCATTATTATTATCCGATTATTAAATCTGGTGGGTTCTATTGTGTTTGTTATAATAGACGCGTTTTACCTGAAATAAAACGCATATTAAATACTTACCTCATTAGAAGCTTATAATATTGAGATAGGCATATCCGTTTCCCGTCGTATTTTCCTTCTCTTTATTCCGGTATATCGCTGTCTCTCTCGCTCATCCCACTCAGTGGCGTCACCAGGTGGCGCGGTGGGGGAACCAGGAGATTTCACACCCGTGCCCATTTGTTCATCATTGTGTCGAAATATGCATTAAGCACCAGGCGGAAATAAAAACTAAGCTTCTAATGAGGTAAGTATTTAATATGCGTTTTATTTCAGGTAAAACGCGTCTATTAAACACTTGACCGTCATTAGAAGCTTATAATATTGAGACCTGTTTGTTATCGCCTGGTGAAAACGCCAATGTGAGAAATAAATTAAACAATAAGTGCGAGAGAGTTAATCATATGATTATGGTTTAAACAAAAAGTTATAATAAGAGATTTAATTAAGTACTAATTATTTACAATTTAAGTCATGTAAGAAAATAATTGGCCAGTCATTGATGAAAAATCAAATAATTTAGCTTGTAAACCATGTAAACGAACATTATTATTAGGAAATAAATATTGTTTACTATTTGACTTCAATCACTTTACAGGGTAAAAATAAAAAATGAAAAACTTCGTGACGCCTGAATCAATATTTCACGACAATAAACCTTGTGAAAAGTATTAAGTAACTAATCTCCAATTACCAATAGTTAGTATATCCTCAATGGGTAAATCATATCAATCTAGTTTGTAGATGCTACAGCGGAGCTGTAGTCCCTACAGCCCGTTTTTGACCCAAACTGTCGCCATAATATTACTGCATTGTCTTGAACAAAATAATGTTTGGTGTCCACAGCAAGGTAACAAAGGAGCAATGCGACAATAATATTGCAGTGTTACGAACTGTTTGAAATCTAGTTGATCCTAGGTTTGAAATACATTTCAAAGGTCTACAGACTAATATTACTAAAACCTGGAAAAAGGAGGTTTTGTTGTTTTTAAATGTTTAATTGAGATTGATTTTAAAACATGTTTAACTATTACCTCGTCACTAAGATTTCTATACAATTGTGCGCTGCATAAAGTAGAAACGACAATTTATGGTAGTGTATAGTATTGTAATAAAGATTTAAAATATTAAGTGTAAATCTGCCAAAAACTGGACTGACTGGACCCATTTGGTACGCGTTCCGCGTGTGGATGGCGCCGCTGCTGCTGCTAACGCCCTTCCTGTACTACTGGACCAAGCACAAGTGCTCATAATGTTTTATAATAACCGGAGGCTTGAGTAGGGAAATTTGCTTGTGGTTCCATAACGATTTATCATTTAAGCACACCAAATTTCAACGTCATGTCTTGAACCTTGGGGGTTGGCAGGCATGTGGTTATGTCTACCAGGCGTCTACGTTTCGAATTCCATACTGTGAATGAGGCAGCAAGGGGTACCACAATCAGATAAATTCCTGTTTAGGTGTGCTAGCACCCGGGGGATGACGGAAGGTGGTGCGAATTTCCAAGCCAGAGGGAAGCGTTCTCTTCAGGCTGAAAGCATTGTGAAACATCGCTTCGTAATCATTGAGATAAATCTGCATAGTTTACCCACTACTCGAGCGTTCTTGGATACAAACAGGTGAATTACTGGCCAGGCCCACTTCGCGAATATCGTTTGTGTGAATTCTGGCAGTAGATGCCACTCTAGAGCTTGGCTATGTCGAGACAGTTCATCTGCATGGCTGTTCAATTTCCCTGGAATGTAATGAATTTTGACCACAATTTGGTTGGTGGTCATTTGTTGGTTGGCAATTTGGAGGATTAAATTAAAATTGTCGCAGGCTTCGTGTTCGATGCTTGTAATTCTAAGACTTAGAACAGCCCGCTTTTATTTTTGATTGCAGTGCAGCTTTTGTTCGGATGCACTCCACCTTCCCGATAGGGCAGAATTGTTGAGTTGTGACCCCCCAATCCTGAAGCAACGGTTGTCAAAAAGAATGTTGGTGGAGGTATATGTATTGGTGTTTCTGATAATTTTTAGCTACCAATACATTTAACTACATCGTAAGGTAGAGTGTATTTTACCGCCCAATTTTTTCTCTTAGGTATCGTAAAAGGCGACTAACGGACCACAGATTTCACATACATCCAACAGTATAGAGCGGCGATAGGCTCATCACTTGTCACGTACATGTGCAGTTATCATTTGGTGAAACGTAGACTATGGCAGAGGACTGCTTTTGCGGTCCTCATTGCCTGGTCTCTGACTAACCCTTCGGGGATAACAGTCGTGAGTATATGTAGGTATGTATGGACGCTTGTGATTCCTCCATGTATCCTAGTATGTCCTTGCGGAAGACATTGATTTTGGTAAGCGCCCTGCGAGAGCGGTCAAACAGACTTTTTGAAATTTATGTGGACACCAAAATAAGTAAGTGTTTCTATTACAATGTTGGCATGTCTGGACAGAACCATCTGGTCCTTATGTCTATAAGATAATAGTCTAAGAAAACATTGCCGTGCTCATCTCAAATGGAAGGCATATAATTTTTAGTAATTCGCCTTTGTAGAACAGACGAAGAAACCATTGTGGGATTTGGCTATAGTCGGTACTACTATAGGTAGTACCTAGGTCTGAGAAAAGTAATTTGTACATCTCGTCTCTTGGCCGTACACAGTCCGGAATTTATATAATAATTTAACGACTTCAGGTTAAAAATTGGACGGAGTGACCTTTCTTGGGTGCTCTTTGGTACTAGAACTGGGTTAAAACGAAGTTTGGAAAAAAAACTTACTGTTTCTAGAAACCTGTTCCTTCATCTGTGTCAGCATTGCAGACATTTTATCCGATACAAGCGTGTAACAACTGTCTATTGTAACGTTTGGAACCTTGAGCGATGGCTTCAGATAAAACGGTATTCGATACCTTTGTGTTATGATAGAAAACTTGGAGCACCTATTTAGTCCCAACGGTGTCGATAAAGTGCAAATTGACCGGCTCGAAATTTCAGAGCGTCATTGTCTTCGTGTTTTGTTACCTCTGTTAGCAGAGAAGATGGACGTTTTTGTCCTGATTGATAGAGCTGCCAAGCCTATGATCCTGGGGATCGAAAGTAAGAACAGCCTCCGTTGTTTATATTATAGCTACGATGTGGTTCGTGGCTGGCATAAGTATGTCCTTGCGGAGGACATTGAATTTGTTAAGCGCCCTGCGAGGGCGGTTCATAGCCATGATGTGGTTCGTGGCTGGCATAAGCATGTCCTTACGGAGGAAATTGATTTTGGTAAGCGCCCTGCGAGGGCGGTTCATAGCCACGATGTGGTTTGTAGCTGGCATAAGCATGTCCTTGCGGAATACATTGTTTTTGGTAAGCGCCCTGCGAGGGCGGTCCATAGCCACAATGTGGTTCGTGGCTGGCATAAGCACGTCCTTACGGAGGATATTGTTTTTGGTAAGCGCCCTGCGAGAGCGGTTCATAGCCACAATGTGGTTTGTGACTGGCATAAGCCTGTCCTTGCGGAGGACATTTATTATTTAATTTAATTAAAAACGGTTACATAACCATTTACAACAATTAAACGTATTATTCAAATTCAAATAAAATAAGGGACACTTAGCATTACATTAACATACATGCATCTTCTCGCAAAAACCGCGAAACTCAAGTAATATTACCCTTGATTTTGGTAAGCGCCCTGCGAGGGCGGTTTATAGCTACGATATGGTTCGTGCTGGCATAACCGCATAAGCATGCCCTTGCGGAGGACATTTATTTATTAAATTTTATTAAAACGTTTAAATACCAATTACAATAATTAAACATATTATTCATAATCAAATTAAATTAAATAAGGTACATTTAGCATTATATTAACATATATGCATCTTCTTGCAAAACCGCGAACACTCATGTAATAACCATTGATTTTGGTAAGCGCCCTGCGAGGGCGGGCAGATTATTGCCACGATATGGTTCGTGGCTGCCATAAGTATGTCCTCGCGGAGGACATTGATTTTGGTAAGCGCCCTGCGAGGGCGGGCAGATTATAGCCACGATATGGTTCGTGGCTGCCATAAGTATTTCCTTGCGGAGGACATTGATTTTGGTAAGCGCCCTGCGAGGGCGGTTCACAGCATGCTGTGCGTGTGTCTGTCCCATGAACTAGAAGAACAACGCGATGGTACGCTAAGACGATAAGAAGTTTGCCCTTGCGAAAGGTAACCGTTTGTTATAGTACAGGTTTTGCTTGCGAGGCATTCCCAGTACCAGATTTAATAACTGGCCAAAAAGTTTTCTAACAGGACAATTTTTTCTAATGCAACTGTAATCTGTTCAGAATTAAACAAATGTGTGTTTGAAGGTAGAATCTTATTCAAAGTAGCAAGCATTAGAGGGTCTTTTACATTTTTATGAGTACCTATCCTCTTTTCGCATATTTATAGTTTCAGTCTACAACCTAATCACCACTGAAAAGAAGACCTTTAAGAGAGGCATCAGATGTTTGCGACCAACTAGTAAACTGCGCAGACAATTATTAAAAATATCTTTTTAGTTTTAAAATACCAAAAGTTATTGGTTGTGCACCAATTTATCAGAATATTGGTGCTTAAGGCCTAGCTGGCTCTTTTAGTTTACTTTTAAAATCAAAAATCAAATCTAGATCACTAGACGGAATATTTAAATTGTTAACTGTTTTAGTCAGTATTGGTAACACCTGCGAGGTGCAACAATCGTTGTAAGATTTCCTCTAACGTCCGATAAAGCAGACACATTGTCGTTATCGTCATGAAAGGCGGGTAGGTACGATAACCATGCTTCTTTGAACGATGACGACTAACTCGAACTCAACCTTCGCCGATGCGATCGGGATTGTTAGAAGGACTAGCTATAGCCGCTTAGCTACAATTCATTTTTCTCATTATCTAATGTAAGCACTAATTATCGGTTTCTTATCTAAAATAAAAAGAAAAAGTGCCTGGAGGGTAGATACCACGTATTAAACACAAAAAACACTTTTAAAAATACTATCTTTACTCGAATGCTTTCTTATCTTAAAAGAAAAGGTGTATCTACAGCTCTTGCGGGTAAAATAAAAAGTTTGATATACCAGATAAGTTTAAATTATAAATTCAGCGAACGGTAACACCGTTAAGTTAAGAAACTATTCTAAGTACTCACGTGTATTGTAGAAACTCACGAGAACTGTGTTGCAGTTTAAATAAAAATAATTCTATTTCTTTGTCACTTGATCACTATGTAGTGCACAAGTTACGCCGACGGGAAATTTCACGCCAATGATGAACAAATGGGCACGGGTGTGAAATCTCCTGGTTCCCCCACCGCGCCACCTGGTGACGCCACTGAGTGGGATGAGCGAGAGAGACAGCGATATACCGGAATAAAGAGAAGGAAAATACGACGGGAAACGGATATGCCTATCTCAATATTATAAGCTTCTAATGACGGTCAAGTGTTTAATATTGTTTTTTCTTTAAATAGGTGGCTTAACATAAGGTGGCTTGTTATACATATAATACAAATTAAGTTCCATATCTAGCATACTCTGTAATAGTTTAGTTATTATCAATTTGGCGATTGTGAAGTAATCGATTGTAATTGTTGCTTGAGTTTGTAATGTTACTATCACATTTTTATTTGTGTGAATCTGTAAATGGTTTGCTGTTTCACATTTTCAGTGTTATACTTTTTATAGAACTGTCGATTCACCTGTGAATATAAAATAAATAAATAAAATTAATTGTTTTTAAATTATTTTTGGTAAGTAAATAATACTACCTACTAACTTTTTATGTATGACAATTTTCTATAAGTAAGTAAGTATATTGTTCCAATTTCTTAGGAGATTCTGGATACCTTCAAAAAGCATGGTTAATCATAATAAATCACTGCTCATATGCTCACAATAAAGAAGGGATGTGTACCACATGTCGTATCCAACAATGAAACTGCATTAAACATGGCTTAAAGTTGTACTTGATTCATTATCAACATACTAGGGTAATTATATAAAATTAATTGTTTTAAAATTATTTTTGGTAAACATATAAATAATCCTATGTTTTATTTCGAAACATTATCAACCAACTCATAATGAATGGCAGTGAAATAAATAATGTAAAATAAATAAATATTTTAACTTATCGCGTAGAGACCACGATCATATCATTGTGTCTGTGAAGGCGTATATTTAATGAATGATTTGACTTTTAATTTCAATTATTTTCGGTACCTACCGCTATAAATAAGTAACAATGAAACAATCCTATATTAAGGCGATGTTGTCTTCATCGTCATCCTATGAACGTCCTGAACGTTCCCACATGAACGACAGCACTAAGGCAGACTGGGCTATAACAGGCTTAAGCCCTGAGCCAATACAACCGCAGTGTGCTTTACGTGCCTTCCGAAGCACGGAGGAGCTCGAGACGCTTTTTATTTGGTTACCCATCCTTTAGCTCGGTAATGTGAAAGTTGCGTAACTAACTGGCAAGATCACAAACCGGTGCGGCGCGGGCGGGGACTTTTTGCATTAGTTAAACCTCTAGCATTACCTTTCAAGTAACAGTAAGTACATTGCTTCGCTAGTTTGCATATTTTAAAATTAGTTTTAATTTAACTAGCAAAACCATGTACTTGGAATGTTTTTTATTTTATTTTGTTTAGGACAATAATCAATTAGAAAAGTAATGTGATAGGTGTTGTAGTTAGACAACTAAACCCGAAAGCCTTAGCCGCTACGCCATAGAGTTACTTTAGGCGATGTACTCATACAAGATGCAAACGTTTTAATCACTACCTAGTGGGTACTCGCATCTAAGATCAAACTGTTTAAATGTTCGCGCGGTTTGTAACATTTAGTGTTATCACTTATTTCATTACAGACGGACGTCAAGTTGTTAATATTTGAGAAATTCTTGGCAGCAAGCGTTTGCTTGTGGTCTTCAGTCTTAATTTATTTATATTATAAGCTGAAAAATGGGTTTGGTCTCATATCAATATCATATTATGGTAGGTAAGTCACTCGTCATCATTATAAGTACTTATTTACAAACGTGCTTGCCTGGCGAACTTCCGGCGAAAAAAGCGATTGATTCATTTTTCAAATTGTCTCAAGGAGTCTACCCGAATTTCTTAGTAAAGTGACATTCAATTCACTAAAACTCAAAAGGATCTGTGTGGTTACTACCTATTTATTAATCTTACATAAGCGTTACATTATCATCAAACAAAAAAATACTAAGACAAGCCTGTATGTTCTATATCCCTTAGCTTATCGATATCGATGTAGCCTAGCGAATTTGATGAGCGATTTTGACGCTGTCACCGGTCGAGCGTTTGCCAGTTGACTAGGCCCTCAGAACCGTTTTTGGATACTGTTTGACAGTTGGCCGCACTTATCAGCACACTGAGAATTTGGATTTTGTGAATTTTTCTGATTTTACGTGAAATCGTGAATATTTTTGAGAAATAGTGCTTTAGAAACATGGTGACTTTTTCAGTGATTGATTGTTGTACAACACAGCGAAATAATCCCATAAAATGTTCATTTTACAGGTAAATTATTACAAACCGACACCTTCTTACCTAGGATTTATTTATGCCAATGCGCTTCGAATTTTAACCACGAAATGTGATAATTCTCTTCTATAAACATTTATTTATGTAAGAAGCAAAGATAGATTAAACATAATGCAGAATTTACGAATAATTTGTGTAAAGAAATAAATTTCGTTTTACACTAGGGCTGTATCAAGTTATCGATATTTCGTGTCCATTGTCTATCACGTAAACGAATATGTATTATTGTTATTAAAGTACCTATATGACGTTTAGATATGAATTACCTGGGAATATAAACACATTTAAGATACTTAGCCGATCCATAGGTATCAGTTTTTGACTGTTAGCCACTCCGTCGCTTCATGTAACAATCGTTACATCTCAAAAATGCCCCCACGTGCTTCCTGTTACAATTGTTACATAATACAAAAGTTAAGCTAGACGCTCGAAATATCGCTAATCCGTGTCTCGCGGGACGTGTATGGGTGCCTTACTGAACGAACATGAACGAAGCATCAGCAATAGGAGCTGATCTGTCAAAAATAAAAACAAATAAAGTCAATGTGATTATTTTATAGTGGACGTGTTTATGTTGTGTTACGTGCTCATCATGTATTTTTTTAAACGCCGTATTTTTTTTACTTATTTTTTCTTTCTAGAGGTGTTATATATCAAAATACGCATAATTTCAGGTTCTAACTAATTATCTAGTTATTTGTTTTTAAACTGGATGGATATTCTGTTAAAATCTGACGAAATTAGGTCTTAATGTAAATTATTACAGTGGCGGTGGTTTTCTAGTGATTTCCTTTTGTGATTATTATTGTTAACTTCATGAATTGTTTGTATTTACGGAGAATAATTACTAAATAGTGATTTAAAACATTAATCTCACTGTATTGTTGTTGTGTGCATGCAGATTGACTCTCCAAAGGCGCAACGTAAGTCTAACTTATGGCATGTTCCTATTATTACAGGAAGCAATAGAATTTTTTTGAATTAGGTTGGTGGCACATATTTGTTTTTGGGCAGTTGCTTTTTTTGTGGCAGTTAGCTTTATTGTGGTGTCTTTTGGGTTTGATATTTATATTAGTACCTATATATTATTATTATTACATAGGTATTAATATAAGATATTCATTTTTATTCATTTGTTTTAATAATTTTCATTTATTATTACAGTGATTGTAAATAAAATAATCTAAACATCGTATATAACATTATATGTTTTATTACGTATCAAAGTCCTAATACATTTTAGAATTTAATATGTTTATTTTAATATACTTTAAACTGAAATAATTTGTAATAAAAAAAACATACTACGATGAATATTTTTTTATTACATTAATTTAATAAATTAACATAAATAATTACTAAACCAAAAAAAATCTTTGTTCGCAAATAATCGCGACACACCCTATTCACAAACGTGTGTGCCCCGAACCTTATTTCGACGCCATATTGCCGATAAAGTGGTCGTGGTCGTCGGGCGCTCTAGAGCTACATTTTGATGACTTTATTGCATAAAAACTATGAGTATTCTTAAAACTTATTGTATACGGTTGTAAACTACAGGCTTTGCTCTTTTGGTATATTTAAGTTTTATTTTAATAGCACCGTGTTAGTTTCGGCAATAAGACAACCAAAAACGTTCGATTTTTCTACAGTTTACTGGAAAGTTAATGTGTTTTTTACGAATTATAATAGACAAATATTGTATCTTTCTAAAACTGGCCATATTTTTGTTCTAGGCCTTCTAGATTTGTAGTAAAATAGGTTATAACATCCAACCCTATTAACAAGCAGATTACGCAGCACGCGAATTTTTGCGCGATTTTCTCGATTTTTTTTCTGTATATTTTTTCAGATGAAACATATGTGTAATTTATTTTTAATAGAAAGATAACCTAATATAGTATACGTGTAAAATATAAAAAAGACATCACAGGCCTTTTGATTTTAAAATATAAAATAAAATAGGAAGTAATCCGTGTTTTTTTTCGTCACTAAAGTATAAACCATGTTTTTTAAATTAAAACAACACTTTGTCACCACGCATTCTATAAAAACAGATGCTCTATTCATCTAACTATTCAAAACAGTAATTGGTTTGGCTTAGATCGGCTCCAGTAGCTCACAGTCGATGTTTTTGTAACAATAGTCAGCAGGCGCCGGCCCGCTTCAAAAATTTGGCGCCACTCAAGCACGTGAGGGTAAGGGGCCCGCTGGGTGCGAGCAACTGAGAATAGGTAATAACATTAGTAGGTAATTTATGTATCTTTTAGATTTCCTGCTAACTTGGATACTAGAAATACATGGCTTAGGTTAATTGATCGTCCAAACTGGATTTCCAAGAAAAGTTCATGTTTTCAGAGGTCCAGTTCATGTAAGCATTTTGAAAAAAATTTGATGAAATCTGCAATTCCAACTAAGTTAGTTTCGGTAAGCTTAAATAAAATTATACTATTCTTCTGCTGATGTTTCCTTAGATAGTAATGTCTACTTAGCACCATGTATTCAACCCCTCCGTTGCTGAATAGCATAAAATCAAAACATGATGTTCGCAAAATATCATATTAGCAAAACACCATATTCCATAAAAATCAATCAAGGCAATCTAAGTTATAAATTGATAAATGTCCATTTATCAATTTATAACTTAGATTGCCTATTTGTTTTACAGGTTCCAATGAAGATTTAATTTGCCAGGTAGCTTAGAGTATTAAACCATGTGTAGTAAGGTGTACCTATTGACTATACCGTATAAATCTTATACAGACAAGCATCTTTCATAATAGGAAAAGATATCAGTCCTTATGTTCAAACGGTAAGTTTTGATAAATAAATTATTACTTACATAATAAAGGTTAGTATTATGCCTATTATTATATTGGGATTTACCAGGAAATGTCGGTTTTGTTAAAATTGCTAGAAAAAAGAGTATTGACATAAAGATAAAACTATTTTATGTGGTTTTGCAGATTTGAGACGACAATTCAAAAATCTTAAATGTTACCTCATAATTTGGAGGATGGACTTCCTCAGAATGGTGAACAAACATGGTTATTTGGTAAAAAACAATATCAAGCAATTTTGTATAATACATAGGTACTTACCTACTAACTTTTTATCTATGACAATTTTCTATAAGTAAGTATATTGTTCTAATTTCTTAGGAGATTCTGGATACCTTCAAAAAGCATGGTTAATGATAATAACAACAATATTTAATGCTGCATCAGACTCACAAGAAAGGAGGGGTGTGTACCACATGTCATATCCAACAATGAAACTGCATTGAACATGGCTTTGGCATCGTTGAATTTAGTTATTTATATGATTTTTTTTTGTGGAGCTCTAATGTTGACAACGTTTTTATTCTACAAAAAGGAGCAGTCTGTGCCATAAATATATTTATCCATAAAATAGTAATTTGGTTTATTTGATGAGGAAAAATTAAGTATAAAGTTAATTTAGTTCTAAGTTTATTGTGCTTTATTTAAAAAGATTTACTTATGTACAAAAAAACAGTACCTTCGTTGACAACATTTTTATTTTAAGAAAAGGAACAGTGTGCCATAAATATATTTAACCCATAAAATAGTGATTTGGTTTATATGATGGGGAAAAATTAAGTATAAAGTTAATTTAGTTCTAAGTTTATTGTACTTCATTAAAAAGATTTACTTAGGTAGGTACTACTAAAAAACAGTACCTTCATAAACACACAATTGGCATTTATTTTTATACACATATAGTTTTAATGTCAATAAGAGAAAGTGAAGCCTCATATTTAATAAACTTTGACTTTGAGAGAGTTAGGTAAGGAAATAAGAATATATTAAGAAATACAACATTAATGTTACACTTATTTCATTACAGACGGACGTCAAGTTGTTAATATTTGAGAAATTCTTGGCAGCAAGCGTTTGCTTGTGGTCTTCAGTCTTAATTTATTTATATTATAAGCTGAAAAATGGATTTGGTCTCATAGCAATATCATATTATGGTAGGTAAGTCACTCG
Organism: Scoparia ambigualis; assembly: GCA_963921215.1. Lineage (NCBI taxonomy): Eukaryota > Metazoa > Arthropoda > Insecta > Lepidoptera > Crambidae > Scoparia > Scoparia ambigualis. Next base: position 6,198,812 of record OY992503.1, read on the forward strand.
TCATCATTATAAGTACTTATTTACAAACGTGCTTGTCTGGCGAACTTCCGGCGAAAAAAGCGATTGATTCATTTTTCAAATTGTCTCAAGGAGTCTACCCGAATTTCTTAGTAAAGTGACATTCAATTCACTAAAACTCAAAAGGATCGGTGTGGTTACTACCTATTTATTAATCTTACTTTAAGCGTTACATTATCATCAAACAAAAAAATACTAAGACAAGCCTGTATGTTCTATATCCCTTAGCTTATCGATATCGATGTATCCTAGCGAATTTGATGAGCAATTTTGACGCTGTCACCGGTCGAGCGTTTGCCAGTTGACTAGGCCCTCTGAGGACAATTTGAAAAATGAATCAATCGCTTTTTTCGCCGGAAGTTCGCCAGGCAAGCACGTTTGTAAATAAGTACTTATAATGATGACGAGTGACTTACCTACCATAATATGATATTGATATGAGACCAAACCCATTTTTCAGCTTATAATATAAATAAATTAAGACTGAAGACCACAAGCAAACGCTTGCTGCCAAAAATTTCTCAAATATTAACAACTTGACGTCCGTCTGTAATGAAATAAGTGATAACACTAAATGTTACAAACCGCGCGAACATTTAAACAGTTTGATCTTAGATGCGAGTACCCACTAGGTAGTGATTAAAACGTTTGCATCTTGTATGAGTACATCGCCTAAAGTAACTCTATGGCGTAGCGGGTAAGGCTTTCGGGTTTAGTTTAACTACAACACCTATCACATTACTTTTCTAATTGATTATTGTCCTAAATAAAATAAAATAAAAAACATTCCAAGTACATGGTTTTGCTAGTTAAATTAAAACTAATTTTAAAATATGCAAACTAGCGAAGCAATGTACTTACTGTTACTTGAAAGGTAATGCTAGAGGTTCAACTAATGCAAAAAGTCCCCGCCCGCGCCGCACCGGTTTGTGATCTTGCCAGTTAGTTACGCAACTTTCACATTACCGAGCTAAAGGATGGGTAACCAAATAAAAAGCGTCTCGAGCTCCTCCGTGCTTCGGAAGGCACGTAAAGCACACTGCGGTTGTATTGGCTCAGGGCTTAAGCCTGTTATAGCCCAGTCTGCCTTAGTGCTGTCGTTCATGTGGGAACGTTCAGGACGTTCATAGGATGACGATGAAGACAACATCACCTTAATATAGGATTGTTTCATTGTTACTTATTTATAGCGGTAGGAACCGAAAATAATTGAAATTAAAAGTCAAATCATTTATTAAATATACGCCTTCACAGACACAATGACATGATCGTGGTATCTACGCGACAAGTTAAAATATTTATTTATTTTACATTATTTATTTCACTGCCATTTATTATGAGTTGGTTGATAATGTTTCGAAATAAACCATAGGATTATTTATATGTTTACCAAAAATAATTTTAAAACAATTAATTTTATATAATTACCCTAGTATGTTGATAATGAATCAAGTACAACTTTAAGCCATGTTTAATGCAGTTTCATTGTTGGATACGACATGTGGTACACATCCCTTCTTTATTGTGAGCCTGATGCAGCATTAAATATTGGTGTTATTATGATTAACCATGCTTTTTGAAGGTATCCAGAATCTCCTAAGAAATTGGAACAATATACTTACTTATAGAAAATTGTCATACATAAAAAGTTAGTAGGTAGTATATATTTACCAAAAATAATTTAAAAACAATTAATTTTATTTATTTATTTTATATTCACATGTGAATCGACAGTTCTATAAAAAGTATAACACTGAAAATGTGAAACAGCAAACCATTTACAGATTCACACAAATAAAAATGTGATAGTAACATTACAAACTCAAGCAACAATTACAATCGATTACTTCACAATCGCCAAATTGATAATAACTAAACTATTACAGAGTATGCTAGATATGGAACTTAATTTGTATTATATGTATAACAAGCCACCTTATGTTAAGCCACCTATTTAAAGAAAAAACAATATTATAACAAACACAATAGAACCCACCAGATTTAATAATCGGATAATAATAATGCAAGTTTATACATATAATTACCTTTGTATGTTGATAATGAATCAAGTACAACTTCAATAGCTTAATGTTATGACGAGTAGAAATTGATATAAGTAGGTACTTAAACATTTTCTATAGGTACCTACTGCAAGTAAAATTAAATATTAAGTAAAAAATAACATTAATGTTTAATGTATTTGTTACATTAATGTATTTCTTAATATATTCTTATTTCCTTACCTAACTCTCTCAAAGTCAAAGTTTATTAAATATGAGGCTTCACTTTCTCTTATTGACATTAAAACTATATGTGTATAAAAATAAATGCCAATTGTGTGTATAAGAAGGTACTGTTTTTTAGTACCTACCTAAGTAAATCTTTTTAAATAAAGCACAATAAACTTAGAACTAAATTAACTTTAAACTTAATTTTTCCTCATCAAATAAACCAAATTACTATTTTATGGATAAATATATTTATGGCACAGACTGCTCCTTTTTGTAGAATAAAAACGTTGTCAACATTAGAGCTCCACAAAAAAAAATCATATAAATAACTAAATTCAACGATGCCAAAGCCATGTTCAATGCAGTTTCATTGTTGGATATGACATGTGGTACACACCCCTCCTTTCTTGTGAGTCTGATTAAATATTGTTGTTATTATCATTAACCATTGTTGGCGCTTAAGGCACCAACACGCGACGAGGTTTAAGGCTGAAGGCAGGAAGGCTGAAGGAAGGAATGACTTACCGGGAACAGCTGGTTGATCTGGGGCGATCGGGCGTCGCCGGCAGGTACGGGCGATTGGCGCCAACGGCGCGGGCGTACAGCGGGCTTTCGCTGGTGAGGGCGGTAGTACACACACTTCACTTTAGGGCACTGGTCGTAGGCGTTTTAGGGGTAGTTGAGCTGGTAAACAAAGCGCTCTTAATTCACATACACTTAACACATGGTTGTTCACGGGCTGAGTTCTTGCGCGCGCGCGCGCGTGGATTCTCTTTGAAAGGTCGGAGCACACTGCCGTTGCCCAGCGCCGGCGGCGCGGGCGAACACTTCGTCTAGTATAATTGTCACCTCGCTGTGATTGGCCGATCATTTGTTGCACATTCGTTGCACCAATATGCGCTTTAATTGACCGGCGCAGCGACGGTTATCCGTTGCGCTGTGGCGCGAACATCTTCCCGGGCCCCAGAGGGTAGGAGGGGGGGGGGGGGGGGGAAGGGATGGAAGTCAAAGGGGGACTACAGCCCCGATTCGTGCGGTGTTGAGTTAATGTCGAGTGGGTGTGTATATGATGAGCTGAGAGGAATGCACGTGTGTGACTGTATGAGTAAGATCGTGCACTGAGCACAGCACCAAATAGGCACAACAACAACAACAAAAAAGGGCTGTACACTGGGCATACCATCATGTAGTCACTTGAATCGTGAACTGAGCACAATGGCATATAGGCACAAAAACAACAACAAAAAAGGGCTGTACACTGGGCATACCATCATGTAGTCACTTGAATCGTGAACTGAGCACAATGGCATATAGGCACAAAAACAACAACAAAAAAGGGCTGTACACTGGGCATACCATCATGTAGTCACTTGTATCGTGAACTGAGCACAATGGCATATAGGCACAAAAACAACAACAAAAAAGGCTGTGCACTGAGCACGATAGCATACAGGCACAAAAACAACAACAAAAAGGGCTGTGCACTGAGCACGATAGCATACAGGCACAAAGACAACAACAAAAAGGGCTGTGCACTGAGCACGATAGCATACAGGCACAGAAAAGCGCAATGCGCACTGTGGCGCAAAGAGCAAAGGCGCAATAAAAGCAAATACAAAGCAGACTGCATGTGTGTATGTGCTGCAGGCTGATGTGTGGGTGCACGTGTGTAGAAGTACTATGCTCTTGTGGTGAGCACGCACGAGATTGAGTCGATTGCCAAGGCAAGAATTAAAAGCAGAAAAAATATAAAATTAACACGAGCGACCATAAAAATTTCATTACAAAATAAAACGGGAAAAACAACAATATCGTCGTCTAGACGCGGGTGTGTTATACGTAACTAAAGTTATATGTGCAATCTAATTAGTAAGTAAAAATATACCACGAATCGAACACTGTTCTTGGAACACGTTCTTAATTTATTTTTGTAGGTAGGTTAATAATATTTCGCAATGCACTTTGCAACGTCTATCGTGCAGAAAGGGTCATGTAAGGTAATGAAATTAGGAATGTTACGCGATAAAATTTAAAAATCAGAAATTAAAATTAAGTTACGTGATAACTACGAAATATGAGTAAATATTATTTTAACGGGTCGAATGACCAACATGTAATGAAATAGTTAATGGGCTGAAATAGTTATCCTATACATGTATAATAGCGGACTGTATTAATAATGTGGGGCTGAATATCTACGGTAACATGTACCTACTCTTGCGACCCCTGATGCGACCGCTGTGCATGCGAGGACGCATGCAGCGTTCTGTCGGTGGGTCGCTTTGCCGGAGTGTCCCGCAGTTGGGGCAGAAGCCACCGCGCCGCCGATTCCGGCTGGTAATGCTGCGTGGCGTCGTCCGGTCGGTGAAGGGACGTATGGTGGTCGGCGATGCCACACACTCTGCATGCCTTCACCGACTTACATTCGTCCGGGTAATGTGGTCCGAGACAGCGGGGACAGCGCTCGCGCGACACCACAAAATCCCACCGGCCCTGCGTCGGCTGGGCATCGTAGGTAGCGCACGCTATTAATCTGTGCCCCCTAGTTCTGCAGTAAGGGCAGTAAGGGGTGTTTGTGTTGGCGTGCATTGTGTGGGTGTTGTGTGGGCGTGTATGGGTGGCGGCACGAGTCGAGGCAAAAAAATTAAATGTGGCGGGTAGGGTTTAAATAAGTGGACTGTTACTAAGGTCTGGTATCCGGGTCAAAGGATCATAAATGTTGGCGCTTAAGGCACCAACATGCGACGAGGTTGAAGGCTGAAGGCAGGAAGGCTGAAGGAAGGAATGACTTACCGGGAACAGCTGGTTGATCTGGTGCGATCGGGCGTCGCCGGCAGGTACGGGCGATTGGCGCCAACGGCGCGGGCGTACAGCGGGCTTTCGCTGGTGAGGGCGGTAGTACACACACTTCACTTTAGGGCACTGGTCGTAGGCGTTTTAGGGGTAGTTGAGCTGGTAAACAAAGCGCTCTTAATTCACATACACTTAACACATGGTTATTCACGGGCTGAGTTCTTGCGCGCGCGCGCGCGTGGATTCTCTTTGAAAGGTCGGAGCACACTGCCGTTGCCCAGCGCCGGCGGCGCGGGCGAACACTTCGTCTAGTATAATTGTCACCTCGCTGTGATTGGCCGATCATTTGTTGCACATTCGTTGCACCAATATGCGCTTTAATTGACCGGCGCAGCGACGGTTATCCGTTGCGCTGTGGCGCGAACAACCATGCTTTTTGAAGGTATCCAGAATCTCCTAAGAAATTAGAACAATATACTTACTTATAGAAAATTGTCATAGATAAAAAGTTAGTAGGTAAGTACCTATGTATTATACAAAATTGCTTGATATTGTTTTTCACCAAATAACCATGTTTGTTCACCATTCTGAGGAAGTCCATCCTCCAAATTATGAGGTAACATTTAAGATTTTTGAATCGTCGTCTCAAATCTGCAAAACCACATAAAATAGTTTTATCTTTATGTCAATACTCTTTATTCTAGCAATTTTAACAAAACTGACATTTCCTGGTAAATCCAAATATAATAATAGGCATAATACTTACCTTTATTATGTAAGTAATAATTTATTTATTAAAACTTACCGTTTGAACATAAGGACTGATATCTTTTCCTATTAAGAAAGATGCTTGTCTGTATAAGATTTATAGGGTATAGTCAATAGGTACACCTTACTACACTTAGAACCTTGGTTTAATACTCTAAGCTACCTGGCAAATTAAATCTTCATTGGAACCTGTAAAACAAATAAGCAATCTAAGTTATAAATTGATAAATGGACATTATGGATAGGTTACATTCAATATTTATACAAAAAGTCCCTTACTGTTGTCTTATTCTTGACCTTTCTTGTCATGATTAAAGGTACTTAGGTGGATTTATTTGGCCCAAATGTTTGTATGGTTTGAGAGCCCCTTCAAATTGTTATACAGCGACTTGCTCTTCGTTGCGGAAAATGTTGCATGACACACATTTATTTGGTCACTCACATCGCAACAACTATATCAGCACGCAATTCCCGGCAGACCTTAGTTAGATATTTGAAAGTTCGTAAACGAGAACTCCGAGAACTATTCACAAGTACAACAAACTCGATTTCGTTAATTTGCTCCAAGTAACGTAGGGAAACATTTCTTCCTTAGCGCCTGAGCACTTGATTATCGCAGTCCACAATAGCCCTAAAAAGAGCATTTTAAACAAAACTTTCAACACAACACAACTATTCCTTCATCAGCTGATCAAACAATCGCCATTTTGTGTGAATTTTTATCTTCAATGTTTGAGTGATCGCTAGATTAGCGATTCTTGGCTTGTCAAACTGTCAATTAGGTCTATTTTAGCTAAAATTTTACGTCGTAGGTAACTTTTGCTTATGTCAATCCCATACATTCGGTTTATTGTAGCGAAGATTTCGTAGCGTTTAATTTGTTTGCCAATTGACTAGGCCCTCAGGACATCCAGAAAATATTACTATTTTGGAATAGAATAAATATTACGCAGCCATACACGTGCTCTTCATGAACCCGCCTTTTACCATGCGCCACACTAATCTATGCTAAGCGCCATCTATGAAGTCATTTACGAACCAATTTCTTTTTTTTTTTTGATCTCGGAAAATCGCCCATTAAGATAAGTTAACATAAAAAATAGCATAATTAGCAATAAGATCAAAAGTGTAAAGGACCTGTAAAGGCCACCACAAATAGCATAAGAGAGCAAATAATAAATTGTAATAAAGGTATGAGGTTAATATAAGATATATAAATAAGTAAAATATATATAGATATAAGCTAAAAAGAAAAAAAGTTTAGGTACCGAGCAAAACGCTCTGTTGAAAAAATTATTTCCCTATTAGTTTTTTAAGAAAATGTTACCAATAAAGATGGTAATGAGGCGATAAAGCCCTAGATTAGAGAAGTAGGGAGTCTATACGGGAGTCCCACCCGAACAAGAATGAAAGGCGATGTAAGGTTGTGAAGTATGCGGTATGAAAGTGCGAGAAGAATTAATGTGAGAACTGGTATGAATGAGAATTAGGTTTACAATAGGCTCTAATTACGTCGGAGCAGAGAGCACATAAAAAAAAAAAAAACTTTGTGAATCCTAAATACTTGATACTAAGTACAAAAGCTTGTAAAATAGGTACAATACATACATATAAGTACATAATAATAATACATGAAACATTCATACTTAAAGCCGTAGACTTTTCCACTTTTTGAAACCAAATAATGTCCGCTATTTTGACTGCACACAAAAAAAAATATTATTAACTAATTTGTTATTAAAGAACTCAATGTTTTGTAGCTCCTAAAATGTACAATTTTATTTTAAAGTTAAAATTTTAACTTTAATATTAAATACTTTCATCTTTTGTTATTCGGAAATAGGTACCTATATAGAATTGGCTTTCATTGTCTAACAATTCCTTATAAAGAGTATGGTATTCGCCTTCCTTCTTTCTGTACAGAAAATCTTCTTGTTTTTCTAGTTATAGCATCTTCTTCGTCTAACGCTATGGCAATCATTGCTAATTCTTCAGAATTAAAATTAAACATTTTGTGCTAAAATATGGTCTCAGCACTAGCACGACTATCGTTCGACACCGTCACTGTACGTATATTTAAAACCACGTTCACGTCATGAACGATCGAACGAACGTCGTCGGTCGTTCCGTCCGGGTTAATTCTTTACTCGTCCCCTTACTTTAATACGGGCGGGCGCGGCGGGGCGGCGCGAAGGCGCGAGCTGGCGCGGCGCGACTTGTGATATCTCGCGCCGGCTGTGAGAAGCCAGTTTGATAATGATGATTAGACCTTTATTCTTATAATTTTTCATACACTTCCCACCACTATAGTTGTAAAAGAGCGGCTTGTAAGCAGAAACGATGAACCAGCTGCTTGATACCGGGTAGATAGGTACCCGTCTTGAGCATCGAAAAAAAAACGATTTTTATTGTTAATTTTTTATACTTACAGTAGCACTTTAGGTATTATGCTTAGAATAATAACGCTATAGAAACCAAGTTCGCGCGCCTATTTTGAAGCACATTAATTGGAGCCAGAAATGGCACCAAACGCCGGACCGCTCCGTAGTGTTCAATGTCACAGCGCGCCGAACGTGTCTCGCGAAAACAAAAAAAAAATGACGGTTTGTGCAGTTAAATTGTGTCACAACACATCTGAAAAACAAAAGAAGTGTAATAAGATCACTTTTCACAGGTAAGCTTTCAGTATTTCATAGTATCTTGTAGTTAATTAGGTCAAAATATAAACGTACTGCAGTTTGATTCTCTAAGTTAAAGCCTCGGTAGCAGCGGCTGCCGCAGTGCTGTCTCTTTAATATTCATAGAATTGGAAAGAGACAGCAGATCACGGCCATGCGCGCACGTCACGCGTGTGTGAATCGGTTTAGTGCTTCATTTTTGACAGAGCGCTTGTATGAAGACTATCTTTCTATAGCGTTATTATTCTAAGGTATTATGTCATGTTATTTTGTTTTTTTTTAATTAACATGGAAGACAACGTTTACTACCTACTTTAATGCTTTATGCTACCTACTAATTTACTTAATTCAGAAATGAACAGAAAGAAGTGGTGTATGAAAATTATAAGAAATCAAAATCAAAAAATCAAAATCAAAATAACTTTATTCAGTAAGCTTAAATTAAGCGTTTTGAATTGTCAATTTTTTTTTTTTTATATATGGATGGATGGTAAGGCACAGGAACCCACCCACCCACCCCACCCATTCAGGAAGTCTTTTAGCTGTGGAGAAGAACGGGCACAACAAACTCCACAGCTTTATAATAATATAGAGGTAACGACATTTACAAAACAATATGTCGTTACCAAATTATACAGTCAATAGTCATAAAACAATTATATAAAATAAAAGATAAAAACAAAAGTGAATCTACAAGTTTTACTCGGGCACTATGAACGCATTAGAACAATGTATGCGAAACTAGAGGAATGTTAATTCCATGCATTTTTGTCATTGATGTAATCGCTTACAGTGTAATAGCCCTTTTCTAAAAGTCTGTCCTTAACATGTGTCTTAAATTTGTCAAAGGACAAAATTATAACCACAGACGTATAACATCGTTCGGGATTTTATTGTAAATTATGACACTTTGTCCCATAAATGATCCATAAACTTTCTGAAGTCGAAATTTAGGAATTACAAGTTTATACTTATTTCTAGTATTTAGTTTGTGTATATCGCAATTTTTTTTGAAATGAGTAAATTTTTGACGCACGTAAACAATACAGTTATAAATAAATTGTGATGCAACTGTAAGAATATTTATTTCTTTAAACAGCTCCTTAAGGGAGTCACGTGATCCTAGGTTATATATGGACCTTACTGCTCTTTTCTGTAAAATGAAAATGGTTTCTATATCTGCTGCTTTACCCAAAGTAGTATACCATAGGACATAACACTGAAAGTAACTAAAATAGACTAATCGAGCAGTTTCCACGTCTGTAAAATGCCTAATTTTCCTAACAGCGTAAGCAGCTGAACCAAGTCTCCCCGCAAGGGTGCTAATATGAGGGTACCACTGTATTTTTGAGTCTAAGGTAATACCTAAGAAAACTGTTGAATCAACAAGGTCCAACAGTTCACCATTCAGTTTAATTTTATTTCCTATAATATTCTTTACGTTAGGTAGAGTAAAATTTATACATTTGGTTTTCTTCGCGATTAATTGAAGATTATTAGTAGTAAACCAATTCAACACATCTGTTAGGGCACTGTTGATGTCATCAAAACTGTTTTTATTTCGATCAGTCTTAATTATCAAAGATGTATCGTCAGCAAACAAAACAATATTGCAAAAGTTTTCCGCAATAAAGGTATTTAGGAATAAAGGTGTAGGAATAAAAGTGTAGGAATAAAGGTACTTAGCTAAATTAGTTTACCATGGATCTAAAGGGGCTACCACACTGTTGTAAACAAGCCTTTCCCACCAGGTCACCTTGGCGGGAGGCTCGTTTATAACTTGTTGTAAACGAGCTTCCACTTGGTTTGCCACAGTCCACAGTGTTGCCATTTTTAGCAGGATCCTGCTTTATTAGTATTTTTAAGAGTAAAATTTAGTCTTGTGATGTGGGATGCTCAGCGCTGCCGAAAGGCAGCGCCGGCAGAGTCGCCACGTGATGAGGGATGCCGGGAGACGAAATGATACGACGAAGGTTGGTTTTTAACTCTCTTTATTTAGGGAAAAACAGTGTTTATATAGTGTCACAGAACAAAGGAAAGTATTGACTGCCAGTTCTGGGAAATCGGTACAAAGTCCTTAATTACTTGCATTCCATCACGTATTTTACTTAAGATAACAAAACAGTTGATTCTTATGAGTCATGATGCCGTGGCACACTACACTACAGGCTACAGCATGATGTTAAGCATTATCGTAAAATTTAGCATATTTGACAATGATCAATTTGCTGGAGAAAAATGCGATTCAATTTATATAATTATTAGCTAGATATGAGCTTTTAAAGATGTAAAAAATACCGCGCTGTACGTACATTAATATATACGACCTTGGCATTTTCCAGTTACCACGTTATATGTAGGTTGTAGGTTGAAGGTAGCGGTTTGTGTGTAATGATGTTTAAGGCAGTGGCAACACAGCGGTTTTCAACGCGCGCCCGGAAACAAAGGTCGTGGAAAGGTCGACCAAAATGTCGTTGAAAACAACCTACCACACTGTTGTAAGCAACGGTCGGTTTACAACAGTGTGGTAGCCCTTTCATCGTCATCATGATAAACCAACAACAACTCGAAGTAGGTACCTACTGTCCGTGCCGCGCCCACCGCTTGCGCACGGATTTGCGGCAAATCAGGCTTTTGGTGCATTAAATGCTTACTATTACTAAGTCTGCATCTGTCCACACTTATTTCATGGAAAAATACCTATTTCCAAAACATCTCTTACAAATAAATTCTTAAAATAGTCCTATTCCACTGCTGTGCTGTGTTACATATTTTTGTATGAGAATTTTGAGTTTTTGACACTAATTAATACAGATGAAAATGTCATTGTTTATGTCTATTTATGTTAAATGTATAGAAATAGAATAATAGAAAATATCAGAAGAGAAACAACAAGAACAAAAAACTAAATCACGTTGTTTGCGCTTTTTGTAGTTAGGAAGCTCTTGAGAAGAAATGAAAATTGGTGATCCGTACAATAGTATAATGATTTGTTGACAGTTACAAGTCGTTGTGATACAAAAGTGTTGGCGATGATAAGCAGATTTCAAATTATGTATGAAAAAACGGGAAAAGGATATAATGGAATAGACGACGAACAAAGTGTTGTCGCAGTTAAAAATACAATTAAGTTATGTGGCGCCCTCTATGTAGTGTGCGTACAATTCTACTCCTCCATACCACTCACAGACTTAGTAGAGATGCTATACCACTCCATGAAGGCTTGAACACACGTGAATATATCAATGAAATGTAAGCAGCCTTTTCCAGCCGTTAGTTATCGCTAGAAATGATAATAAGCCAAACAAGCCATCTATAAACGACCTAAACACAAACGTTGTTTCAGTTTCCTGTTCGTCTCTGAATTATGTAAAATAATAGGTATAAACGATGTCTTCAGAGGGCCTAGTCAACTGGCAAACGCTCGACCGGTGACAGCGTCAAAATCGCTCATCAAATTCGCTACGATAAATCGATTTTTTTTTAATATATTTGTTCCATGAAGGAACAGGCTAAGGTCTGAGCCATACTGCCTAGTCATTAGTTTTTTATTTGTTTTTTTCCCTTGATGATAATGAGTGGTGATTAAGATGAATGCTAAATGATGTTCCCCAAACCCCTTGAGTTCTCAGTAAAGATGTGGGACTTTACTGAGGTCTCACGCGGACTACTTGAGAGAATTTGAAAAGTGATGTTGCACTGTTTTGTTTCATTTGCCAACACTCATGCACGTTCACAAACACTTAACGGTTAATAATCCACTATTATTTTACATTAATGTTCGAAAAAACACAAATTTTGGAAAATAAAACAAAACTGAAGACATGACGCTTTACTTTCCCGCCAAGAAGCCCGATAAATTGATATCGATAAGCTAAGGGATATAGAACATACAGGCTTGTCTTAGTAATTTTTTGTTTGATGATAATCCAACGCATATGTAAGATTAATAAATAGGTACCTAGTAACCACATCGATCACCAAACCTTTTTAGTGAATTGAATGTCACTTTACTAAGAAATTCCGGTAGACTCCTTGAGACAATTTGAGAAGTGAATCGCTTTTTTCGCCTTATGTTCGCCAGGCAAGCACGTTTGTAAATAAGTAGGTACTTATTTGATGACGAGTGACTGACCTATAATAATATGACATTTATATGAGACCAAACCCATTTTTCAGCTTAGAATATAAATAAATTAAGACTGAAGACCACAAGCAAACGCTTACTGCCAAGAATTTCTCATAAATATTATCAACTTGACGTATGTAATGAAATAAGTGATAACACTAAATGTTACAAACCGCGCGAACATTTATACAGTTTGATCTAAGATGCGAGTACCCACTAGGTATAGTGATTAAAACGTTTGCATCTTGTATGAGTACATCGCCTAAAGTAACTCTATGGCGTAGCGGCTAAGGCTTTCGGGTTTAATTGTCTAACTACAACACCTATCACATTACTTGTGTAATTGATTATTGTCCTAAATAAAATAAAATTAAAAACCTTTCAAGTAGGTACCTACATTGTTTTGCTAGTTAGCTTAAAACTAATTTTAAAATATGCAAACTAGCGAAGCAATGTACTTACTGTTACTTGAAAGGTAATGCTATAGGTGCAACTTATGCAAAAAGTCCCCGCCCGCGCCGCCCCGGTTGTGATCTAGCCAGTTACGCAACTTTCACATTACCGAGTTAAAGGATGGGTAACCAAATAAAAAGCGTCTCGAGCTCCTCCGTGCTTCGGATGGCACGTAAAGCACACTGCGGTTATATTAGCTAAGGGCGTAGCTTGTTATAGCCCAGTCTCCTTTAGTGCTGTCGTTCATGTGGGAACGTTCAGGACGTTCATAAGATGACGATGATGACAACATCGCCTTAATATAGGATTGCTTCATTGTTACTTATTTATAGCGGTAGGTACCGAAAATAATTGAAAATAAAAGTCAAATCATTTATTAAATATACGCCTTCACAGACACAATGACATGATCGTGGTCTCTACGCGACAAGTTTAAATATTTATTTATTTCACTGCCATTAATTATGAGTTGGTTGATAATGTTTCGAAATAAAACATAGGATTATTTATATAGGTATTTACCAAAAATAATTTTAGTACTTACCATTAATTTTATATAATTACATAGGATAACGATGATGACAACATCGCCTTAATATAGGATTGCTTCATTGTTACTTATTTATAGCGGTAGGTACCGAAAATAATTGAAAATAAAAGTCAAATCATTTATTAAATATACGCCTTCACAGACACAATGACATGATGGTGGTCTCTACGCGACAAGTTGAAATATTTATTTATTTCACTGCCATTAATTTTAAGTTGGTTGATAATGTTATGAAATAAAACATAGGCTTATTGATATATTTAGTTACCAAAAATAATTTTAAAACAATTAATTTTATATAACTAATTACCCTAGTAAGTAGATAATGAATCAAGTACAATTCAATAGCTCTAGTAGAAATTGATAATACTTAAACATTTTCTATAGGTACTTCTTAGAGGTACTTACTGCAAGTAAAATTAAATATCAAGTAAAAAATAACATTATTGTTGTATTTCTTAATACATTCTTATTTCTTTACCTAGCTCTCTCAAAGTCAAATTTTTTTAAATATAAAGGTAGCCGTCCATTAGCGGCGGATCGGGCCGGGGCGAATCGGTACGGGCCGCATCGACTCACTATTACGCTGCAGCCCGCCCCGCCCCGACCCGCCGCTAGTGAACGCCATTTCATAATAAACACAGGCAGGCGGATTTTTGCGCTGCGATGCGCCCCGGCCCGATCCGCCTGGTGGACGCGAGCCTTAAGGCTTCACTTTCTCTTATTGACATTAAAACTATATGTAACCATAAAAATAAATGCCAATTGTGTGTACAAGAAAGTAGGTACTGTTTTTTTAGTACCTAGGTACCTAAGTAAATCTTTTTAATAAAGTACAATAAACTTAGAACTAAATTAACTTTATACTTAATTTGTCCCCATCATATAAACCAAATCACTATTTTATGGGTTAAATATATTTATGGCACACTGTTCCTTTTTGTAGAATAAAAATGTTGTCAACTATGTTGTTGCTGTTTTTTGTACCTAAGTAAATCTTTTAAATAAAGCACAATAAACTTAGAGCTAAATTAACTTTAAACTTAATTTTTCCCTATCATATTTATAAACCAAATTACTTATGGGACAGACTGCTCCTTTTTGTAGAATAAAAACGTTGTCAACATTAAAGTTCCACAAAATAAAATCATGTAAATAACTAAATTCAACTATGCCAAAGCCATGTTTAATGCAGTTTCATTGTTGGATACGACATGTGGTACACATCCCTTCTTTCTTGCGAGCCTGATGCAGCATTAAATATTGGTGTTATTATGATTAACCATGCTTTCTAAAGGTATCCAGGATCTTCTAAGAAATTAGAACAATATACTTACTTATAGAAAATTGTCATACATAAAAAGTTAGTAGGTAGTATATATTTACCAAAAATAATTTAAAAACAATTAATTTTATTTATTTATTTTATATTCACAGGTGAATCGACAGTTCTATAAAAAGTATAACACTGAAAATGTGAAACAGCAAACCATTAAAGATTCACACAAATAAAAATGTGATAGTAACATTACAAACTCAAGCAAAATACAATCGATTACTTCACAATCGCCAAATTGATAATAACTAAACTATAACAGAGTATGCTAGATATGGAACTTAATTTGTATTATATGTATAACAAGCCACCTTATGTTAAGCCACCTATTTAAAGAAACAACAATATTATAACAAACACAATAGAACCCACCAGATTTAATAATCGGATAGTAATAATGCAAGTTTATACATATATTTACCTTTGTATGTTGATAATGAATCAAGTACCTACAACTTCAATAGCTTAATGTTATCACTAGTAGAAATTGATATAAGTACTTAAACATTTTCTATATGTACCTACTGCAAGTAAAATTAGATATCAAGTAAAAAATAACATTAATGTTGTATTTCTTAATATATTCTTATTTCCTTACCTAACTCTCTCAAAGTCAAAGTTTATTAAATATGAGGCTTCACTTTCTCTTATTGACATTATTTATTTATTTATTTAAAACTTTATGCACATAAAGTACAGAGGCGGACTTAATGCCTAAGGCATTCTCTCTCAGTCAACCATCGGGTGGTGCAGAGACAAAAATGGTAGGGTGCACAAATTAAAAGAAAATATATTCATATACATACATACATATACATATATACCTACACAATAGATACATATACATTCTATTACATATATAATTAAAATTAAAACTATATGTACTTAACTATAAAAATAAATGCCAATTGTGTGTATAAGAAGGTACTGTTTTTTAGTACCTACCTAAGTAAATCTTTTTAATAAAGTACAATAAACTTAGAACTACATTAACTTTATACTTAATTTTTCCCCATCATATAAACCAAATTACTATTTTATGGGTTAAATATATTTATGGCACACTGTTCCTTTTCTTAAAATAAAAATGTTGTCAACGAAGTTACTGTTTATTTGTACATAAGTAAATCTCTTTAAATAAAGCACAATAAACTTAGAACTAAATTAACTTTATACTTAATTTTTCCCCATCATATAGGTAAACCAAATTACTATTTTATGGATTAAATATATTTATGGCACAGACTGCTTCTTTTTGTAGAATAAAAATGTTGTCAACATTAGAGCTCCACTAAAAAAAATCATGCACATAACTAAATTCAACGATGCCAAAGCCATGTTCAATGCAGTTTCATTGTTGGATATGACATGTTTTACACACCCCTCCTTTCTTGTGAGCCTAATGCAGCATTAAATATTGTTGTTATTATCATTAACCATGCTTTTTGAAGGTATCCAGAATCTCCTAAGAAATTAGAACAATATACTTACTTATAGAAAATTGTCATAGATAAAAAGTTAGTAGGTAAGTACCTCTGTATTATACAAAATTGCTTGATATTGTTTTTACCAAATAACCATGTTTGTTCACCATTCTGAAGAAGTCCATCTTCCAAATTATAAGGTAACATTTAAGATTTTTGAATCGTCATCTCAAATCTGCAAAACCACATAAAATAGTTTTATCTTTATGTCAATACTCTTTATTCTAGCATAAGGACTGATATCTTTTCCTATTATGAAAGATGCTTGTCTGTATAAGATTTATAGGGTACAATCAATAGGTACACCTTACTACACTTAGAGCGTTGGTGTAATACTCTAAGCTACCTGGCAAATTAAAACTTCATTGGAACCTGTAAAACAAATAGGCAATCTAAGTTATAAATTGATAAATGGACATTATTGATAGGTTACATTAAATATTTATACAGAAAGTCCCTTACTGTTGTCTTATTCTTGACCTTTCTTGTCATGATTAAAGGTACTTAGGTGGATTTATTTGGCCAAAATGTTTGTATGGTTTGAGAGCCTTCACAAATTGTTATGCAGTGACTTGCTCTTCGTTGCGGAAAATGTTGCATGGCATGACACACATTTATTTGGTCACTCACATCGCAACAACTATATCAGCACGCAATTCCCGGCAGACCTTAGCTAAATATTTGAAAGTTCGTAAACGAGAACTCTGAGAACTATTCACAAGTACAACAAACTCGATTTCGTTACTTTGCTCCAAGTAACGTAGGGAAACATTTCTTCCTTAGCGCCTGAGCACTTGATTATTGCAGTCCACAATAGCCCTAAAAAGAGCATTTTAAACAAAACTTTCAACACAACACAACTATTCCTTCATCAGCTGATCAAACAATTGCCATTTTGTGTGAATTTTTATCTTCAATGTTTGAGTGATCGCTAGATTAGCGATTCTTGGCTTGTCAAACTGTCAATTAGGTCTATTTTAGCGTAAATTTTACGTCGTAGGTAACTTTTGCTTATGTCAATCCCATACATTCGGTTTATCGTAGCGAAGATTTATAGCGTTTCATTTGTTTGCCAATTGACTAGGCCCTCAGAGGGCCTAGTCAATTGGCAAACAAATTATAAACAGAACGACGATAAACAGAATGTATGGGATTGACATAAGCAAAAGTTACCTACGACGTAAAATTTACGCTAAAATAGACCTAATTGACAGTTTGACAAGCCAAGAATCGCTAATCTAGCGATCACTCAAACATTGAAGATCAAAATTCACACAAA
Source organism: Scoparia ambigualis (assembly GCA_963921215.1). Taxonomy (NCBI): domain Eukaryota; kingdom Metazoa; phylum Arthropoda; class Insecta; order Lepidoptera; family Crambidae; genus Scoparia; species Scoparia ambigualis. The sequence continues at coordinate 6,216,531 of OY992503.1, forward strand.
ATGGCGATTGTTTGATCGTAGCGAAGATTTATAGCGTTTCATTTGTTTGCCAATTGTCTAGGCCCTCAGAGGGCCTAGTCAATTGGCAAACAAATTATAAACAGAACGACTATAAACAGAATGTATGGGATTGACATAAGCAAAAGTTACCTACGACGTAAAATTTACGCTAAAATAGACCTAATTGACAGTTTGACAAGCCAAGAATCGCTAATCTAGCGATCACTCAAACATTGAAGATAAAAATTCACACAAAATGGCGATTGTTTGATCAGCTGATGAAGGAATAGTTGTGTTGTGTTGAAAGTTTTGTTTAAAATGCTCTTTTTAGGGCTATTGTGGACAGCAATAATCAAGTGCTCAGGCGCTAAGGAAGAAATGTTTCCCTACGTTACTTGGAGCAAAGTAACGAAATCGAGTTTGTTGTACTTGTGAATAGTTCTCAGAGTTCTCGTTTACGAACTTTCATATATTTAGCTAAGGTCTGCCGGGAATTGCGTGCTGATATAGTTGTTGCGATGTGAGTGACCAAATAAATGTGTGTCATGCAACATTTTCCGCAACGAAGAGCAAGTCGCTGCATAACAATTTGTAGAGGCTCTCAAACCATACAAACATTTGGGCCAAATAAATCCACCTAAGTACCTTTAATCATGACAAGAAAGGTCAAGATTAAGACAACAGTAAGGGACTTTTTGTATAAATATTAAATGTAACCTATCCATAATGTCCATTTATCAATTTATAACTTAGATTGCCTATTTGTTTTACAGGTTCCAATGAAGTTTTAATTTGCCAGGTAGCTTAGAGTATTAAACCAAGGCTCTAAGTGTAGTAAGGTGTACCTATTGACTATACCCTATAAATCTGATACAGACAAGCATATTTCTTAATAGGAAAAGATATCAGTCCTTATGTTCAAACGGTAAGTTTTAATAAATAAATTATTACTTACATAATAAAGGTAAGTAAAAATGCCTATTATTATATTTGGATTTACCAGGAAATGTCAGTTTTGTTAAAATTGCTAGAATAAAGAGTATTGACATAAAGATAAAACTATTTTATGTGGTTTTGCAGATTTGAGACGACGATTCAAAAATCTTAAATGTTACCTTATAATTTGGAGGATGGACTTCCTCAGAATGGTGAACAAACATGGTTATTTGGTAAAAAACAATATCAAGCAATTTTGTATAATACATAGGTACTTACCTACTAACTTTTTATCTATGACAATTTTCTATAAGTAAGTATATTTTTCTAATTTCTTAGGAGATTCTGGATACCTTCAAAAAGCATGGTTAATGATAATAACAACAATATTTAATGCTGCATCAGACTCACAAGAAAGGAGGGGTGTGTACCACATGTCATATCCAACAATGAAACTGCATTGAACATGGCTTTGGCATCGTTGAATTTAGTTATTTATATGATTTTTTTTGTGGAGCTCTAATGTTGACAACGTTTTTATTCTACAAAAAGGAGCAGTCTGTGCCATAAATATATTTATCCATAAAATAGTAATTTGGTTTATTTGATGAGGAAAAATTAAGTATAAAGTTAATTTAGTTCTAAGTTTATTGTACTTTATTAAAAAGATTTACTTAGGTAGGTACCTACTAAAAAACAGTACCTTCTTATACACACAATTGGCATTTATTTTTATACACATATAGTTTTAATGTCAATAAGAGAAAGTGAAGCCTCATATTTAATAAACTTTGACTTTGAGAGAGTTAGGTAAGGAAATAAGAATATATTAAGAAATACAACATTAATGTTATTTTTTACTTGATATTTAATTTTACTTGCAGTAGGTACCTATAGAAAATGTTTAAGTACCTACTTATATCAATTTCTTCTAGTCATAACATTAAGCTATTGAAGTTGTACTTGATTCATTATCAACATACAAAGGTAATTATATGTATAAACTTGCATTATTATTATCCGATTATTAAATCTGGTGGGTTCTATTGTGTTTGTTATAATATTGTTTTTTCTTTAAATAGGTGGCTTAACATAAGGTGGCTTGTTATACATATAATACAAATTAAGTTCCATATCTAGCATACTCTGTAATAGTTTAGTTATTATCAATTTGGCGATTGTGAAGTAATCGATTGTAATTGTTGCTTGAGTTTGTAATGTTACTATCACATTTTTATTTGTGTGAATCTGTAAATGGTTTGCTGTTTCACATTTTCAGTGTTATACTTTTTATAGAATATAAAATAAATAAATAAAATTAATTGTTTTTAAATTATTTTTGGTAAATATATACTACCTACTAACTTTTTATGTATGACAATTTTCTATAAGTAAGTATATTGTTCCAATTTCTTAGGAGATTCTGGATACCTTCAAAAAGCATGGTTAATCATAATAACACCAATATTTAATGCTGCATCAGGCTCACAATAAAGAAGGGATGTGTACCAAATGTCGTATCCAACAATGAAACTGCATTAAACATGGCTTAAAGTTGTACTTGATTCATTATCAACATACTAGGGTAATTATATAAAATTAATTGTTTTAAAATTATTTTTGGCAAACATATAACTAATCCTATGTTTTATTTCGAAACATTATCAACCAACTCATAATGAATGGCAGTGAAATAAAAGATGTAAAATAAATAAATATTTTAACTTGTCGCGTAGAGACCACGATCATGTCATTGTGTCTGTGAAGGCGTATATTTAATAAATGATTTGACTTTTAATTTCAATTATTTTCGGTACCTACCGCTATAAATAAGTAACAATGAAACAATCCTTTAGTAAGGCGATGTTCTCTTCATCGTCATCCTATGAACGTCCTGAACGTTCCCTTATGAACGACAGCACTAAGGCAGACTGGGCTATAACAGGCTTAAGCCCTGAGCCAATACAACCGCAGTGTGCTTTACGTGCCTTCCGAAGCACGGAGGAGCTCGAGACGCTTTTTATTTGGTTACCCATCCTTTAGCTCGGTAATGTGAAAGTTGCGTAACTAACTGGCAAGATCACAAACCGGTGCGGCGCGGGCGGGGACTTTTTGCATTAGTTGAACTTCTAGCATTACCTTTCAAGTAACAGTAAGTACATTGCTTCGCTAGTTTGCATATTTTAAAATTAGTTTTAATTTAACCAGCAAAACCATGTACTTGGAATGTTTTTTATTTTATTTTATTTAGGACAATAATCAATTAGAAAAGTAATGTGATAGGTGTTGTAGTTAGACAACTAAACCCGAAAGCCTTAGCCGCTCATACAAGATGCAAACGTTTTAATCACTACCTAGTGGGTACTCGCATCTAAGATCAAACTGTTTAAATGTTCGCGCGGTTTGTAACATTTAGTGTTATCACTTATTTCATTACAGACGGACGTCAAGTTGTTAATATTTGAGAAATTCTTGGCAGCAAGCGTTTGCTTGTGGTCTTCAGTCTTAATTTATTTATATTATAAGCTGAAAAATGGGTTTGGTCTTATATCAATATCATATTATGGTAGGTAAGTCACTCGTCATCATTTTAAGTACTTATTTACAAACCTGCTTGCCTGGCGAACTTCCGGCGAAAAAAGCGATTGATTCATTTTTCAAATTGTCTCAAGGAGTCTACCCGAATTTCTTAGTAAAGTGACATTCAATTCACTAAAACTCAAAAGGATCGGTGTGGTTACTACCTATTTATTAATCTTACATAAGCTTACATTATTATCAAACAAAAAATACTAAGACAAGCCTGTATGTTCTATATCCCTTAGCTTATCGATATCGATGTAGCCTAGCGAATTTGATGAGCGATTTTGACGCTGTCACCGGTCGAGCGTTTGCCAGTTGACTACGCCCTCTGTTTATTTAAAAAAAAAACAAAAATTTCAGAATATATTAAGTGCTGTTACTGTTTACTGTTAACAAAAATAAGAGTTTAACAATTAGTCAATTATAAATGTTATAAACATCGTATTTATTTTCGACGCTCAGCCGGGTATCTACGGTAGATATCAAGCTGCTGGTTATTCGTTTCTAGCAGCTGCTGGCTACTATAACTACTACTACTACTGGTAACTACCGGCTTACAAGCCGCTGGTTTACAACTATAGGCGCGACTTACCTTATTCTTTGTTCTGTGCACAGACGTATTCTTCTAATTAAACGTCTGTGGTTCTGTGTTTTTATTTTAATCCATTATGAAGAATCTTCACGTTTTATTTTGTGCAAGCAAAAAGCTCTCTTCTCTAGGAGTGCGTTCCGTCGTTCTGGGTGTAGTTGTTTGGTTAAAGTTTAACTCGTTTGAGTTGCAACTGAGCCACGGAACGATCGAGTTGTTTTTATAACCTATTCTGAAGTATTCCTGTCCAAAACGAGAGAAAACTCTTCTTTTGTCTACATTTTTTCCACTTTTATACAATATTTAAACCTAATTATTAAAAAATAAAACAGTACGAAACAAACAGGCCGAATTTTTCGAGACGTTTTGACATAAATTGCAAAATTTGACACTATAACAATGATATTAACGTCAAATAGCTGTCAGAGTGAAAAACAACCATCCGATTTGATGGTTGTTTGGTTGCTGCGCTCTGAGCCACAGAACGGATGAAACTACACTCTGACAGCCGTCAGAGTAAAATTTCACCAAGCCACGGAACGGGTAGAGCGCGCGCCGGAGTGCGCTCGAGTGCACTCGAGTGAAGCCACGGAACGCAGCCTAGAGCTTAAATCTTTAGTCAGTTGTCATGTCAATGTCAATGTCATTGTCATTGCCAGCTGATTGGGCGAATTTTTATTACGTGAAAATCATTTTTATGTAATTAAAGCTGTAATACATCTCCTAAGAGGTACTTAATGCTCTGATATTGACCTTGTGTTTGTTCAGTGTAACTAATAGTAATTGATGTTCTATCTTTTGTTATTCTCCTGCAGATGATACGAAAAGTAGTTTTAGGGTCTGGCCTAGTGGCTTTAATTCCGACCATAAAAGCCGCTGCTCCTGTGCAAGATGAGCCGAGCGGGCCTGCTAAGCCACCACCGATGAAGTACTCGGAGCTGCCTATATATGAGGCACCCCACGCGGAATATGGGGAGTGAGTAAAATAAAATTGTATTTAATGTAGCAGCAAGTTAAATTAAAGTCACCTTTGCATTCAAGATTATCAGGATGTAATCGTAATTTTTTTCTTACATAATATATATATATTTTTTATTTATTGCCCGTGCCCAGCTGTGAGACGTTTATAGGCTGATGATGATGATGATAATATTTTAATTATAATATGTTGCTGTTGTTTACCTTCATTTAGTTGCCTAAAGACAAAATTGATAGTAAATTATAGTTACCTAGTTTAAAATTTTTGTACTGACGAGACTACCACCATAAATTTTTGTATGTCTAACAAACAATATATCATACAACTTTATTACATTTCAATTCAATCTTACTTTCTATGTTGATATTTTTTTGTAGATATATACAGTCAAAATCAAAAGTTTCCAAGGATAGTTATGTCAAGTCAGTCCTGCAAACACCGGTGAAGGCAGTCCGAGAGCAAGTGCAGTTTGTGTGGGAGCAGACGGAGATGGTCAAGCACACTGTGCAAGACCACTGCAGCGAACTTCAGGATCGGTCAGGCTGTTAGTTATATGAGAAAATTTTATATATGCATGCACATTATTTATTAGCCATGTATCAGCTTCATAAAAAAAGTTAATAATTACTATTGAATAATTATTGTACTTTTATTATGGATAATAGGGTTGAACATACTATTGGCAACAGTTGGCAATTTTTTAAAATAAATCTGTGTAGTACAATACATTGCAAGTTAATGTTATCAAAACCATTGATTATTATTTACCTTTCAGGGATAGTGCAATATCTAAGAGAAGAAGCGAACAAGGAGGCACGTTACGGGGCAGTGGCAATCGGCGGTCTCACTGGATTCATATTCGGTCTTAGAGGAGGAATCTTTAGGGTATATTATTTCTCTTGATACCCTAATAAGTAATTAAATTATATGTACATACATATAATCACGACTATTATCCCCGAAGGGTAAGTCAGAGACTGGGCAATTAGGACAGCAAAAGCAGACCTCTACCATAGTCCACTTTTCACCAAAGAGCAACTGCCCATGTGCTCAGCGTGACAGGTAGTGAGCCCATTGTCGCTCTATGCTGTTGGATGTCTGTGCAGTCCGTTAGTCCGTTAGTCGCCTTTTACGACACCCAAGGAAAGAGAGGGGTTGGTAGTAATCTTAGACCGCTACGCGACACAGTTACATTTATATTGTTTATATAATTTGAATGGGTGCCTTTGGCTTTCAAAGTGTAGTATTTTTTAATTGCGGCGGGCTGGATAAGTCCACTGTAGCTTAACTGGAAGAGCACCCGAGCAGGGTTGTCAGAAGGGTTAGAATCCTGCCCATGGAAATATTTACAACATTTCCTATTTTGTAATAAATAAATTATAAATAACTAGCGGCCGCTTGCGGTTTCACCCGCGTGGTTCCAGTTCCCGTTGGAATATCGGGATAAAAAGTATTCTATGTGTAAATCCAGGTTATAAACTATCTGTATGCCAAATTTCATCCAAATCCATTCAGTAGTTTTTACGTGAAAGAGTAACAAACATCCATCCATACTTACAAACTTTCGCGTTTATAATATTAGTAGGATGATCACTAGTCTCATTTATTGAACTGTTATTGTCTGCTTTTTCAGAGGCTACTTTACACAGGTCTTGGTACCACAGGCATGGGCTTAGTGTGCTTCCCTGAGGAGACTAAAGATTTAATAAAGAGCAATGGATCCCTCGCCAAGCAGTATATTAACATCGCCTACAACTTTTTATATGGAGGTAAATGAGGAAACTACCATTAAATTAGAATAACCAAACCAGCCTATTCCGTATCTATTGCGTCTTAGGGTGGATTCGACCAAACTGGAATAAGACTTACTCTGAGATTAGTCTATACAAATTGGGCGTTTTATCTAGGTATAAGACCTTATTCCAGTTTGGTCGAATCCACCCTTAATCATTCACATATCAAAAGTGTTCTCTTAAATTGTTATGATAACTGTTAAAAAAGGTTTTCTATAGAATGCCGCGTTAAGAGTCAGGTGATAAATAAATGCTGAACTGAACTGATAGTCATACGATAACCGTTGTCATAACCTCAAAATACCTAAAAAGTCTTAAGCTAAAAAGGAAGATAGCTTCTAACTCCCGCATAATATTGTAATGTAATTTTTTCTTCATAATTCAGAGCATTGCTGCTATTGATTACTATTTATTTCATTAAAGCGCTGTGTTACGCTAGCTAGCTAAAAAACTAGCCTAACTCCCATAGTAAAAAGGTCATTCTCCTTTGTTCTTAAAATTCATTATCATCGTTACAAGTTAATCACTGGTAGGCTCTTTCTAAATTAATAAAAGCACATGGGAAGACCTTCCTTTGAAATCTTACACAAAAACCAGCACTAGCAGCTTATGGTGGTAAATACGAATTTTTAGGAGGCCAAAGCATGGAGGAACTCAAGATCGTTTTAATTGATCACTCATCCATTAAAACCTGATGACACAGTATGAAAATTGCTTAAAGAGGCCTATTACATCTCGACTGTGATTTTTGTGTAAAATAGCCAATTTTGGCATTTTTGATCTCAAAAACAGAAATACATTAACAATTTTGACTTATTGAATAGTGTAGAATAGCTATTGGCATAGTTCGTAGCGCCCTCGCTTTTTGTAAATTTTTCTTAACTTTTTAATCAAACCCAAAATTAAAGAGAAAGATTTACATAAAATGCGCCAAGGCACTTTTCTGAGCTCATCGATTTAACTACTGTTCTAAACAAATGAAATAAAAAAAAATTGAATATTATCTATTAAACATACCTACGAGGGGCGTTCAAAATATTCTCGGTATTGATACGTTACAACCTCTTTTATATATATATTTGTTACTGGCCGCTAAGATTCATCCATTGACATTAAAAAAAAGTAAAATTGGAACCGAGATGTTCTTTTGTTTTTCTGCAATTGCCGAACAAACATGAACACCATGAGCGAATTAACAATTTTAACGAAATTAGAGCACCGATCCGTCATAAAATTCTTGACAAAACAGGGTAAAAATCAAAAAACCATAAAAGAGGAAATGGATTGTGTTTACCGTGAGTCTGCTCCTTCTTTATCTACTATTCAAAAATGGTCAAGCGAATTTAAGCGTGGAAGGGAGAGTATTGAAGATGACCCTAGACCTGGCCGGCCTGTAGTGGCTACCTCACAAGAAAATATTGATAAAGTGGAAAAACTTATATTGGAAGACGGCCGAGTGAAGGTAAAATCTATAGCTCAAGTAACCAATCTCTCTATTGGTACCGTACATGACATTATACATGACCATCTTAATATGTCAAAAGTAAGTGCAAGATGGGTTCCGCGAATGCTGACGCTTCTTCAAAAGGATATGCGTGTGGCTTGCTGTTCAGATTTTATCGACCTGTGTGGTGAAAATCCCGATGAGGTGCTGCAAAAAATAGTTACTGGAGACGAAACCTGGGTTCATCATTATGACCCAGAGAGCAAACAGGAGTCCATGCAGTGGCACATTAAGGGTTCAGCTCATCCCAAGAAGTTCAAGGTAATCCCGTCAGCTGGCAAGGTCATGGCCACAATATTTTGGGATTGTGAAGGAGTTTTGCTTATCGATTATAAAGAAAAAGGTGTAAATATCACAGGGCAGTACTACGCTAACGTTATACGTCAATTAAGAGATGCGATCAAAGAAAAGAGGCGAGGAAAGTTAACCAAAGGTGTTCTGCTTCGGCATGACAACGCCCCTGTCCATACTGCTCATATTGCCAAGGCAGCTATTGTTGAATGTGGGTTTGAAACTGTTACTCATCCACCCTATAGTCCGGACTTAGCCCCAAGCGACTTCTTTTTGTTCCCCAATCTTAAAAAGGATCTGCGTGGAAATAAATTTTCTGACGATGAAGCGTTGAAGACGGCCGTGGAGGAGCATTTTTACACCAAAGATAAAAAATATTTTTATGAGGGATTAAAAAAAATAATTGATCGATCTTATAAGTGTATGAACATAGGGGGGGAGTATATTGAAAAATAAAAATATCAAACTTTTCGTACTTGTTTGTTTTTATCCACATACCGAGAATATTTTGAACGCCCCTCGTATATGGTGTCTTATATAGTCGTATAGTTCGTAGCGGCCTCGGAATTTTTAGATAAATCATTGATTTTATCTAGAAAAACTTCGAAAATCGCTTTAAGTTTAAAACTGTGAATTTCTCCTATCTACGATAATATTATTGAGCAAAATTTATACCAGAATAATCGTTACTTCATAAGGAATAAAGATTTTATAATGAATTCATTATCCTATTTCGATAAAAACAATAAATACAAACTGCAAAATTTCGCCGGCCGTCCGAACTCAGCTTTTTTTTCGCAGAGTGGAGATTTGTAATATTAAGCATGAATTTATTATCCTACTTCGATAAAACGATAAATACAACTGCAAAATTACTACAAAATGCGAAAATGGGCATTTTACGCAAAAATCACAATCAAGATGTAATAAGCCAACTTGCAAGACCCAAGCAGAAGGTTCAAGTTGTATGGTCATAGCAAATATTTTGGAAGTATCGAAATTTAAAAATGGCGTCTAACGTTGTTATTCCGTTGTTTTTCGTCAGTCAAGCCTGGAGATCCTCAGCTAGAGGTCAAGTTTCCTGAATTGTCTTTCCCGAAGGACTTTTCGGAGTTTGTCGATTTGACCGCATCAGTGGCTTCTTCCGTTAAGCAAGCGGTAATGCCTCCCCCAGCTAAGGAGTCAGTCGACTCCAAACCTTCGGAAAAGAAGGATTAGGTACAATTTTAAAGTGTAGGTGGTGGTGATGATTTGGCATGCTGCTTTCTGTCTCGTTTCACTTGTTTTGTGTCTTATTGCATGAATTCTTTTCCTTTTAATCACATTTTCTTTAAGTACATGATTCACTATTTGGCTTGGTATAAAATATATTTGCTGTGGATTTTTACTTTAATTTAGGTTTTTATAATAATTGAATATTTTGGAACACCTAGGTTGGAATGCTCAGTTAATTCAATTGAATGCTTTAATATTATTTACTAAATTTTATATAATCAGCAAGATCCTTTTTTTATAAAGAATTTATAATTAGATTCGATTTTACTTTACAGGTTATTATTTTCAAGATGACGTAGATGACCATACAGTAACTTGTAAGTACAAATTACTTCGAGTTGTAAAATAGTAGTAAAAGTATGGCCTAGATACTGTCCCACTGCTGGGCAAAGACCTTTGTCGTTGAAATCAAGCCTTCACTACAATTAATGGGTATTTTGGCTGAGCTCTGCCTCATTAAGACGCCATGGCGACGTCGCCGGCTACGTATCTAAGCAGTTAAGAGGAAACACTATGTCGAAGTGGTATTGCATGCAAAATCCTCATACCAAACACAGAAAAACGACGTTTCGTAGTCCCCTTTCAAGTAGTAGTTTCCTCCTTCAGAACTGGACCAATTTTTATTACTTTTTCAGCATCGGTTTAAGAAAGAGATTTTCTATGTCTGTATGTTTGATTTTTTTTAAATCGTCTACTTAATGTTTCTGAAGACGCCTTAAAAAGTAGTGATTCCGCTAAATTTTGAAGGCTCCTAGTTATTAAATAAATGACAATGCAAAAAAAATCAAACATACAGATATAGATAATCTCTTTCTTTAACCGATGCTGAAAAAGTAATAAAAATTGGTCCAGTTCTGAAGGAGGAAACAGGGGACTACGAAACGTCGTTTTTCTGTGTTTTATATGAGAATTTTGCATGCCACGTCGACGTAGTGTTTCCTTTTAATATTGAAAGGCGACGATGCCAAACCGTCGCCAAGTGAGTGAGGTACCATATACATTTCAATATTAACTGCTTAGATACGTAGTCGGCGACGTCGCCATGGCGACTTTTTTTTCTCTTAAATAATGGCTTCGTGCGATCAGCACATTTAGCCAGTGTCAAGTTTTTAATAGTAAGAATTATTATTTTCTTTACATTAAGTGGATGATAATGAGTGATAATTAACGTTTATTTAATGGTAAATGGATTTTCCCCCAAACCCCTCGAGACTCAATAAAGCTGTCGGACTTTATTGATGTCTCACACGGACTTCTCGAGAAAAATTTAAAAGTGATGTTGCACTGTTTTGTTTAATTTGCTAACACTCATGCACGTCCACGAACACTTAACAGTAATTAATCCACCATTATTTCACATTAATATTCGACAAAACACAAAATATAGAAAATAATACAAAACTGCAGACATGACGCTTCACTTTCCCGCCAAGAAGTCCCCGATGGCGTCTTAATGAGGCAGAGCTCTTAATCTCAACGATCGTCAAATGCGGGTTAGTGATCATTGATCACAAATCCGGCTGTGCATCGAAAAATCCGAGACACTGCCAGACATACATACATATAATCACGACTATTATCCCCGAAGGGTTAGTCGGAGACTAGGCAATGAGGACCGCAACACCAGTTCTCTACCATAGTCCGCTTTTCACTAAAAAGCTACTGCATATGTGCTCAGCGTGACAGGTGGTGAGCCCATCGCCGCTCTATGCTGTTGGATGTATGTGCAGTCTTTAGTCCGTTAGTCGCTTTTTACGCCACCCAAGGGAAGAGAGGGGGTGGTAGTAATCTCTGACCGCTACGCGACACTTTTACATTGCCAGACCTGGGAATAAAACCCTGGACCGCCGGTTAACGGGCCGCGCGTTTAGCCATTCGGCGACTGAGCTGTTGTGGTCATAATTTTATTTGTAAATTCATAGACACACATCATATACATATATCTTCTTAATGACTCAAATCTAGCGTCCGAAAGTTATTGTAAAGTAATTGTATTTGTTTCAGCTGCACCATAATCGAGATAGCGGAAATTTAATTTATTATTTATTTGATAGTTTACAGTGTAAATTGACGATAAATGTTATACAATATATAGTGTATATTTTCATTAAGATCTTTTATTTGTATTCTATGCTTAAGACCTAGAACTAGAAGAGAGAACAGACTGAGGGTGTATGAGCATTAAGGGCCCCACACACGATCAGTTCGCCGGCAGGTATCGGCCTGTTAGTAAGTAGCACGGGCGGCGGCGGCGGCGGGCGGCTAGTACTAACTGACAGGCCGATACCTGCCGGCGAATTGAACGTGTGTGGGGCCCTTTAGGCGTACAGTCGAGGAAGTTCTCGGTAGACCACTTTTCGGCGGTATTCGCTTGCGCTTTATTCCGATCGCACGTGCGTACACATGGCGTCTGATCAACGTACCCTAAACTGTCAAATTTCTCCAATGAATATTGATCCTTATAACCAAACTATAAAGTTCAAAATTGATTGTAGAAATTTGATAGTCTTGGGTAGGTTGATCAGACGCCGTGTGTACAGTAGCGTGCGCGTAGATCGTAAGCAAGCGAATATCGCCGAAAAGTGGTCGGCCGGCAACGTTTTCGACTGTACAATGGCGGACCCCGTCGCTTTACCAGTCTAAAGGTCAAAATCCCTTGCATACCGCGTCGTCTATATGGTACGGGCACGTACCCGGGCGGTCGGTGCGCTTCATACGAAAATCGCTGCAACGTGGTAAAGCGACGGTGACCCCGACCGCACCTATGGATAGTGGTTGGATCACCACTCAAGCCTATATACGATCCTTAGCAAACACTAATATATTACTACTATTTATCTATAAGTCTGAATATATACAGGGTTAATTTTGAACCCCCCGCCAATTTTTTTCATGTGGTCCTATAGCAGCAGTACAACCAAATAATGAAATAAAAAAACATATTTTTTTTTATTGTTCAAAATTTTGCATTCACAATGCTTTATAGATATAGGATAAAATTTTTACTAGAAAAAAATCAACCAGCCTCAGGAAGCTCGAGTTAGATTCGAACCCACGACCTTTGGATTGCCGGTCCACTGCTCTTACCGCTGAGCTACCGAGACCCCAGAAGACTCGTTGAATTCTTCCTAGTAGTTTGAAATCAGCAGCAATAGTATTTCTTTCGAATGTGAGGGTAGACTTCAGTGACGTAATACCGCTGGCTTGCAGCGTAAATCAAACTACTAGGAAGAATTCAACGAGTCTTCTGGGGTCTCAGCGGTTAGAGCAGTGGACCGGCAATCCAAAGGTCGTGGGTTCGAATCCCACTCGAGCTTCCTGAGACTGGTTGTTTTTTTTCTAGTACTTAAACATTTTAACATATCTTTTTTCACATTTTTGTCCTAACTCTTTCTTATGAAAATTAAAATTATTGTCGCATAGCGCGCGGCCGCGCCGCACATTGGGTCATATACTAGAGAATGGTTGGTCAAAAAAGCTTTTTAAAAAATTGAGGATACTTCAATAATATCTTGTGTCAGGCAAGATGAAGAGTTGGTACGTACATTAGAAGTCGTAAGAATGCGGTGGGTAGTAGGTGATTAAATAAAAAAGCTGCCAATTGTCGAATGTTTCGTGTAATGTTTGCTGTTTCTTGTGCGTTATTTTAATTAACTACTAAATTCAAGAATTTATATCTCGAGAAATTGGAAGTGTGTATACATAAAATTTATGATGGATATTGGTGAAGGTATGTAGATTTATATTACATATTAAAAAAATGATAAATATGGTTTGTTTGTTTATAATATCGAACCAATAATATTCAGTTAAAATATTCAATACCGTTTTTTAATTTCTTATTATTTCGAGCAGCAGCATTTTGTCCTCATGTTTGTTAATATATTTAGATTACTATAACATTGTAGTTAGAAGAACTGTTTACAAAAGTTAAGCATAAATGCTGTACTTACTTTAAAAAAATAAGCTTTGTTTATGCCCGTGAATTTCACTACAACTGCATTTCTAAGTTTGTATCTATTTTGGAGAAGATGTTTTCATTGTTTTTCGTAAATTACTTCAACTGACAGTTTAAAATTGTAACTGATTAATGTCGGCACCTCGGACCAAAGTCCGAGGTCGGCACATAATTTCGCAAGTTTTCATTGTTTTTTTTAAATTGGCGTTAACAATCACCAGATTTTCTTTTCCACTTAAAAAATTATAATATGATATGATAATCAAATTATAAGAGATGATTATAACTGAGAACAACTGCCCTCAAACGCATTTACCAACAGAAAATACAGTACGCCTATTTTTTTAGGAGAAGTGGGCCTTATCATATCGCAACCAACCGAGTAGCGTAACTAGCGTAGCGTAGAAGCAACCGTGAAGCGTAGCGGAGAAAAAATACTACCACCCCCTCTCTTCCCTTGGGTGTCGTAAAAGGCGACTAACGGACTAAAGACTGCACATACTTCCAACAGCATATAACGGCGATGGTCTCACCACTTGTCACGCCGAGCACATGTGCAGTCGCAATTTGGTGAAAAGTGGACTATGGCAGAAGACTGCTTTTGCGGTCCTCATTACCTAAGTCTCTGACTAACCCTTCGAGGATAATAGTTGTTATATGTATGTATGTATCATATCGCAACAAAAATACGTTTTTTTGCTAAAAATGATGCCTGGTTAAAAAGGTCTTACAGTTTCAAAATATTTATCGAATTGCTTTTACCGTGCCAAATGTAATATCTAATTCCAATATATTTTTTTACAATAAACCTATTCGCAAGTAATACACAATAATTACACAATTGAATTTTTATTAAAAAAATTGCGGCCGTCCGCTGTTTTACCCGCGAGGTTCCCGTTCCCATGGAAACATCGGGATAAAAAGTAGCCTATGTGCTAGTCCACTACTTGAAGTCCCGATATACCAAATTTCATCCAAATCTGTTTTGTAGTTTTTGCGTGAAAGAGGGACAAACAAACAAACTCACTGACATACTTCCGCATTTACATTTACGATGAAGAAAAGCACTCCAAACACGCTTTAGGATACTTATTTCGTCATAAATACGCTTTATATAATAGACACAATCGTTTAAACGCGATAAATAATAATGACCAAAAAATCGCTACTTCGGCCCCAACGTGCGCCGCCTCGTTATCAAGGCGAGAAATATATTATTTAAAAAGCAGGCAATAAATTGTGTTTGAAAAAAGAAAACAATTATTAATTTTACGTCAAATATTTAATTATTATTTTTTTTACCCTATATTTACTTTGGCGGGGGGGGGGGGCCGCATTCAGAAAAGATCTTGCTGTTATCTTTAAGCTCGGAACACAACAATGCTGTTATGGCCCCAGACTAGATAAAATTGTGGGACCTAGCTGTAATGATTTTGTGTGTGTTGTTTAACAATTACACTCTTAAAGGGTACCTAGGTACTATTTCCGACACAATTTATTGCGATAGAAATGTGAGCCATAGCTGGTTCTGTTTTCGCGCAACGAGGTGAGTAGGTATGTTAGGTGTAGAACCTACGCCTAGCGTAGGTACTCACCAAACTATGTCTATAACTTTATAACTATAAGAGCACTATTTATTTCTTTTGGGCACAGTTTTTTGAAATATAAACTATAGTTGTACCTTACTCAGACTTCCCAAACAGAGTTACAGAGGTGAGTACGCTAGGCGTAACCTACACCGGCTTCCTCGCCAAACTATGTGTCTATAACTTTTTAACTACAAAGGCACTATTTGTTTCCTTTGGGAACTATTTCTGCAGTTTTTCGGCATTCTTGAAATAACAGAATTCCATGGTGAGGAAGTTAGGCGTAGGTACACGGTGATAGGGCTTGTTTTAATAGCTATCTATACAGTCATAATGTTGTCGCAATAACAGTGGTATTGTTGAGTTCAGAGGCCTGGGGCCCAAGTCTGCTAATTTACGAATGGCATAATTGAATCGTAATTGTATCGCATTGTAATTGTTTGACACATTTGGTATTCTTATATGAGTAAGAGAATACCAAATGTGTCAAACAATTACAATACGATCCAATTGCGATTCAATTATGCCATTCGTAAATTAGCAGACTTAGGCATCTGGTAATTTGTCGTACAATGCGCGAGCGCTGCTGTAATAGGTTGTTTACTTAAGGATGCAATGATGCATTACTTTCTATAGAATTTCATTGTATTCATTCTGTAGAATGTCCTTGCAGAGATGTGAATAATAATAATAAAAAATACATTTTTATATTTTATTTTCATTTCATTTTTACATATATTACAGCTAAAAAGTTACGCAAAAATCATTTCCTCCCTCCTTTTCTTAGTGACCACTGTGCCAGGCTTATGCTGCGCTTCTGGGTGGTTCATCAACTCGGGCGGACAAGTGGACACAGAACTAGTAAGCAGTACCTGCTTGAGGTCATAGAAGAGGGCAGAGTCCTCTTTGGTGACGAATGACGTAGCTTTACCCGTTTTACCCGCACGTCCCGTACGACCGATACGGTGAGTGTAATCCTCTATAGTCTTCGCCATATCATAGTTAATAACCATACTGACGTCCTTGATGTCGATACCACGACCGGCGACATCGGTAGCCACCAAAATATCCTTAGAGCCATTCTTGAGACTGGCCAATGCAAAGTCTCGCTGTTCTTGTCCTTTGCCACCGTGCAATGTACATGCATTGAACCCAAGCTTCTCCAAGCCCTTGGCGAGGACATCTGCACCTTTCTTTTGGTTAACAAAAATAATGATTGGTGGCTCAACCCCACGCTGTAGTATTTCTGTCAGCTTTCTACGTTTCTCATTCTCACCAATCATGTACACTACTTGCTCAGTTCTATCCACAGGTTTACCAATAGATCCAATGTAAACAATGGCAGGTCTCCTCAGGTAGCTTCTGGCTAAGCGTTCAACAGCTGGAGGCATAGTTGCTGTAAACATCACAGTTTGCCTATACTTCTTTTTAGTATTATAGTTAGCTAATAGAACTGATGCATCTTCAGCTGCATCTGTGTCAGGTTTTATATTTGTCACAGGCATATATTCCAAAATCTTTTGTACATCTGGTTCGAAACCCATGTCAATCATACGATCTGCCTCATCAAGTACTACATATGTGCAGCGATTCAAAACAAGATAGCGATTTTCCAAAACATCAATAAGACGACCAGGAGTAGCAATGACAATTTCACAACCCAATCTCAATTTAAACCCTTGATCTTCTCTTGAGAGACCACCAACAACTACAACTGATGTAATGCCTAATGGTATGCCAAACTTGTTTGTTTCTTCTTCTATTTGTTGGGCCAATTCACGAGTTGGAGCTAATATTATAGCATAAGGTCCCTGATCAGCATCTTCCATACGCTCACTCTTAGGAAGTGATTGAATCCAAGTCAGTAGAGGTATAAGGAAAGCCAATGTTTTACCAGACCCAGTTTCTGCAACACCAATGATGTCTCTGTTTTGTAACCCAATTGGAATAGCCTGTCTTTGAATAGGTGTTGGACTTTTGTACCCAATCTTGTTAATGATCTCCATAATATCTTGATGGAAGCCTGCTTCCTTCCAATTCCTTACTGGGTTGGGAATTCTGCCACCCTTTATAGTGATATTGTAATCTTCTCTAAAGATTCTCCAATCTCTTTCTGTCATTTCGTCTTGATCTTTCTCTGACCAGTGACGATCATCCCATTTCTGTTTGTCTTCCTTCTTTTTAACTTTTTTGAGACGTAACTTTTCTTGTTCCTTCTCAAGTTCAGTCCTACGTTTTTCTAGCAGGTTACCATAAAACTTGCTGTGGTCTTTCTTTTGAGCTTTGATGTCAATGCCAGCAATATGACCTCTACCAAAGAATTGAACTTGGTGCCTTTCTTTATACAGTGCGTTGTAGTCATTCGAAGTATCTTCCGAAGCGTCCCAATCGAATACAAATTTTCTGTCATTAAGCCTTCTGACTCTGCGTTTTTTCTTGACTATACCCAAATATCGCGCTTTAATGGCCTCTTCTTCTCTTTCTTTATCTTTTGTTTTAGAACCTTCATCATTTTTATCTTTTTTTTCATCGCGACGGTCGCCTCCTTTCCTGTCATCATATTTACGGTCTCTGTCTCCTCTGTCACCTCTGTCACCTCTATCCATTCTTTCCATTCTCTCAACTCTTTCTCTTTCCCTTTCTTCCCTTCTATCCCTTTCCCTGTCTTCTTTGTACTTCTTTTCTTTTTCCTTTTCTTCATCTTTTTTGGATGGACCAGTCAAGTCAATAGTAGTAACAGTTGGTCTATCAACATTAGCTCTTATGGCTTCGACTTGTTCACGTCTTCTCTCTAACGCCAGTGCTGCCCTCTGTTCTTTTGTTAAGAAAACAGGTTTACTGCGAGCTTCTTCATCTGCTTTTTTCTTAGCAAGCAACTCCTCCAGAGACAATGGCTCGCGTTTGGTAGGTTTAGACTCGTCTCTTTTCCCCTCCTGCTCTTCCTCCTCTGGTTTGCCATCTTCTTCTCTTCTACTTTTACTTTTGTCATCTGACCGCCTATCTTTATCTTTAGCGTCGCGTCTCTTAGGGCTTCTAGAACGTACACGCTCCTTCCGAGGGCTCCTTGCACGATCAGGTTCTTTTCTAGGGCTCCGGGAGCGTTCCTTGCGTTTCACCTTCTCCCGGTGCGTATCACGTTCATCGTGACGGTCTCTCTCTCGCCTTTCTCTGGATCGTGATCGCCGGCGTTCGGGACTTCTGTCCCGTGCCATAATAAAAGAGATTTATATGCCAAAGAACCAATGTTCACATTGAACTATAGAAAATGTTCGCGTTATTTAATTTATTGCAGTGCTTCTTTTCGAGTTCTTTTTTTTTGACGTGATAGACGACGTTTGGTTTGACGTTTGTTATTTTTTTTCAAAACTTTAGAAGACAAGAGACAAAGGAATCTAGTCTATACAAGTTTTATTACCACGTTTGAGTTTGCAGTTTGACACACGCGATAGCGCTATACAAAGTTGGCTGAATAGTTTTGGTAAATCATTGGTGCTTTGCGTGTTTTGAACAGAACATTGTTCAGTTCATGAACACTTTTTGTTAGACACATTTCCCGTCCGCTGCGACATTGTTCAGTACCTACCTAAACAAAGTTTTTTATTCACAAACTCCGGCAAACACGTTCAAGGGGTTGTTAAATAAAGGTTTATTATTAACATTTTAGCTGCCGCAGTTGCGTTAGAATATTAGAAAAACCACTTGAAAGTTTTGTCAAAATCGGTCATAACAAGAAAAATGACACTTTTTAGGTTATAATAGTACCATCACATTCTATTAATTCTTACAGTCGGCCAACGGGCACGTCTAGACAGGGCAATCGTGAGGGGTGTGCGGGGCGGGCGGGGCGTGGCGCAACTGGGGCTGTCCATACACTCCACTGGGCTGCGTTCTGTGGCTTCACTCGAGTGCAGCGTTGCCAGACGTGCGATAATTATCGTAGATCCACGATAATTTGGAGGGGCATGCGATAAAAAATAATAATTAAGTATCGCACGATAATTTGTATAATTCGTCGACTTTCCACGATATTTTTTCACAGTTTGGAAATAACGAAATTTAAGGTACCACAGTCAGTCCTTTTTCTAGGTGATGAGCTTTTTTTTTTTTTTTTAGCTCGTGACGTTGGATGTTACCATATTTGGAGTGCCCAGTCGTATGAATTCTGTCTTTTTGAATGCGATAAAAACACGATAATTTTGCAGTAAATCTAGGATAGTTGACCTACGGACCTGGCAACACTGCTCGAGTGCACTCGAGCGCACTCCGGTGCGCGCTCTACCCGTTCCGTGGCTTGGTGAAATTTTACTCTGACGGCTGTCAGAGCGTAGTTTCATCCGTTCTGTTACTACAGTTCCACATGCGTGCTCGCTACTCGCTTCGCCATTCGACGATATGTTCGACGAAACATTTGCCTTCCTTAAACTGAGACGAGTGACTGTTTACACATTCGCGTGTGTTATTTTCTACTTCAACTTGCAAGAATGGACGACGTCTACGTTTTAGCAGCATCCGCGTGTCAATGATTATTAATAAATAATTTTTTGCTTATTTTTGTGTCAATCATGTTTTGGAAACCAAACCAAATAACTGGTTGAGCTTGGTAAAGTTCCCAAAACGTTAGAACTCAGTCGTTCCTTTAATCCATTTTTAATATACAGTATATGTTGCTTGATCAACAATAAAAATACAATGAGCGAGAGAGCGAATGTGGAAACACTAAGTTCGCCTCGTCACTCGTGCCCTTTGACGTCCAAAAAACCGCTCCGATCGCGAGCGGCGAGACGAGTCGCGAGGCGAGTGACGAGCGTGCGTTCACACAATCGCGCACGCACTTCGCCTCGCCATTCGACTCGCGACTCGCGCGAATGTGGAACTGCGGCTTGTGGCTCAGAGCGCAGCAACCAAACAACCATCAAATCGGATGGTTGTTTTTCACTCTGACAGCTATTTGACGTTTATATCATTGTTATAGTGTCAAATTTTGCAATTTAAGTCAAAACGTCTCGAAAAATTCGGCCTGCTTGTTTCGTATTGTTTTATTTTTTAATAATTAAGTTTATATATTGTATAAAAGTGGAAAAAATGTAGACAAAAGAAGAGTTTTCTCTCGTTTTGGACAGAAATACTTCAGAAGAGGTTATAAAAACAACTCGATCGTTCCGTGGCTCAGTTGCAACTCAAACGAGTTAAACTTTAACCAAACAACTACACCCAGAACGACGGAACGCACCCCTGGGGACACAGTACGCGTTAGGAGTGGCGCATTGTATTAAAACGTGTGTAGTCAATTTTTTTTTAAATGAGAATTGAAATTTGATATTTAATGCATATCATGCGTTGCGATGCGTAAAGTCCTTTTCAATGTTTTTATATGGATAAACACCATTTTAGAATTCGCTAATATTTAGGCAAGATTTAATTAGCTATTAAAATCGAGATCAAAAATGATGGACGCAAGTTTTTGATATAAAATCAATATGGATATTATTTTTATGATTTTCGGGGGAGCCGATTTCGAATACAACATTACGAGATCCAAGATGGCGGACGTGACTTTTTTATGTTAAATCATTATGGGTATCATTTCCATGTTTATCAGCGGAGCTGATTTTGAATACATCATCTATTTCGAGATCCAAGATGGCGGACGAGACTTTTTTATATAATATCAATATGGGAATCATCTCCATGTTTATCAGGGGTCCAATTTCGAAAACAACATCTATTTCAAGATCCAAGATGGCGGACGTGACTTTTTTATGTAAAATCAATATGGGTATCATTTCCATGTTTTTCAGCGGTGCCGATGTCGAATACAACATCTATTTCGAGATCCATGATGGCGGACGTGACTTTTTCTGTCCCCCCTTTCAGCCCCCCCCCCCTGCGCAGGTCGTCAGTGTTTTGGGTGTCGGGTAAGTTTTTTCAATTTGGAGCAATAACTTTTTTTTCCCGTTTTTTAAACCCCAAGAAAGTAGAAATAAAACCATTTTTTCATTCAATCTATTCGAAAAGGACGACTTGGTCCGCCTGTAAGTGCACCCAAATAGGGCATGTACTCCGGAGTTTCGGAGTTTCGTAACTCCGGAGTTCCGGGCTATTTTTTCCGGTATTTAAAATCCGGAGTTGGAGGCTTCAACATCGCAACTCCGGAGTTCAGTATTCCTAGTTTAAAACCTACACAGCAGCAATATCCGTCTCGCCAATGAACTATACCTATTCCAACTATCGGCATTTAGTGAAAGAGACAGGTTTATAATTTTTGACCATTTAATATAAAATACGTAGCTCTGAAAAAACGCTTGATGCTCTTATTTTCTTAAGAACGCACTTTCAAGAAGACGGAGAACAATAATCGAAAAATTGATAGGTTACATTACTTTAAAAATTTTATTACTTTTATTACTCTGTCAAGAAAGTACCGGGAAAAGATCAATAACACACAAAATGTTAGTTAATCATCCAAATTTATTTTATCGCCTTCAAAGTATGCTCCTTCAGAAATGATACACTTACGCTAACGAATAATCCTATCATCAAAACATTAACGCTTTTTCCGGAATTGAGTTCAGTTCTCGCCGCGAATTCTCCTTTATGTCTTCTACCGAATGAAAACGGGTAATTTGAGTTTAGGAAAAAGAAAGAAGTCGGCTGGACCCATATCTGGTGAATAATGTGGTTGCTCGATGGTATTTGTTGAGATTTTGGTCAAAAATTCGTTCACAATGATGGCCTTGTGCGAAGGCACATTATCGTGGTGCAAAATCCAAGAATTTTCTTTCCACAAATTTGGCCTTATTCATCGAATTTGCTCTCTTAAACTCCGCAATTTGCTCAAATATCATTCTTTATTTACCGTTTGACCTTCTGGCAAGAATTCCGAGTGCACAACACCGCGATAGTCAAAGAAAACAGTCAACATGACTTTGACTTTTGATCGACTTTGGCGTGGTTTTTTCGCTTTCGGTTCAGTCGGAAGGCGCCACTCTTGCTTGTTGACTAGTTTGCATGTCAAACTCGTAAACGCACGTCTCCTCACCAGTAACAATGCATTGCATAAATGTTAGGTCGGAATTGACTCGTTCTAGCATGTCCTCAGCGTCTCTTATGCGATTGAGTTTTTGGAGAAAATTCAGGTCTTTTGGGACTAGCCGAGCGGCAACATGTTTCATACCTAAGTGATTATTTAAAATGGTACGGATAGACTCGTGAGACACAGAAAGTTCAGCGGCTATCTCTCTCAAACTTCAATGAGGATTTTCAGTCACCATTTCCTTCACTTTTGCGATGTTAACTTCAGTTGAAGACGTTGATGGCCTACCAGAGCGAAGCAAATCTTCCATCATATCTCGACCGCTTTGTACCACCCATAAGCACGTGTTTTTGATAAAGTCGACTTACCGTAAGCCTTCTGTAACATTTTCAGTGACTCCGAACACGAAATTCCATTGGCGACGCAAAATTTACGACAAACTCTTTGTTCGATGTTTTTATTCACTATGAAATTTGCAATACACACTACATATAAACTAACTAAAAACAGCACTGTATTTAATCTAAATATGGAACTCAAACTCCGCGCCAAAATGAATAACAGTTGTGCCAATCTAACAACAAAAAAAAACTGATTTTAAACAATATATCTCGTTAGTTTTTTAAGTGCGCCGCACTTTTTGTACTTATTATTTTGATGAGCCTATCGCCGCTCTATGCTGTTGGTTGTATGTGCATGTTTTAGTCCGTTAGTCGCCTTTTACGACACCCAAAGGAAGAAAGGTGTTGGTAGTATTACCGCCTCGGACCAAATTACTGCCCTACAGAGAATCGTTTTTGTGACAGGTACTGTCATGTGTAGTTGTGCCTTATTATTAAAATAATACTAACAACCCATCTCTTTCCTTGGGTGTCGTACAAGGCGACTAACGGACTTAAGACTGCACATACATCCTACAGCATAGAGCGGCGGTGGGCTCATCAAAATAATACTACCAACCCCTCTCTTCCCTTGGCTCTCGTAAAAGGAGATTTAACGTACTAAAGACTGCACATACATCCTACAGCATGAGCGGCGGCACCTTGACTACTTTTCAAATTCCAATTGTATGCCAAAAAAGAAATTTTGCACTGTGTTTGTATATCCATGAGTGCTAAAGAACCGCGTGGCGTGGCGGCACGGCGCGCGGGTACCCCGTCCCCTCCTGCCCCCGAAATTCTAACGTATTCGCTAGTAAGAAGCAAAGACATATAAACTTTATACATCATTGGTAAGAAGTAGTTAAATGTGTTCTGAATTACTAACCTTAAAATTTTTTTTGTTATTTTGAGAAGTTGGTTATTTTATATGTCAATAATATAGTCTTAATCTAATTTTATGTAGGTATTTCCTCATGCTGCATGATAAAATGTCAAATGATAAATGTTCTCTTATAGTTTTTGCCCAGTCAACGGACATTTATTCGGCATATACGGACATTTATCGGGCATTTATTCAATGCGCCCACGTCCGGGCATAAATAAACCCATCACTAGTCCTAATGCGAAGCGAATGCGATCAAATCATTTTATTCCATAAGCGAACGCTACACGCAAGATCCATATTGTGATCCGTCAATATAATTATACTGACGGATCACGATAATTATTGACGGGTAGTGTAGTGTATTGACGGATCACAATATTTATCGCAGGATTTCTGGAAATCCAGTGATCCAATATCGTGATATTTATCTTGCGTGTAGTGTCGCGCGTCAATATTTATCGTGTCTAGGGTTGCCACCTTTTTTTAGAATGAATAAAGTATTTTTTATTCCTCATAAACGGAAAGTAAGTTTGAAGTTGCCTGAGGAGCGGGTGGAAATTAATACTTTTCTACCAACTACCAACAAAACATACAGTAATTCGAATGTAACAAAAAACAAGTTTATCTTAATGCTAAGTGCTGTCTCAATTATAGGTAGTCACGACATGCAATATCAAAATACAATCATATTTGTTGAACAGTAACTCATGTGTAGTTGTGACTTACCTACTATTAAAATAATACTAACAACCCATCTCTTCCCATGGCTGTCGTAAAGGGCGACTAACGGACTGCACATACATCCAACAGCATAGAGCGGCGATGGACTCATCAAAATAATACTACCAACCCCTCTCTTCCCTTCGGTGTCGTATAAGACGACTAACGGACTAAATTCTGCACATACATCCAACAGCATAGAGCGGCGATGGGCTCATCAAAATAATACTACCAACCTCTCGCTTCCCTTGGGTATCATAAAAAGCGACTAACGGACTAAATTCTGCACATCAAAATAAAACTACCAAACCCTCTCTTCCCTTGTGTGTAGTAAAAGCGACTAACGGGCTAAATTCTGCACATCAAAATAAAACTACCAACCCCTCTGTATCCGCGGGTCAGAGGACACCGCCAAATACAGCAGAGTAAAGAAAGTGGATAGGTCTGAAGGCCTGGATGATGAGGCAGGAGACGGGAGGCGAGCTGGCGGGCGGCGATGTAGGCGATTTGATGGTCGCGTCACAGCACACAGTTCTTTCACCTAATCACAGGCACTATCCTCACAGGGTCACTATCAGTAAGGGCAGATACCAGCGCGCGTATATCTTTTGGCGTCTCGCGGTCGCTAGCAGACAGACTGACGCGGGCGTACGTCCGGTTTCACCTGCTGCGCGCCAACTTCGCGTTACAACTCTAGATGGCGCTAGGCGTATCTTAATACGCTTATAAAAAGACGTCTCGCCCGTGGCGAGTACACCCTCTCTTCCCTTAGTAAAAGCGACTAACGGGCTAAAGGCTCACCACCTAAGCACATGTGCAAACTGTGCAGTAGTTTCTTGCTGAAGCGTGGACTGTGTGGGCGTGGCCTGTGTTGTCCATAGATTCAAATTATTACTATTTTTACCATTAACTTGAACTAAATATCTCAATAAAGTTGTAGATTTATGTAAAATAAAACTCACTCGTTTTTTTAGCTAATTCTTGTTTTTATTTTTAGTTACTTACCATTCGTAATTAAAAGCACAGTGTTTACCTCGGGTGAATGAAAGACTTATTTTCTTCCTCGAACTATTGCCGTTCGAGGGAGTAATTAAGCTACTTTCAGCCCTATAGAGTAACGAACAATGTACTATTTACATTTTGTTAGAACAAAAATAAAGTATATAGCATAAAAAATAGTAAGTACTCATTTATTTGTCCTTAAAAACGTTTTTTTTGTTGCTTTTTGCAACATTTGACACATATTTGTCTTTTACGTAAATAGAGTATTTTAGCCTTAGAGCATTAATTTACTTTTTATTTACTAAAAGATTTTAGTTAGCGTATTTTGTTGGTGTCGTAGCGTAGATTTTAAAGTACGCCTACATGAAAAAGAGACAATACTCTTTTTTAAAGTGCGAGTGGCAACCCTACACGTCTGCCTCGTGCAAAGTACGTAATTTTGACGCGATCCGTATTGATGGTATAGGGTGTGCTGTGATCTTAGGAGGCTGTGATCCAGCCCAAGATCCATCAATAAATAACACGATATTTATCACAATATTTATTGACGTGTAGCGTTCGCCTTACGTCAACCTTATGTCAACGTCATGCGTAATGCATGGTGCCCCCCCCCCCCCCCCAAGCTTACAAAACTATTAAATTCTCCAAGCGTTATTCAACCTAAGATTATGGATTGTTGAGTTCAAAATCAATTGCAGAATTTTAATGTTTTGGGTGGACTGTGAGTGTGTAAGTAAAGTCATTAAAAATGAAAATCAAATAATCACAGAACAATGAAAATATTGAAATTAATGTTCGTGGTGTGCACAGAAAACAATTACTAAAGAAGAACATCAACTCCATACTAAAAAAGTGACTAATAAAAGCGCGCCATCAGCGCGCTCTCTTGGCGACCCCTGGATAACAATTCATTAGCGGGAAATTCAAATTACATCCTCGAGCGGGAAGTTCAAATTTCTTTTTTCTAATATTATTATTATTGGATAGATTATTACAGAACTAAACTCAAGCCAAGTAGACTTGAGTTTAGTTCTGTAATACAGGCATTGAATTTTAATATTAGAGGAGGCATGAAGAAAAAGACATGTTTAGTATAATAAATTTAACATTTATTCTTATATTAGTTACAATTTAGTCATCATAAAATAATAATTGGTTGACAGGCACTTATCAAAATAATGATGATGAAAAACATAGGCACATTTACATTCTTATTGAAATAACTTTTACTGAGAGGAAACATCGTATTTAATGAACCGAATAAGAACCGCATTATATTTTTATTATCACTGTATTTTTTTACAATAAGTTTTAAATTGGTTTATAAACTACGCAACTAGAAGAGCCAAATTATCAAAACTTTGTGGCTTCCTCTACCTAAATAAATTACTGTCATTAGCGTGGAATCAAGTGTGTTCAATTTAAAAAAAAAAGACTATTTTACTGAAACTGAATGTGTTGCTGGGTGTTGCATTAATTTGTTATTAACAATCAATCACAAATAAATACAATAACAAGTTCAATTTAAAAAAAAGACTATTTTACTGAATCTGTTGCTGGGTGTTCCTTTATTTTGTAATTAAGAGGCCTATTACATCTCGAAGGTGATTTTTGCGTAAAATGCCCATTTTCGCATTTTGTAGTAATTTTGCAGTGGTATTTATCGTTTTTATCGAAATACGATAATAAATTCATTATAAAATCTTAACTCCTCATGAAGTAACAATTATTCTGGTATAAATTTTGCTCAATATAATATTATCGTAGATAGGAGAAATTCACAGTTAACTTATAGCGATTTTCGAAGATTTTTGGTTTAGAATAAGATTTATTTCCTATATAAAATCAATGATATCTAAAAATTCCGAGGCCGCTACGCACTATTCGACTATATAAGAGATAACATTATAATTATTATTTTTCACTTGTTTAGAACAGTAGTTCAATCGATGAGCTGAAAAAAGTGCCTTCGCGCACTTTATGAAAATCTTTTTCTGCAATTTTTGGTATAATTAATAAGTTAAGCAAAATTTACAAAAAGCGAGGCCGCTACGCACTATTCCTATAGCTATTCTACACTATTCAATCAGTCAATTGTTAATGTATTTTTGTTTCTGAGATCCATAACGCCAAAATTGGCCATTTTACGCAAAAATCACAGTCGAGATGTAATAGGCCTCTTAACAATCAATCACAAATAAATACAATAACAAGTTCAATTTTTAAAAAAGACTATTTAACTGAATCTGTCGCTGGGTGTTGCATTAATTTGTAATTAACAATCAATCACAAATAAATACAATTACAAATCAATATCTTGAAGAAGATCCAGATCCAGACCAAATGCATCAAAATTTAATCTTTGGAGCATCAATAAGCATATTGTATATGTTATTAATGCTTTAATAATTAAAAGATTTTGTTTAGTTATTATTAGATCTTTTGCGCAAGGACACAATCAGTTAAATTTGTGTTTATTGATGCTTCAGGATATTTATTTTTTTCTTTAGTGCACTTACTGAGTGTTCTTGAGCAAAATATCTATTTTTAATTATACAAAATCTTTTAATCACTATGTAAGCAACACTTTTTATTATATATTTTATATTTTTCTCTTCATGCTCTGTGCAAACCTTTAAAAAATCAAAATTAATTTCTTCATGTATACATTTAGTTATTTCTTTTAGTATGTTTTTTTTAAATGAGCTATCATTTAAATATTTATTAATTAAATTAGCACAACGTTCTACAAAAAGCACAAAATTGTTATTGGCGTATTTTAAACATTCTTTGTAGTCGTCATGCTCTTTAAATTGTGTAAATAAATGTACAGTAGAACGGTCTGTGGTGGTGAAAATTGATGTGCAGTTGATGCAATCATCACATTTATAATTTTTTATAATAAAACCACATACATATGTGCATGCTTGTACTTCACCACCACATTCCTCCAATAGCTGATCATGCCCTCGTTTTGGTCTATCTCGCAGTTATTACCACTACCTATGTGGGAGAGATTACTCAATAAAGCAGTTTTCAAGCCAGCGACAAATTGGCCAGAAGTGGGGTTGCAATTTGAACCACAATTTCCTCTAATGCACCCAAATAAATTTTCTAGTGGGTCCTGTTGTAGCCTTCTTGTCGCAAGACTTTTAAAATTTTTGTGCTTTTGGCGTAAACTGTCCCACAGCCTTTCGACACCATTAAGAGTCCACAGCCAGCCATCTTGTGAAGGTGGACTACGTGCACCAACAAATTTTATGTTTTTAATAAATAATTTCATTTCATTAATGAATGCCATATGTGGTGTACTCGCTTTTATATTGGTGGCGAAAGGCTTTCCCCTACGTAAATCTGAGGAATCACTATTTAATGTGTCAAATAGTTTGTCCATTTTAGATATAACATCAGCAGTCACAACAGCATCAGGAGTTAATTAACCTGTAACAATGGTAGAAAACGACAAAGTGTTAATTTAATACAATTCAAATAATTTATTTCGGACTATAGTCTACATTGAGTAAGTAAACGTAAATAGCCTATGGCTGTCCCACTGCTGAGCAAAGACCTCCATCATTCATCACTACAATTGATTGGTAATGGCTTAATCACCATGCCTGCCTGCATGTTAATGATCATTGATCACAAACCCCGGATGTGCCTCGAAACATTCTGATACAATCACATTAATACAAATAATGTATTAATGTAATTTTAAATAATAGAAGTAAGTAAATAAATTGTAATTGTATAATTAGTACCCAATACAATTGAATAATTAATAAAAATGATTTTAATGATACAATACTAATAATATTATATGATACTATAATAATGATGGCAACAATGTTAATGTTTTTTGTATAATTAATTAATTAATATTTATTTTGTAAAATTTTGCATGTCTACATGACAGAATATGTGAGCCTATAAAAATATGACCAACTAATTGTAACCAACCATATTCTTAGCAAATAAATAATTCTATTTTATTCTAGGTACACACTGTGCTCGACCTGGCATTTGAACAATACAAGTCTTAGTTGTTCTAAGCTTAGGCACAAAACAATTTAAGGATTGTACAACATGAATGCTTGAAAGCAAATCTGTGAGACCCTACTGGTATTAATTATTATAAATCTATTTGTTAAATATTTTAATGAATATACATCATGCAGCAGGGTAATAACCTAATGTATTAAATTAAATTCACCTTGTGATATTTTTGCAAACATGCCAGCTGCGACAGTATGACTAAGGACTTGAACTGCTAGTTTCACTTTCATTTTCTGTTTTGTGTTTGGATTGAGATGCTCCTGTTTGAGGCAGGGTGCAAACACGAAATTACTGTTAGCATTATCTATTTCATAAAACTCTGTGATATGACTCCACTTTGCTAGGCCTGGAACAATAATTTGTTTTAGAAATAACACAACAAAAGCTAAATCATGCATATTGATAATGGTAATTTATTTAGTTTTTACCTGATCCTTTTTCTCCATGAGTTGATGATATGTTTGGATTGCACTGAATATCATGTTTTAAGAACATATTCCTGAAGCACTTTATTAAATGTGGTGTATCAAAAAGTGCCACTATCTCCTTCTCATTTAGCTTAAAAATTGGGCAGCTAGATGAAGCTCCTAGAATGCTTAAAGCCCTTCTATTTACTGCATTCATATCACATACAGTGGCCGCTATGTTGATATCATGGTCTTGACATTGAACCATCACCTGAAAATATTAATTTGTTATGTTGTTGGATTTTATTCATATCACATCAAATTGTCAAGATACTACCAAACGCAGCTGAGACGGAATAACTATTTTGCTCACCTCTTTTATTAGAGCTGTTAATCTTTCTGCAGTAACAGAAGAGCCAGATAAATAATAAGCAATGGGTTGCTTTACTTTTTTTCTGATGCCTGCTATCATAAATACCAAGGCATATGATACATGTTGTGCTGACCTGCCTTGCACCCCATGGTCTTGGTATCCTTCAATGACATCTTCTCTTGCATTATAATGCAAATGTTTTTTTAAAGCCATTTCGTCAAACATGAGGACAAATTCGTTATCTGCTAGTTCAACTTTAGTAAGATATTTGTGAACAATTTCGAACAATTGTTTATTAATGCCCACATTAAGTGTACAGTTTCTTAAAACAATCTTTAATGTAGTTGGTGCAGGTAGACAAAACATTCTCCGTAATAGTCTATAACAAGTAGGAGATCGTTTGTATAACCTTAGAGCTGTAACTTTGTCTTCAAAAGTCCATCTGCGCCCCTTGACACCTTTTTAAAAGTTTTTTACTTAGGCTTGCAATAGCAGTGCGAAGGTTGGGCTTATTTTTGAAGTCAACTTATTGACAGCATCATTTGTATTCAACTCTTGTAAATACAAATTGTTTTTCATGTTCTTAATTTTTTTATTAAGTTGATATATCTTTCCTAAGTACTTTTTGCATTTCATGAATGCTCCGTGGTCTTCCTTTGTTTTAATTTTAGCCGAAGTATTTAAATTTATTCCTGAGGGTCCGGGTAAATTGGCTGATGATGTGGATGGAATGTTGGTCACATCTAAAAGTGGCTGTGATGGACAAGATACTGATTCCTGGACATGACCAACTGCAAGAAATGGCATAGTCACCACCTGGAAAATAATTTAAGTTATTAAGATTTATAAACACAATAACAACATTAGTAAGCTCATATCATTATTGCTTGTATAAAAAACATTGTCTGATAGATACCTCTATTTCTGGAGAAGCAAATCGTCTCAATTTCTTCAAAGAAAAGTCCACAAATGCAGATTCCTTGAAATGTCGATGACAAAGCATTAAGTGTTCGGAATGCAGTTTTGCTTGAAAATCAACTGAGAACCAAGCTTTATCCGGAAAACAATATTTAGCCCACAATTCACAGCTGAAATACAAAAATAGGAAAGGTTAAGTTCTCTATCAAGTTCATTGTTTTTATTATAATAATGGTCTTAATTTTTTTTAAACTAGCTTTATTGATTTTTGTTTTGCTGCTTAGTTGCTGAATAATAATAGTCATAAATCATAATGTTATGTGAAATAAATTACATTGGTAAAGGTAGCCGCTCTTGCAACTTTACAGACATTGAAATTGAAAGTACATAAGTATACCTATTACAGTAAATCTGTCAAAACATGACCAGATCAGATGATAATCTATGAATTGAAATGTAAAGTAAATACCTAAGCCAATAAATACAAAATCCTGAGTTTAAAATCACAAAATTGAACAAACATACAAATAAATGTGAATGTAAAACAATCATACAGGTACCTACCGGGAAACATTTTTGGATCCTGGCTTTGGGAATCTAAATAATGTGGTTTCCGTGTCCTCAGCAGGTGAAGAACCACACTTGAGGCATTTCCGTTTATTTTCCTTCATGATGAACTTAAACGGTCACTAACACTAAAGAGTCACTATCTCGTTGTGTACACAACACTCGTACGTATTCAGATAATTACGGAGGAATCCACTGACTCAACTCAACGTAAGGCAAGATTATCTGAAAGATGGCACAATTTGGAGTAGCATTTACAAGAAAGAATAAGAAAGCGTAGGTACGCGCACAACAACAAACATAAACTTTCTCAAAAAAAAAGAAACTACCACTATACTGCCAGAACGCGTATCGTCAATAATTACTAAAAATATTACTTGCAATCAGTTTTCCAATTTGTATATTTTTTACAAAGGCAAAATATAAATACACGTTTAGTGTATGTATAAAAAATATTATAAAAATAATTTTCTTAAGATTATTAATCAAAAGAGTTATCAAGACTATAAACAAAGGGTAAAAGTATGCACAAAAAACTACTAAATTGGTAGTTCAATAAAATACTGGTACTATTTTGATTTAACAATGTTGCATGCATAAAAAAATGTCATTATGAAGGACCGAATCTTAGGTCTTTCATAATAAATTGCAATGATTGATGATTGATTAGATAGAATACTAGACTCTGCTTTTAGGTTGAGTGCGAGATACAACGTTTTGCTGTACAAGTGGTTATTTGTGTTTTCCCTGTGTTGTTTGACCCTGTTGTCTTTCTGTTAAGTGTTTAATAAGGTGGCGGTTGTTTAGCATACGTATATTGGTAAGTAAATCCGTGCTTATTTGTTTTGTGTTAAATGTCTGACCCTCCTGACCCAGGCGGGGGCGACAACGAGCCATGTGCTCAGTTTTCACTCCCAACGTTTTCCCAAATGGACGTAAGTAATAGCACCCAGACCTCCCGGAAACGAGCTCCGTCCGATAATAATTTACCTCAACCTCCGAGAAAAACTAATATTCCCTTGTCTTCCCTTAGTACGCAATCAACATATGTAAGCCCTGAATTCTCAGGTAACAAACTGAAATATACCTCTGAAGACTCATCACCCTTCCTCGTTCATGTAAGCAAACCAGTTACTGATCCCTCCTCTGGCACCGTATTACGCCCCATTAAATTTGGACACTTTTTGTTCATTAATAAAATAAAAAAATGTGGAAGGGATGGCATTAAGCATGTTGGTAGAAATAGGATTTCTGTGGAATTCAAAACCTTCTCGGATGCTAATGCCTTCCTTGACCACCCGGCACTCACAGGGAACAACTATGAAGCAATCATTCCCACTTATAGTATTACTAGAATGGGAATAGTACGTCAAGTACCCATAGAGTGGACTTTAGAAGAATTAGTGGAGTCAGTGGAGATCCCAACAGGCTATGGCCCCATAGTTAAGGCCCGTAGACTTAATAGAAAAACATTTAATGATAATACACCTGTTTGGGTCCCTACACAGACTGTAGTTTTAACCTTTTCTGGCCAAAAACTACCACAACATGTGTACTGTTTTTTTACATCTCTCCCTGTCGAAGTATATGTTCTCCCCACTATACAGTGCAATAAGTGTTGTAGATTCGGCCACATACAGTCGCAGTGCAGATCCCAAGCACGCTGTTTCATTTGCGCTCAACCTCACGAAGGCCATACTTGTAATAAAGACACTCCAACCTGCCTTTTTTGCTCTGGAGCACATCAGGCTACTAACCCTTCATGCCCTGAACACTCAAAGCAGAAGCAGATCAAACTTGTTATGTCTCAGGAAAACATCACTTACTCTGAGGCATCGGCTAGATTCTCTCAAGTTAGACGGTCTTTCGCTGACACTGCGAGAACCGTGCAAGTCCCCTCCCCTCCTCCATCCCCTCAATACCCAACTCAAATCCTCCCCCCTCGGTCTCAAAATGTTTCCTACCGTAAAACGGTTTCCTTGTCCAAGCATCAACCTCTCCCATCTGCAAGCCCTGGCTACGATGCTAGAGCCCATAGTTCAATAGTTGAAACCCCACAGTCCCAACAACCTAATGGTTGTGCTTTCCCCACAGATTCTCCTATCCCTAACGACAACCTCATCTCACTCCTCCTCTCCACCATCATCAATCTTCTAGGAAGATTTAGTGATGTCCCCTCACCGAACAACCTCAGAGACCAACTTTTTCAGGTCCTCAATCTTTCCTGCTCCAATGGCCCCCATCCTTCAATGGAATTGCCGCAGCAGCAAGAATAAGAAGCATGATATTCTACACCTTATTAATAAATTCAACCCCTTCATCTTTGCTGTTCAGGAGATGCGTCGCAAACCTGGCGATCGAGTCCGATTCCCAGGTTATTCGTGCCTTAGGGACGACAGAAGCGACGGGCATGGAGGCTCCGCCCTCCTAATCTCCAGAACAGTAACTTTCTCCCAAGTCAACCTCCCCTCCCACAGTGAGCATGTAAATGCAGTAGCTGTGAGAATTTCCAACGTGACCTTTTTATCTATTTACATCCCCCACCCCAATCATTCATGCCTTGCTGAGTTTTCCGATATACTCTCTTCCCTTTCCCCCCCTCTGGTTGTGTTAGGTGATTTTAATATTCATCACACATCTTGGGGTTCCTATTATTCCGACCATTTATCCCATTCCTTCCTCGACATTTGCGATCGCTTCGATCTTTGCGTGCTCAATGACGGCTCACCTACACGCAGGGTTTACCCGTCCCAGAATATCAAAAGCGCCGTCGATTTAAGTTTATGCTCTTCTGCTCTCGCTCCTGACTACAATTGGACTATTCTTCCCACAACCTATGGCAGTGATCACTATGTTATCGTCATACTAACTTTTGATAACCGCCACTCCCGCTCCAATCCATTGCCAAACGCTCCTCGTCCGCGCCTTAAATTTAATACATCCAAGGCTGATTGGTCTGAATATGGACTCGCTTTAGACCAGAATATTCAGAACCTCCCTGAAGTCACACCCTACAACTACCTAGCAGTGTATACTGACTTCAGAAACAGCCTGCTGTCTTCAGCAGAGAACTGCCTGCCAACCAAGAACATTTTCAAAGGCAAAAGTTCTTCTCCACCTTGGTGGGACCCAGAATGCACGGCGGTGTGCAAGGAGCGAAAGGCAGCGGAACGTGAATATTCGTTGTCCATGACTGAGGCCAACTTCATTAAGTATCAATCGGCGGCGGCTAAGGCTGTCAGAGTCCTCACTAAAAAGAAACGATTAGGTTGGTGCCAGTTTTGTGAGTCCCTGTCCCCAAGATCCCAACCCTCGGTGGTATGGAGAAACATTAGGAAATTTCGTTGCTCTGCCTCCAGCAACAACAACATAAACTCCAATGATCCATCAGCTTGGCTGGAACTCTTCCAAAATAAACTCGCTCCCCTCTCAGTCCCGACAGAAATTGAGGCTACACTATATACGCCGTCAATGTCATCCCATTACTCCGAATTTGACTCTCCATTCTCTCTTGAGGAACTTAATACAGCCCTGGACGGTCTCAAAGATTCCTCCCCAGGCATCGATGGTATTCCCTATTCGCTACTAGTTAACAGCAGCTCTTCCGCTAAGAACCTATTCCTTAATTTAATCAACAACATCTTTTTTTTTTTTTTATAAAAGAGGGAGGCAAACGAGCAGGCGGGTCACCTGATGGAAAGTAATCACCGCCGCCCATGGACACCCGCAAAACCAGAGGAATCGCAGATGCGTTGCCGGCCTTCAAGGGAGGAATAGGTTTAAGGAAGGAATAGGAATTGGGAGGGGGGGTGGGGAAGGGGCCTCCGGAACCCTCACTGGTCGAACGAAACACAACAGCACCAAGTGCCGTTATTTCACGTCGAATATTCGTGAGAGGGTGGTATTACGCCGGGCGAGCCGGCCCAATGCGTGCTGCAACGCAGCGTGGCTCTACCACTCAGTCAGTGTTACTCATTTAGCACCACCCAGGGATCACGTGTAGGGTCTCAAGGGTAAACCTACGGACGCGAGCAACTTTAACCCCCCCTTTTTGAGGGGAGTTCCTCCTGAGGAGTGGAAAGCCCAAATTATAATCCCCATCCTAAAGCCTGGAAAACTTGGCAACGACCCTAACGGGTATAGACCCATTGCACTTTCCTGCACAATGGCCAAAATCATGGAACATCTAATTAAAAACCGGTTGGAGTGGATAGCGGAGAGTAGGGGTCTACTAGCCAAAAGCCAGTTTGGGTTCCGTAAGGGAATGAGTACAATGGACAGTCTAAGTGTCTTCTTGACTGATATCTGGATAGGCCTTTCCAAACGTGAGAATATGACGGGAGTCTTTTTAGACATATCATCTGCCTATGACAATGTTCTGCTTCCGGTACTCAGGCAGAAAATGCTAAATCTGAGTATTCCTGTGAGGCTTGTAAATATAATTTTTAATCTATTCTCGTCACGATCTATACAGATATGTCACAATAATGCTCTTTACCCCGCAAGAACTGTTTGGAGAGGCCTTCCCCAGGGATCAGTCTTGAGCCCGTTACTTTATAGTATTTACACCTATGACCTCGAATTGTCCTTAACCCCTTTTTGTAATGTCCTGCAGTATGCCGACGACCTGGCCCTGTATATTTCACACAGCGATCCCGAGCAAGCTACTGAATTACTTAACGCCGCATTAGATTACCTCCATGATTGGCTACTGGAACATGGTCTTTCGCTTTCGGTAGACAAGTGTAATATGGTTGTATTCAGTCGCGCAAGGAATACACCTATTATGTCAGTTAAATATGACAACCAAGACATCCCTTTAAAAAGCCATGCGAAATTCTTAGGAACGGTACTAGACTCCAAAATGAGTGGAACTCAACATGTCTCCCATGTATCCAAAAAATGTGAGAAAAATACCCATATCCTCCGTTCCGTTTCTGGTACCTGGTGGGGCGCCCATCCATTTTGTCAAAAACTCCTTTACAATGCATTGATCCGATCGCATTTGGACTATGGTTCATTACTTCTAGAACCCTGTCTTAAATCGTCTTTGAACTCGCTCGATAAAATCCAGTCCAAAAGCCTTCGGATAGTGGCAGGAGCGATGAAATCATCTCCGATAAATGGTTTGCAGGTGGAGTGTGGGGACCCCCCACTGGCCATTAGAAGACAACACCTAGCCGACAAATTTCTTTTTAAAATTGTCCAAAATTCGTCTCACCCACTCCTTGCCAAACTTCACCAACTGTCGGAGTTTATATCATCAGACAAATTCTGGAAACTCAGAGAGTCCCCTTGCCTGTTCCGTAGCTTCATCAAATTCATCCGACTTCCCTGCCCTGTTTACCAATGTGCCCTTAAACCCATATTTGGGAACCCGTACCACTCCCTGACACTGCAACCTGACATCCATCTAGACCTAGGTATCTCCAAAGACTCACCAGATGCAGAGTTCCTGCTACAAGAAGTCATCCGGAAAAATTGGAAAGACTGGCTTGTGATGTACACAGATGCTTCCAAATTATCAGACGAGGAATGTGTTGGTGCTGCGGTCTGGATTCCCAAATATAAAATAATATTAAATTTCAAATGCCCCCCTGTTACATCCGTCTTTACTGGAGAGGCTACTGCAATTCTTGAAGCCGTTCGATATGTGGAATCCCATAAAATAGGTAAAACAGTTATCCTCACAGACTCCAGAAGCAGTCTCCAGGCGATCTTATCCAATCCTTTCCGTAATAAATCTAATCCTCCTATAATCCTCCAAATTAGGAAAATTCTTTTAAAATGCTCCACGCTTGGATACCAAGTCTCTCTGGCCTGGATACCAGGACACACAGGTATATTAGGTAACGAAGCCGTTGACATAATTGCAAAAGAGGCAACTGCCATTGGATGTCCTGACCATGATAAAGTTTTTTCTTACGATCTGTACCCTTTGGCCACTCAAGTAATGAGATCTACATGGGAAACTCAGTGGCGGGAGAAAAGCAAAACCGTAGGGAAATATTTCGCGGACATTCAGCACTCCTTACCTGACAAGCCATGGTTTTTTAAATATAAAAAAGCTTCCAAAGCATGCACCTCCACTGTGAGCCGTTTAAGGTTAGGCCATGCATGCACCCCTGTTCATCTGGCCAAAATTAGGATTAAGGACTCATCCCTTTGTGAATGCGGTCTGGAGGAGGGAACACCTGACCACATATTTTTTAACTGTCCCAAATACCCAACTTCCCTTTATGATCTCTTCCCCCCATGTATCCCCAAACCCACAAATTTTAAGATTGTTCTCAGTTATGTGAAACCCCCCTGCATTGATGTTTTATGTTCTTATATAACTACTAACAATATAAAATTATAATTTGTCTGTCTGCCACTAACAAATGTTATATATAAGTATTGTGTTTGTCCATAGGCATTACAGAGTACAGATCATCAACTGGGTCTACAGCCTCAAAATTTAAGATCTCACCACCTCTGTACTTGTACATTGTGCTCTTACGAGAAACCGATACAAGCAATGAGTCTGTAGAAACAAACAACTGTGTCAAAAACTGGATATTGGCGAAATCCAAAGGGAAACGCCACTGCACAAAAAGAAGAAGAAGAATAAATTGCAATTATGGCAATACTTTTCTAGCCCCCCGTAGGTATATATAGCCAATGTTCCATACTTGTAGTGTGCCCCTTTGGTGATTTGGTGTGTTCTCTAAAAATATGGCTTAAGGCTCGGGTCCGAGGCTTAAGGCGGGGGTATCAACTCCTATAGGCCAGAATGAAATTACCTACGGGGGCAAACTTTTTTCATTGCAAGTAAGAAAAATATTATATTTTTTAATTATGGTCACCCATTTAAATACCCACTGTTAACTCTAAATAGGAATAGTAGACTTTTTATACCGAATGGTCAAGATAATACTTAAATTCTAAGTAACAATGAAAGGACGTCGTGATTTATTCTTTTGTATTGATATTTTTAAAAGCTAGACACTTAAAAATATCACAGTTAAATAAAGAAAGGCAATTTATTTTCATAAATAGATAAAAGTTAAGCAGAAATATTGCAATATTATGTTGGCAATACCGAAGCATGTCGTTTAGCTTTAGCTTTCTACTAAAACAACAAAAATGGCCGAGTTTGTTTGCGGCTGTTCATGAATCTGTTTTATGTTGTTTGGTTTTCGGTGATTATAAATACCTGGGTCATTTTCCATGCGTGCGACGTTGAGTTGAGCTTAGGTTCCTCCGTCTAAGTTTGTGTTGTGTTTTACACAGTGATCAGTGTTATACGAGACAGTGACTCTAAACCAGTGCTGAAAATGTCTGGATTTAAAGAAAACAGACGAAAATGTTTCAAGTGCGGCAAATCGCCAGCCTCAGACAGTATCAAACTGTTTCGTTTTCCGAAACCTGCCACAAGAAACCTTTTGCGGTACGTATTCGATTAATTTATTCAAGCTACTGAATTTTAACCTCAAGTGCATTTTCTAATGATATCTGATTTTCTAATTCGGCTTTATCAAACTAGTTAGCCACTTATTGGTAAAGGTGACATATTGTAGCTAATTTGGCAATTTGTTTCAGCTGTACTATGTGGGCATAATACGTTTTCCCGTTGGAAGAATACAACTCAATAGAGTTCCAGAAAAAGCTATTCA
This sequence comes from Scoparia ambigualis, assembly GCA_963921215.1. Classification (NCBI taxonomy): domain Eukaryota; kingdom Metazoa; phylum Arthropoda; class Insecta; order Lepidoptera; family Crambidae; genus Scoparia; species Scoparia ambigualis. The sequence continues at coordinate 6,256,025 of OY992503.1, forward strand.
GTGAACACCGAATGATGGGTCAAGATCATTTTACTGATGATGATTTTACTGATAGTTGTAAGCGCAGGTTATCACACTCTGCAGTCCCATGTGATGTAAGTCCTAATTGATCGCAATATTATCATTATTATAATCTTCATAACGTATCTTTGAGTTAACTTTAAGTGTATCTTTGAATATTAAATTGTTGAAAATTGAGTCCAATTTAATTAATATATTCATTATTCAAATTTGTAGCTAGTTAAAATATACTAAACATTAATGTTTGGTTATTAGCTACTATTGGTATTTTGGTTTTTAAGTAAATACTTGTATGTTTATAGATAAAATGCATTATGAATAAAATTTTTGCAACATGTGTTTATTAAATTTTAATGCATTACAGACTGAAAAAATGTCCATGATAATACCAAATTATTTTGATGAGCCACAGCCTGGGCCCTCACGAATGAGTAAGGAACATGGAGAAGTTCATTCAGAAACTAGTTCATCACAATCTGTTGAAAGAAGGACTTTAAGTAATATTTCTAATCTTCAGTCGCAAGGAAGAAATATAGAAAATGTTCAAAGTTCTTGCAGTCAAACAGGACCTATATTAAAAACAGAAAATGAAAGGACTGTTTAAAAAAGATGTACAAAGTACATGAAATCAATTTGCCAGATGCGCAATCAGTTAAAAAGAATGAAGAGAAAAGTAATCTTAAATGCTCTCACAGACAGTAACGCTGTAAGAAAATTAATGAAGAAGCTTACACCTACGTTTGCCCTTTTATTGCAAGCCCAAATAAGAAACTGCAATAAGTCCACTGGCCGCAGGTGGACTAAAGAAGAAAAAATTTTAGCCTTAAGATTATTTAAAAGATCGCCTACTTGCTACAGGTTAATGAGAAGTCTGTTCCAATTACCAACACCTGGAACTCTGATGGCATTACTCAATGGGATGCCTTTTGCTGTGGGTATTACCAACCCTGTTATCAATGTTTTAACGAATTATATAAAACACCAACAGCCTTCTGATAACAATTTTATTTTGATGTTTGATGAAATGTCACTGAAAAAACACTTGCATTATAATAAAAAAGAAGATCACATTGAAGGATACCAAGACCATGGGCCACAGGGAAGATCCACAAATGTGGCGTCATATGCCTTGGTATTCATGATAGCCGGAATAAGGAAAAAGGTTAAGCAGCCTATTGCTCATTATTTTTCAAGCAGCTTTTCAAATGCTGATAGGCTGGCAGTCCTTATAAAAGAGGTAAACAATTATTTTAAGACTTTAAATAGGTGCAGTTTATTTAAATAAATCAGTTATAGTTAAAAGAAAAAGACTTTAAAAATTATTTTATTTTCCAGATTTTACATCAGTGTTTTGCAGCAGGCATAAAAATATCTGCCGCTGTATGTGACATGGATGGCGTAAACAGACGGGCTCTTTCTATTTTGGGGGCCACTAAAGAACACCCGTACTTTAATATAGAAAACGAAGAGATTGTCACACTTTTTGACGCACCACATCTCTTAAAATGTTTTAGAAACCTATTTTTAAAATATAATATTAATTGCAAGGTTGATATTTCATCTCAAGATAAGATAGGAGAAGGTACTTTTTGTTATGCATTTTAATAATTATTGCAATGTTTTATTAAAAGTAAGTAGAATTATTTCAAAGGGAAACCAACAAAATGATATTGTTTATTTTCAGGTGTTGCAAAGTGGTCTCATATTGAAAAATTCTATGAATTAGATCAAAGTAACCAAAATTTTGTATTTGCCCCTGCCCTAACAAAGGATCATTTGAACCCAAACGCCAAACAAAAAATGCGTGTAAAACTAGCTGCTCAAGTTTTGAGCCATACTGTGGCAGCGGGGCTGTACGCCAAAATATCTGAAGGTAGTATTATTTGAAATGTGTAATACGTATTGAATTTTTTATTTTTTGTAAGTTTTATTATTTGATAAAATAGCTGTTGTATAAAAATAATTGTAATTTAGAGAGTTCAGTTTATGATAACTATGTCGGGTAGCGGTGAAAGAATACTGCCACCCCTTCTTTCCTTGGGTGTCGTAATAGACGACTAACGGACTAAAGACTGCACATACATCCAACAGCATAGAGCGGCGATGGGCTCACCACCTGTCACGCTGAGCACATGTGCAGTCACTATTTGGTGAAAAGTGGACTATGGCAGATGACTGCTATTGACAAAAGTCTATCTTCCACCTTGCAGATGTATTAGAACATTATTTAAATAACAATGTTTGTTATATTATAATGTTGTTAAATTAAAATTTATTTACATCAAACAAATAAATAAGAAAATTTTGTATAAATTTATATAAGAGATAAAGTTTTGGAAAGGCTGTACAATAAATGTCAAGAGACCAATCAACAATTTAATTGTTTTTTTTTCAGGAACGCTCAATCCTGATGCAGCTGTTACAGCAAATGTGATCGCAAAAATCGATAAGCTGTTCGACTGTTTAAACAGTGACACACCCGACCTGCGACGTGGAAAACTTTATTCTACTAATATGACAGCAAAAAGTCCACATTTGCAGTTGTTTTCAGAAATGAAATTTTTTTTCACTTCTTTGAAGTTTGTGGGAAGTGCACGTGTGCCTCCATCCCAAGATGGATGGATTTTGACAATAAATGGAGTTGAACGTTTGTTTAAAAATTTGACTAGAACTCACCACATAAAAAGTCTGTCCACTAGACATTTACAACAAGACCCTCTTGAAAATTTATTTGGATGTATTCGTGGTAACTGTGGGTCCAATACCAACCCAACTGTAGGCCAGTTTGTAGCTGGACTTAAAACATCAATCATAAGCAATATGGCACATATTGGTACCACTGGAAATTGTGAAACTGACAATAATGTCATTATTAATAATTTTACTACATTGTTGTCAGTTTCACAACCCACAGAAGTGCATTTTGAGATACAAGAACTAATGGTGGAATGTTCATTAACTTCACAGGATCTAGAAGACAATGCAGAAATCCAAGCTTGTGCTTACGTATGCGGATTTTTGTTAAAGAAGATCCCAACACGTAACTGTGACAAATGTAAATCAGTTCTTGTATCGCCAAATATAAATATGTGTCATATGTTTGTACAATGCAAAGAGTACAATGAGTACAAAAATAGTTTAAATTATGCCAGCCAACATTTTATAAATTGTGTGGAATCTTGTGCATCAAGCACAAACTTATTTTTAAATGAAAATTCATATAAAAAAATTTAAAAAAATGCTTGATTACCAATTTAAAAACGAAAATTAATTTTGATTTTCTCTTTAATTGTCCAACACATAAAGAATGTAACATAAATTTTATTGTTAATAGTGTTTTTTACATATGTATAAACAGATACTGTAAATTGAAAAACCGCTTATTTGCAGAAGAAGCATCAGCGTCTGCACTCAAACGCAAAATCAACATTATTATGCATAAGTAACGGCCGAATACTCTTTACTATTTAAGATCTCATTTTCAAAGAAATTGTCACACGTCATTTGATATTTTACATCTCAATATATTTATAACTGTATAGTTTTTGTGCGTTGCAATATTAACTCATTTTCTAAACACGGTGATGTACACAATTTCAATACTAGAAGTAAGTCAAAACTAGTAATGCCACTGTTTAGATTAATTACACAAGGTTCTCGGCTCTTTCTTTCGGCAAGGTATACACTATTATAATAAAAGATCAAGTACTGTACTAGATTTACCTTTAGATAAGTTTAAAAATCATGTAAAATCTTGTTTACAAGGTTATTATACAGTAATTAGAAGACAAAACAGCCTGGCTGTATTAAAATATTCACATTATATTTTCTTAGTCCGTTTTCTTTATATCTAATTAATTTTACGCTGGTATGATAGCCTTTAACAACAGTGTCATCTTATATAATAGGTACTATGTTGCGTGTAACGTTGTCTATTTGTTTTGTTGCTTTCGTTGGAGTTGCTCGAGTGTGTCATGCTCTCTCAAAGTGTCTTTGCGGTGGTGGCATGTGCGTCGGGTCGTTACGTTCCCTAAAACATGTTTGAGCGAAGCGATGGCTGGTACACGTGTCATACTCGTGAACGGGTGCCGCCTGTGGAGGCTGGTCTGCCCTTGCAATCATATTTTTATTGGTAGTATTTAATAGTCTTTCTTTTTCTTTTTTTAAAGATATTGTAAGACGTTGTTTAGTTTATTTTAAATTGAGGAATACCTGTTTTTTATTAGATATTCTTTTGTATGTTGTTGTGTTGTCTTGTAATCGTACTAAATGTTTTTTTTTATCTTGTAATGGAAAATTTCCTTCTGTGATAGGGAGGGCATTTTCCAATTTGTATTGACGCTGTAAAAGAAAGAGAGAAAAGAAATGTCCTGGCTGAGTTTCTTGCTGGTCCTTCTCAGTACAGCCCCATAGTTAGACTTACAAACCGATGGCATAGTAACATTCATAAGTGCTCAATTATTGTAGCCTAAATTGAATAAATAATTTTGAATTTTGATAGAAACAGTATGAAATTTACTCCCTTCAAATTAAGAAAACCTCCAAAAATTTTAGTTAAAAAGCGTTGAGTATTTGGCCATACCATACATATTGAATATTATTTGCGCATCCTAACACATGATCTGTTTTTGTATTACGTTATTACTTTAACTAGACAAATCAAAGCGTTATTATTGTGAAATTTGAAATGAAAACTTTAATGTAAACTAAGTATTGAAATCAGAGTTTATAGTACGCTTTACTACACAGTCGACTAATCATGTTGCCCTGCTGTGTTCTATATTGTATTAATTTTACATAAGTAATTCAATAAATGTGTATGAATATTGAGTCAGTTTTTGTTTTGCCTATTATAGGTACTTAGCTGCTTTTAATTTCTAAGATGGAGGGATGGGCAATTTCACTTGTAAGAAAACTTTTCAATTTGAAGTTTTCTTACAAGTGAAATTGCCTATCCCTCCATCCAAATTAAAGGTTTTTTCAACCAAAAAAATGTAATTCGTATTTTCCCGCCATTGAGTTTGAGGAGGGGTGACGATAGGTGGCGCTAGAGGTAAGTACTTCCGCTAAATCCGGAAGTTCATTTTTCTAATATGGAGTTGTCATTAGCGATGCGCAGAATAACTCACTGTTAAGAAAAGAGTGATTACGTCTTTTACATCCAAAGAGTTACATCACTCTTTTATATCTTTAACTCTTTAACTCCCTGGCTCAGATATGAACGAAATGAGCTAGGGAGTTAAAGATTAACTTAGTTGAATATGCGTACGACAAGAAAGAGAATTAGAACAACCATATATATTTTCCACACCTCTGATTCTCAATTTAAGAAGCAAGTGAGATTATTAATTTTATTTGTAATAGTTTAGATTCTTTTTTTGTGCTCATGCTAGTTGTTACGTCTGTACTTACTCTCTTTGTTCGATAATTTATTTAGCTGGTAATGAATTATTACTATCGGTGGAAAGTTAACTGATGTGTGTGTAAAATGTATTTTTGGTATTCTTTAAACAAATCGAATTTTCAAATTCCTTACCAGCGAAATTCTGCCTTATTGCGTGAAAGATTTATTTACCTTAACAAAACTACCGTATAATATAACTAAATAACTCGCACTACGGATGCGCGGGCGAAATATTCTATCTCTTTTTTACTTACAACCTGGATACATATCTGTTTCTTTCTATTCTACGCAATGAGTTTTGACCAAAATACATCTTAGCTACATGGATATAAAGATATAATTGGAGTTAAAGGGATATACGGAGTTAATCACTCCTTGCCTGGGATACTATATCTTTTGCGTTTGTCACTCCTGAGTTACACATCGCTAGTTGTCATTCTTCCTAGTATATGTGTTCTGTGCTTAAGGCATGTGTTCTGTGGCTTAAGGTGTGTGGAGTTTCGTTTGGTAACAATCTATTATCCTACATACATCATTCTGTCTGTTTATTTATCATCACAAGAAAACTGTTTTGAGTTGAAGCAATTGTGTGGGTCTACTAGAACCATGGAGGTATTTAAGTTAAAAATGATAACCTCGGCTACATTACTCATAAGTTTTGCTGGAGTTGCTGCTTACTTGATTATTAGAAAGAAAAGAAAGGTACGCAATGCTCGCGAAGTATTGAACTATTTGACCATTGAAACGGTCTCCAACGAAGAGTTGTGTGATAAGGTGGTACATGAGTTGCGGAGGTAAGTTTCGTAGATGATTAATCAAATCAAAAGTCATAATTTGCAAAGTTGTGCAATAAGTAATTATTTCAATACAATTTCCACATTTTAATTACATATGTATTTTGTAGGAGATGTGGAACCTATAAAACAATAGGTTTTGATTGTGAATGGGTGACAAACAATGGAAAAAGGAGCCCTGTGGCATTAGTGCAGTTGTCCACTTACGATGGCTATTGTGGACTGTTCAGACTGTGCCACTTGAAGACTGTTCCTTATTCTTTAAAAGTAAGTTTCTAAACTGATATTTTTTACAAGCCTTTTATTAAACTTGCAATGTTTTTAGTTGTATTTTCATTAGAGACATGTTACAAGCTGCTATACTCGTTGAAGTAGGCCTTTTGTAAAAGGCAAAAGCACACTGGACCGTGAGACATGCTATAAAAAGTAGTTTTGATTTACCCACTTACCCCGACCAGGTGTTATAACACCGCTAAAATTGATGTAAACCTAGCCTCAAATTATGATGTTAACCCTTTACAGGGCAGTGTCAAATATATTGACACCATATTTTGAACTTTATACAATTATGATAAGGTCGACAACCAATGAATAATGTCAACATGCTGTGCTCGTTAAAGGGTTAAACAGTGACATTTTTCTTCAGTTATTTCATTTAGTGCTTATCAAGGTAGGATTATATGTACTTATAATTAACATACATAGTTATTTTAGATCTCATAATGTAATTCCGAATTATGGTTGTTCGATCAAATCGTTCACAGAATGCATGCTTGACAGAAATATCTATTGCCAGAAATCACGTTTTGTCGAAAATCGGATAGCGGAAAGCATTGTTAATAGAAAGCTTCATTGTTAGAAAGTACTTTTAACCGACACATTGGTTAGCCGATGCAACTATTCAAGAATGCATACATACATTAATTATCAGAACAAACCTATTTACGTACTATCAATTTGTCATAGTAATCTATATTATATATAAATCACACCGTTTAAGTCTTCCCTGAACTTTCACAAATATTTCAAAATCAGAATTAGCTAAATCAGTTCGTTCATTCTCGAGTTTTGAGCAGAATGTTTTCATTACCTTGTAGTGGCAGCTGTCAACCATGTTTATGTACATATGTATGTATTCTTGAATAGTTGCATCGGTTAACCAGTGTGTCGGTTAAAAGTGCTTTCTAACAATCATGCTTTCTATTAAGAATGCTTTCTGGTATCCGATTTTTGGCGAGCCATGAATTTTGCGAACTGAAAGTTCGGCGAAACTTGATTTCTGGGAATAGATATTTCTGTCAACCATGCATTCTGTGAACGATTTGATCGATCAGCCATGATTCGGAATTACGTTAATGACATCGTTATTTTGATCCATAAATTGCAGCAGAGTTATTTTGATTTATTATGTCTGGTAAAAGGTAAGCAATACAAAATACATATTTGTATTTTTTGAGTCGTTTTACACGAATTATTTGTAATATGACTGTTAGTTACCTAAACAAAAATAAATTGACAATAGTAATTCCATAATATTCTATTTTTTTGCTATTTATATATCACAGGTGTTATATCACCTAGTAGGAATATCCACGTCTAATTCATTTTGTATGTAGTTTTAGCGTAAAACCAAACAGTGTTACAGCTTACTAAATTAGAGCAGAATTATTGAAGAAAGTGGATGATGATACAATGTTGCCAAGTGTTATCACTATTTTGCCCCCTGATAATGCAAATGCGGATATAACAGAGGAGGATTCGGGAAAAGTTAGAGTTTGCATAATCTTTTCTGTACAAATGTATTTTGATACTATTCTAACCCTGCTAACTTGTCATTATCTAAAAATAAACTGTCTATCCATGTCTATCTGCTTAAATGGAACGACAATAGCGAAATGGCTATTGCGTCCAATGTAGATAGCAGCCGCTACATAAAGCAAAAAGTTTCGCTCAACAACAAAAGTTTAAATTGATATACTTAACACTATTTAAAAAGGTTAGTTAGGTAGTAGGTTAGTTAGGATGCGACTTTGTTTTATACTATGTAGAGATATAATTATTCAAATTACAGGAGCTTCTTGAAGATAAGACCATATACAAGGTTGGAGTGGCACCCGTCGATGATGCCAAATATCTTTTTCAAGATTATTCTGTTATGCTTTGGTCAACATTAGACGTCCGTCACATTGTGGCTTTGGCTGGCCTTGATTCCGGAGGCTTGGCTTCGCTTTCTCAATCTTTACTAGGAATTACTTTGGATAAAAGTTGGAGGGTATGTTTTAAAATATTGTATTTGTTACATAGTTATGGAAGAAAGAAGTTAAATAATTAACAATATGATGTTTTCAGTGATAAACTCATCTCATCATCTCATTTACTGTATTATGTTTAGGGAATGCAATCTCGAGTCGAGATCTTAAATAGTTTTCGAAAAAACATTGTTTAATTCGTTTAAATAACGTTGAAAACTGCTTGCTAGTAATTATGAGGTTAATAAAACACGAAAGTATATCTAACTTACTTACTAAGTTATGTTATTTAATAATTAGGTATTACCCGTATTATTTGGAAATCAAACAATTTGTAAAAAACATAATGAAAATAATAACACTGTTGTCAGTCAAATAAAGACAAAAAATTCTAAATTCTAGGGGTCATTTTGGAAATAGCTTCCTAAAAAACAAAGAGTGTTGAGAGTATTGTCTGTAAACGGCATCTTATTCAATCGCTATGTACCCAGTAGCTGAAAATGTCCTCTCTGACTTGACAGTGGTTGGCGCCAGCGTCAAATATGCTATTATAAGTGAACTGCAAAAAGCTACCTCTTGTTCCCCCACACTCATACAAATCCATTTCTTTCTTTATCAGTGGCCTATCTGAACTCGTAGAAACACGCAAAAAAGGGCTTTTAGATGCTCTTAGAGTCATCTGAAACCCTAAACAACAAAATGATAAAATGTAAAAACAATAAATTGTATAAATTGTATTATCTTATCACATACTAAGTAGTGTTATACTATATTATCTCAATAGATACGCTGCAGCGATTGGGAGGCTGAGACGATGTCAGAGAGACAAGTGCATTACGCCTCAGCAGATGCGCACGTCGCAATCAGAATCTTTGTGCAAGTTGTCAAGAAGCTCACTAAACAACACGCTTGGGACGATATCTGGAATAACTTGGATAAATTGTGCTCTCAGTTTTGCGATACGCAGTTTAAGGCCAGGAAATCTAACAACGATACCTCTAAGTAAGTGTTTAAGTGTGAAAATGCTTTTGTTAAACCTGTAACGAAAGGTCAGTGGATCGTCTTAAATGTTTCAACTGCAATCGGGGAAACATGTGTTGCTGCGACTCTGTCAGATATGCAAATATTGGAACATGTGGAAGGACAATCCATTTGTAGTGTACCTACTGATGTTTATTGCTGATGTGCATATCCTACTAATATTATAAACGCGAAAGTTTGTAAGTATGGATGGATGTATGTTACTCTTTCACGTAAAAACTACTAAATGGATTTGGATGAAATTCGGCATACATATAACGTGACTGCTAGAAACCGCAAGAAACTTCAAGGGCTGGTCAGGTCAAGTGTATTAAACATGAAAAAAATGACTAGAAAGGAATTCGAGTTTTTTTTAAATTTTTAATTCATTTTGTGAATTTTAATTGGATAGTCATTGAGTCTATCTAATTTATTTAAAAGCGAAAACATAAGAAAAATAACATGAAAACAATTAAAAATAACGATTATTTACAACGCGCCGCCGTCTGTTGACTCGTCAACGTTAGTACTTATCGCGCAGCTGACGTGGAATTCCTTTTTTGTCATGTTTAATACACTTGACCTGACCAGCCCTTAAAGTTTCTTGCGGTTTCTAGCAGTCGCCTTATATAGTTTATAACCTGGATTAACACATAGGATACTTTTTATCCCGATATTCCCACGGGAACGGGAATTACGCGGGTGAAACTGCGAGCGGCCGCTAGTGTTTAATAAGTTGATGCAACCATACGTCGATGGTACAATAAAGTTACAATAAAGTCAGGCGTCATCCTAAGCAAAGAACAACAATATTTAAAGAGTACTTTTTTCACAGAAAAAAGAAGAAAGACGACAGTAAAAGACAAGAGAAACGGAACACAGCAGCGGCGCGTTCGAAGCCTCTGTACACCAACAGCTTTTTGGAAGCCCCCGACGGTGAACTGTTGTGTACTTGCGACTTTAAAAAAGCTACTTGGTGAGTCCTAACAATTTGCTTTTTAGTGAGTACTTACTACAGAGATTGGCAGCTGAGCTTTTAGCAAAACTCTCCAATTGACACGAGAGTTCGTTATTTGCATTGTCCATAATGTAATACTATTATTATGTCTGTAACACACGTCACTCTCAATCTCAACTTATAATAGGTACCTATGTCAAGAATGGAATTTATTAGTTATCTCTATTTTAATAAGACTAACTGCCGCACTCAAAAGACGTCAACTAACTTTTAATGACAATTATGTCTCTTGTTGTCACTTTCATAAGTACAGTACGAGATAGAGAAGGAAATATATTTAAATGTTATTAAAAGTGACGTCTCTGCGCACGGCAGTTAGAGCTCTAACACACGAACGGTAATTTGCCGACGACGGCTAGCCGTCGCCGCGCCGTTACCAACTGCCGTCGTCAACGTGCCGCTCGTTTGTCAGAGCCTTTACGTTCAAAATTCACAACAGGTACGTAGAGAAAGAGCTAGCAGACGTGGTGAAAGAGAGCCCGTTCACGGTGCGCCTGCGCTTCGAGCCGGCGGCGCGCTCCGTGGGAGAGGTGGGCCAGTACTACCAGATCGCCAAGGAGAACCACTGCGTCGCGTGCGGCTCTAACCACACGTGCGGCGTGAAGAAGAACGTCGTGCCCAGAGAGTATCGGCGCTACTTCCCTGGTGAGGTCAATTGTCTTTGTGGCCAATCCTTGCATAGTGATATTAGCTGTCGTTTTGTGGTCAATCAGAGCTGTCAGATAATAATTAGCCTGTTATAACATTTATGTATTATTAATTTATTAGACTCCTAAATAGCATTAATTAAAACAGGTATTTTGTGATATTTCTTTTGAACAGGGCCAATTTTTTTGTCATTTTGTTTTCGCAATCCTATATCAATGTTAAAATTTTAAACACTGAAAAAAGACGACAACCTCAGGCGGGAATCAAACCACGCACCTTCCGCATTCCGGGCGGCTGCCTTAACCACTTGGCTACCGAGGTCTGGCTTTCAACCGTCGAAATTTGTCAGTGCTTGATGCAACATTGCTTCATCAAATCTTAGAAGTTTTCACCTCCGAGTTTTTCAGTGTTTAAAATTTTACTTAAGTATATTTAAGCGTTAATAAAACGCTAAAATATAAAACATTAATCTATATCAATATTGTTTGTGGCTGAAACGACAATTTTACGACAAAATAATTTTCACAACTTCTCCTTGTTCATATAAATGCATCGGTTGGCACAATCAGACGTGATGAAGGACCACTCGTGCCACGACGTGCTGCTGCTGTGCCTCGCGTGCCACCAGCGCAGCAACGTCTCCGACCTCAGCGTGCGCCTCTTTCTGGCGGCTGAGTGCGCCGCGCCGCTCATACACAAAGACTTTAGCAAGCTGCACGAGGACCACGCGCTCAGGTCAGTTGCATGCATGAAGTTGTTAGTCAGCGCTGCAATATTATATAACTCAAACAACGTAGAGAAAAAACGCGGTGGTAAAAGAAAAAAGAAAATAAATGAGAATAGGTAATGGGGGGAAAACATTTTATTAAATTGTTTAATGCGTCGTCCGATTCGATTCCAACTTTACAGCTATGTTGTTTATAAGAAATAATCAAAGTAAACTTAGCATATTTATTATTTTCAAACTAACCCCCCAAGAGGAAGGAGGAATTTGTCGATCAAAACACAGACTGTCAAATATTTACGAGCGAAGACGCGGGCAAAAGCTAGTTAATACATATTCTTTGTCACACACTTTTAATCGCAGTGCCAATAGAGCGGCACGCCATTTAATCGTGGCTGATCTCTAGCACCGTTGTCAACAGGAAAGTGAAGTCGGCGGCGCGCGCGCTCCTGCACCAGGACAAGATTCCTATGGAGCGGCGCAAGGTGCTGGAGGCGGTGGTGCTGGCTAATTACCCGCACCACCAAGAACTTACCACTGAGCTCCTGCAAGAGGCGGCCGAGCTGCAAGCTTAGTGAGTACAATCATCATTCTTCTTCTTCTTAGAGTGCCTCTCCATTACTAAAGGTCAGCAGTCAGTTCTCTAAATTTTTTTCCTATTCAGAGCTGGTCTGAATAATTGTTCCACGGTTTTGATACCGGTCCATTCCCTGATGTTACGAAGCCATGCATGACATTTCCTTCTTCCAACTTTCCTCCTTCCAGCAATCTTTCCCATCAATATCGTGTGAAGTAGCTGATACCTTGAAATGAAACACTTTTTTACGGATTAACTCGCGTTTAATTTACTATTTACATAGTTTTTATATCTGTCTCCCTGTGACCACGGACCCTGTAAAGGGTTCGAAACGTCAGGATAATATAAAAACTATGTAAATAGTAAATTAAACGCGAGTTAATCCGTAAAAAAGTGTTTCATTTCAATGTGTAGTGCTCGCTTAAACCTCAGAAAACAATAGCTGATACCTATCATTACGCAAGACATGGCCCAAGTAGGCAACCTTCCGCTGCTTGATGGTGCTTAACAGCTCTACCCTTTTTCCCCATTCGTTTAAGGACCTCTGCGTTTGAAATTTTATCCGTCCAACTGATGCGAAGTATACGTCATTCATTATCATTACATATTATAAAGTCGCCGTTTTCCTGTATCTTTGACTCCTATTTATTCTTCTAAACCACTCAATGGATTTTTATGCGCCTTTCACTGATAGAAAGGGCGATAACTGAAGATAGTGAAGATGGATGCACAGGGCTCTTCTCTCTAAATTTCCATCATACGGGCTTCCTGAGAAATTGTGTTCGTGGGTCGCCAGCTTTTTTTCTGGGCGTAGCATCAAAGTCGTAGTCGACGGTTTGTGCTCTGACATGAAGCCCGTTAATGCTGGAGTCCCGTGTGTGTTGTCCCCTACTCTGTTTGTACTCTGCATATCAATGACATGTTGCATAACAACAGCATTCATTGCTATGCGGACGACAGTACTGGGGATACGATGTACACAGGACGAGCTAATATTTTTATGGAAAGCGTCCTTGAGAGCCGGAAAAAACTTGTGACTGACACCGAGAACATGTTGTCATGTCTCGAATTGGGGCCGACAGAACCTAGTCCACTTTAAGCCCTCCAAAACACAAGTTTGCGCATTTACCGCAAAAAAACATCCCTTCGTCGCACCTCTAAATTTTGAGGGAGCTCTCCTTGATACCAACCCGACTATTGGAATCCTTGGCGTCAATATTTCGAGTGACGTTCAGTTTCGAGGTCATTTGGAAGGCAAAGCTATATTAGCTTCGAAAAAGTTGGGTGAGCGAGTCAGTATTTCAATTTGGTCCACCGCTTACATCTGTACAAAGCACAGGTCAGGCCACATATGGAATACTGCTCCCATCTTTGGACTGGAGCACCCCAGTACCAACTCCTTCCATTTGACCGCATTCAACGCAGAGCTGATGGATGGATGGTCACATCACCTCGATGGATGGCGCTCTACTACTGTGCGTTTTTCACGAAATTTCTTGCCTCAAACTACAGTGTTTGTGGAACCAGCTCTCGGCGGCGGTATTTCCGGACCGTTACGAATTGGAGATCTTCGAGAAACGAGCCTATTCTTTTCTTAAAGGCCGGCAACGCGTCTGCGATTCCTCTGGTTTTGCAAGTGTCCATGGGCGGCGGTGATTACTTTCCATCAGGTGTCCCGCTTGCTCGTTTGCCTCCTTATTTTATAAAAAAAAATGATTTGGCGCGGGCGGGCCGCTAGTATAGGTACAGATAAAGAGCTCTTAGCATGTCAATTTGCTGAAGGTGGTGGTGCTGGTTAATTATCCGCACCACCAAGAAGTTACCCCTGAGCTAATGCAGGAGGCGGCCGAGCTGCAAGCTTAGCGAGTACGGTAGAATTAGACTGCAAGGGGTGAAACTCACTCGCGCCCGTAGTTTTACTCTTAAGTCCCTGTACGTGACCCCCTGACGTAATATCGGCGTGCAACGATGGCACTCCTTGCTTTTGTGTTTCGTCCGGTGATTAAACTACCGGATTCTCAGCTCTTCCCCCTCACAATTCCTACTTCTTCCGCAAATATCCTACTTCTTCTGCAAAGATCCTACTTCTTCCGCAAAGATTCTACTTCTTCCTCAAGGCCGGCAACGCGTCTGCGACTCCTCTGGTTTTGCGGATGTCCATGGGGCGGCGGTGATAACTTTCCATCAAGAGACCCTCCTGCTCCCTTTAGGTTCATAATTTTTTTTTATAAAATAGGAGGCAAACGAGCAGGCGGGTCACCTGATGGCGAGTAATCACCGCCGCCCATGGACACCCACAAAACCAGAGTAATCGCAGGCACGTTGCCTGCCTTTAGGGGAGGGATAGGGTTAAGGAAAGAATAGCAATTGTGAGAGGGGGGGGGGGGGGTATGGGCCTCCGGAACCCTCACTAGCCGGACGAAACACAACAGCACCAAGTGCCATTATTTCACGCCGGATATTCGTGAGAGGGTGGTGCTGCAACGCAGCGTGGCTCTACCATTCAGTCAGTGTCACTCATTTAGCACCACCCAGGGGTCACGTGTAGGGTCTCAAGGGTAAACCTACGGACGCGAGTAACTTTAACCCCCAAATAATGTCCCTTTCCCGTCATATCCCTCGGTCTCAAAACATCCCTTTCTCGAAATGACCCTTTCCCAAAATGTCCCTCCTGTTTTGTTTTATTTACTTATTAAAATTTGATTGACCAAAGGTTTTATTTAATTTTATCCATATTTCATCTGTAATCAATGCAATGTATCTGTTGTACGAAAATATTATTTTGGCAATTTAGAGAGAGGGACATTTTGGGGAAGGCACGTTTTGAAACCGAGGGGCATTATGGAAAAGAGACATTGTGAACCTGAAGGTCCTGCCCGTTTGCCTCTTTTCACATAAAAGATCTCGCCGAACGTACAGACGCCATAGGTCGATACCTTTGACTATATATATAATCAAAGGTCGATACATACATAGATTCACGGCTATTATCCCCAACGGGTTAGTCAGATACTAGGCAAATGGGACCGCAGAAGCAGTCACCTGCCATTAGTCCACGTTTTACCGAATAACAAATGCGCATGTGCTCAGTGTGATGATAGGTGGTAAGCTCATCGCCACTCTATGCTGTTGGGTGTATGTGCAGTCTTTAGTCCGTTAGTCGCTTTTTACGACACCCAAGGGAAGAGATGGTTGGTATAGTCTGACCGCTACCGCTGTACCGCGCCTTGGGTATGCGAGCGGCGAGGCGGGGGGGGCGAAACAGTTGCTCCATTTTGTCATTCTGCCGTCATCGCTCACGGCGGCAACTAGTGTGTCAGACGCACATGAGATAAAATATCTAAAAATGGGTCGTGCATTATCTCGAGATAATCAAGACTGTCATTTTTAAAGTGGCCGAATATTTTAAGAAAAGAAAAGCAAACAAAGAAAGTTTATATTATATATTTCTAAGAATTAAAGATTTATTTCATTTATATTGGTTCTTTAATTGTACTTATCTAAAAATCATACTGGACAAAAACGGATTGGATGTAATTATACTCGTAAATATAAAGCTTCAAAAAACTGTGCTTCGATATCGTAAGATCTGTCTGACACTACGAATCTCATGTGAGTTCATGCTCTTTACTTCCCACTCCCCCCACCACCCGCGCATACCTAAGGCGCAGTACATCGGTTGCGGTCAGGCTATAGTATTCTTTTAATGAGACGCCACACCCACAGCACTGGATATTGATCCTTATGCTCAAATGATAAAGTTGACAAATTTATTGAAGTTTGACATTTTGAAGTGCAGTTTGAAAATTGAAGTTTGACATTTTTAATCGTCTCTGTGGTCTAGTGGCTAAGCCACCGGTTTCAGATCCAGAGGAGATCCCGGGTTCGATTTACAGCGGGGGGTACACCTTTGTGTGCTCGGTTTGCTTGGTGGTAGGGCTGTTAGTCCGCCTGGCTAGCTATCACTATCTTATCTCAGTCTGTCGCCATAACAACGATGTTCATAGCATTGTTGTGTTCCGACAGCTTGAGATAATATAGCCAGTTCCTCAGTGGTTGAGGATTCCGGGTGAAGCGTGCTTTTACCTTTGGCCTTATCGTCACTTACCATCAGGTGAGATGAAAGCGCGTGGCTTACCTGTTGTAGAATAAGAAAAAGGCGTGTGTACGTCGATCAGTATACTTAGTATGGTAGGCTTGTTAAGGCCTCCTTGCTAGCTACGACTATCTTATCTAAAGTCTTGCGCCATAACAAAAATGTTAATAGCATTGTTGTGTTCAGACAGTTTAGAGATAAAATTGCCAGTTCTTCGGTGGTTGAGAATTCCGTGTAAATAAAAATAAAAATAATTGATTTATTTATTCCGGTAATTTACACCCATACAAATAGGGATTGCAATCCCACAGCACGCGGGATCCCGCATCTTTGAAATTATGTTAGAAAATCAATCATCATCAATTGAAACTACAGATTTTTGTGTAAAAATCAACTTTTATTAAACATTTCTTACATTAAGCAACAGAAATTATTAATTTTCTATTATTTAAGTATATGTAATATATTACATTACATTGTACATTGTATCTAACATAATTTCAAAGATGCGGGATCCCGCGTGCTGCGGGATTGCAATCCCTACATACAAATTACAATAAAATATCACATTAAAAAAATAAAATCAAAAATCAGAATAAAAATCAAAATTAAAACAAAATTTAAAATGTTAAATAAAAATAAAATCAAAATAGAAACTCTATAAGTAATAAATTAAAATCGGTCAATCTTATTTCAATAAAATATTTAATAAAATTTCACAAAGATTAAAAGCGCGCTTCCTTCTACCTTATCCGATAAAAAAAAAAACTTTGACTCGCGTAGTGTGGAGAACGCCGACTACTCTGCGCACGGCCAGCGCGTGGTGGAGTGGTTCGCGCGGCGCGGCGGCCTGCTGCGGCTCGAGGAGCTGTGGCGGCGGCACTTCCTGGACACCATGCGGCCTAAGCACCTGCCGCCGCTCTGGTCCGTCACGCACAACGAGGAGAGGTACACTACGGGACATTATGGGTGAATAGGGGTGCTAGGGTGAATAAAGACGAAACTTTGAATGGGATTTACGAAATATATTTTATTGGATAAAAAAATCACTATTATTAATTACTATCGAAAACACTATATTAAAGGGGTCCTGCACGAAATTGTGAAAATTTACGTATTTTTAAGTCACTTGTACTATGCACTGAATTAGTTAAATACATTAAAAGAACTTATAGTTAGCCTGATCATTACACAAGGTCATGGCCTTGTTGAAATTTGAAACAAATTCTTTAAACAATAACAAACAATGCATAAATCTAATGACTCCTAAGAACATATTTTTTCGACAACTTTCTTAATTTTACGCATGAAACAATAATTCTGACATGAAAATATTTGTATTAGTATTCCGCAGGGCACACCCTTCTTTAAAAAGTAAATTTTAATTTTTAACACAAGCGCGTGATGGTTTTGCACATTTCGCAGAATAAAAACATTGCTTTAATTAAATTACTAGGCCTGAAATTTAAAAGCAGGATTGATCTTATTATTAATATCAATATGATTGATTTTGCTTTGAAGTTCATTATTAAGACTTAAGTATGTCTTTTTGTCTTTTTTTGCGTTCGCGCGGCACCCCCTTAAGTGGAACTGGGCAGGAAATGTTTGCCGCATGCCTGACGAGTTGTGGGCAAAGGCCATTACCGACTGGATTCCACTATTGATTATTTTTATTTAATTACTTTTGACAAATTACTGTTAAAGGGCAACAATGTATCTTCACTCAATGTTAAAACCACTTTAAAAACTTGTCTTGATTCATCCCTGTATCCCCTGTTTACTCACTTCGTTTTACTAGTACTTTAATCAAGTGTGGGCCGTTGCTGATACCATGCGGCCCAGACACCTTCCGCCGGTCTGGTCCGTCACGCACAAAGAGGAGAGGTATAGGCGTACGATAGGGCGTTATGGGTAAAACGGACCGAATTGCTGGCTCTTCTCAGTACAAGGTCTCCTGCATTTATGGCGATGGCATAGCGACTTTAAGGGCGACTTGCATAACACGTACTAAATACGATTAACGCTTATATGTATTTAAGTAATCATTTGTCTTTGTCATATCTTTAAAATAGATAGAGACAAATGATTACTATTTAGTAAGTGTTATGCAAGTCGCCCTGAAAAGGGCTCAATTGTGGTAGCCTAATTAGGCATTATTCAATTAAATAAACGTGAATATCAACTTTTTTGTATAACACTATTTTTCAAAATTTATGTTTTATCCGTCAAGCTTAAACAGTTGTTATATACAACTTTAGTTATATCATTGAGTATTCGTGAGTGTTTGTTTTTGCGGTTGCTATTAAAAAACTATAAGATTTTATAAATCATACGAAAATGTAAGTAATTGGCTACTTGACAGTTTTCGAAAAAGTATTTAAAAAATTACAAATGATTATTTTATACCCCGTACAATATTTTCTTTCTTGATAAAACCTTTATTTAACAGAAAAAAATTTATTTTTTTTAACAAAATTTGAAATCAATATAAATACGGTTGGACGGTTGGTCACGTGACATTTTACTCTGTGACGTCACATTTCAATAAATATAGAAACATCTTGAAACCTGACGGTTAGTTTTTGATAATTTTGTGAAATGTGACGTCACATGAAGCTCAATCATGGCCGCCCCTTGCCGCCCGTGTTTCGGGTCTTGTAATCCACAGATAAAGAATTACAAATTTATTTTTTAAAACTATTGGTTAATTATCATCAAATCATAAAGTACCATTTCCGACATATTTCATATTTTATTGTTACAACTGTCAAATAGCCAATTATAACTGAAGAAAAGGTTTTTTAAATGTAGCTTATGAATGTCACTACGCCATCGGCTTGTATCGACGACCATGGTTTTGTACTGACTAGAAAATCTGAAATCGGCAAAATACTCCATAATGTCCACATTTTTGTGATAATTTAACTTGTAATATCTTGTTTCAGACTTCGAGTGCGATTGTTAGACGGGCGATTGACGGACGATGACTTGAAATCCATTGGCCTCTTGGAGTGGATCGAAGAACGCAAGTCAATGAAACTCAACTGCAATAACGCTAGATAAAATAGTACATGGATGAGATCGCCACAGGACTGAGGGGGCTGGCACAAAATTAAGGAGGCCTATCCAGCAGTGGGTGACTGCGGACTGAAACGATGGTGATGATGATGAAGAGTACAGGGATGTTTATCATTAAGGAAGAATCATATACTTAGGTCCTTTTGTATACTAGTCATTATCATTCTCCTAAGACAATTGTACGGCTAGGTTCAAGCCTCCCACATACACGTGAGGAGATTGAACGCTAACCGATCACGCTGGTCCAATGCGGTTTAGTGGGTTACTAACGAGGACTGCCATTTTTACGACAACAACCGGGAGAGAGATATTTAAATTCATTCATAGTATGTTGCTTCCAAGGTTGCAACTCGAACGGTTACCTAAGCTGCCATCCTACTGCGCTGTTGTTGTTAAATGCAGTTGATAAATCTGGTGATACTATGCTATAGAGTTTATTTAAAGCAAAGACGTGTTTGTATAAAAATATATTATTATATTTCTATCAAATGAATGAGATAACGATGGTGCATATTTCCATGTCATTTTATTTTAACCCAACACATCCACCTCCCATTAAGTTTTAACTTACTATTTGCGGCTAATAAAGATAATAAATGTAAATCCACACTATTTTGTAGTGTAATTAATAAAATTATCACAAATGTATTCCAAAAATATTTTTGCGTATCATGGCTGTATGTAATATGATATCTCTTTGCCTCAAATAAAGAAGACACATTCTATTTCTAAAAGCTGACACCTCGGACCTAATATTATCCGAGGCTGACACACACCAAAAAGTGTCGCAGACGTGCTGCATTGCGACTGCGTGCGTCATGATTTGTAATATTAGAATTTGTACGCGTAGGTTCACACTAGCGATGGGCGATTGTTACTAAATAAAATCGAATTATTCGAATGAAAATCATTAGTCGATTATTAGTAATTGCGCAATTGTTATAAAAACAATCGACAGTCAACTGTGTACGTATGAAAATTGTTACTACTTATTTAATCGCTGAGTGATTGTTAGTAACTAGTAATCAAAATCATTAGTAGTTGATTATTAGTAATAATAACGCAGTTGTTATAAAAACAATCGACAGTTAATTGTGTTCGAATAAAAATCGTTATTATTCAATATTGTTATTAGGTAAACTGCGCATATGTTCCTAGAGTTAGGTATACCTAACCACACACACGTACATACAAATTGCATATACCTACCTACAACCACAAACTTAGTGAATGGTAGGAATGATTTCGGAGAAAATTAGCTTTGAAAATCTTTGAAATGTAACTTGTAGTCTTATTAATTTATCTACTTATCTAATTTCGAATAAATATTCATTCGAATATTTTTTAGTAACAATCAATCATCAATTTTTATTCGATTTTTTTAGGTTAGGACGAATGAATCGACAATCGAACGCATGATAGAGATACTAGTACAATTGTATCGATTCATTCGAATCTTTTAGTAACAATTGATCGTCAATTTTTATTCGATTGTTTCTAAGTTAGGACGAATGAATCGACAATCGAATACATGGTAGTACAATTGTCGATTCATTCGATTGTTTTTTTAGTAACAATCGCCCATCGCTAGTTCACACCGACAGTGTCGCAGATGCATTGCGTTGCGCTTGCGTGCGACAGACGCACGGCAGTCCGTGAGATACAAACCGAAAACGGTCGCGGTGCGGTCGCGCACCAGCGGAACGGCAACGTCGCACACGCGCTCCGGCATAATGACGTTGTATTCCACCCACAGGATTTCATGTTTAGGACACACCGCGGTGACGTATGTATACGTCTGCGTGCAGCTGCGACACTGGCTGCGGCACTTCAGTTATAAATATTTACAAATCTAACAGTGACTAGTGATCATGGATTTTGAAATACGCGAAAAGTTAATCAATATGTACGCAGATACAAATGTTCATGTGATCCACATGGTCAAAAATTATAACTGTCTGTCTTAAACCCTCACCTGATGACGTTGCCGCGCACGCTAGCGATGGGCGATTGTTACTAAATAAAATCGAATTATTTGATTGTTTAAACAATCGTATTCATTCGAATGAAAATCTAGTCGATTATTAGTAATTGCGCAATCGACAGTCGATTGTGTACGAATGAAAATCGATACTATTTAATCGCTGAGCGATTGTTAGTAACTACGCGACTGTTACTAGAACAATCGACAATCGAAAGTGTTCGAATAAAAATCATTACTAGTCGATTATTAGTAATAATAACGCAATTGTTAGAAAAACAATCGACAGTTAATTGTGTGACGAATGAAAATCGTTATTATTCATTATTGTTATTAAGTTAACTGCGCGAATGTTCCTAGAGCAAACGATTGATTCATTACTAGTAGGTAGTAACCAGTTGATTGATTATTAGTAACTTCGCAAATGTTACTAAAACAACCGATTGAATCGAAACCATTAATTCGAATTACTACGAACGAAAGTCGCTGTTGATCTGATCAATTTTCAACAACTGATTTAAGTACCTATAGTCCTATACAAACAAACAGCTTACCTCGGTGGTTCTCCACGAATAAATCGAACCTACGTAGGTATAGCTAGCTACACATCAAGCTATACAAAACCATTTAAAAATGACTTTTATATTCAGATATATACCTACTTACACATGGTATCTTGTGCCTCAGGCAAGGCACAAGATGAAGATACCCATGTGTAGGTATAGCTTGATGTGTCGCTGACCTACTACTCGTTTGCTTCGAGTTTGCAGTGAATGTCAGTTTTGACGTAACTACACGTAACGTATACTAGACATTGAAAAATAGCTCTTACATCTCAGACATATGAGCCACTTCTCAGTGGTTTTGTCTAACTTTTCAATAGTTTAGTAAAACTGACGTCCACTGCAAACTCGATGCAAAGCAAACGGGTAGTTCGTAATACGAACTTCGTATCGCGCACGCATCCTCGACTACTTTCACGTAATTACTTTTAGGTAAAGACGAATGAATCGCCAATCGAACACATGATAGATACTAGTACAATTTTATCGATTCATTCGAATATTTTTTAGTAACAATCGTACGTCAATTTTTATTCGATTGTTTCTAAGTTAGGACGAATGAATCGACAATCGTATACATGGTAGAGCAATAGTCGATTCATTCGATTGTTTTTTTAGTAACAATCGCCCATCGCTAGCGCACGCAAGTCCGAATTTGATAGGGGTATGACCTCTGAAAAAGGAATCCTCTAATCTAAGGGTATGACGCAGCCACCTGATGAATAACCACGACGTGCCTACAACTGTCATCCCGACTTTGCCTATTTGGCGGACCCGTATTTCAAGTCTGTTTTCTACTTCGTTTTGAGTTTTTAGTGTCTGCGGCTTGTATCGGTTGGCAGCACTTGCTGTCTGGTGTGAATAAACGTCAATAAAAACAGACTTACTTCGAATAGAGCTATTTGCAAGTTTGCTGGTGGTGACCAGCTGGATGAAAAGATTCATCCACAACTTACCTCGGGTGAAAGACTTATTTAGACCCTTGGAACTATTGGCGCCCTCGCTACGCTCGGGCGCTAAACCCACAGACATATTGTCTGTGGCTAAACCCCATCTCGGGACTAGAAAAAGCTACTTTCACCCCTAGGGTAAAAATGTAGGTAAGTACTATTAATGCAGTCTAGTCCACGATTGTCCTCGTCTATTAATACCTATGTAACAATAGTACATTTCTCACAACTCTCGCCAAGTGATAAGCCGAGGTTAACAAAAGAACCAGTTTTCAAGCCAACCGAGAGAGCACGATGGAAGCACAAAATCTGATAAGAATGGCGTTACACATTAAAAAAATAGAAAATTATCGTTTTCTAATGCCTAAATCACTTGAGAAATCTTAAAAATATTTGATTAGCCGGTAACCCTCGGACCGATTTATTAAAATTATTTTTGCTTAGTTACTAGTATATTAACGCAATCACTTTGAAGTACTCCTACGTCTGGGCAGCACTTGGTCCAAACCCTGTCAATGTCTTATAAAAATGTTTTCAACAAACTATTTTGACGACAAGATCGCCTAATCGTACGTAGGTATTATACGTAATTAATTAGCTTAATTGTATAATAAATATTCATAGATATTAAGAGGTTTGAAAAGTACAGTTTTAGAGCAAAACGGCGCAAAAGGACGTAAACGCCCTTAATGTAAAATAAAGGTGGATTATTTACTCTTAAGTGTTCGTGAACGTGCATGAGTGTTGGCAAATAAAACAAAACTGTGCAACATCACTTTTCAAATTCTCTCAAGAAATCCGTGAGAGATCTCAGTAAAGTCCCACATCTCTAATCTATGACTGGAACTCAAGGGGTTTGGTGGGAATATCATCTAACATTAAACACTTGACCGTCATTAGAAGCTTATAATATTGAGATAGGCATATCCGTTTCCCGTCGTATTTTCCTTCTCTTTCTTCCGGTATATCGCTGTCTCTCTCGCTCATCCCACTCAGTGGCGTCACCAGGTGGCGCGGTGGGGGAACCAGGAGATTTCACCCCCGTGCCCATTTGTTCATCATTGGCGTGAAATTTCCCGTCGGCGTAACTTGTGCACTACATAGTGATCAAGTGACAAAGAAATAGAATTATTTTTATTTAAACTGCAACACAGTTCTTGTGAGTTTCTACAATACACGTGAGTACTTAGAATAGTTTCTTAACTTAACGGTGTTACCGTTCGCTGAATTTATAATTTAAACTTATCTGGTATGTCAAACTGTTTATTTTACCCGCAAGGGATGTAGATACACCTTTTCTTTTAAGATAAGAAAGCATTCGATTAAAGATAGTATTTTTTAAAAGTGTTTTTTGTGTTTAATATGTGGTATCTACCCTCCAGGCACTTTTTCTTTTTATTTTAGATAAGAAACCGATAAATAGTGCTTACATTGGATAATGAGAAAAACGAATTGTAACTAAGCGGCTATAGCTGGTCCTTCTAACAATCCCGATCGTATCGGCGAAGCTTGAGTTCGAGTTAGTCGTCATCGTTCAAAGAAGCATTGTCATCGTACCCGCCTTTCATGACGATAACGACAATGTGTCTGCTTTATCGGACGTTAGAGGAAATCTTACAACGATTGTTGCACCTCGCAGGTGTTATCAATACTGACTAAAACAGTTAACAATTTAAATATTCCGTGTAGTGATCTAGATTTGATTTTTGATTTTAAAAGTAAACTAAAAGAGCCAGCTAGGCCTTAAGCACCAATTTTCTGATAAATCTTGTGCACCAATAACTTTTGGTATTTTAAAACTAAAAAGATATTTTTAATAATTGTCTGCGTAGTTTACTAGTTGGTCGCAAACATCTGATGCCTCTCTTAAAGGTCTTATTTTCAGTGGTGATTAGATTGTAGACTGAAACTACAGATATACGAAAAGAGGATAATACTCATAAAAATGTAAAATACCCTCTAATGCTTGCTACTTTGAATAAGATTCTACTTTCTTATAGTATACCATCGCGTTGTTCTTCTGGTTCATGGGACAGACACACGCACAGCATGCTGTGAACCGCCCTTGCAGGGCGCTTACCAAAATCAGTGTCCTCCGCAAGGACATACTTATGGCAGCTACGAACCATATCGTGGCTATAATCTGCCCGCCCTCGCAGGGCGCTTACCATTTTGGTTATTACATGAGTGTTCGCGGTTTTGCGAGAAGATGCATATAATTATGTTAATATAACGCTAAATGTACCTTATTTAATTTAATTTGATTTTGAAAAAATGTTTAATTATTGTAATTGGTATTTAACCGTTTTAATAAAATTAAATAAATAAATGTCCTCCGCAAGGGCATGCTTATGCCAGCACGAACCATATCGTAGCTATAATCCGCCCTCGCGCTCACCAAAATCAATGGTTATATTACTTGAGTGTTTGCGGTTTTTGCGAGAAATGCATGTATGTTAATGTAATGCTAAATGTCCCTTATTTTATTTGAATTTGAATAATACGGTTAATTGTTGTAAATGGTTATGTAACCGTTTTTTAATTAAATTAAATTAATAAATGTCCTCCGCAAGGACAGGCTTATGCCAGCCACGAACCACAGTGTGGCTATGAACCGCTCTCGCAGGGCGCTTACCAAAAACAATGTCCTCCGTAAGGACATGCTTATGCCAGCCACGAACCACATTGTGGCTATGGACCGCCCTCGCAGGGCGCTTACCAAAAACAATGTATTCCGCAAGGACATGCTTATGCCAGCCACGAACCACATCGTGGCTATGAACCGCCCTCGCAGGGCGCTTACCAAAATCAATGTCCTCCGTAAGGACATGCTTATGCCAGCCACGAACCACATCATGGCTATGAACTGCCCTCGCAGGGCGCTTAACAAAAACAATGTCCTCCGCAAGGACATACTCATGCCAGCCACGAGCCACATCATGGATATGAACCGCCCTCGCAGGGCGCTTAACAAAAACAATGTCCTCCGCAAGGACATACTTATGCCAGCCACGAACCAAATCGTAGCTATAATATAAACAACGGAGGCTGTTCTTACTTTCGATCCCCAGGATCATAGGCTTGGCAGCTCTTTCAATCAGGACAAAAACGTCCATCTTCTCTGCTAACAGAGGTAACAAAAGACATAGACAATGACGCTCCGAAATTTTGATCCAGTCAATTTACACTTTATCGACACCGTTGGGACTAAATAGGTGCTCCAAGTATCATAACACAAAGGTATCGAATACCGTTTTATCTGAAGCCATCGCTCAAGGTTCCAAACGTTACAATCGACAGTTGTTACACGCTTGTATCGGACAAAATGTCTGCAATGCTGACACAGATGAAAGAACAGTTTTCTAGAAACAGTAAATTTTTTTTTTCCCAAACTTCGTTTTAACCCAGTTCTTAGTACCAAAGAGCACTCAAGAAAGGTCACTCCGTTCAATTTTTAACCTGAAGTCGTTAAATTATTATATGAATTCCGGACTGTGTACGGCCAAGAGACGGGATGTACAAATTACTTTTCTCAGACCTAGGTATCTGACTATAGCCAAATCTCACAATGGTTTCGTCTGTTCTACAAAGGCGAATTACTAAGAATTATATGCCTTCCATTAGAGATGAGCACGGCAATGTTTTCTTAGACTATTATCTTATAGACATAAAGACCAGATGGTTCTGTCTAGACATGCCAACATTGTAATAGAAATACTTACTTATTTTGGTGTCTACATAAACTTCAAAAGGTCTGTTTGACCGCCCTCGCAGGGCGCTTACCAAAATCAATGTCTTCCGCAAGGACATACTAGGATACATGGAGGAATCACAAGCGTCCATACATACCTACATATGCTCACGACTGTTATCCCCGAAGGGATAGCCAGAGACCAGGCAATGAGGACCGCAAAAGCAGTCCTCTGCCATAGTCTACGTTTCACCAAATGATAACTGCACATGTACGTGACAAGTGATGAGCCTATCGCCGCTCTATACTGTTGGATGTATGTGCAATCTATGGTCCGTTAGTCGCATTTTACGATACCTAAGAGAAGAAATTGGGCGGTAAAATAGACTCTACCTTACGATGTAGTTAAATGTATTGGTAGCTAAAATTTATCAGAAACACCAATACATATACCTCCACCAACATTTTTTTTTGACAACCGTTGCTTCAGGATTGGGGGGTCACAACTCAACAATTCTGCCCTATCGGGAAGGTGGAGTGCATCCCAACAAAGCTGCACTGCAATCAAAAAGAAAAGCGGGCTGTTCTAAGTCTTAGAATTACAAGCATCGAACACGAAGCCTGCGACAATTTTATTTTAATCCTCCAAACTGCCAACCAACAAATGACCACCAACCAAATTGTGGTCAAAATTCATTACATTCCAGGGAAATTAAACAGCCATGCAGATCAACTGTCTCGACATAGCCAAGGTCTAGAGTGGCATCTACTGTCAGAATTCACACAAACGATATTCGCGAAGTGGGCCTGGCCAGTAATTGACCTGTTTGTATCCAAGAACGCTCGAGTAGTGGGTAAACTATGCAGATTTATCTCAATGATTACGAAGCGATGTTTCACAATGCTTTCAGCCTGAAGTAGAACGCTTCCCTCTGGCTTGGAAATTCGCACCACCTTCCCTCATCCCCCGGGTGCTAGCACACCTAAACAGCAATTTATCTGATTGTGGTACCCCTTGCTGCCTCATGCACAGTATGGAATTCGAAACGTAGACGCCTGGTAGACATAACCACAGGCCTGCCAACCCCCAAGGTTCAAGACATGACGTTGAAATTTGGTGTGCTTAAATGATATATCGTTTTGGAACCACAAGCAAATTTCCCTGCTTAAGCGTCCGGTTATTATAAAAACATATGAGCACTTGTGCTTGGTCCAGTAGTACAGGAAGGGCGTAAGCAGCAGCAGCGGCGCCATCCACACGCGGAACGCGTACCAAATGGGTCCAGTCAGTCCAGTTTTTGGCAGATTTACACTTAATATTTTAAATCTTTCTTACAATACTATACACTACCATAAATTGTCGTGTCTACTTTATGCAGCGCACAATTGTATGGGAATCTTAGTGACGAGGTAATAGTTAAATATGTTTTAAAATCAATCTCAATTAAACATTTAAAAACAACAAAACCTCCTTTTTCCAGGTTTTAGTAATATTAGTCTGTAGACCTTTGTAATGTATTTCAAACCTAGGATCAACTAGATTTGAAACAGTTCGTAACACTGCAATATTATTGTCGCATTGCTCCTTTGTTACCTTGCTGTGGACACCAAACATTATTTTGTTCAGGACAATGCAGTAATATTAAGGCGACAGTTTGGGTCAAAGACTGACTGTAGGGACTACAGACAAACACGCTGGAAATTGCTACTGGTTAAAAGGATCAATAAATATTGTACAAAATGGCTAAACTAATTTATTTAAAACTTCGAGTGGTTCACCTACACCCGTTTCAAGCACTGTGGTAGCTATAGATGGATATTACAGCCACACCTGGTTGTGTTTTGCTCCGCTGTAGCATCTACAAACCAGATTGATATGATTTACCCATTGAGGATATACTAACTATTGCTAATTGGAGATTAGTTAATACTTTTCACAAGGTTTATTGTCGTGAAATATTGATTCAGGCGTCACGAAGTTTTTAATTTTTTATTTTTACCCTGTAAAGTGATTGAAATCAAGTAGTAAACAATATTTATTTCCTAATAATAATGTTTACATGGTTTACAAGCTAAATTATTTGATTTTTCATCAATGACTGGCCAATTATTTTCTTACATGACTTAAATTGTAAATAACCTTTTGTTTAAACCATAATCATATGATTAACTCTCTCGCACTTATTGTTTAATTTATTTCTCACATTGGCGTTTTCACCAGGCGATAACAAACAAGTCTCAATATTATAAGCTTCTAATGACGGTCAAGTGTTTAATAGACGCGTTTTACCTGAAATAAAACGCATATTAAATACTTACCTCATTAGAAGCTTAGTTTTTTATTTCCGCCTGGTGCTTAAGCATTTTTCGACGCAATGATGAACAAATGGGCACGGGGGTGAAATCTCCTGGTTCCCCCACCGCGCCACCTGGTGACGCCACTGAGTGGGATGAGCGAGAGAGACAGCGATATACCGGAAGAAAGAGAAGGAAAATACGACGGGAAACGGATATGCCTATCTCAATATTATAAGCTTCTAATGAGGTAAGTATTTAATATGCGTTTTATTTCAGGTAAAACGCGTCTATTAAACGTTCATATAATCATCATTCATTATCACCAGTTTAAGTATAATCAATAAACTTTAATATTACGACTGACGGACTAGTATCCATGGTCACGAAATAAATTAAAAAAAACTAATTAGCTGTCAATATTTATTTGATTTTGAATTTGAATTGAAATTTGAATGTTGTCAACCAGACCAACCAAATCAACGGTAATTCGGACTGTGTGTGGACAAAATAAAATTTCTGTTGTTTCCAATTCAATTTAAATTAAAGAAATAACGTGCGTGCAGTTGTTGTAAGACCAACATAAAAGTATTATAAAAATGACAAACACGAAACAGTTAAAAATTACAAAACTATTTCGTAAAGGAGGTAAGTTTCAAATACGTTGAAGTCACAGTAATCTGTTGTTTCTCCATTTGTTCTTACTGTTGTATCAAATTCTGTGCGATATTACTCTATAATATGTGGTGTAGCATCTATTTAAGAATATACAATTTATTCTACCTAATATTAAAACATATAGCAAAGCTACCTGACGATTGTGATGAAATTGAGCAAGAGATTCAACAACTAGAACAGAAACTTAAGGAAAAGCAGGATGAGCTTTTTCAACGTCAACGAAACGCATACAGGCGAAAGTTATCGCCGCCCAAGAACAAAGCCGAGACATTCATTAGACCTCAGGTGAGTTTTATTAGTCCTACGTCAGTAATAGACGTCACCAACGCGCTGCACTTTCTCCAACGTCACCAGGTACTCAGTTCGTCTGCCAAGTGTGTGGCCGTTGCTGTCTCTCGTGTATTGGCCTTACAAGCCACTTAAGAAAATGCCAAACCTCACAAGTGGACGCTGTTTGAATCATCTTTTAAGGATTTAAGAGCCCTATGATGATGATGAAGTTAATATCAAGCCATTAATAATAGTCCAATTAAACTGAAGCTTGTGTTATTTATGTGTTCAAGCTGGTTGTTGTAGTAGTTGTAACAGAGTCATCGGGACTAAACCAAGTTTTCTCGCTATCAACTATAATTTATCCGTTTGTCTAAGAATGTCAGATGATGAAAATAAAAGATAAAGTAATTTTACAGCAGCCTTAAATTTTTACAGAACATCATCTTGGGCAATTCAGTAGAAAGTCTGAAGAGGAACATTGAGTTGATGTGCATGTTGTCCGGCATGGAGGTGCAGTCATATGTAGCCAACGACCATTGCTGTATTGTGTACCACATGCAACATGACTCTGAGCATATACTGAAGCATGGCCTCAGAATAGACATGAAGTCTGGTGAGTTATACTTTTATTTATATTATTGTAAATCTTATCTTAACAAGCCCCAAGTGGCCCAATCGGGCTGCGGCACAATTAAAACCCTATTGTCTGTATTCTCGGGGCTTGGTAAGTTAATGAACAACCCCAAATTATTAAAGTGTACTTTTTAATTAAATGCTAAAATGGTACACTTTGTTTATAACAATAAACTTTTCTAAGTTTCTACACTTACAGGAATACTTTTAATGGCTCAGCTTTAGATTAGTCAACACCTGATATTAGGACCAAATTTTTTTAATAGATAGGTTTGCTAAAGAAGTATAATTTACTAAAATTTCACAGTGCTGAGATGCATAGTTTTTATGCTAGAATTTATTGAAAATTGCAAAGTAGTCAAGAATTGAAGGAAAATCGACATGTTGTTTGATGTAAAATACTAAAATGTTTCGTTTTAAGCAACTAGCTGCCCTACTCCTGTAGGTCACGTGATAGGTTAGAAATTTAAGACAATCGTGAAGCGCAGCATAGTGATTGTCTTGAATTTTGAGGTTATTTTTTTTATTAGACAACAGAAAACTAGCTCCATTCAAAAATGTCTTGGGGGGGGGGGGATGGAGCGGGTACGGTAATGGTAACTTTGTAGATTTTTTTTTCCTAAAAATAACCTAACATAAACTCGACATAAAAATATCTTGAAGACTATGCATTTCCACACTTTGGCTCCCTCTTACCGCTCCCTCCCCCTCCCCTTCCCCCCTTTTCCGGTGTTGCTTAATCTGAAGTGCTTCCCTTTTATTTCTTTATAATCAACATTACCATTTATTACAGGAACAGACGTTTTAATCTTTGTTAATAGGTAGGTAGTAGGCACCTATATTATTTACTCTATTCTAAGAAATATTATTTCTGTTTAGGTGCTAATGAAGTTACAAAATCGTCCCTGCCTCTTGGCTTCAATTTGAAAGCAGTGTTGGAAGACTTTGACAATGTGATGATGCCAGATTGTCTGGGTGCTATCAGGAAGGCTCTTGTTGCATACTATGACAGATTAGAACAGTATGAAGCACTGAAGGTTTGTATACTTTACCCATGCATCAATGAGCAGTTGAGTTGAGTATGGTTTTTTAAGGTTTACATGTAATCATGTAAACTTTAAAAAATAATATTTAATTGAATTAGGTATCATCATCCTACTAATTATTATAAACGCGAAAGTTTGTAAGTATGGATGGATATTTGTTACTCTTTCATGTAAAAACTACTGAATGGATGTGGATGAAATTCGGCATAGTTAATAACCTGGATTAACACATAGGATACTTTTTATCCCAGTATTCCTACGGGAACGGGAACCACGCGGATGAAACCGAGAGCGGCGGCTAGTCCTATATTATGTTCCACTGCTAGGCAGAGCTTTTCTTAATTTGATTTGAAAGTATAAAATTTAATATGTATGTTGTATATACATAATCACGACTATTATCCCTGAAGGGTTAGTCAGGGACTAGGCAATGCGGACAGAAATAAAGAAGTCCTCTACCATAGTCCACTTTTCACCAAATAGCGACTGCACATGTGCTCAGGTGGTGAGCCCATCGCCGCTCTATGCTGTTGGAAGTATGTGCAGTCTTTAGTCTGTTAGTTGCCTTTTACGACACCCAAGGGAAGAGAGGGGGTGGTAGTATTCTTTCACCACTACGCGACACAGATAATGTAGTAATGAACTAAAATGTAGTAATATTTAAAATTAAAAAAACATTCTGTCGAATTGAGAACCTCCTCCTTTTTTTGGGTTAAAATGACTTAATTTAGCACCATTTGCATATAAAAAATGTGTCCGGTAGAAGTACCTTATCTATCTCCTATTAGTGCAACTAAAAAACTAAAAACTAGTTTTTTGTTTATTTCTATGTATAATTCAATGGATTATGTACTTTTCAAAATGCACTTAGATTACGCGTAATGTACTGGCTGGGATAATGTACTGCTGGCTTGCAGTGTAAATCTTCAACTACTAGAAACAATTCAACGAGTCTTCTGGGGTGTCGGTAGCTTAGCGGTTAGAGCAGTGGACCGGCAAACCAAAGGTCATGGGTTCGAATCCCATTCGAGCTTCCAGACTGGTTGATTTTTTTCTAGTAAACATTTTATCCTATATGTACTGATATTTTGGAATAGAAATTAATGTTAGTATCCTAACAATAAATTATGCAGCTGATGGTATACATCATGGTGTGCATCCTATCCAAATATTTTGCTTGAATTTCAGAAACTGGTAAATATAGAAGCACAGCTTTTTAAGATCATTGATGGTTCCCACATAGAGGTTTCATTCTTTGCTCAAAGCGACATAGAGGAAGATGAAGAACAGATCAATGTGGTGCTGATGCTGGACTACAGAGTCTATGATATCAGACCAAAGACATTTTCATTCAAAGAGATTGGTATGTTGTTTTACTATTAATGCAGTCTAGTCCACGATTGTCTCGTCTATTAATACCTATGTAACAATAGTACATTTCTCACAACTCTCGCCAAGTGATGAGCCGAGGTTAACAAAAGAACCGGTTTTCAAGCCAACCGAGAGAGCACGATAAAAGCACAAAATCTGATAAGAATGGCGTTACATATTTTTGTGCGTAAAAATTTAAAAAATAGAAAATTATCGTTTTCTAATGCTTCCTAAATCACTTGAGAAATCTTAAAAATATTTGATTAGCCGGTAACCCTCGGACCGATTTATTAAAATTATTTTTGCTTATTTACTAGTATAATAACGCAACCACTTGGAAGTACTCCTACGTCTGGGCAGCACTTGGTCCAAACCCTGTCAATGTCCCATAAAAATGTTTTCAACAAACTATTTTGACGACAAGATCGCCTAATCGTACGTAGGTATTATACGTAATTAATTAGCTTAATTGTATAATAAATATTCATAGATATTAAGAGGTTTGAAAAGTACAGTTTTAGAGCAAAACGGCGCAAAAGGACGTAAACGCCCTTAATGTAAAATAATGGTGGATTATTTACTCTTAAGTGTTCGTGAACGTGCATGAGTGTTGGCAAATAAAACAAAACTGTGCAACATCACTTTTCAAATTCTCTCAAGAAATCCGTGAGAGATCTCAGTAAAGTCCCACATCTCTAATCTATGACTGGAACTCAAGGGGTTTGGTGGGAATATCATCTAACATTAAACATTCATATTATCATCATTGAGATTGGTATGTTGTTTTAAATGCATACATCAATTATTTAAATTCTTGATAGCATTGTAAGTAGTAAATAAGGAACTAAGCTGCTTGTAATGGGTGTGACTATAATTTTCTGACTCTACACCAGTTGCTGCCCATTAAATTGGCATAAAACACATACAATAAAATAAAAAAAAAACAATGCCAACATGTTGTGACAGGGCTGTTAAAATAATGACAATTATCCACTTTATAATGTTATGAATGTTTCTTTCTTGTCATGATAAAATATAGATATAGATTTAAATCTTAAATACAACTTACTTATTATCTATAGCTTGTTCTGTGTGCCTTGTTAGTTGATATTCTAGTTGCAAGTTTTACCTGCCGTCTACATGACTATGTCTTCTCATATTTCGTCTGCCTCATATACCATGTTGTCACTAGTTTACACCATTTGTCAGTTCCCCTAAAGACTTGAACATTTGACTTTTCAGATCTACCAGAAGGTGCAGCCGAGGCACTAAGAGAACAGTGTACAGTGTTCAAGAGGAAACCTCTACATAAAGCTTTTAAGGATGCGTTTGTTGATGGAATCGGGCCCTACAAATTGAGTCAACAGGTAATTTATTATTACTATTGTTATAATAATTTAATTAATTGCCAAGAGCCTCGACCAACACCTAAAGAGGCTCTCGTTGGGCAGCTGGATCAAGGGCTTGATCCAGAAAGCAGTACTCTTGGAAACGGCGCGCATAGTTAGGAGGTTCCTCTCTCAGGAGCCCTGACCACCGGTAGCTTGGACCCTGTTCCCGATACCAGTGGGCTACCATTTTTTATATTTTTAAATGTTTTTTGTATTTTTATAGAAATATTTAAAAATGTAAATAGTATGTATATAAATGAATAAATGGAATAATAATAATAATAATTTATTATAACTAACATTTAAAATTTAAAGGGAGTCACCTGTCAACAACCTTGTCGTGAATTAAAATAAAACACTATGGATCTACCTATTCCAGTTTATCTCTCTCCACTTGGTCACACAGACCTTACAAACGAAACTTAGATAAAATTATATTGTTAGATTGTTTATTTGCCCCATAGGACGGACTACGCCTAGTTTGCACAATGTGTGTATTTGTATTTTTTTAATTTAATATACTTACTATTTATTTATTTTATTTCAATATGTCGTGTTCGCTTAAAGTTTAGCAATCTCATGTGATGTTGTCCGTTCCCTAAGGTGGGTCCCCGCAGGCCGCAGCAGCCGCGGCAGCCGCGGCGGCTCCGGCGCGCGCGGCCGCAGCATCACCACAACGACGACACCTTCCGCCCGGAGGACTGCTCCGACCCGAGCGACGACGACGCGCACAATTAAACCACACGCTCTATTCCATAAACTTTATTACAAATAAAATACAAAATGAATTTATACAACTCTTTCAGTGCTATTTGACGCTCCTTTCATTACAGTTAGTGTTGAAGAACTATCGATAGTTGACCTCGGAAATCATCTATAATATCGATAGTATCGATAGCTCAGTTTGGTACAATAGTATCAGTATACTGCAATACTATCTAAAGTATTGAAGCTCAATATCGTAATTACTATCGATAGTATCGGCAATGACTAATGTAACAACAATCGATATGTTTGCGCTATCGATAGTAGGGTGTGACTCAATAGTACTGTTTTTTTTCTTAAATAATGGCTTTGTACGATCAGCACATTTAGCCAGTGTTAAGTTTTTAATAGTAATTATTATTTTCCTCACATTAAGTGGATGATAATGAGTGATAATGAACGTTCAATGGTAAATGATTTTCCCCCAAACCCCTCGAGACTCAATAAAGCTGTGGGACTTTATTGAGGTCTCACTCGGACTTCTTGAGGCAATTTGAAAAGTGATGTTGCACTGTTTTGTTTTATTTGCTAACACTCGTGCACGTTCACGAACACTTAACAGTAAATAATCCACCATTATTTCACATTAATATTCAACAAAATACAACTTATAGAAAATAATACAAAACTGCAGACATGACGCTTCACTTTCCTGCCAAGAAGTCCAATAGTATTGAAGATGAATATTAATATAGATAGCAATACTATTGAGGGAAAGGTCACTATCGATAGGACAAAACATAGTATCGATAGTTATTGCAGTAGTCAGGAGCAATAGTATCGATACTATCGATAGTGTCTTCGATAGTATCGATAGTATTGACTGTTACGGGGCTATCGATAGGCCTATCGATACTAATCCTTTTGCTCAACTATCGATAGTCTGTCGATTGACTATCGAGCGGCAACACTAATTACAGTCTGATGCAGATTCTAAATTGAACTCTCTGGACGCGGAATAAAGGCGAGCTCGCTCTGCACTGAGTGTATTTTTTTCAACTAGCATTACAAGTACGCGTTCTATGACTTACGTTCATGCAGTGCCGCGACTGAAGTCGTGCGAAGATCCTCCAATGTATTGCTTTATTAAATTACGCGTGTTTTGATATTGCTAGTTCCAAAAAATACAACTAAAGTCATCCTCGTTACGCATTTACAAAAGATTGTCAAATTTTGTAATGACGAATACAACACTTAGTTGCCCGCTATATTTTTTAAATGAAACTTAACGTTGTGCGCTTACATTATTTAAATACTTTTAAAATGGAGTAGGACATAGCAATGGAATTCTATTAACTTTTTAAATTTCTTAAAGTTTACTACCACAAAGTGCGACTTTTCCTAGGTTTCTATATAAAAAAATAGCTTTCAAAACTTGTCCTTAAATATAGAAATGCTGTAGTGCCATTAACTAGCTTATGATTAGAGGTGCCGATGACTTCGCTCTCCACAGTCACATATGCTTGTATACTCTTTGCATTATGTTAAGAGCCGAACATCCCTTAATATACACACGAGACATTCTTTCAGTGTCCACGTTTAAATGCATGTAATTCAAAGTAAAAAGGACATCTCATATAACAAAATATAAAAAATATGTTTACTTTACAGTTAAACGAACATTGCACATAAAAATACAGATATTATCATCCTACACACACATCAACTTCTGACTTGCACTATACATCCAGAAAATTGATTGTCCAAATGAAACTTTATATTTATCAAATTAAAAAAATCCATTTTTACTTTAACTCCATCTTGTCTGTAATACAAATACAAGCTTGCCCATAACTCACCTATTTATTTGAAATACATAAAATATTGTATAAAAGTTTGTGGCTACATTTTTATTATTATTATTTGTAAGTGTTCAATCACACGGAGACTCTGAAGAATTTGAATTTTATTCTTACGTATGTAAGTAGGTACGTACGTATTATGTAGGGAGCTACTTTCAAAAAGTTTCCTTCTAAGGTTTAGCTTAGATCGCAATACTGAACAACCTCAAAACAATATTTAACACTTAAAATTTTCAACCAGCTAATTCAGAAGCAATTACGATGCAAACTCAAGTCCTAAATAAAGTGAGTGTCCCTTTCATTTATTTTAACTAATACTAAAACTACTGAGCACCAACTGATCTTTACGATAATGTTAGTTTAAGGTAAGATTAAAAAACCCTATCCTAACATAACATTAGGTGTTACTCCGACGAGTAATCACGCCTATCTATTTTAGAACATACATACATAATAATATACAATACAACGTCAGAGCCTATTTCCCAGATTATTATAATTTCTCTATTTAGTAATTATTTTCAACGTCATCACTCAAATAGGATTATACAAGTGAATATTTGAATGAGTCGTGGACAAGAACAGTGCCCGGTTTTAGTCAATAGAGCTTGAAAGTGACTTATAAGATAAAAGTATGACAGATTGTTGCCCTGGTTAAAAATTGTTGTTGCTCATTTTAATTACAAAAATTGGACAGCATCAATATTAAATCAGATTCAACATAGTCAACATTATGGAATAAAGGTTTATGAGAATACCAAACATTAAGGGCTGCGTTTAGTGTTCTGATAGATGATTTTCTTGGTACCAGACCAAGAGAATTATGTTGTTTTTTTGCCGAAGTTAACATCTGTACATCAATAGTAAATAGCCATTAGCGTATTGTGGAACACCCACTAACCATAATGATCTAGACAGTTCGTTTCGTCGTTGTCAAACAAACATCTGCTACCATTCGAGATATTCAGCAATCAAACTTTCATACAAAAATCTTTACAAGACGACGAATTGGTCTACCTTTACAAACAGCGCTATGTGTATCTCATCCAACAATCTCAAGTCATACGATTTGAATCCACTTTCGCATTTTCACGATTTTTTGCCTTTCTTCACTTTTTATGCAGTGGCGGTTTCCCTTTGGACTTCGCCAATATCTAGTTTTTGGCTCAGTTGTTTGTTTCTACAGATTCATTGCTTGTATCGGTTTCTTGTAAGAGCACAATGTACAAGTACAGAGGTAATGAGATCTTAAATTTTGACGCTGTAGACCCAGCTGATGGTCTTTCTATCAATGTTGCAAAAACGTCTCTTAATTTTTTTTTACGTTCTATGTTTGTTCTGTTTAAAACAATGTACCTATCTGTTTATTTATAGTGACACACAATACTTGAATTAAACAATTGTCTTTATCCGAACAGCAGACATCGGTTTGACAGCGACTCTAAGGCTATAGGAATAAGGGTGTGAATCGTAGTTTTAGGCACACATACGCTCAGACGCCGCGGTTGGGCAGCGGCTTGACCTTGTAGACGCGCACGAGCCAGTGCTCCGTGGTGTAGGCCTCCTCCAGCACGTCCAGGTTGAAGTCCTTGTTGCCGATCTCGGCGCCGCGCACGCGGTCGAAGCCGGGCGGCCGGCCTGTGCGAACAGAGACTCATGGTTAATGATCAGTCGCATGATACCTGCCCTAAAAGACTGAAGATGACTTTATTAAAATAAACATTCGCCACTGAAATTGAAAAACATTTATTGTAATCACACAACAAACACACAAATGAACAATAATAAATACATTGCGCTGCGCCCTGTTGTGTGATGCCAACACTGTGCACAACTCAGTATATATTGCTGTACACAGTAGTACACATAATATGTGTACTACGACCTCCCTCTGAAGAGCTCGATGGCGCAGCGGCTAGCGCGTTCGGCTTGCGATCTTGCCCGCTAAGCAACTTTCGCAATGCCGGGTCGCCTGATGGGTGACCATTAAAAACATCTCGAGCTCCTCCGTGCTTCGGAAGGCACGTTAAGCCGTTGGTCCCGGTTGTTGTCGTAAGATGACAGTCTTTAAACACGTGCTATTGTCCACGTGGGAGGCCTGTGCCCAGCAGTGGGACGTTTATAGGCTGATGATGATAATGACGACCTCCCATACAAAACTGTCCGATCCGCTGACGACAATAGTATGGGAGGTCGATATTTTTTTGTTATTTTTGCACATAGGTTTCTTGGGGAAAGTTGTTCAGTTTCATAGGTGGAACTCCTCCTTAATTTCATTAAAACGAATTAAAATTAAGGGTGTATAATAAATATCATATGTTTATGTACAACTCCGAAGATATAAAAACATACGGGAGGCTTAAGCCCTGCAGCGGGCAAATAAATGCTGCTGAAGAAGAAGAAGTAGTACAACTCACCGCCCTCCGTGTACACCAGCCCGAACTTGTAGTAGCTCATCTTGTACATGAGGCAGTTGAGCAGCGTGGGCGAGCCGTCCGCGTCGACGCGGAACTCGCCCGCGGGCGTGTAGTAGTCCGCCTCGCGGATGTGCGCGCCGCGATCCGTGCTGCCGCCGATGCGCACCATCCACAGGAACTTGTTGATGTCTGATTTGATAACACGCCATTATAAAATCATCACCATTATTGACGTGACAACGTCTTATAAATTGGTTTGCCGGGTGACACTTCAAGAAACTGCGTTACGCTCCGCTCACGTTATGCGCTCACAATGAGAGCGAGTGAGAGGCACGCGTCCCTTCCACTCGGGCATGGTTAGCCCGCCTAAGAGCGAGAGAGACAGACATAAAAAGTGAAAGGCACGCGTCCCTTTCCTATTTCATCCTTCTTCCTACTATACGAATGAATATTCACATTAAAATTATTTTACCACTCAAAGTCGTTGTCACGTAAAACTTTCGCCCGTATACCGACTTTACAGGCAACCAATTTTCTCTGTTAAAGATTGCAAATAACCAATAATCGCATAGCACCATTATCGGTCTTACACAAAAAAAAAACCAAAGTTGTCGTGTCGTTTTCTATTGGCTAGCTCTAAATTATTCCGTGAAGCAACTATTTGTCGTGTCGAAGTTGTGTGTAATAGACTTTTGCTATAAAAATCGTGTGTG
This sequence comes from Scoparia ambigualis, assembly GCA_963921215.1. Taxonomy (NCBI): domain Eukaryota; kingdom Metazoa; phylum Arthropoda; class Insecta; order Lepidoptera; family Crambidae; genus Scoparia; species Scoparia ambigualis. The sequence continues at coordinate 6,296,223 of OY992503.1, forward strand.
GAAGTCCGAAAGTTGGTGAAGTATTTGCCCTGACTGCTGGTACCGAGTTCTGCATACTACAATCGCAGTCAAGCCTGGTAAGTGCCCAGTTTAATTGACTTGAGACCCTATTCCACACAAACATTATTTAGCAATTTTCGTTCATTATTTAAATATCGTAATTTACAGTCCACTATCGAAAAGACATTCTCAATAGGTGTATTATGGTTTCCTTAATACGGGAGAACCTTGCTTTGATGTGATGTTTTTGGGAATAAGAGTAGTTTCGCACTACGTCTGATCCGAATCCGATCCGTACCCGTGAAAATACAGTCCGGAGTAGTCGTAGAACTGTTTATATGGTAGTTTACGCACTTGATCAGGCTTCCGTCATCCGTGAATCTTTACTCTGGAGAACAATTTTGACACACTGAAATAGCCATAGTATAAATGGATCCGCGTAAAATAACGTAAGTATGCCATAAAGTTGCCCTCGAATTGTTAGGATTTGTATCAGTGATTGGACTAGTGCGTAAGCAATATCTGAATTCGGTCAGAGTTTTTTAAATCCGTATTTTCACGGGTTCCGATCGGACGTAGTGTGAAAGGAGAGAAGACGCTCTAATTGTTAGTAAACTCACTGTATTCGCCATGGGCGCGACGTTACTTTATAGGCGTATTATAAATACGCACGCGCGCCGCTGATACCCGTTCCACGCGAGCATACGTGCCCTGGGCCCTTATTCTGTAATGATTCCTTGTTTTTGAACGACGAACCACGTCAATTCCTTAAAAAATTACGATATCTTCCCAAAAACGTATGCGTTTGACGTTTGTGCGCGATAATCTATAGATTGCGATACAGAATCAGGGCCCTGGTGTCGCCTTGAACTTATTGCCTGAACCTTAAGTGTGAGAAGTGAAGTGACTGTGCGTCAGGAACCGCCTACATCGCTGCCCGTGGCCAGCTCGTCTCCAGGTTCCTGCGATCCCGTACCGCCTTCCCGTAAGTACCTACTCATTATCGCTAACACCGTAATTACGCTGCTGTTACTGCCGCCTTTCGCCGTAACACTCACCATCAGACGAGTACCCCACCAGCCCGCCGAATATGACGAGCACATAGTCCACGTCCAGCTCCTGCATGATCTCGTAGGCGCGCTCCTCGCTGGAGGCCATGGCCTGCCCCACGCGCGAGATGTGCGTGTTGTTCCAGGTGTTGTTGTCCACTATCACGGTGCGATTCGCCATGGCGGTTATCTGGTAGCCGTAGTCCCACCACGACATCACTTTCGCGTTCTGGGGATGGGTTTAGTTTAAAACAATATTTTATTATGTGATAACAAGTTTGTGTGATTATAAGTTTGTGGGTATTTAGATATTTTTTTCTAATTGGTCATAGTAGAATGGAAGAAATTGTAGGTTTGCAATACTAATGTCCAAAAAGAAACACTGGGCAAAAATAAAAATGACCAAAAAAAAAGATCAAAAATAAAAATGTCCAAAAATAAAAATGCAAGCCGAGTGCATGACCACTCGGCCACCGAGGCTTTGACAAGGCGCGTTATAAAAAGGGGTTTATTATTACAATACTTTTTTTAAAAACAGAGAATATGTTTACCCATTATCTTTTGTATTATCTGTGTTGTTTAGTGTGCCTCTTGGCAAAGGCCTCCCCTAAAACTTTCCATTTGGCCTTAGCAGATGTTGTTCATATTTTGTTAATAATAATGCCAACTAATAATGTTTTTTTAAATTATTTAGTTTATTTTAAAACGTTTATTACGCAAAGGTAATACACCTCTCACTAAGTAATAATCTGCTTCGCTTCAAAAAGTTAGTAGTAAAGGTCTTAATTTTTCGTAATAAGCATTTTTAAAATTGGACATTTTTATAATTAGACGTTTTTCTTATTGGACGTTTTTAAAATTGGATATTTTTCGTTTAGGACATTTTTTTAATTAGACGTTTTTCTTATTGGACATTATTATTATTACTTAGATATTTTTATTATTGGACGTTTTTCGTATTGGACATTTATCGTATTAGACGTTTATAATTTATGACAATATTATAACAAACCCTTGTTTCTAATTACCCTAAAACAATGATTGAAAAAGTCTACAATAGTGCGAGCGAAAACACGGAAAAAGTTAGTAACTTAATAAGTAGCAGTGCAATTTTATTAGCACTACGATGCGATTAGCATCATTCCTATTCCTCCCTCAAGGCCGGCAACGCGATTCCTCTGGTTTTGCGGGTGTCCATGGGCGGCGGTGATTACTCTCCATCAGGTGACCTGTCTGCTCCTTTGGCTCCTTTTCACATAAATCAATCAATTGCCGAAATGTTTGTACGTGCGTTACTCAAAAACGGCTCGATCGATTCGGATGATTTTAATATGATAAAATGTTTACTGTTAAAAAAACAATCAGTCTCAGGAAAGCTCGAATGGGATTCGAACCCATGACCTTTGGATTGCGGGTCCACGGCTCCGAGCACTCGGGGGTTCGAATTCCATTAGAGCTTTCCTGAGACCGATTGTTTTTTTTCTAGTAAGCATTTATCCTATATCTATATAGCATTGCGAATGCAAAAAGAAGAACCCGCACTTCCCATAGAAAAAATGAAAAACTTGTATACGATAGAATTTGGTCATCAAGTAAAACTAATATTATTTGCTACCTAAACCAAGTTTTGAATTATTTTTATCGAATCGCGGATAAGAGTTATTTAATTATTAATAACTTTTAATGTAACTATAAAAATGTGTAACATGGCTGAATAAACCATAGTTCTTTTGCTTTAAAAAATTGAAATGTCAACAATGCCGTTACGTCATGTTTAATTTGACAGTTAACGGCTGCACAACTGTCATTTTGTTGACTTAGAGATATTGCCAGTTATTGAATTACAGATTAAAAAATTAAAAAAGTATACAACTCAAGCATAAAACGCCGGGTCTTCTTTCAATAATAAAGATTTTTTATTTGTTGTGTTTGTAATAATTGTCAGGACTAGGTTTGCATGAAAAGAAAATTTTTGGAAATTCGTCACGGGGGGGTCCACGCGGACTATGTCGCAGGCGAGCCGCTAGTGAATACCAAAGTGCACCTACCTCGGGCGTGTTCATCTTGAGCCACGTGTACGCCTCGCGGAAGTCGTCGAATATGATGCGCGCGCCGTCGTGCGCACGCGCCGACAGCACGATGGACGGCGACGAGTACGCCTCCGACGTCACCCACGTGCAGTGGCACACGTACGACACCAGCAGGCAGCCCAGCACGCACACGAACACGAAGCCCACCTGCGCAGGGGACCGCATTGCATAACATGCTACTCAGTCGCTACACTCTTGGCAGAGTGGTCGTGGTCGTCATTTCAGCAATATTAACCCGCTTTCGTCGCCATTCATCTCTGGCAGCCGCCTTCCTAGTGCACAGATTGTGCTCTCATTATTTTGGACTGCATCGGCTGCTTACCATCAAACAGGATGCGGTCACTAAGAAGAGTCTATATAAAAAAAAAAGATACAAGCTGCTATGCACGTCCGCTCTAACCAGAGGCCTTACTCTCTTTCTCCGAAATGAAATTCGGACGATTTTCGTTTGATATTTATAGCTAACTAGTTGCCGCTCGCGGTTACACCCGCGTGGTGTCCGTTCCCGTAGGAATATCGGAATAAAAAGTATCCTATGTATTAATCCAGGTTATAAACTACCTGTATGCCGAATTTCATCCAAATCCATTCAGTAGTTTTTACGTGAAAGAGTAAAAAACATACACACTCACAAACTTTCACCTTTATAATATTAGTGTGATTATTTTTGAAAATTAATAATCTAAATGCTAACCCTATTTTGTATGATCGACATTTCGGAAGGAATGGAAACCGCTGTAAATAACAAACGAAAATCAGCCGAAATTTCCTTTCGGAGAAAGAGAGTAGACACTCTGGTCCATCTATCTCGTAGGTGATCTCATACCGCACGATCTGGTGCCCTCAACTTTGCAGGAACTTATTGACGTCAAACACTAATAAAACAACAGTTAACTGAAATGTAGTTAAATCTTAACAACTAATCTAACTAACTAATCTACCACCAGTTCAGACTTCGGGAGAGCCTTCAAGAGAGGGCAAGAAACTCCGGAGGCCTTTCTTTTTTCTCCCTCTAAGTTAGTAATAAGATTTTGTATACCATTTCACGCGGTAACGGTACGACAGAAAATTATGGTTTTCAAGTTTATAGAGCTCAAGACAGCATAGACAAAAAATACTTCTGTTCCCAAATAACAAGAGAAGATAAAAGACTTTGTATTTCTCAAAATGTACATTAAATATTTTTTTGTCATATAATTTTCAAGATCATCCAGCGAGATTCAAAAAACGTCTACCTAGGCCATCTAATACTCATCACATACCTCCGACCTGAACACCAGGTTATTGTCGTGCTTCTTCTTCTTCTCGTGCTTCTCGACTTTAGGCTCTATGTCCTTGACGTGAAGGCTCAGCAGACTGGACGCCGCTACACCCGACACTATGCACATGACTGGCGCCAGCACCAGCATAAGACGAACCATCACGCCCTACGAACAATCGACGGAGAGAGCTCTGATTATATTGGTTTTTGGAAATATTATAGAAGTTAAGGTTTTGGTGACGTCAGCGATCAAAGTGTATGGGGTCATAGTGCGGAGTCGTCGGAGTGGTGCACTCGACGTCGACTCTACGCGCTCAATGTTCGCTTATCATCATTCTGTGAATACTAACCTTGATTCTGAAATGAAGCAGCGATTTGAGACAATTGTGGATGTTTCAAATTTACACGCAACTGACAAGATTATATTATTTTACACTTGTTTTTTAGAAATATGCAAAAATCGTTCATTTATAAACACAAACTAAAAGATTCTGACATCACCATATTTTTAGGTCCCAGGTTCAATTCCCCGTTTGTTCAATTCCTCTCACGCCAATTATCTAGCCCAAAAGAAGCTTTATTTGGGCTAGATAATTGGCGTGAGAGTGAAAAAGTATTTTTTTAAAATTTCAAACGAAATACAAACAGTTCGCACAATACTCACAGCAAAGTATATGCTGAGCACACCGTACAGTATGATGAATATGTTGGCATCGGTGAGCTTGCTGAAGCAGAAGTACAGCCCCGCGGGGAACAGGAACACCAGCACCTGCAGGTCGAAGTAGAACGACGACCACGACGTCGGCTGGTGCTCCGACACGGACGCTGCGAAATGCACCTTATTAACGTGGAGGTAAGGATTATGTTGCTTTGGGATGCGAAACGTTTTTATGACGAATTCTTCTGAGTTCGTAGACTAGTGCTGCAACGGTCAGTGGTCAATAATGCAAGGTGCATTTATTAACGTGGGGTAAAGGTTATGTTGTTTTTTTTGTTAGAAAAAGTTTTCGTTTTATAACACAAAGCAGCATCAAGGGAAGGCTGACCGACGACTGGTGCTCCGAATAACTTCTGAGCACATCGGTATTCCGATACGGACACTGCAATATGCACGTTATTACCGTGGGGCTAAGGGTTATGTTGGTTTATTTTGTGTTCGTATGTGGTGCGGAACGTTTTTATTACTTAATCTTCAGAGTACGTCGGCTGGTGCTCCGACAAGGACGCTGTTAATTATGCACCTTATTAGCGTGTGGGGTTAAAGGTTGTGTTGCTTTGGGATATGAAACGTTTTTATTACGTATTCTTCAGAGCACGTCGGCTGGTGCTATAACACGGATGCTGCAATATGCACGTTATTAACGTAAGGGTAAGGGTTATATTGCGTTGTGTAATAAAACGTTGTTAGCTAAGAAAGCTATTACGACATAAGTGAATAACAATATTGCAAAAACTATTTGGTTTCCATACTCACCAATAATCGGAATATGGTTCTTGGCATAGGATGGGTCTAGTAGTGAGTAGAATCTGCCGGTCCATGGTGAAATTTTACCTGTGCAAAAAGATACATCAATTAATACGGTGAAAAGAAATTGGTATTTTGAGTGACGCTGTTAACATTTATTGATTCAATCAAAAATAAACTAAAAACATATGCATAAAACCTATTATTCCTTGATGTAAAAAATACATACATATAATCATGACTATTATCCCCGAAGGGTTAGTCAGAGACAAGGCAATAAGGACCGCAAAAGCAGTCCCCTACACTTAGTCCACTTTTCAACAAATAGCGACTGCACATGTGCTCAGCGTGACAGGTGGTGAGCCCATCGCCGCTCTATGCTGTTAGATGTATGTGCGTTTTTAGTCCGTTAGTCGCCACCCAAGGGAAGAGAGGGGGTGGTAGAATTTTTTCACCGCTACCTAACACAGTTAAAAAAAAACAATAAGTAAAATTTGAAAAAAGTTAGGCCTATGTCCAGCAGTGGACATTAGTATAGATGATGGTGATAATAATAATGAAAAATAGTTTATTTGATTAGCATTTTCAAACAGTTCTGGTGTTACCAATACGTTCAACTACCAAAAAAACTTGCAAAAGACTATATAGGTATTTTTCGATTTCAACAGTGAATCTGTTTGTACACAGTGTAGTTATTATCGCTCACCGGTGATGGTGAGCACGGCGGCGGCGGTGCCGAGCGTGGCGAGCAGCGTGGACACGAGCGCCTTGAACATCAGCTCGAAGTTAGCGGGCGACAGCCGCGCGCGCAGGTACTGCGTGAACGCGTACAGCTGGCACAGCCCGAACACGCCCAGCGCCTGGTGGGGACAGTTATACGTCTCACCAATTTTTTACATTACCTTACTTTTTTTAAACTTTTATTATAATAGTATTGACTTACGCACGAAATTAATGTATCTATAGTTTGTTCAGCTGTTTAAATTAAAATTTTTGACTTAAGAGGGTTTACGCATTTTGGTTTCCTATACAAACTTTCAAGTTCAATTCAATTCAATCAATTTTTTAAAACCAATAAGTCAACTAACTCAGCTAAATAAACGTTTTTAATTTTTTTTTTCAAAAAGCTCTTTAGATCTTTCTTTTACTCTAGCATGTAAGGTTTCATCAAAATTAGGTCATTGGTTTTAAAAATGTTGACTTGGAAGTTTATATGGGAAACCGAAATGCGTAAACCCTCCAAAAAGCTCCATACAAATTATGGCAAATTCTTACTCATTCTAAACTATTCTAAGATAAACATTCTAAGATACATTATAAATTTCGGATGTTAATTACCACGCTTACTTTGATGTAAAAAAATATTAAACTGATATAAGAGTTGTATGAAAGAGCAAAAACCAACTACATCAAAGTAAACTTGTTGGCTTTCATCTAAACGATCTACGATTGAGCTCAAGAAAGAAGTGATGTATGCACTAAAATCTGATAAAGTTATATCTTTCAATCCATGCATTTAGTATTTATCATTAAGAAAACACCATTTCAACACTTGAAAATTATTTGAAAAGAAGCCGACATCTTGCTTATTGGCTAACTTTGTAGTCTTTTTAAAGTTGAAAAGAGGCTGAACAAGCCTTACCAGCATGTGCTCCGAGCTCTGCACCGGCTGGAATCCAACAAACGAGATCTGCATGGACAGTATGGTGCCGACGCAGTACAGCGTGCTGTAGGCGACGTACACGCGCGCCGAGAAGCGGCCCAGCAACATCAATGCCAGCACGTGCAGCGGAATCAGGTTGATTAGGAACACGTACCCGCCCCATGAGGACACCTGCGTGGAAGCGAATTAGTTTGTAATTATAATCATTGTTTTTCTACTAAAATTATATAAGTACAGTCAGCATCAACAGTAGCTTAGCATATGAAATTTACAAATGATTGTTACGGTTGAAATGACCAGAATTGTCTGACATAGCTGTTGAGTCAAAAGTACATGACAATATACTTTTGCATTATTGCCTTAAGCATTTATTATGAACACAAAAAATTCATATAATTCTGAAATGTTAAATGATGAGTATGTAAAGACACTTACACGTGACTATTACTTTTGACACCTTGTTTTTGTTCAGTTACTTTTGATGCTGACCGTACTTTATAGAAAGTGTCTAGCTTGCTACCAGTGGTTATTTAATAAAAATTAATGTACTGCCGTAGGTCACGTGATAGGTTAGAAAAATTTAAGACGAATGATGAATTTCGAGGTTATTTTTTTACTAGACAACAGAAATACTAGCTGCCCTACTCCTGTAGGTCATATGCATTGTTATTGTTGTCTAATAAAAAAATAACCTCGAGATTACAAAATACATATTCCAATGACTAATAAGTTGTGGCAGAATAGCTTTTTATGTTAGTCTGCCGCTAATGAACTATTTCACTACGCTCACATAATGCATGTTTAAAATTAAACTTTATTAGCTTGCGTTAAGGAACAAATTGGAATACCTAATAACATAAGGCAGAATAATATTATTTCTTAACTTACCACTAGTGGCAGTACATTAATTTTATTAAATAACCACTGGTGGCAGGCTAGACACTTCCTACTTTATATTGTATGGATCTAAAGTCCCCGTCACGAGAAGCTAGAAATTATGTAAACAAACATTCAGTACAGTCATTCAACATCCAACAAATTAAAATTGCATGTTAGTTTATGTTATCTGTTTATTACTTTTTGTTGATTGAATTTGGTTAGATTACAATTGTCGCTAGTTAACATAGTAGAATAGAGATGACTCTAAAAATAGTTTTGTGTTTATTATAAATGTATAGTGAAATGTAATGGATTGATACCTTTTAACCTGTCAGATGCTGTCAAACCAGGCACAATAGAAAAAGTTCAAGTTTTTGTGGCAAAACAACTATAATAGTTACAAAGAGTTGTATGAAAGTGCAAAAACCAATCAAATTACAGTAAACTTGTTGGTGTGAAGCTTTCATCTGAATGATTTATGATTGAGCTCAAGAAATAAGTGATTTACACACTAAGATCTGATAAAGTTTTAATATTCAATCAATGCTTTTAGTATTAATTTTAGTAATAACTACAATAAAAACATTCCATAATATAACTGGATGATAGTAATATGTGATACATAACTTATTGTTGTGTTATGTGATGTTTATGGCTGCATTGAGACTCATTAACAAAACATTTAATGGACAGCAAATTTGTCAATAGCCTGTGTTTGATCACAAAGTAAAATATTTACCATGTAAAAGTATGCCAACGCAGTCATAGTCGCCCAGAGGATAGTGCCCGTATTGACTGCCTTAATCCAGAAGTAATATGTTAGCAGCATGCAGAAAATGGCGATCCCCTCATTGTCGTAACTCCCTGCCACTGAGCGGCTGATGTAGCCCGGTACGATGGCTATCATTGTGGCAGCAACCAGACCTGCACCTTCATCCTGTTGATGAACTCAACTATTACAAACTGTTGTCAACAAAGAGAAATATATTTCTGGTTTAAGAGGCTTTACATATTTCGGTATCCAATGCAGATTTTCAAATTCCATAAGAACTTGGAAGTTTGTATGGGATACCAAAATCTGTAAGACTTCTTTTGTTTTTTAATTAGATATTGTTAAAAATTGCTAATCAGTAAATTTATAACAAAACCATAATGCCAACCTTCAACTCCTTAGTCAGCAGGTAAGTGACAATTGTGGTGAGGGAAGAGAAGAATGGTGCCAGGAACACGCACACATTTCTGATGTCTATGGTGATGTTGAGGAACTGCATAATGTTGTATAATGTTGCCGAGGTCACCATAAGACCAGGGTATATAGTACCTGTACAAAAAAGTTACATAAACTATAGAACTGAGGGTAAATCTGATGAATCTGAAACCCTTCTTTTCACATGACTGACTGATGTAGAAACCATTTTTGTTGAGATAATAGTTTCTCCCGTGTTCTTTTAGCTACAATACGTGTTGTAAGACTCTATTGTAATTCAATCTACCGTAAAATACTAAATGTACGGCCCATATATGCCCACAATTATTTGTAACTCCGATATATCTATTTTTTTTTGATTTGATAACCTTTTATTATTGCTACTTCAGAAAAAATATGTTTAACTTTTTTATACAACTGAAAGTACTTTTTTTCAGTGGGTCGTAAACGACCCCCTGGGTGCATATGGTCCAAAAAGTGCTTATGGTATATGGGTGGAATAAATAATACTGAGGGTTGTAGAGGCTATTTGCTTTCAAAACTATTAATGGAAAGCTCAAATCATTTGTCGTGAAGATTGGTATTGCATTTTTCACACAGCTTGACGGTTTTGTTTTTGCACAATGTACGAGGGGCGTTCAAAATATTCTCGGTATGTGGATAAAAACAAACAAGTACGAAAAGTTTGATATTTTTATTTTTCAATATACTCCCCCCCTATGTTCATACACTTATAAGATCGATCAATTTTTTTTTTTAATCCCTCATAAAAATATTTTTTATCTTTGGTGTAAAAATGCTCCTCCACGGCCGTCTTCAACGCTTCATCGTCAGAAAATTTATTTCCACGCAGATCCTTTTTAAGATTGGGGAACAAAAAGAAGTCGCTTGGGGCTAAGTCCGCACTATAGGGTGGATGAGTAACAGTTTCAAACCCACATTCAACAATAGCTGCCTTGGCAATATGAGCAGTATGGACAGGGGCGTTGTCATGCAGAAGCAGAACACCTTTGGTTAACTTTCCTCGCCTCTTTTCTTTGATCGCATCTCTTAATTGACGTATAACGTTATCGTAGTACTGCCCTGTGATATTTACACCTTTTTCTTTATAATCGATAAGCAAAACTCCTTCACAATCCCAAAATATTGTGGCCATGACCTTGCCAGCTGACGGGATTACCTTGAACTTCTTGGGATGAGCTGAACCCTTAATGTGCCACTGCATGGACTCCTGTTTGCTCTCTGGGTCATAATGATGAACCCAGGTTTCATCTCCAGTAACTATTTTTTGCAGCACCTCATCGGGATTTTCACCACACAGGTCGATAAAATCTGAACAGCAAGCCACACGCATATCCTTTTGAAGAAGCGTCAGCATTCGCGGAACCCATCTTGCACTTACTTTTGACATATTAAGATGGTCATGTATAATGTCATGTACGGTACCAATAGAGAGATTGGTTACTTGAGCTATAGATTTTACCTTCACTCGGCCGTCTTCCAATATAAGTTTTTCCACTTTATCAATATTTTCTTGTGAGGTAGCCACTACAGGCCGGCCAGGTCTAGGGTCATCTTCAATACTCTCCCTTCCACGCTTAAATTCGCTTGACCATTTTTGAATAGTAGATAAAGAAGGAGCAGACTCACGGTAAACACAATCCATTTCCTCTTTTATGGTTTTTTGATTTTTACCCTGTTTTGTCAAGAATTTTATGACGGATCGGTGCTCTAATTTCGTTAAAATTGTTAATTCGCTCATGGTGTTCATGTTTGTTCGGCAATTGCAGAAAAACAAAAGAACATCTCGGTTCCAATTTTACTTTTTTTTAATGTCAATGGATGAATCTTAGCGGCCAGTAACAAATATATATATAAAAGAGGTTGTAACGTATCAATACCGAGAATATTTTGAACGCCCCTCGTATATCGTCGCCTAAACTGACTAGTCAAAAGTGATCTGACGAAGGTCTTCTCACACTGACAGGAACACTTGTAGCAACGAGTAGGTTAAACTGTTTCTTGCTGTATCTTGCCGGATCAATTTGTGCCCCAGCTTTACAATAATTTAGGAGCTATGATCTTGCAACTGAGCCGCGAAATTCCAGAGCATCAAATCTCGCAAGTAGGTATTATCCAACTAATATGAATTAAATCAGATTAAAAAAGTACAAGGTATTCTGTCGTCGCAAAACATAGGATTGATAATAATTAATAACCAACCTTATGTTATCCATAAATATTATTAATATAAGGGTGGCGCTGATCGCTGATGCTAACATAGGGATATAATTATAGTATAACAATGAGAGGAAAGAAATTACAAATCCCTTTACCTATTGTTTTGGTTGGAGATGTCGTTGATAGTTCGAAGTTTCGCCTCGTAATGCACAGCTAGGACACAAGTTGAACCGGCCAAACAAGCTGCACGTAGCTACAAGTGTTTCTGTCATCGTGAGAAGACATGCAGCAGACCACATAACTATTTTCACTGGTCATTGTGCAGAAACAAAACCATCAAAATGTGTAAAAAATGCAGTCTATACCTACAAGAAAAATGTTTTGTGGCAACCATGCAGTTTTTTGAAATAAAATAGCTTCTACCACTTTTAGTACTGTTTTATTCCATCCATCTCCTTAAGCAATTTTTGTACCAGATGTGCCCAGCGGGTCGTTATCGACCCGTCCAAGTTATTACTTTGATTTAACTAATTTAAAGTTTATCTGACATTTTATCATTACATTACGTTAAGCAACAATAGAACTAACTGATTAGCCTGTGTTATTATAAATACTTTAAAGATAGCACATAAAACTTACATTGCGGTAAGCGCAAACCTGTAAAATTACAACACCAGAACAAATCAAAACTTTAAATACCCCCAAAAAGACGCACTTTTATCTAGTAGTTAAACAATTAATACTAATCTATAGTAGTGTTATTCACTTTGTAAGATATAGTTTTGTAATTGTATTTTGATATCCTTTAAAAATAAAGCCTATGAATCTGTTTTGTGGGTCGTTTTCGACCCAGGGGCATATATGGGTTTAAAAATATATACCACTTGAAATTGGCTTAATGCTAAAAGTGAAGCCATTCATTAAGAGGCCTATTACATCTCGACTGTGATTTTTGCGTAAAATGGCCAACTTTGGCGCTCTGGATCTCGGAATCAAAAATACATTAACAATTTTGACTTGATGAAAGGTGTAGAATAGCTATTGGAATAGTGCGTAGCGGCCTCGCTTTTTGTAAATTTTGCTTAACTTATTAATTAAACCCAAAATTGCAGAGCAAGATTTTCATAAAATGCGCGGAGGCATTTTTTTGAGCTCATCGATTGAACTACTGTTCTAAGCAAATGAAATAAAAAAAATAGAACGTTATCTCTTATATAGTCGTATAGTGCTTAGCGGCCTCAGAATTTTTAGATATCGTTGATTATATATAGAAAAAAAATCTTATTCTAAACCATAAAACTTCGAAAATCGCTTCAAGTTAACTGTGAATTTCTTCTATCTACGATAATATTATTGAGCAAAATTTATACCAGAATAATTGTTACTTCATTAGGAATAAAGATTTTATAGTTTTAAATCATGAATTTATTATTCTATTTCGATAAAAACGATCAATACAACTGCAAAATTACTACAAAATGCGATGCGCCACCACACTTCAGTACTGCGCGAGCGCTCCTCAGCGTTGGACCTGTGTCGAATTTCTTCGCGCCAATATCGATCGATCGAGGGGTAGTGCATGTATAGTGCGACTACCAAGTTTGATCACTCAAGTATAATTTTACAAGTTTTTATTTAGCTTCACCTGTCCGTTTGTCATCAAATCTTGTAAATTAAATTTGATCCACTTTCCGGTTACCGATTGAGCTGAAATTTTGCATACATGTGTAAATCGCGTGACAATGCAATATTATGATGACATGGTGCCTTAGATTAAAACAAAAAGGGAAGATACGGCATTAGCGTCTCGTGAGTAAGCCGCTAAAATTAGGCCTAAAGGTACAATTTCACTTCAGTCGCAATTTGCCGAGCGTACAGGCTACATCGTACTATTGCGGACATTCTGCTGTGATAAAAAGAGAAAGACGCTACTCAGCAGTGGCGTCGGAATCGGTCGTACGTACTCATCTGTTGCGAAGCGACCGAGACTTCAACGCGCTACTCGCTGACTCCCTCGCGCTGAGGTTGAAACTTACTGCTCTGTCTCGCTCGCTCGATTTACACTTTTATAGGTGTGCGTGTGTGAGTGTTTGCATATGTAGTTGAGTAGGACTATATTTTGATTGACTACAAGTAGGAGCATGCCGTATCTTCCCTTTTTGTTTTAATCTAAGCATGGTGCTAATCTGATGATGGAGCTGGAAGGTGGCCATATAAACTTCACAATGAAACGACACAACCTCATCGAGTTTAGGCTCGTTTGAATTGTCTTGACGATTAGTTTGTCTTTCAATGGTAACCAGGGTCTGATGATGGAGTTGCAAGGTGGTCATGGGAACTCTGTTATGAAACGACGCAACTCCATCGAGTTTTGGCTCATTTCATTGGTCCTGACGAGTACTTTGTTTTTAGATGGTTACCAGGGTATGATCTGATGATGGAGCTGGAAGGTGATCATAGGAACTCAGTAAAGAAACGACGCAACCCCATCGAGTCTCGGCTCGTTTGATTCATCTTGACGAATACTTTAGTGCTAGATGGTAACCAGGGTCTGATGATGAGCTGGAAGATGGCCATAGAAACTCAGTAATTAAACGACATAACCCCATCGAGTATGGGCTCGTTTGATTCGTCTTGACGAGTACTTTAGTGCTAGATGGTAAGCAGCGTCTGTTGATGGAGCTGGAAGGTGGTCATAGGAACTCAATAATTAAGCGACATAACCGCGTCGAGTTCGATTTGTCTTAATAGGTGAATCGTTTTAATTGATATGTAAAGTTATTAAAATAATAAGTACTAAAAAGTTAAACATAAAATTAAAAGAAAATATACTTTTTTAAAACAAGCTTTTATTATTGTTCTTGTTCTACTACTATCTACTATTAACAGAAGGCAAGCACAATATAGTCACTTGTTACACTCGCCTGCAGTTAACATTGACATGTCTTATCCTGTACATAAGTTTAGATCCATATTAATAACCGAATTAAAAGATTGCCTGGAGGGGCCACAAACACAAGGTGATTGATACAAAATCGGCTTGTGGTTTCTTTTATAAATGTTGTAGTTCTTAAGTAGTTTGTTTGTGTGAATGATAGTGTGTGCATAGTACGCTTCCTAATAACTCTAATTTAGTTTATGCATGTCGTTGCAACCTCTAATTATAACAGCACCTTAGAATGTAACCCAATATCTGTTGTTTTATAAATGTACATGGTGTTTGTTTTGTTGGTTGTCCTTAAATAAATAAATAGAATTAAAAAAATTAAAAATAATTATTTAAACCTGAAAAGAAAAATATTATTATATAGGGTCTAACAATATCAATAAGCGAACTTTTAAGGGGAGCATCTATACATCACACTGAACATGCTCACCAAATTTGGTCCAAAACTACAGGCTTGTTACCGAGATAATCAACAAAACATTATCATAATTCACCAAAAAATACACCCTTTCCAAACCGTATAGCTGTACTACACGCACACAAAGATAGCCGAATATGCACACTAAACTCGGAGCACACTGAGCTATATTTTTATTGACGCTTGCGTGCGTGTTAGTAAAGATACAGCATGTTTCATGATGTGCATTATTTTAATTGATTTAGTTTGTCAGAAAACATAACTTTGAAAAATCACTATAACTGGAGCCTATTTTTTGTCATTGTATTCAGAATTATGTAATTAGATACCGCCCTTAAACGTTCGCTTATTGATGACAATGCAACCTTTAACTAAAATTAACCACATTTGTCTACATCACAATAATCCCATATCGTAAGTAGGTACATGCCTATTAGACATTTTATTAAACCATAAAACTTTACACTTTACATTTTTTATAAATAGTGTCTGGCTAACGAAAGCTGAACCTCGTAGTAAGTTATTTGATTGCCAACGCTTTGTCTCTATGTGTCTATCTGAGGTGTCATTTCGTATGTCAACCTTTCGTTGGCCAGGATTATAAAGGACTAGGTAAATAAAAAAAATGTTTCTAAGGCTGATTTTACAGTAACGCGTTTAATCTGCGCCGGCCACACGCGCGCGGTTACAATTACACAATAGATAGTAGTTGCGTTTCATAGTCATCCACGCGGTTCAAACGCGCAACTACTACACTCGGCGTCAAAAAAATCGCACCTTTTAAAAATCATCTTTAAAAATTCTTAAACCTTATGTAGAGGATAGTGTTGGGTATCATTAGAAAGGTAACAAAAAGGAGTATCAAAAAACAATTAAATTTAACTTTCTGTTTAATTATAATTATACAAACAACATTAAAATTAATAAAATAATAAAAATCCTTAATTAAGTCCTAATTAACAACAGATAATTTACAAAGAAAAATGTACAAAAAGTGTCTTAAAATTAACTTAAAATCTAGTGTTACCCCCCCTTGCCCTGATCACGGTTTCCATACGGTCCCTCATGGACCTCACCAACTTCAGGAGCTCTTCTTGAGGGATAAGCCCCCATTCTTCAATCACCGCGTCTTGGAGCTCCTGTAGAGTCGAAGGAGCTGGATCCCGAGATCGAACCTTACGTTTAAGATGGTCCCAGAGGTGCTCTATAGGATTCAGATCCGGACTTCGCGCTGGCCACTGCATCACAGAGATTTGGGACCTCTGCAAGAAGTCGCTCACGATGCCTGCAGTGTGAGCGCGAGCGTTGTCGTGCATTAATGTGAACCCCTCGCCAAAAGATTCGGCAAAGGGGACCACATGCACTTTCAGGACCTCAGTGACATAGCGGCGAGCAGTCAGCGACCCTTGTCCGCGAGCACCTCCAGTCCGGGAGACGCAGACAAGGTCGGTTTTGCCGGCAGCAGACATACCGCCCCAGAACATGCAGGATCCGCCACCATATTCCACCGTCTCCTGGATGCAGGCTTGGGCGAAACGTTCACCCTGCCTCCGGTATACTCTTCTCCGTCGGTCGTTGCAGAAAAGACACACTCGCGTCTCGTCTGAGAAGAGAACAGCTCTCCACTGCTCAAGGGTCCAATCGACGTGGTCACGAGCAAACTGCAAGCGGGCTCGCCGATGCGCTGCAGTCAATTTTGGACCCGTAGCAGCTCTGTGGGCCGCTATCTTCTTCTCCTTCAATCTTCTTCTAACCGTAGATACGCTTACGGTGCGTCTGCGAACTGCCTGGAGCTGCTGTTGCAACTCAACAGCGTTGGAGAAACGATTTCTCAAAGAGTTCGACACAACGAACCGGTCGTCTCTTTCCGAAGTGCAGCGACGTCTACCCGAACCGTGTCTGCGGATATAGCCACCGGTCTCTATGAAGCGCTGGTACACTCTTCGAACGGAATAACGGCTCAGGTTCAGTTGCCGGGCGACATCACACTGCCGCACCCCTGATTGCAGTAGTGCAACCACTTGAGCGGCTTTATCAGCTGTGGTATCCATCAAAATCTGTGCGTGTGTCCTCTTCAACGGTTGAATAGCGAATGACCCACATTGAACCCGTGTTGACCGTTTTATACCCACAAAGGAAGCGCAACTAGCAACTCTCACGGGTAGCAAAATTTGCATCGAATTTTTGTGACACTTTATTTGTTGCATTAGGTTTTATTTGATAATGAAAAGTAATGTTTTTTATTAAGTTAATTAAGTAACCTTGTAAATAAAATCATAATTAATGCGACTGCATGTGCATATCAAGAGTAAATGACATTTGAAAGTGATTTTCTAAGAGGTGCGATTTTTTTGACGCCGAGTGTATGTAGTGTAGCGCGCGCGTGTGGCCGGCGCTGATCAAACGCGTGACTGTGCCATCATCAGCATGTGCCAAATCAGCCTAACAAATATTCACATACTAGACCCATGGCACACTAAAAATGTGCGGGTATAGCGATAACAAATTACTCCATAGAAATACTAAAAAATATAAATTTGGGAAAAGTATCAAAATCGCTTGGTCGTAGTTTTAACACAGTATTGTGGGTGGACTCGTGACCTTCAATGAGTTGTCGGGCGGGACGCTTAAAATACCTATTCTCGCAGAGTTGAGATTTGTAATAGGGCTCTTAAGTTATAATAATAAAGTTAACATGATATAAATGGTCTACAGCAGGACCTCTTTTATCCGAACTCCAAAAATGTATCCGCTGTTCGGATTCATAGAGCGTTCAGATTGTAGTACAAACAAATCCAATATTTTAGCTCGTTGGAAGGTATCTTATCTAATGACAAAAAAAAGCTTTGTCTCGCAATATACGTAAAATATTTTTTCTGCCACAGGAATGTCCACTTGGTCAGCCTATTCAAGACATGTATTTATCTTAGACACTGCGCTTGAATAGTAAATGCTTGCTACTGGTTCGACATGAAACATTTCTTTATTTTCGCTGTCATATTTTTGTGTTACTTAAAATTTTCAAAGATGTTTGAAAATTTTTGTTGGTGTTCTTTAGGTTCAATCAATTCAATCGAGGAGGGTTTGAATTACAGAGGTGTTTGGATTAGAAGGAGTTCGGATTAAAGAGGTCCTACTGTATATTGTTTTGAATTCTTGCCACTCTGGGTTCAAAATTATCAAGATAATTACGCTTCTAGATAATTATCACCAGTGTAACAAATTAATTTGTTATATTAAATTGTTTCATAAGAAATTAATTTGTTATATTTTTCGAATTTAACACAATAAAACATATTTAACTTATCAAAACAATGACACTAGAGCTTTCTCAACTTTGCATAATTCGAAGTGATTTTTTCTTGCTAAGGGTAATGCCGTAATTCCCTCCCACGGCGCGGCACGTTGAAATTGACACTTCGTACGTTCGAATACACGCAAAGTGCGGAAACACACGTTCAAATACTTTGCATGCAGTTCACTTTCACGAGGGCAATTTTTTGTTATTATCAATCGATAATTATCCATCTGTTATCCTTTCGAACCTTGTTGCCACTTCTGCCTCTGCTTGTTGGCAGTAGTGGTGGTTGCGGTAGGGATATATGAAACTACATAATTATCTTAATTTATTATATATATAAAAAAATCTTTTTCTTTTTCTGTAGAGCACTATTAAAAATAGTATGATGTGTGTTTATTTATTATTAGGAATAACAAACAGTTACACATTACATAGTATTGCGGCAAAATAACAATGATTCGTATAAATGTATAACCAACTACGTTATTCGCGGAGTAATAAGATACAATAATTGTCTATCAGCTGAGTCGGCCGAGTTAAAGAAAAAAAAAAACCAAATTACAAAAAAATGAGCAAAAAGATTAATTAGTGTTATTAGACATTTCAATGATGTGCTTCTTAAATCTAGGTGCAGACAAGTGAAATATATCTAGGTCAGCAAAGTGTTCATTATAATATTCAACCAGCCGATGCATCGGAGATCGCTTACCCGCATTTGTTCTGCATCTAGCCGTAGCAAAGACATGTCGGGTTCTGTTAACACGTATGTAAGTTGATCGTGGGACACTGTACTTGAGTCTGTCATTTAGCTCTATACAGTCGAAAGAGTTGTTAACCAAACCGTGAAGCACATTTGCTTGAAGTAAAAGCCTTCTTGATTTGAGGGTGGACATGTTATAAATTTTGAGAAGTTCAGAGTAAGTAACTTAAATACTTCAGTAAATTTTTAAGTCATTGGCATACAACGCAAAATTACAGTGCTGGAAGCAGTCTTGTATGTCATTAATGAACAGTACAAAAAGAAGTGGCCCCAAGATAGAGCCTTGTTGAACACCAGAAAGTGACTTTGACTATATCAGACTTAAATCCCCTTACAACGACTTTTTGACTTCTATTTGTGATATAAGAAATGAACCAGCGAAGAAGAACCCCGCGGATGCCATTAAACGCTAATTTAAACAAAAGTAACTCATGATCAACGTTATCAAACGCTTTTTGAAAGTTCGTATAAACGGCATCAACTTGCTCTCCCTTGTCCATGTTTTCAAATAAAAATGTCGCAAAATTTAATAAATTTGTAGTAGTTGACCTACGCTTAATAAATCCATGTTGCTGAGGAATAACGACAGAATGAAGATGTGGGTAAATAGCATTATGGACCATACGTTCACATACTTTAGCCAGTGTACACAGAATGGGAACGGGTCTATATTGTTCAACATCGTGCTTAGAGCCAGACTTATGAATGGGAGTAACATTAGCAGTCTTCCAAGTTTCAGGAAACACACCTTCGCAGATACATTTATTAAATGTGATATATAGGGGTACAATAATAGTATCAACAGTCTTAATAAAAAATAGAGGAGGAATTCCATCCGGACCAGGCCCTTTTGATGAATCTAGAGATTTTATTTCTTTTTTTATTGTGGATTTTTCAAAATGTAGGCTATTTAATAACAAGTCATTATTTACATATGTATCCGGCGGTACCCAAACATCAGGCTTTAGTGTGGAGGTTTCATAAACTGATTTGAAAAATTGAGAAAACATGTTACAGATTTCACTAGGGTCACTAGAGTTTAGGGTTCTGTAAGTCATTGCAGCTGGTAGTCCTGAATTACGTTTTAAATTGTGTATGTAAGTCCAAAAGTGTTTGATATTAGATCTGATACCTCGTTCAACTGACATCATATACTGCTTATAACATTTACTACTTTCAGAGTTAAACCTTTTTCTGAACACAGAAAACTGTTCATAATCACTAATGTTATTGTACATATTTACATATAATCACAACTATTATCCCTGAAGGGTTAGTCAGAGACTAGACAAAGAGGACCACAAAAGCAGTCCTCTGGCATAGTCCACTTTTAACCCAGTATTATTGTAAATTCATAGTAGTAAACAAAAAAGTAATTCAGTATAATTTATTTGCCCAAATTGTAATGTGTTGTGTTGTACTGCATAAATTGTTTTAATCTTTTTAACCCCTCCGGCGCCAGGGGTCTACTTCTCAAACAGTCTATTTCTCATTTTGACTACTTTTCGTGGAGACAACTTCGCAAATCGCCTACTTATCAAACAGTCTATTTCGCATTCCGCCTACTCTCAAAGAGACCACTTCGCAAACTACCTACTTGTCAAAGAACGAACAAAGTACTGATAAATAGAAAATTATTCATTACGTTTTGTATTATATTATTTTTATTAACCAAACAAACTTAAAATGAAATTAAACTTAAATTGTAATGTAATAACAAAGAAAAACTTAAAAACACTAATTAAATTTTAATCGCATATAAACAGTTTTTTGTAAATATTCTATAATTGTTATTTCGTTAGCTTCTAATTGGCACACGTGTTTTTCTAATTTTTGATCAAATTGTATATCACAGTTCTTGCGGTTTTTTTTCAAAGGGTGGAACAAACATCTTTGAATTTGAAAATTGAAATGTTTTCCCTCTTTGCGCAGTTTATGAACAAATGAGAAGAAAGTTGGCTTTTTAGGTATCCTGGCATTGAGACGCCTATGCCAACCTTCTAGAACATTTGTTGTACGATGCAATTGGTGTGCACAACTCAGGATCTCCGCAGAAACTTTTCTCAGCCACTGGGATTCAAAGTAAATTTTGAACTCCATAATCGGATTAGTAAGCTCTGGGACATTATTCAAAATAACCCTCCACCCTTCTTTGATTAAATGTGACGGCAATAAAGGCAAGTGTGTGGTCCATCTTACCATTTTTCGTCCACCATGGCCTTGTATTTTTAATTGCTTATACTTTCTCCAAATGGCTTTTTGAAAATGATAGTAGCATCCTGTTACCTTACATTGTGGATAAACAGTCTGCACAGCGTTTATAACCGCACTTTCATAATCACATTTAAAATCTGTCATCTCAACCTTTAATTTTTCTTTTAGGATCTCAAAAAAGCGTGTATATGTTATTTCACTTTTGTTAGGTAACATCGCATAAATAATTGGTTTCACGTTAACACTTTCAATCGTGGAACCCAAATCAAAATGGATAGTGTATAATTGATAGAACGGTGACGGTACACAACGGAACGTGCCATCACCATAAAACCTGCCAGGTTTTCCCTTTATATGTTTTTTCGCCAAGGGTGTAGAGAAAACTAAAATTTTTTCTATATCACCGTCTTCACAAATTAAAAATTTCTTCGCCAAACCGCTAGGAACGTAAACTTCCTGGATGTTTGAAAATATTAAACGATCGGTATTTAGAAATTTTTTTCTGGCTCTATATAACGTATCTTTTACTGACAAAAATGATGGAACACAGCAATCAAGTTTTAAATGTTCAATGTTACCTTCATAAATTTTTTGGATTGGATCAAAATTAACACAGACATCACTTTTTGTTTTTTCTATAGCCAATAGAATTCTGTTTCTGTTTAGATCGGGAAAACACGTATGAGGGTTCTTGTCGCTTGATCTGAGGACTTTAGTTTTGGATTGGTCTAATGTAATGGTACTACTGCAGCAACTACGATTGGCACAGCGCCACAGTGTACTGCCAGACTTGTTTGTTTTTTCAAAATTGTACCTGTAGCCTTCTTGTAACAAGGAAAGACGACCGACTTGGTTCTTAGTAAATTGCAAATCCATTACGTAAACAGTAAAAATACTATTCCCTTTTATTAAACTAACGCACTGAATACACAATGACATTGATATGACATTATTTCATCTTATTTGTCATTAAAGGAAAATAAATGAAGGATATATCAAAAATAAAGTGGCCAGTAATTTCCTCTAGCAAGGAGGTAACGAATGTGCATTCTATTGCTATTATGTTATTAACTGTCCGAAGATGACATTAAAGAAAAAAGTAGTCTGTTTGCGAAGTAGTTCAATTGAAAAGTAGGCGGAATGCGAAACAGGCTGTTTGCTAAGTAGGCAGTTAGCGAAGTAGTCAAACAGAGAAGTGGGTAATGATGCGAAATAGACTGTTTGAGAAGTAGACCCCTGGCGCCGGAGGGTTTTTAACTTTATCTTTTTTAAACAAGATTTCTAAAAGTATGGCATAACTTAACATTTATTTATACAAGTCAAACAATGTGAAACAAATGAACCTAGCCACTTCTGTGTCAACAACAATTCTTTAAAGAGACACAATATAAATGGTACATGTGTTTTTAAATGTAGTTGTAGTAGATACCTATCAGCTAATGGAAGAAAAGGAAGTTACTTTTACAACAAAAAAATACAGAAAATGGAAGAATAGATTTTTTTCTCAGTACCTACAGCTTAACTTCTAAAGCTCTTGTGAGATTAGAGATGTGTAGTTCGCGAACGAGAGATAAGAATGAACTAGTTCATTACAAAATTGTCAGTGCATCTTTCGTTCAGTACCGTTCTGACTGTATCTGTAGTTCAATTTAGTTCGCCGTTCAGTGCCCAGTTCTTTTGTTCGAAGCGAAGTAAATTTCCTCTCGCTCGCCTCAGTTCGGCGCGTGTCGGCTTCTTACGGTCGGAGCCGAGTGTCGATTGTCGGCTGTCTCGTTTTTTCTTCGTATTAAAAAGTGAAACAGATACTTTGTTTGTTTACATTTCGTTCGAGCGAGAATTTGAAAATAGGTATTAATTAGTTGTATTTTGTCATCTCATTTGTGTGACCGAATACGTGGTGGGAAATTGAGAGTTTTTTGGTATAATTACGTGACCTCTATGTAATATTCTTAAAAAAACCAGTTGAGGAAATTTGTTCCTTTTTTGATAGGTTGATAATATGTAGTTGACTATACTTATACAACCCGAAACAAATTATTAAAATTATATTTTATTTATTTAATAAGTATGACTAAAGGTTGACAGTACTAAGCCTGTCAAGTATGAAGGAAAAACAATTTTTAAGTACCTATCGATTGCTGCCCCAATTATGCTTTAGTTATTAATGTAAAGTGAATTAAGTGCGGTATTGCGCTCAAAAAGATTCAGAGATAATCTGATAGAAAGAAATGATCAATAAAGTCGATTAGTTCGTGTATGGGGGAGCTGATTGAAACGGCAAACTAAATGAACTAGTGAACTAAATGAAAGATGTAGTTCGTCGTATCGTAACGAACTGTATCTCTCTTTTCACCTCAGTGAACTACAATGCGCATGTCTATATGAGATACTTTATAAATGAAAAAAGGGATACTTACTTCAAACAAACACTCTTAAGACTTTTTTAATAGTACATAGACTCCTCTCCTACTTACCTCCAATAATACGCCCCAAGGGATACCATGCTCGGTCGTCAAACCAGTTGTGGAACTTATAGAAACCTTCTTCAGTCAGGTACCTCGTTGTTCGGTAGTTGAAGTAAGGATCGAACTCGTGGATCACACTCTCAAAACGGAGGACAGAGAACAGGCGAGTGGCGAATGCTATAAAAACACGTACACGTTACTGATAAGCCAAAATGGTTTATATTTTGGTTTCAGAATTTATGAATTCAACAGCAATATTTTTTGTCAATGTAAAGAAAGTATAATAGTGCTGATTATTATAACGCATTAAGGACACCAATGAAAAGAAAATATCAATAAGAACTTACATAAAATTGCTGCCATCGATAAAACAGCCAATTTTATGAATGTTAGTTGTTTATCAGATGTAAGCTGAGGCAGCTTCAGCCTGCTTTGCACTTCCACAGTCATATTGAAATTATCAATTTACACTAGTCAAAGATTCACATACGGAAAAACAATAAATAGTGTGAAATTATAGAAAATAATCGCCGGCAACCTATTTCATTTTTCAGCCACCGACGCAAATTGACAGCACATGAGTGGCGTGGCAGGACTGGCAGTGGCAGTCAGCAGAATTTATTGCCATCACTAAAAATAAGTAAAAATAAAGACACGCGGTATGGTGTGCATGGCGCATTGGCGCCTTTTCCCATCATCCCACACACACATCCATGATGGATCCAATATTTCGATAGAACAGAGTATCCCTATGTAGTCTGTGGATATCTCCTCCTACGACTAATCTTTTTCTTTGTATTGTATCGAGTTTCCGATGATATTTTAATAACACATTTTTTATATTAACACAGATTTGGCTGTATAAACTACGTCCCTATGCCTTTCTTCTGGGAAAAAGTAATTTTAATAAAGTATGCTGTCAATGTCCATCTGTCTGTCATCTTCATCTCATCTCGCTCGTAATCTGTCAATTTATATTGTGTGTGTTCTGTACTGTTCTGTGCGCCTGCCTGCTGCAAATCTGTTATTCGTCGCTCGTTTACTTTATTTAAAAGTGGGTATTTTTATCAAGAGATAGAAACGAACATTACAATCCATTACAAACATCTGTTTCCATTTTTTTACTCTCTTGTCGACCGGTTCATCCATCCGCAATAAAAGTGGTGACTAACCCATTTCAAGAAAGAAATCTCTGTTTACAGAAATGGTAATGCCAATCTATTAAACCTCATAAAGACAGGACTTTGGCCAGGAGGGGTTTATGTGATGTCAGACGGAGACCCATCCCTCGAAGAGGACATTCCGAAGCCCTTATTGGAGAAAGTTGAGGAGAATGTGTTTACGCCGAAGATAAGCACCCCAATTTTCACTGGTGGCGTGAAGCTGCACCACAAGCGGTCGGACGCGGCAGAGACGGAGTCTTTCCTTTCTGAAGCTCAACGCAATGACATTGCGTTCCAACAATTATTCCAGGATGGAGATGGAGAATTTCAAAAGGTATTTATTTTTACTGCCCAATTAGATTATAAGCATTGCTCAGTAGTGGGACAAGCCAGACCCAATAATTATAATAGTAATTAAACTTTAGACATTTATTATCTATCTAAAATGATGATTTCCAATAGGTGATCTGGAAGAGATTATTTTAAGTGATAAGTTTGACCCTTTATACTGCCATCATAACTTAAAAGGGCACATCTAACATTTTGTAAATTGGGAGAAAAACAGGTTTAAATTTTTTTTTTGTTTTCGGCAAATAAATTTGATAGTATCGTGTTTGTCGGAAATGCATGAATGAAAATAGTAGCATCAATATGAGTTTTACAAGATTAATTAATTACAAGTTTTTATTTTAGTGGCATTTATTTAATAATCTACATTTTCCTTTTTAACGTAACAGAAAAAATTGAGTAATAACATTAATATTACATATAAAAGGCATAATTAACCAAATACGACTTTTCATTCTAACATTTAGTGAAAAGAAAATTAGATATTACAATACAAAGGCACATTTATACAATTGTGCCTTCTCATTCTAGCTTAAACAAGTTATAGTTGCTAAATATACTACTATACAGCAGAAAAATATAAAACTTTTATTTAAAATGGGACAAAAAATGTTGTATCTTTATTATTATAATTAGTTAATGTAACAATTACATTATTAAGGAACTTGTTACAAACAATACATCAAAGTACTCATCAAGACGAATCAAACGAGCCTAAACTCGATGGGCTTGAGTTGTTTAATTACCGAGGTCCTATGGCCATCTTCCAGCTCCATCATCAGACCCTGGTTACAATCTAGCACCAAAGTACTCGTCAAGACGGATCGAATGAGTCCAAAGACGATGGGGTTGTGTCGTTAAACTACCGAGTTCCTATGGCCACCTTCCGGTTCCATCATCCAGATCAGCTCCATGTCATAATAATTTTGCATTGTCATCCGATTTACACATGCATGCAAAGTTTCAGCTCTATTAACCGGGAACTGGATCAAATTTTACTTGCAAGATTTGATTATAGACAATCGGGACAGGTGGAACTAAATAAAAGCTTGTAATAATAAATATTTTCGTACAAATACCTAATACCTATTTGTCTCGAGCGGGGATCGAACCCGCAGCTCTTGGGTAGTAGGCAGATATATACCACTGCGCCAGACAAGTCGCCAAAGCACAATTTCAATTAATGAACCACACATAAATAAGTAGGTAGGAAGTCTCTCATATGCCTACGTATGGGGCCACAAAGTTAAGATCACGCGTGCTCATAACAAAATACAAAAACAGTGGAGAGGTAACTTTTTAAGCACTAACATTAAATCGTAGAAATGAGTACATTTATAACGGAATTTCTACGAAATACTAATGATACGTTAGCTTGTTAGTACGTAGATCAAAGTTAAGAAGATAAATACAATGAAGTATTTTTATAGTAAATCGCAACTAAAGCATCAAATATTTCAAAGATTACAAATACCTATAAAATAATTGACACAAAATTCATATTAGACGAGTAACAACAACTTACCCGCGCAGCTCAAACAAGCGTGGACTCACCGTTACATGTCAGGTAAGGCACAACTGACGCGATTTGCTTTGTAACTCAGCCCCCTCACCTCACCTCTGTTCAAAAATGTTTGGTAGTAAAGGCATAGGTGCCAGTTATGACTTTTCTTTTAAATTAAATGTTATGTTAAAGAAACAGTAAAATTTTGAATGAAAGGGCATATTTGCCATATAGGCCGTTACAACTTGAAGTTGGTCAAATATGCCTTTACTATTTATAAATTTTTATTCATTTGTGACCTTTTTACGTAATGTAAGCTAGATGTGCTCTTTCTACGTACTATCACAGAAAAAATGGCTCAGTTGTGCCCTTTTTGCTTTAAGTACTTTTGGTTTTACGTGCATCTAAAATTTACAAAAAATATGAGCAGATAGGCCTTTTTCTCCTAATTTTAAATATGTATGTAACTCAAATTTAAAAAAAATGTTAGTTGTGCCCTTTTTCCTTATGACGGCAGTATAGGTCTCTATGTACTTCCATATGTTTCTTGATTAGTCAAAAATGTTTTTGTTGTGTGTATGTGTATTATTATTATAAACATTACAATGTGGAAATATTTAGATGGATCATAAAATAAAATTATATCATGTTCCTTGCAAAACATGGGCTTTACAACACTCAAGTTGTATACCCAGCATTGGGCCAGTGTGGGATGTCATGGTCCAATCTCCCCATGCACTTACAAATTCAGAGAAGCTCCTACAAAACTAAACCCTTGTGATACCTATTTAACATTTACTTAACATTATTAGTTTAAATTGTTTACATTTTTACATATTTATTACTAGTTTACATTGCATGGGGTTGTCTGCAATATTATACCAACTACTACTATGTAACACACATGTTATTGACAAATAAATTATTTTTATTCTTGTATAATTATATAACCAAAGCTTTGTTTTTTTACATGTTAATGGGTACATTTTTGTTACTGCATAGTAAATATGAAAATGGTTACGGTAGGCTGTTTAAAGATTGTAATAATGATGATAATTTATTATTTATTGGGAAAATATATCAAGGGGACTTAGTGCCCTGAGGCCAAGCAAGACTTTCAAGGCATTTAGGCAATTGATTGTTTATTTTAATATCCTCCAACCTTCGCCTAGCAGTGGTACAATATATAGGGGCAATTGCTAAACTAAATGATAAGCTAGGTAAAATGATATTTTTTGATAAATAATAAATTATTTATGATTTTTTGTTTGAAATTCACTGGCTGCTATTGTCATTCCATAAAGAAATACTTAACCAATAACACTATATAATTAAGTGTTCTCGCATAAACATGGTGTCCTACTGACAATTCTTCTTGCTAACATTTTTCTATTACACTAAATTGCTTTGCTCACCACACCCTGCTGTGAACAGGACAACGCAATCATCGCATATCCATTAGCTCTCCCCAATATGGTACAGTCACAAGTGTTGGTTTTATTCAATTTACTCTGCAACATCAACCTTATTGCTATTTTTGTTTTTTTTAAATATTGGGAACTGACAGAATAAGTGGACATCAACCTTATTCTATTTTTGTTTTTTTAATATTGGGAACTGACAATAAGTAGACATAATTTTTGTTACACATTTTGTCTATAACAATTTGTTCACAAGTCCTAAAGTAATATTTTGCTTGTGTTCAACAATGTTTATCTTTATTGGCAAGTACCTAAAGTAGGTACTTGCTTACTGTTTAAATTTTATTAGGAAACCCTTAATTTTCCCTTCTTTATATAATTTTTGGCAAATTGAAATTTCATAAATATTTATTTTTGATTGATAGATAAACTTTCATGAAATGAAATAAAAAAAATATTTTAAAATTCATAAGAACAATAGTCAAGCAAGCAAAAAGTGCAAAAATGAAGTACAACAATTAATACATACATAATTGCAAATATTTGTCTATCAAATAATATGATAAACAACGGTCAGAGTGTCGTCTTAGGGGCTGTTGGAGTATAGCCTGAAGGGCACTATGGGCAATATAAAAAACCAATTCTTTTTGGACTTAAAATAATTTTCAACAAAAAAATTGTCCCGTCATAACCCCCTTTTTATAGGTTCCATGGATAGTGGTCATTAATAGGAACACTTTAGGTAAATAAAGTTTTTTCGTAAACCATTTTTAAGTATGCAGTTATGTCAAATGCTCTCTTTACGGTATTGCTTGTAACTTACGTAATAACTTTTTGACCTAAAGTGTTCCTAATAATGACCTCTATCCATAGAACCTATAAAAAGGGGGTTTATGGGGAAACAAATTTTTAAGATGAAAATCTGGCTGTTTTTTTGACGTTTACTGTACTATGGTAGCGATAGGGGCAGAATCACTACTTTTACTTTACTTTTTATATGCTTATCGTGTCAAGGACATGATTACTAACAACTTTGGTAAAATGATGTTTTTTGTACGACGCATAGTTTGCGAAAAATTTGAATAACAAAACAAAAATAATTAAATTTCAAACTTAATTTGATCTAAAACTATGCGTCGGACAGATGTCGTGGACATGACATTAATTGATGAAGATAATGATGCCAATACGATAAGGCCAAAAAAAGGGGAAGGGGGATCAGTCATCAAAGAGAAGTAAAAAAAATTACAATTTTAAAATGCATATAAATTAAAAACGATGCGTTTGACTAAAAAAATTATTGACCGAAAGTGTTCCTATTAATGACATCTATCCATAGGACCTATAAAAAGAGGGTTTATGGGAGGTCAATTTTTTTGGTGAAATTTTTTTCTTTTCTCCATAGAGCCCCTAAGGCTACACTCAAACCTAAACAACACTTACATTTAAGGAAAGTCTACAGGTTGTATCCACTAGACTTAAATAATAAATTTTTTGTAAGTACATGTTTTCGGCAAATTGTGTTACAACTTTTTTAATGACATACTTTGTCATGCTAATCCCCAAGGTACTGAGCTAATGAAGATAAGTGCTAACAGCTATTACCGGTGGTGGCCGACAGACGAGGCATTTCAGTTTACTTACTGTTGTTTTACGTAAATTTAATTAACATACAAAGTTGAGGATAATATTAAAATAGAGTCGCAATATTTATAGATGGTCTGAAAAATATTTTCCTTATTATCGCAATTGTTAATTGTTATAAAAAAATCTGTTAATATTAAAAGAATTATGCAACAATAATTTTAAAAGATAATTTTTACAACAAAATTACAAAAAAATGTAAAATATTAAGTTAAAAAATATTGATTTCATCCTACTTACAATATAATGCGCGTCTCAATTTACTGTCGCCTGAGTTTTTCAACTGAAAGTATTTAGTCTGCACCACACCAAGTACACGTAAGGCAACTTGCCAACCATTTGGCATTCGTATTTTGTGGCTATCTACTAGACAAGTTCTCATAAAAAAATTATAAATAAATTACTACGAATTTCCGTACCAAACAGAATAATAACAGGGTGTCGACTTTGTCTTAGAGTTATTATGACGCTCATATAAAATTATTATCTACGATTCGGAGGAGTAGATCTTATTAGGGAAATAATAAGATCGTTAACGTGTCGTTATCTCGTATTCCGCGATCAAACAAGTGAATCAGTCTCGAGTCAGCGCTAACCAGCAGCGTTCCGCCAAGGTCAGTGTTACGTGTTTACATCGTTTTCAGTTCCATGCAGTTTTTTGGGCAATGATTGTCAGTTGTTTTATTGAAGTGCTATCATACTTGATGTACGATGTGGCATTGTGTAGAATTAGCAAGTCGAAAACGAGGCCTAAGGAATGCACAGTATGTACCTAATTGAGATAATTTCCTAAAAGTTATAACTATGCTCCTCTTAAAATTGTGTCAAATCTAATTTGCCCAAATAAGCCTACTGTGTCTAGGCGGTCTATAGGCAGATAAAAAGGAGTGGCGACATTAATATTTTATTTATTGGTATAATAGTGTGCGGTGAATGATGTGGTGATACGCAGCATTCTAAATACTTACACTATTTTTTAAAAACATGTAAGTAGGTACCCAATTTAAGTTGATTTATCATATCTCAATGCGCTAGTGGCGCTAGACTATCTTCATCACTGTCTCGTTGAACTGATCAAGTTAACAAACAAACGTCTATATAGCTATGCTAAATATAGCCTTCCCTTACCCAAGTAGGACTTTAAACTAAACATGCAGCATGTGTCACTAATTTATAAGTCAAAAACTTGGGTCGAAGTTCTTTAATGTTCAATAAGCATAATAATTTATTGTTATACACTGCCATATGTAGGTATATAACTTGAATTTATTGTTTCACTTTTCATGTTGTTTTTATGTTTTTCCTTTACGCTTAAGCTAGTTTGGATTATGTGAATAGAATTGTTTCTAACATGCTGGGTAACTAATTAAAACGACAGCCAGAACGTGTAACTGAACAAGTCTGTGCTACAGCCATTATATTATACCGTGCTATTAGGAAGCCCTAATATTTACTAAACTACTTACCTTAATTATTTTACAAGTTTTGTTACACGTTACATCAAGTTCTTGAATCTAAAGGTCTACCACTTACTTCAGTTAAGGTTGTTGTATTGTAACGCGCAAAGGCATGCGTAATTTCCCAGCGGTTGTTTGTGTTTGCCGTCTTTAAACAACATGCACTAAAGCACTTGTGTCCATCATACTTGTACAGTGACTGCGTTAGCGTTACACGCTCCTCGTTGCGTATCACATAATACCTAGGCTGTTTCTAAAGTCTAGGCGTTTAATACATCATCTTGTGCAGTGACTGCGTTAGCGTTACGTACGCTCCTCCTCGTGGATGCAGGTGCACATGTTGATCCCGTACGGATACGCCTCTGATCAGTGACTAGACTTAAGTGCGAGTATTATTAACAATTCAATCCCGTAAAACAAATTGCTATTCACCTCGTTAGTCACCAAGAAGCGCCACTTCGAAGCCATATAAATTTTCGTTGACGTTAAAGTATGATTGAAATGTGAGTAAAACTAGCACCTAGCCTGGCACTCAGATAATCGAATCATATTTTTAAATAGTGTCTTTTTTAGATCAAGCAGACGTTCCCTTTACGATGCACGACAGATTATTCTCTTACCCGGCCCTGGCCTTGTTATTAATAAACGTGGACTAAATTTTTAATAACAGGGTGACAACAAACTTTGTTCTCTGTCTTTTTAGGGCTCCGTACACAAAGGGTAAAAACGGGACCCTATTACTAAGACTCCACTGTCCATCCGTCTGTCACCAGCCTGTTGTATCTCATGAACCGTGATAGCTAGACAGTTAAATTTTCACACATGATGTATTTATGTTGCCGCTATAACAACAAATACTAAAAACAGAATAAAATAAATGTTTAAGGAGCCCTCCTTAAATACTTATTTTATTCTCATACAATAACCGTGATTTTTTTGCCGTTTTTTCTAATGTTGTATAGATAATGGTACGGAACCCTTGAGTGCGCGAGTCCGAATCGTACTTGGCCGGTTTTTTAAACTAAAATTTAAACCACTTGTGACTAAGGCATATCATAAGTCCACGTTTATTATTTAAGATGTTAGTGTTAAACTGAGTCAATAAGCAATGTGCACCTGAGTCCGCGTATGACAAACCTATCTTTATACCTATTTTACCTTATTTTAACTTATCTTTCTGAGCAGCTTATATAGGGTGGTCCCTAAGCTATGCCTTTACTAATGGGAAATTTCCTGCTTGGCCCAGGCGGAGAAGGAGGCGGGCAACATGGCCGACCTGCAGGCCATGTCCGTCCTGAGCATGTACCCGGACAACATGTCGCAGGACATGAACACCGACCGGTGAGTGGGCACATTGGATAGCAACAGCTTGTTGAACACATTGATGGCCATGAAACTGGACACAATAGGCTTCAATTGTTTGTCCGTCACCTTTACTGCCATGGCGCTTAGGCACATACGCAAACGTAGACACTTTTAAAACGGTTGCAGTGCAAAAATGGTGGCAGTGTCCGGTAACTGAATGCGCTGCAAATAGCATTTTAGTATGATGGTGTCCCGTGTCGGCAACAGATAGGGTCTATGTTTGCTCGGCGCCTTAAAGTGTTAACTATACGGGTACACGCAACAGCACTTCAGGTTATACGAACTGTCAAATTTCTGTAATCGATTTTCACTGTTATGTCTTAAGTTCAAAAGCGAATACAGAATTTTGACGGTTTTGGGTAGTCTGACGTGCTTTTGTCCGTCCTTACTATGGTGATATAGTGTAGAAATTAATGTACTTACACTCATTCTTCGATTCTCTATACTACTACTACTACTATACTCTTACACTAATAGTTCGATAGGAAATTCATAACGGCTTACAGTGGCAAGTGTCTGACAATCTGAAAGTTTTATTAAATTATTTAGGATTGAATTCTAAAGTCGATAAATCGAAGGTTCTTTAAAAGTGTTCCATAAGACCACAATACACATAATAAGACTAGTTCCATCTTGTTACATTATACAAAATTTAAAAAAAATAATGTATTTTTGGTAGTATTTATAACGCTGTGAAATATCCTTCTCGCCCCAACTATTTATCAGCCTGTATAGGTACCCAAACTCAGCAACTCATTGTTTGACAGTGCCAAGATTAAATAAGTTCGATTGACACGATTTGTAGAACCCCGGTGTGAGCCCCGTTTTATTCATTAAATGACACTGGTTATTGCTACATGTTTCAATGAACTAGGTACTTACATGTTTTTATTATGTAGACAATGTTGCTTGTAATTTAACCGCAAATTTCTTATTATGGTTTTGCGGAAACAATGATTTTCTTTTTTTTCTTGACATATCGTAGCAAAAGGTTTGTATGGTAATTAGTCTTTAGGCTTGCCCCCAGCCAGCAGTCTCTTAAAACTTTGTAATAATATCTTAGTCTGAATATAATGCACTTCCCATAATTTTCTCGGTTATTGAGATGGAGGCGTACCTACCTACGTAGCGGGATATATATGACAGTTTCTTGCGTCCTCTAAGTACCATAAAAAGTGACCCGTTTTAGGTAGTACTTTAAATAAAAAATACTGGCTAGACAGAAGTAATAACAATGTGTTTAATATAAGATGAGCTGTTGCACCGATCGCGCTGCTTATTTGATTTACTTTGTGTGTGTTTGAATGTGCTAAAACCTTGTGGCGTGGCGTGTTTCCGTTTTTATGTCGTTAACCTGTGTTTTTTTTGTACGATGATTCTTGATACTTTGTAACCTTTATATTAGACTATGTATGTTGTATGAAACTTTATGTTGGATAAAGTAGGTATATCATTTATTTAGTCTGTCTATTACGGATATAGAAGAAATAAATAAGTAAGTACTTATAATAAAAATAGAAATAACATGCCGGGTATATTTTATGATTTTAATAGATTTTTTGAATATTAAATTCATTACGTGATTGGTTGAGGTTTTAAACTTATGCGTTCGAAGAAGATGTGAAAACTCGCAAATTTTGTCCTTGTTTTCTTATAAACCACTTAAGAACTGTAGTTAGTTACTGACAGGCAAACAATCTCTCAGTCAGTGACAAAGTTCACAAATGAGCTAAGTATTGTAGCATTGAATTAAGTGTAAATACTTATTAGAACTAAATACCTATCTTTTCCGCGTTTTGAATACCCATTATGAATGGGAGAGTTCTTATACTTACGCATTAAAACAAAATTGCGCAACTATAACTAATTTATATGTTAGTTTTCAAAAACACACAAATGCTAATTAGTCACCAAAATACAGAGATCATGTTGCATAATATTTGATAAAATATGAATATATTTTATTCAAGAATCAAAAAACGTAAACTTACTTTGATATCGGTACATAATATATTTAATTAAATAACTATAGGTACATAATATATTTGTAACAGACGCGAAACGAGCCGCACATGAGTCAATAACATCCAACTTACCTCGTATTAGTGTGATATTTGTTGTGCATACCCTAATCCTGTTATAAAGTTTAGACTGAATGATATCATGCTGCGGTTACTTAATTAAATAAATATATTTATGTTGTACAACAAGGCACAATGCCTTGTTTCCTTGCCTTTTGTGGTAGTTTATATTACTTATTAGGAATTTGTACATTTACCTTAACTTATCTTAATAGTAATAATACAATGATTATTATTAGAATATGGTCGTGACCTATGCACTGAATACTGAATGTGATGGGATGATTCCGTAATTGTTTAATAATGTAATGACCTTGAACGATTATGTATGTAATGCAGAATGGGGCTACCTACTCTAAGGACCCTCCAATTATAGCTCATGAAAGTTGTCGAGGGCCGAAATAAATTACTATGTAATAACTGATCTATTTTAGAGCGACTGGGTCAATGTTTAAATACCTTAATTAAATAACGAAGATACACACTATACGATCGTAAACAAATTAGACCAAACTGAAATCTATGTATTTATGGTCATGGAGTAAGAAACTGGTGTTACTTGATGTCAGGCCAGAACAGGCTGTTCTAGATATTGAGTCGTGTTCTTGACTTTTCGGAACCATGCCATTATACTACGGACATATTTGATGAAGAATGGTCTGCAAACAAATTATTGACATTTCTTTGTGCAAATATCTAGAAATATCACTCATAAGTTAACTGTTTTTTTAAAAGAAAGACACCACTGTTAGTTGCTTTCTCGTAGGTAAATCTTTTTTCAAGAAAAAGTAAAAAATCCGAGTGATGCTAGATATTTGCACAAAAAATTACAATAGGTATTTAGTTTACAAACATTCTTTATTGAAATTGGCCGTAGTATAGGTTAAGTTATTTTTATTTCTATTATTTTTTATGTACAGCTGCATGTAAGTAATTGAAATTGTGCGAAATCAGACCCTCCAATAATTTTTTATTTAAGTAAATTATATTGATTCATAAAATATTTTCTAATATCTAAGTATAAAGAATTACGGATCCATATTATTATTATGATCAATTCGGTAGCTCTACATTTAATAAGAGTACCTAATGTAAGGGCTTGCGTTACGTTATTGCGCCTAAATGGTGCGCACAGCGACATTTATAATGTTGTAGACACGGCATGCTGTAAAAAACTTTATTTTGGTGAAATATAACTTGTATTCAAATGTATTGCAATCGATTCTAAAGACTGTGTTGTAGTTTTTGCAGTTTTGCGATTACACGTTGCATAGGTGAGTGCAAACTTTTTGATGGATGTGAAGTTAGCGGCGAGCGCAACTAAGCGCAGTTCGCGGATTGGTTACCTTACCTCAAGATGACCATAAAAGGTTGACACCTACATTTTATAAATTCCTTGGGACTTGCGCCTCACTTTATACCGCCAAATAGTTTGTCTTTCAAATACTTGTTATATATAGTATCTGCATGATTTTGGGTGGTCTTAGCTAATAATAATATTTAAAACGATATTAATATTGGATGAAAGTATACATAGAGTATAGTAAAGATCTTTTTACTACAGTTAAATTATAGCTGATAAGTGTGGTATGACATTGTCAATCACTAGTTGAGATTTTCTATGTGACGTGCATAGAATCGTCCCCAAGTGCAGATGTTTCCAGGGACAACGGTAGCGAGGCGTCAACGCGCCGGGCCGAAGAGTGCGCGTGCGCAGGGGACCGCCCGCCAACCGCCGCTGGCAATGGCAAGCCAACCGCCAACCATTGCTCGTGAGTAGACGCCAACATTGGCGGTGAAGCGCTATATTGGACCAACGTTTGACTTACATTTACCTAACTTATTTTAGGCACGGCAACACAATTTTAGGCAAGTCGACAGAATACCTACTTACCAGTTATATTTTATACAGAAACTCAATAAAAATAATTAAACAATAAAATTGTTATAATGACGTGTACACATAAAACTTTAAATATTAAACACATTGAAGTTTGCGCAAGAAAGGGCAATAGTTCATATGAAAATGGTTCTCTAATTTGTTGTATTTTTAGTTACAAATGTTATTTAGGACCAATGCACTATTTCTCAATATGTACTTATTAGGAGTTTTATATCATATTTATATCTAATGGCAGACAAAGTTACAATAAGAATGTAGAGTTCGATGGCGCAGTTGCAGCTTGTTTGTGCTGCGATTTAGCATGTTATAGCAATATTAGCAATACATCACAATCGCTCATTATTTCACAATTAAATGGTGTATAAAATATCAATAGCTCCTACATGCTTTAAAAGGCATGATAGTTCCAGTTGTTGCTGTTGTTATACATACATACATATAATCACGACTATTATCCCCGAAGGGTTAGGCAGAAGAAATTAGTCGGAAGGGGCCTCCGGAACTCTCACTGGCCGGACGAAACACAACAGCACCAAGTGCCATTATTTTACACCGGTTATTCGTGGCAGTATTACTAATTTAGTACCACCCGGTGGTTACGTGTAGGGTCTCGAGGGTAAACCTACGGACGCGAGTAACTTTAACCCCCCAAAAGTATCTTGTTATCGTAAGTTATTTTTATGTTATCCAAATACATGTAAAATAACGAATACTAATATCTTTATTATTGAAATTTTGCATTCACAATGCTATATAGATTTAGGATAAAATGTTTACTAGAAAAAAAACAACCAGTCTCAGGAAAGCTCGAACGGGATCCCGATCCCTAAACGAATACTAAGTCAGTAATGCTTTATTTACGTTTATTTATTTATTTATTTATTTATGACAATTTATATTTAG
Organism: Scoparia ambigualis; assembly: GCA_963921215.1. Classification (NCBI taxonomy): domain Eukaryota; kingdom Metazoa; phylum Arthropoda; class Insecta; order Lepidoptera; family Crambidae; genus Scoparia; species Scoparia ambigualis. The sequence goes on from OY992503.1 coordinate 6,333,912, forward strand.
AATTATGAAACTGTGTACAAACTTAGTTGTAATTTTATTTTCTATACACATTCCAGTTTACCTAAATATACTAAGTATATCTGTTGCATTTCAAATGTTTGGTCCAATATACTGTCGAAAACACGGCTTTAGTGCTAAATTCAACCTGCTTATTACAAAACGTGGTTTAAAGTTAAACCTGGTCTAAAACTGATGCTATCTCATCTTCTCTCATCAAGGCAGATAGGGACAACATCAATTTCAAAGCTGATATGACTTTAATCATGTTATGGGATAACAGGAGAGAACCATAATAGTATCTGTATATACGACAAATTATTATATCGCACGCATCATTGAGTATGTCCTTAAATGTTTACTTTATGTATATTCATATTTACTTCGTCTGGGTACTGGGTGGATACTAAACATTTTCATTAATATCTAACAAAAAATATTAATAACGTGGCTTTGCATTAAGCATGTAATGTGTATGTCTCTTACAATTTGTAAATAAAAAATGTGATAAACTTATGTCAAAAGTCTTCACTCTACATTTACCACCAACTGCAATAAGCCAAACGAATTTTGCTTCTTAGATCTTAGTTCTGTTCTGACTTCCGATCTTTATGTAAAATGTATTATAAAATATCGTAATTTAAAGAATACTTTTCGCTTTATAAGTAAAGAGGCCAATACCGCCTACGGTTTATAGACTGCGAGAAAAATATCTAATTCGTAATTTTAATTAACTGATCTTCAAAATTTTGAAATCACTATAGTCGAATTTCAAGAAACTTTGCTATAACATCAACATCTTTACATTGCACCATATTTCCATTGCAATAAGAGTAATTTTTCTGCTGCATTAATATACAAAGTTCATAATCACGCAGGATTGTAATGGGCGGGATACTAAACAACCCATCCTTGACCTTCAACGATGGCGTACGCACGATAGACTTCGTCCTCGTGTGGGAGGCTGCTAAAGATGACGCTTCGAAACCCGAGGCTTATCAGCAGAGGAAGGTGTTCGAGGAGAACCTGGAGAAAGAAGGGCTGCAGCTCGAGAGGGAGGCGCCAACGAACCTGCATGGACTGAATTTTGTTAAGGTGACGATTGAAACTAATTTTAGGGAAGCTTTTGACTTTTAACGATCAGCTTACGGCAACCGCCCCTGGGGCTAGTGGTTGTGAGATACCAAGCTCGGGTCAGAGGTCCCGGCTCCCGGGTTTGATTCCAAGCGGAGGAAATATGCTAATGTATTATTCGGTTTCGTAAATGGTAAGATTGTTTTGGTCTACCTGACTAGCTACTACTAATTGTGCTCGGTCCTTATCCTAGAACCTTTTAGTATAGTGGTAACATTTATTTTGGTTTGTTTCAGATACACGCACCTTTGACAGTTTTGAGGGATTATAGCGAAATTTTAAAATTAAGAATGCCAATGAAGGTATGTCCATTAATGTATATGAACATTTTTATTTATCATAGTTGTTATCTATCTCGTTAAATTCATCTACATTAAATATTATATACAGAATCATTTGATAAATACTAAATACTATCAACCTCATCCGGTTCTGTTTAGACCGTGATACTAAACAATTTTTGCCCATAACCGGGCCACAATGACATCCGGTTATCCGGACTATGGGGAAATATCTGAATCAGAGCACTGGATCTCGATGTTTGTTTAGTAATTTGGAAACAGCATTAACATAACCCTAAGAGGTTGTAAGTATTTTTCAATTACTTTGCATATGTACAAATGTTAAATGTGACGTAGAGCGGAGTCGGTTGTTGATGACTTACCGCAACGAGTACCCACTCCCAAAGCTTACTGCTTCGTAGTTAAAGTTAGTTAGAATATTTATATGCAAAATTCCTCAATTCCAAATAAAAAGGTTTATTTCTAAACTAGTTTAAAATCGCAGATTAATAACTTCGATAAATTATACCCTTGATACACCTTATCAAAAAAAATCAACGCCAATAAATGGCCTGAGTTGAGTACTACTAATAAAGATTACTTCTTTACCACTACCACTGTAAACAGTGCTTTTACTCTCCATTTATGCACTGTTTTGTGTTGATATTTTTGAAGCGTTCACGTTGTGTCTAGGGTAAAGTTTATCGAAGATTAATAACGATAAAAACGCCTCTTTTTTATTTATTTTTATTTGTGTATAAGAATGGTTGTATGATATTATAAGACAATTACTCAACTGTGTGTGTGTGTGTCTACACAGACACTGCGGTGTTGTGACTAAATAAAAAGATAGATATTTTGATAACTATTTTAGTGATTGTTGTATTAGCTCTA